>OZ009956.1:0-1200000 GCA_963932025.1 Erebia epiphron | reverse complement strand
TATTGGCCATTTTAAAAGCTTAAATAACTAAACACGCTTATTGATACGCCGCCTATTTCGTCGCTCGCTTAGCACCACCCGGGGGACACGTGCAGGGAGGTAAAAGGTAATTCCTGCGGACGTGAGCGACGGGGCATCCCCCCACTGCAAGTTAGCCGAAGTAGGTACATAGTAGAAAAATTAATATTTGTATTAATTTTTCAACGTCCCGTTGTATGTGGGGCATGGCAAAACAGGTTAGCCCACTATCATCTTAGACTGCATTATCATCAGGTGAGATCGCAGTCAAGCGCTAACTTATAGAGGTTTTTTTTAAAGTTCGCGAACTTACTGCCCAGTTAAGCAATTGGCAAGTTTCTTGCTGAATTGGAGGAGGCATTGGTTGATGGAGGATTGGTTTTTATTTAGGCAAGCGCGTTCCAACCTAGACCTCATCATTGCTTTGTACTAGGCATGATTGTCGTCAAGCGCAAGCCTATTATGCAATAAAAAAAAAAACTTGCCAATTCAACACTGAAAAGTTTGTTTGAGTAAAAAGCTTTTCTATTTTATTTTCTAGCTTTTCTATTGTACTCAGGCTTTCCTAGCATGACAAAGTTGTTGGTTAATCAGTGAAGGAAAACATTGTCCATAATAAAGAAAGAATTTGAAGTTTAATTTGATATTCCGCCAAAATTCTTCAAGTCTCTTAATCATGGACTTCCGCAAAATAGTGCCTGCTTCTATCCTATATATGTCCATAATGTTTCAAAGGTTTCTTAAGTCTGCCAATTTGCACAAAGCGGATTCAGCGTGGTGAACTTGGCCTGCATTCTTCTCATTCTGAGGGGAGGCCCATGATCAGTAGGTAAATAGTTATTCAGATGATCATGACGAATAAGCTCTCTTTGGATGAAACTTTGTATATTGGTGCCTCTAAATTCCGAAACCTATTGCTTCTTTGATAAGTATTTCTTGCACTAGACCCGACACAGGCGCCATGACGACCAAGAATTCATGCGAGCGGAACCGAGGGAACACGAGGTCTAGTGGGAGTTTTTTTTATCAATTCCATTACGTTAAAGTTAAAGTCACGTTACGGTGTGCTGTGAGGGCCTTGTCCTGTGAGAGCGTACGGACTTCGAGGCATGGCGTCCTTACCCAGATTTTACCTTACGATTTGTTTTAAATTGTCAAGCGCTTGACTGAGTCCAAGCTTGACCAAAAAGATGCATCGTAAAGACTACACCTTACGTTACACTGGGTCGACCTTTATCCTAATAGTAAGTCTTCCGTTATAAGGGTTGAGTGATACAGAGATATCTTCTTAAAACAGTACAATGCGTACGTATCTGGAGGACTGGACTACCACCCGCCTGGATTCCTTCGCCTCATAAAAACTTGCATTTTGCTATATTAGGTACTAGCTGATGCCCGCGACTCCGTCCGCGTAGTTAAAGTTTTTTGATTCCGCGGGAACTCCTTAATTTCCGGGATAAAAAGTAGCCTATGTCACTCTCCAGGTCCTCAGCTATAACCATGCCAAAAATCATGTCGATCCGTTGCTCTGTTGCGGCGTGATTGAAGGACAAACCAACAAACCAACAAACAAAGTGACTTTCGCATTTGTAATATTAGTAAGTATGATGCCAGTACTGAATGCTATTGCGAATAGTTTTTATCACACATACGAGCTACTGGGTTACGATGGACGCTTGGACATCAGAATATTCACAGGCAGAAGTTTGTTACGATAATTGAATGTTAAGTTGATGACATGGCGATATAAAGAGATCTAACTCGTTTCGGCCACTTGACGTTGTCAATTTATCTTTTTCTTGGGAAAAGGTGACGTGGTGGTTTGACTACTCGTAAGCATCGGACAGTGCAGTGTTGCCCGTGTTTTAGGAATGAATCTCACTACAGCCTGAACTATGACAGATGGCGCTCGTTCAATTCCATACGAATCACAGTAAACTTTAACGCGATCGAATTGGTAAAACATCTTCCACTAGGCCCGATGTTAACAAGAATGGTCTACTTACTTACTGGGTACATAATACTATCCAATGACAATAGAATTTCTTATTTAATTTTATATATCATACGAGTGTTTTGTAACGTGCACATGTAGGTAAATGGTACAATTTCCCACAATTTTTACATTACCATCGCAACTGTATTTTACGATGATGTAAAATGGGCGTGGACATGCCATCATCGCTTTTTAGGTTAAGGTCGCACTGATGGCAAATGATAATGATTTACAAAATTACGATAGTTTTCTGATTAAATAGGTATCTGTAATTAGTCATCATTGAGGAAAAGTTTTTGCAACTCAAGTAAGTAAGAATTTTTTACATTATAATTTAAACATGGGTTGGTTGATATAATTATTGATGACTAGATGATTCCCGCGACTTCGTCCGCGTGGACCAACTCTTGAATTTTCCGGGATAAAAAGTGGTTCCCCGGGATACAACCTACCCCTGTACCAAATTTTATTAAAATCGGTTGAAAAGATAAATTTTTTGATTCCCGCAGAACCTTTGAATTTTCTGGGATAAAAAGTAGCCTATGTCCTTCCCCGGTATACAACCTACCCCTGTACCAAATTTCATTAAAATCGGTTGAACAGATACATTTTTTGATTCCCGCAGGAACCTTTGAATTTTCCGGGATAAAAAGTAGCCTATGTCCTTCCCCGGGATAAAAACTATCCCTGTACCAAATTTCATCAAAATCGGTTGAACAGATGGGCCGTGAAATCGTAGCAGACAGGCAGACAGACAGACAGACACACTTTCGCACTTATAATATTAGTATGGATTCATTTGCAACTATTGAAATTAAATGTTTATTTCATGTAGGATACCTTGTGCTACTTATGATATGTCAGGACTCTACCATACATTCCATACCATAAATTTTTAGATTACACACTTTGTCGACTCAAATCGTATTTTTTCAAGGGGAAAAGAGCATCCATTACCTTTTTAAAAGATTTTAAGTGCCCTACGAATTATTTAAAGAACTAAGTGCTAAAACCTTTAACTGAAAGCTCTTTAGTCAAGGTACGTAACATAAAACTAATTTTGAAATAATACTGCTTTACGCGATGGTAGTAACCCCCTGGATACTGCCTATTATTACTTATTAGTTAGTATACATAATATATTTTTACAATGGATCATATGAAATGTAAAATATTTTTATGAAATATAAAATGCTGCTAGGTATTTAGGTATCGCTTGAAATATCTTTCTCTAAGTCATCATTCAAAATCAAATTAAAAATATTACGAGATATTATTTAATGATTAGAATTCATAAAGCAAATATTAAATAGTAAAAATGTTCAGCTCTCACAACTATCACATTATACTCTGCAATTTAAAGTCTTGGACACACAAGGTGCGAATGGCCCAAGCGCGATCCGTGCGATCTCTTTTGCTAATGTCGATGAAAAACCTACGACAAAGACGAAATAATTGTTGGGCTGCAGGAAGTTATATTGAACTCGATTCGTGAATAAAAGCCGGTACATGTAACATTTTTTATCCACTACAAGTCAGCCCTTGACTGTGATCTCACCTGCTGCAGTCAGGCCCGGTAGGCAAAATTGGCACTAATTTTTATGACTGTTTAGTTTTTAATTTATTTTTAACTAGACGATTTCCACGACTTCGTCTGTGTGGACCAAGTTTTTTTAATTCCCGCAGGAACTCTCGAATTTTACGGGATAAAAAGTAGCCTATGTCCTTCCCCGGGATACAACCTATCCCTGTACCAAATTTCCTCAAAATCGGTTGAACAGATGGGCCGTGAAAGCGTAGCAGACAGACAGACAGACACACTTTTGCATTTATAATTTTATAATATTAGTATGGATAGTATGGATATATAATATTAGTTACGTAGTATTTTTTAATTCATTGACAATCTAGCCCTTGATTCCATAACATTTAATTTAGTAAGTGTAGGTGATGCACTCTAAAATGGAAGCGAGCTGAAGTATTATCTCAGTTTAATTAATAAGCTCATACCCCTAATCTTTAATCTACTTCTACAAGCCATTATACTGGTAGTTGGAACGTTGATTCACTTGGTGACAGATCGCAGATTACTTCTAGAATCCGCTTTGGACACTTTGACGTGACGCGTCGTATTCGCTCTAGGCTTTACCATTTCCTCGTGGGCCGCTCGTATAAGGCGATTAAAATTCGCGAGAATCGAACCGGCAATCTTACGCAACGGCCGGTGTCTCAGCTAACATCGTACGTCCCTCTCACACCCGCAGAAATTGGTATGTTTATCTCGCTTGCCTTTGACCGAGATCGCTTACAACTTTCTTATTAAAATTACGACAGTTGTTTTTTGAGTCATCTCAGTTTCCGGCGGCAGAGTTTTCCTATCCAATGGATTTTTGGAATGGAGATAGTTCCTGAATTATAAATGCGAAAGTGTATCTGTCTATCTGTCTATCTGTGTTACGCTTTGACGGCCTCTTTTCAACCTATTTTGATGAGGTTTGGTACATAGGTTATCCCAGATAATTAAAGAATTCCCGCGAGTATAAAAAACTTAATCCACGCGAAGTTGCGGGCATTATCTAGTTTAAAGTATGCCGTAAACGTAAAGATCTGATGTATAGTTCAGAGATGAAGGGTGGAATTCTTTGAACCCGAGGAAGGGTGGGTGGGTTTAACTAATTCTAAATATATCTTACATTATTAAATAAATGCCCGCGATTTCGCCTTCGGTTAGTTATTCCTGCGGAAACTTTAGAATTTTCCAAGATAAAATGTAGCCTATCAGCCAAATCGGTCATACTCATTGTGGCGTGATCGAATAATAAACATCAAATCATTCAAACATACTTTCAAATAATAGGAAGATACTAGTGTGGCTAGTGTAAAGTAAAGATAAATGTGCGTAAACTAGTCGTTCGGTTTGCTCACCATGACGTGCGGCGGGTCATGTGCTATGCCTCGCGCCAACACACAAACCTACATTCTCTAAACCGTCTATATCTCTCATAGCTTATATGATAGGTGTATAAGAACAAGCGGACAAACCTTTATGATCCCTAGAGAATGAAAGTTCTTGACGACTTTTCCGGCACAGTGGTGAGCGTTGAGGTCTAAAGGCCCGTATTAACTTTTTTTTTCACTGCAAGTTAGGTACAATAAACTATAGCTAAGTAACAACAAGTTCTCAAGTATCAGTCTTTAAGCATGGGATAGGTGCCGCGACACCTATCTGGACTCCCGCGATGAAGTTTGCCCTGTACAAAAGTCGGGTCCTTAAGGCTCAACGCGTGCTAGCCTTGCGAGTATGCTCCGCCTATAATACATGCAGCGTTAGTACTGGCTAATTTAACGCCCATCAACTTACTAGCGCTAGAGAGGACCAAACTGAGGAACACTAAGGACTTGGAAAGCATAAGATCTGCCAAAAAGGAAACGCTAGTAAGCTGGCAAAAAGAGTGGGATAGCTCTTCTAAAGGCCGCTGGACGCACAGACTTATCCCAAATTTAGAAAAATGGACTAGCAGACAACATGGCCGAATGACTTACAGACTAACACAGTGTCTAACGGGGCATGGAGTATTCATGTGCTTCCTTGCTGGCATTGGAAAAAGACAAGACGCTTGTTGTATGTACTGCAACGAAACCGACGATGCCTTGCACACAATTTTTAAATGCAAAAAATGGGACAGAGAGCGACAAGAACTTGTAAAAAAGATTGGGGGCATATGTGCAGACACGTTAGTTCACAAAATGCTTGAAAAGGAGGAAATTTGGACAGCAGTAACAAACTATGTTGAACTAATAATCAGAGAAAAGGAGCAAGACGAAAATCGTAGATAAAAAAAAAATATGTCGTGAAAAAGGCGCTAGTGTTGCTGTGTTGTAGGCTGAAAGGCAGGTACGCGGTCAACAAGCAGACAGTAGGGGTTTTAGTCGGTATGAGTCCGGCACTACCCGTGCGGTAGTCCATGAGGATTTCCCCTGCTGTATAAATCAAAAAAAAAAAAGTCTTTAAGCATGGATGGATCAATCCTTGAGAACCTGCCCTTAGTTGATTCAATTACAAACTTGAAAATTCTATGATTTGCCCGTTAGCCAAACCCTTTTCATTTTGAGAGGAGTAGTGAGACGGCAATGGGTTGAAGTGAGTGAGAGATTAACAACTAGATGATTCCCGCAATTTTGTTTGTGTAGATTTAGGTTTTTTGGAAATTCTGTGCGAACTCTTTAAATTTCCAAAACCTTTATCCTTCCCCAGGATTCAAACTAGAAGTTTTGAACAATATCATTGAGAAATTTTGTCAAAATACGTTGAACAAATAGGTACTTAAATTAAATTTCTATAACGAAATAAATAGGTCCAGTGAAACTACCATGGATTTGTATTTTAAATAATTAGAAATCCGTCCAAGGTCAATAAACTGTTTCACTATTTCATTGATACACAATGTTTTTCCTCAAACACTATTGTTATTGTTCTCCTCTTTATGATAATAAACCTGTGATTCAAAGACTATCATTTACAAAATTAACTCTAATTGTATTGAATTGAAATTGCAGAGCGATCTGTTTTGAAACAGATTGTGATTTGACTTTAGGGCTGAATTGAACTATTTTAAAATTCACTGGGAAAACAAAGAGTTGTTACGGTATTTACAAAAAGTTAATCCAGGCGGATGAAGTCGCGGGCATCAGCTAGGCATAGGTATATGTATAATATAAGGTCCCAGTTCCTTGAAATTTAACCACAGGTCATAGGTAAATGTATAATTAGTAGATACATGCAGTCCCAGTACCCTGCAATTTAACTACAGGTCGATAGGCAACTTGAATACGGAAAGTAGGTAAGTCAATGTGACCTACACGAAATGTTGCTCAGAAGCCGTTGAACGCGGAAGCATGTATTAATAACGTTAACCTAACTCTTGTCGAAACGAGAACGCTACACGACACACTAGCATAAAGGTTAAGATAAAATATAAACACTCTTGTGAAGACCCGGTTACTGCAAATATTGTCGTAACCTACAAAATTTTGTTTTGAATTTATTGCTCAAGGCGACATTTTCTTTATCTATGCGATTGTTATTGCTATTTAGTTATATTTAAAAGCCCCATTATAACCCAAATATATAAAAAAACACCATAAACAATTATTGTACACAAATAGAAACAATAAAACGCTGCTGAATTAACACAGTACTTACTATAAAATACACATACTAATTAAAAGTATTTTACCTCTGAAGTCTGAACGCGTTGATGTCTTTTACATAGGATGAAAATTTTGTAACGAAATAAGTTATTTTACCTATTTTGTGTCAATTTATTTAAAATACGTAGTATAATTTAACCACGTCAGTCAATGCTTTCTGAAAAGCCTAGGTTTCAGTCCAAATCATTGCATTTATGAAGACTCGGAAAAGCGATTCGTTTCTTAAAGAAAATGTTTTCAATACGATAAATTAATTAAATTAAGCTTGATAAATGTAATAAATGATTGCACAACTGCATAGATATATTATCAATGTATCAACCCATCAATGGCCCACTGCTACCACTTCTCTCAGAATAATAAGTCCAATAAACCACCATGTAAACGTGCGGACTGGCGAACTTCACTATAAGACATTTAAGAAAACTGAGACAGAAGTTTCTTAGTATTTGTAGCGACTAGAAAAAGATGTAGCTATCAAATTTGTATCATGTATGTTACTGTTTTCAGTTAAATAAAGCGTTTTTTAATAATAATAAGAGAACTGTTTTATTGCCGTCTTCGTCGTCGTCTCAACCTATATACTTCGTCCACTGCTGGACGAAGGTCTCCTGCATGGATCAGCACTGAGCACGGTCTTGTGCCGCTTGTTTCGTTTCCAGCGGCTCCCAGCTGCACGCTTGAGATCGTCCGTCCACCTATTGGGGGGTCTCCAACGTAACGCTTCCCGGTGCGAGGCCGCCATACGAGCACTTTCGGACCCCAACGCTCCCAAAGTGCTATTTAATTGCAATTAATAATAATTACTTAATAATACTTGTTTTCAATTCATCAATTTGGTATTTCCCCTGTACGAAATGAAGCACATTCCGCGAGAAGTGTTACTTAACAGTGTTTGGGGTAATTCGTTTACGTAAAGCGGCACACATAGCGACCGGTCGTTGTGCAAATGATTGTTATGGGCGTTATCTCCGCGCTGGACGTAGCAGTGTTTGAACGTCCTTGGTAAGCATTTCACTTCATTCCAGGGGCCATACAGCCAAAGCTTAGAGAAATACTGAAACAATATTACTCAAAATGTCTGATATCACGTACCTTGACGTTCCTAAAACAAGGATTATAATTCTGAAATAATATGGCTTTACCTAAGCGTTGGCAGTACGGCCCTAGGGCCTAGAATGTCTTGTAACTTGTTTAGAGCGAAAACACACTAAGGACCGTGTTAATAAACCAATATCAGCTAAGAGCAGGTTCTCAAGAATCGGTCTTTTTTAAGCTTTTAAGCTGAATTTTAAGCTTCTAAGTAGTATTAGTAGAAACATGAGGGACAATTTTAATATGTTGGGAAGGTCAGTTTTCCAGTCATAACGTCTAACAATATTCAGCACTTAAACCTAAGTAGGTACTCAGGGCTGTAGTCAGGCCATTATTCTAAGCATGGCTAATTGCTTATGGTAATTTTTGGAGTCTAGGTTTCCCTGCCATATATTAAGGCATTGTTTGGGCATGTTCTCACGTGCTTTATTGAATTTGCGGTCAAGAGTTAAGGTCTTCAAGTTTTCACGCACGGGTGATGGAGTTAATTGGGTATATTGCAACTAATAGATAGTAGATAGATAAAATTAGGCACTGATAGCCCATAGTCAAGTTATCGGGTAGTTTTGGCCTTTTGAGGCATTATTTTAAAACCAGCTGATGCCCGCGACTTCGTCCGCGTGGATTGAGGATTTTGGTTTCCGCGGGAACTCCTTAATTTTCCGGAATAAAAAGTAGCATATGTGTTATTTCAGACTATACTACATATATATATCTCAGTTCCAAATTTCATCCTGATCCGTTCAGCCTTTCTGGCGTGATTGAGTAACAAACATCCATCCAAACTTTCGCATTTATAGTATAGATTAACCGAAATTGGCACATTCAGTCCAAGATGGCAACTTATGCAGCTACGCGTAGAGGTGGCAAACTTGGAATTTTCATGAGTAACCCAGATTAGGGTAAAGCCACTATTTTGTCGCATGTAGGTACTTTAATGCCGTTAGTATAGAGAAGCTCTTAGGACGTCGAAGGGCTAGGTCTGCAGTCTGCAGCAACCTTGTCTGTGGAATGCCATCTTAATGGATTAACTACGCCTGTTACAACAAACTTGCACATTTTCACTTTCCATTTATGTGACTCTAGTTTTTAGCGTAAACTTGATACCTACGCATTATTGTAGGGTAGATTCAAGTTTATTTATTTGCTACACTTGTTAGTGTATTTTTTGTAAATATAAAAAGTAAAACTAGACAATCTTGCATTGTAAGGTCGACATCTCCTGAAGATGCTCCGGTGTCGGGGCGAAACGTGCGTCGAGAATAGTATAAAAGTCTTGTGTGGTGGTGCATGTGGGTGGTGGTGGCATTGCTTGCTTGGGAACTTAGCTTTCTTGCTTGGTTGGGAAGGTAAACGGTGCTTCGCTTGTAACTGCATGCTTGACCATACAGATTTTTTTTCTGTTGGCGGATTATAGCAAAATAATTGTATTCTTTTCTTGCTAAATCATGAACTTTCACAAAGTAACGCCTGATTCTATCCAAACATAAAAAGTTTTTTAATTTAGATTTTAATTTTAATTTATTTCTTAGTTTTAATTAAAATAACATTTGTGTAAATTGCTAAAGTCACTATGTTGAAATATTCTCCCGAATTTACTTGTTAGTTAATCACATTAAAATATTCTCATATCTTTATGGGTGTACTGAACTCAATTCTGTATGTTTCACACTTAGTCAAAGCTAATTTATTTGAAATCTAACTTAACTTCTATGTAGTTTAAAATCTTAAGACTTGAAGCTTAACTTAAATACATTTTATTTTGTAAGCCAAATTCGGTAAAAGCCGGCAATTAATTGGCAGTTCCTATTGTCTACTATACATATTATGTGTATAGTGTCTACTAGTCTAGTATAGTCATTGTAACTCATTTGATAAAATTTCCTTTAAAAAGGTAACTTTAAAAAAATTTCACTTGGTAATTGAAGTTGTACTGGAACTTCTGCATTTAATGAAAGGAATAATAAAAATAGTCCTCAACTTTAATTATTTTAATTTGTTTTGAGTTTATTTACATTAAAACTAGTTAATTTTAATTTTTATGCAAGTATTTGAAAATTAAGTATTATAAAATCATTCTGTAGCGTATAATAGCAGTTATGTTGCCTTGACATCATCTTTGTGAATTAAGGTTAATTTCTTTTCCTGGTGTCCTCAATCATATGCATTTGCCTTAAAACTGCTGACTCATGCAATTACATAATAGTAAACTATTATGTAATTGAACCGATTTGAATTGATGCTACCGAAGATCACTTAAATAGAAATACCTACCGTTAGAAACTCACACCCAAGGTCATTCTGTTGTAACTCTTGTTTTGGGTCAGCCGAGACGTGCTCTGACAGTTATTATACTTAAATTATACTTTAAGATTAACTTGCTAAAGTTTGAAATTCAATGCCATAAATGATGAACCCAGATTGATTGAGTTGCTCGGAAAATTAAGAAGAAGAGTTCAATTTAAACTTCATGAGCATAAATCATGTTTATACTAATGTAAACCTTAAGTTCGTAAAATAAAGTTTAATGTTGATTGCTGTGAATTTCTACAATCACCCCAGTATTCGAGATTGATTATTTAGGAAAAAGTTTTCATTTTATAGATCTAATTAGGAGCTATTGAAAAAAACAAAACCTATAAATTGCAATCTATGTATAAAGCGATATTTTCACTTTCATCTAATAAAATCATCAATAAACTAGGGTAGATATTAATTCTTTTGCTAAGAAGTGAAATGAAATAACCTGTAACTATTTAAAAATATTATTATTATTTACTTATGGGGTATTTCGTTTTTAGGGTTCCGTACCCAAAGGGTAAAAACGGGACCCTATTACTAAGACTCCGCTGTCTGTCTGTCTGTCTGTCTGTCTGTCTGTCTGTCTGTCTGTCTGTCTGTCTCCAGGCTGTATCTCATAGACCGTGATAGCTAGAAAGCTGAAATTTTCACAAATGATGTATTTCCGTTGCCGCTATAACAACAAATACTAAAAATTAAAAAAATATATATATTAAGGGGGGTCCCCATACAATAAACGTGTTTTTTTCGTATTTTTTTGCTCAATATTAAAAACGGTAACAGGTAGACGGTTCAAATTTTCACAGAATATTAACTTGTATATTACCTTTCAAAATAAATAATTAAATATCAATAAAGTAAATATTAAAGGGGGGCTCCCATACAACAAACGTAATTTTTTGATATTAACAGTAAACCTCTACAAACAAAGTTAGTTTTGCGGTTCATTAACAAAGGTAATTATACCTACTTCTTGAGTACGGAACCCTCGGTGCGCGAGTCCGACTCGCACTTGGCCGGTTTTTTATATACTTAGTGTGGATTAGGAATACAAATATAAAATGGTTGCTTGAAACATGTATGAAAATTGGTTGAGCAAGTTGGTAGGTAGGTACGCTTAAGTGTGAGCAGACCTTTATTCTGTCTCTTTTTGAATCTTTTTGGCTGAGGGTCACAACCCCTTCCCAGTATTCACGTAATGGTAGGAGTACTCTCAGCTACTCGTTTGTTTATTGATTTGTCAATTCAGGAAACATTACCAACACGTTCACAGTCAAGCCATATGTACTATTTGTCTAGTAAATGCTAAAACAAATACTTCGTGATAATAGATGACTGATGGAGATATTTCAACGTTTAAAAATTAGTAACAGAGACGATAATTTTAAGCTAGATAGACTAGAACGCCGAATGGTGAACGTGTTTTTTTATTCAACGTTTAAATTTTAATGAAAATAAAAACTATGATTATGATAGTACAGAGAAATTGTTGGTAAAGAATATATTATAACACAGGACTCACACACACACCTGTCAAAAGTGATTTGATGTTCATAGATATTGAGAAGACACTGTCTCCTGTAACACAGTTTTTACTACCACAGGAGGCAGGGTTTCACGTTGATAAAAATTCTATGCTTTTTATGACAAATAAAGACTTATTTATTATTATTTATTTTTATTTTGAGGGATGTTATGCTACACATATTGAAGAATATTAGGTATTAGGTATCTAAGGTATGTACAAATGTTTTTTTTAGATTTATGGAAAAGATATCGTTAAGTGATTGTTACAGACTGATCTTAATATATATTTTTTAAATGAGAACCACAAAGGTAAGAAGGAAGAAAGTAAGGTATGCTCTTCGAGTGACCGTATTCCTTGTATGGTGTCAGCACTCAACATACCAGTAAGACAGGAATAAAGCATTAAGCAAAATTTCTGTAGCCGCTCTACTGTTTAAGTCCATCTCGTAGTTCATTAACAATTTACGATACGTATCCGCTTATTTACTTTACTTATATCCAAAGCAAATATTTGGTAAACACGCGGTTCTCCATAGAAATCGAATAATTGCTGAATCGATTAGCATCGTGACAACATGACATGAGAAGACTATAGTCCACCACGCTGAACAAGACCATAGACCAATTAGGTGGATTGACCGACTTCACAGATCTCTTTCCTTTGAGAATATTATGTAGAACTTACAGGCATGCAGGTTTTCACGATGTTTTACTTCACCGTTATACCAAGTTTGTGAGGATAAATATATACCTAGATAAGTGTTTAATAGGGATGATGGCAACTCAGACTTAGAAACGCGCTTCTATCAAATTTCAACACAATTTTTTTTTTTTACCGATAGTTTAAAATGATTTTCTAACTTAAATCTAACAGAAGATGTAAATTTTAGGTCTTTTTGAAGTTCCTCCTCTATTTAATAATCAGTAAGAAATAATATATTTTTGACATGGGCATCATAACTATTGCATAAAACGCACGTAAGTCCGATAGTAGAGGTGATCAAATCAGGCCGAGGCATGAAGCCTGGACCTTCGACTAAGAATCTGCCCTCCGATTGTTTAAGGAAATTGTAATCGTAAATCTTTGTCAAACGGATTATTCGATCTGTTTAAGGAGTTCATAGATGCCTGCACGTCAAAAAGCATCTATGAACCTCTTAAACAGTTCGAGTAATGCGTTTTAGGCTGTCAAATGATAACGATTTGCTGAGACAATTGGGCCTCTGATACCTCCACCACATTTAATATGATGTAGGGTAGGTATGTGGCAGTGGGCTGGTCACGTGTGTCGGAGGACCGATGGACGTTGGAGTCGAAAGGTCCTCGAGTGGAGACCGCGTATTGGTAAACGGAGCGTAGGGCGCCCCCCAGCGAGGTGGAGCGATGATATCCGGAGGGTGGCTGGCATCGATTGGATGCGGAAAGCCGAGGAAAGAGCACGTTGGCGCTACTTAAAAGGCCCCTTTTAAGTAGCGCCAACGTGCTCTTGCTCTGTCCAACAGTAGATGCGTAGTGGCTGATGATGATGATTATGATGAGGGTAGGTAAGGAAAGAACAGTGTAGTTTACTTTACGCCGATGTTTACGTACAACAACTGCAGTCTGTAATATTATGTGCATTTTAGAGTTGTCAGCGACTTGTGTGCACGAGCCTCAATCAGCGACCCACTTACAAATTTCTACTCAACATTTATTGCGTTATGCAATCGATATTACCTCATTATTGCTCTTTTAGCTAAGTATGCGCTTATTACAAGCTTTGTTATGGTATTTTACGATTTGCAAATTCAGATTTTTATATTTGGATCTAGATTTTTGCTTGGTAGGTCAAACCTGAATACGTATCAATTTATGTCATACGCATGTTCGACTACGGCCGACGGGGTCCCGGGTTCGAGTCCCGGGTCGGATCATAACAAGTATCAGAGTAGTAAGTACTAGAACATGTACTAGCCCGGAGTTAGGAAGTTGGCGGTGTTTCACCCCCGTGCCTCGCGGAGCACGTAAAGCCGTCGGTCCTGTGCCTGATCTCTCTCTGGTCGTGCAGGATTTTCCGTTCCATCGGGCTATGAGAGTAAAGGAGTGTATGTAGCGCACACACTCGTGCACTATAATATCTCCCGCGGAGATGGCTAATCTCTCTGGAGATAGGCTGCCGTGGCCAAAATTCGGTAGGGAGGACATTATAGAAAGCTTAAAACGAAGCTATCTACAATTCTACAGCGTGCGATTTTGAGTACCCAAGTAAATCACGTTGTGTAAGTGAAAATTTAGCTCCGATCTGATAGGCGAATAGCATATTTTATGCAAATTCATGATTACTTAGTGTTAAGTAATTTGTTGTTTAATTTGTGCAATACTCGTATGTCATCGATTGACAACAAAATTCATTCATTGAAGTAGACAACAAGCAGCAGGCGAGCATGGCAGTTACGAGAAGTCAGATATCAGTACTTTAATTTACTAGCTTCCGGGATAAAAAGTAGCCTATGTATTATTCCAGACTATAATCTATCTCTGTGCCTGATTTCATCCAGATCCGGTATTTCTGCAAGCGGGCCTTAGACAGTACGGTGCTCGAGTTAAAGTAGAGCCTAAGTTAAATGTCTGCCTTACGAAAGTGCGAGCCGGTGCCGTGAAAGGGAGAGTGATTACCCAATTCCGTTATGAAATTGTGCACATGTTTATCCGCTGGTCGTGTTTAATTAATAATCTCGAAACTGATAACAAACTTTAATTTTTATTTAGTGTTTCTATTATTATTTCCTTTTTAGGTCGCCTGGATGATCGCTTCTTAGCTATAAGACCGCCAGCTTCTTCCCTTTTAATGTTCTTTTGATTTTTAGTACAATAAAGAAATTTATTTAATTTCATTTAATTAACTTTAATTTAACTTTAATTTTAACTTTTAATTTTTTTAATGTTTAGTTTTTAATTTCGATTTTAATATATTTCATAGTTTCAAATTGATATTTTTAAAAGTTATTTAAAAGTGGTAATATAACCTACGTTTTATATTACCACTTTTAAATAACATTTCTACGTAGGTGAGCATTGAAAAAAAAACACTGAGTTTTTTTACAATGCCCACACAAAAAATCCCATCAGAATAGGTCCAGCCGTTCTAAAGTGATGCGTTTACGATTCGGCAATTGTTTTTTTTTTTATATAGAAGATAAAGCTTTTGATCTGTTACTCTATACATACAGGTAGCTACTTGGTAGGCGACCTCAAAACAGCTATTCTGTGTAGCGACCATTTTCAGCGGAAATTATGTACGAACGCTATTCTGACTGATAGAAGATCACAGTAACATACGTATTTCTGTGTTAGAGGTTGGTTATCGTAACTGGAATCCGGATCTCGTGTCAAAGGAAGCGCGATGGCTGAAAACTAAATGACAGTTTTCATTGGTTTCAATCATTCGAAATACGACTCTAAGTAAAACAAACATTAGATTTTTATTTTAGGTACGTCTTATTACAAAATCTTCATAAAATGAAATGAAATGATTTATTTATGTCACGTAGGACAACTTCTGCCACTTATGAAATGTCATGATTCTAACACCGATTCTACTGAAAACGATGCTTAAATAGCCTGTCAATCCAATTTACTGTACTAGCTTAACATCAGTTATCAAATAAATATTATAAATGCGAAAGTTTGGATGGATGTATGTTACTCAATCACGCCCCAACGGCTGAACGGATCTGGATGAAATTTGGGCACAGAGGTAGATTGTAGTCTGAATAGCACATAGGCTACTTTTTATCCCGGAAAATGAAAGAGTTCCCGTGGGAACCAAAAAACCTAAATCCACGCGTACGAAGTCGCGGGCATCAGCTAGTTAATTATATTATTTCTACGTGAACCATCGTTACAGAGCTTTCTGAAAAGCTTTTTTAAGTAAGTAGATATATTTTTTTAAATTTATAACTTGAAAGAGAAAACCTTAAAATTAAGACCAGTTTGTATTAATAAAGTTTTTTAATTCAATTAGCACGTGGTTCAATAATAAATGCAGATAAAATGTAAATTGCGCGAACGTGGAACATAAATCTTTGCGTTTATATCATTCGAAAGCAACGACCGTTATTTTAATGTTCGATTACATAAAACAATGTAAAAATACGCTGCGACTGTGACTGTAATCTCGTATTATATAACAATTAATCGAGCATAATAATATGACACTTAAATAAAATCCTGTTTATGCAAAAAAACTTAAATAACACTTCCTGGAATGATTTATATTAATTAAATACACAAGACAATAGTCTAATGAACGTCTCTTAAGTTTATAAGTAAAAGATTATCGACTTACTTTTCAAAGCCCACAGCTGTTTATCCTGCAATCCTTCCACGTATTGCTGCAGATCTTCCTTGCATTGTCCGGTCACAGTTTTCTGCAATTCACCCCATTGTTGCACTAGAATTTCAGCGTCCACAACTCGAAGCATACTCTCGAGTCCCAAAAAATGCGTATCATTAGAAACCGTCGTCATTTGCATTCGACTCTCGTTTACCGTATTTCGTATAGAATCGGCTAACTTGCCAATTATATTGCTCGGTTTTGTGGTCGTTTTCTCTACCTGTTTCGTAGTTTTGACTATGTGCTGAACATTGTGACTCGTCTCTGTAGTAGAGACTGTCTTTTCAGTCTCAACATTTCCGAAAGCCTCAGCAAATGTCAAGCCATCGTCATCGGCGAACAGATCGAAACTATCGTCTGTACTAAACTTTTCGTGTTTACTCGGATTCGGTATTGGAATCATTGATCCTATTAAATCGGAACTTAAGTCATCGTCAACTCCTTTGGAGGATGCTTTCTTGATGTTCTGAAAAGCGTCTATTAAACCGCTTCGGAGTTTTTCTTCGCGCGCATTTTCTTTTTCAGGATCAGATCCGATAACAGAACAAGAAGCACTGAGTAGGATAATATTTATGAGCACTATGGGAGACATTTTGTTGTTTTTGCCAAACACAAGCACATGCTTTTTTGGGAATGTTGGAAACTTTAACGTTTAGTTTTTTAACGAAAATTTTTTTTGTGTCAAAGGTGCGCGCGCGGCCTCATAGTCGGAGAGCGACTGGTGGCTGGAAGGCTGAGTGACATAACGTGGTTACGGCGTGCTATGGAGTGGAGAACACTTTCACTGTCGCCTGTCGGTGTGTCGGTGTCGGTGGCGGCCACAAGAGCCTGCATCCTTGTAGGGCGAACGATGCGTGCGCTCCACTTTTTTTTTTCTATTGAGCAAGTGTTATGATTTTCGGAAGCATCCTTTTTAAGGATTTTGATAAAGATAAGATCATTGACATACTTTTAAATTGGATTTTTATAGCCTAACGATATAAGGTATTTCGTGTTTGTAAAATTTATTTCGAGATTTACCTCTACAATAGCCGATCGTGAATTCATTGGCAGTTCACAACTGAGCACAAGTTTCTCGCAGAATGAGAAGACTTAAAGCCATATTGCACCAAGATCCTTTGAGAACAAGAGAAAAACAACTCAAATGTGTAGGTTTTCCTATAATGTTTTCAAATGGTTTTCACCATTAAATCCATTGATGTAGAATTTTAGTACTTATATTAAATCAAATAACTGCCATGCCCCTAACAGGTTATCCCGCTACCATCTTAGACTGCATCATCACTTACCATCAGGTGAGATCGCAGTCAAGGGCTAACTTGTAGTGGATAAAAAAAATGAGTCCCTAATTTAAAAAAGGACACATTGTCCGTATTGGGCAATTCTTTTGTACAGGCTATATCTACATTTACTGAAAAAAGTACACCAGAGCTTTTATTTAGGTAGTAATTATTATTCCCTATATTAAAACGCACGCAACTCCGAAAAGTTCGACGTGCGTAAGTATATTATCACAATTTAAACTTTTCTATCTGTTTGTACTTTGAAGTCTACAGCAAAAATACTTTAACTTTTGCAACCTCCAATAAAACTTCGTTCTCATCAATAGTTCTCATAAATTAGCTTATGTTTACATAATTTTTCGTCGTAATTCCCACATTAACCATCTACTCTACCATTGTTTTCGAAGCTTTGTTCACAGCATCTCACGCACGGCAGATTTCTATGAAAACTATGAATTGGAGATCGCTATTGTCCCATTCTATACTTAACATGGTAACACATCCCAATGATCATATTAGCTTTTACCCATGAAAGTTTTTAGTCATTATACTATTGATGTTGTCTTAAATATCTAATTAATTCATAACTTATCCATGTAATGACTAGATTCTAGAACATACACGTGCATTATATCTTAGGTACTATTACTTAATTTTTATATTGGCATGGCAAGGTATGCACGTTCTACCGTACGTCTCTCTCTCTCTCTCTCTCTGCGTCGTATTCCTCATTACTGAGGGTTGTGACCCCTTTCCATTAATCACATTCATGGTGGGGTTTTCTTGCGATAATAATGCGGTGGTTTCCCACGTACGTCTCGTCACTCGACATATTTAAACTCTTATAGGATTTGTAGCGACTATTATCAGATGTTAGTGATAAACCGGGACCGATAGCTTTTCGTGCTCTCCGAGGCATGGAGGAAACAAAAAGGCCAAATTTGAACCTCCAAATTCGGTCACCCATCCAGTTACCGACTTGTGTCAACGTTGCTGAATAATCGCAATCGAATGAAATGCGTTCAGTGCCTAGTTTTTGCCTGAATGAGTAACAAAAATACACGCACACAAACTTTCGCCTTTATAAAATTAGTGTGATTAATTATAGGAACACAGTAATGCGCAATAAAATAAAGTCAATAAACTCACTTAAAAGTATATTATTACCTAGTGCAAAATTTGTACTTTAATAGAAACGATAATAATGTTCGCCCCACAAAATTTTGACCATATCATTTCGAGTTGGTTTCGAGATTGGCCTTCGTGGGACATCCGTCGATAAAGCCTAGAGATTACGGTGATAGCTTGGAAATACATTTTTTTACCTAGGATTAAAAATCAGTATAGTTATGAATGGTAATATGTTAGATAACAAGTATATAAAACATTACTAGATAGCTTGATTCCCTAGCTATATGATATATTCGAACTAAAAATGATCCAAGAGCATGTAGGAAATATTGCGCAAGGGCTTGGTAAAAATATTGTAACTAGGACATCCATCATGTTCAAGAAACTGAGTAGGTAAGTATAGTATTAGGTACTCAGTTTATTTTGCTTTTTTGAAAAACCTGCCAGCTGAAATGCGCGCTCTGGGTTTGCGAGTAGTGATTAAGTACTGAATATTTCCAATAGTCTTATAGTCGAAAATAGTTATCAATTTATTATAGCTGTTATTTGTCGGTACGTTGCATGAGAACGTTGTTGTTTGTAAAAATATATATTGTAAAGAAATAAGTCCCCTAGTGGTAGTACTATAGTCGCGTGTACTTATGCAATTATAATGCAGAGAATAGATTAGTTTTATTTCCGCTAGTGGCGGCGGGACCGTGTAAAGATTACAGATAAATTGATTATAGGTAGGTATATTTGGCAAATTTGATACCGATTTTTGTCATCATAAGCACGTCCAGAATTTTTTCCAAAGGCTCTCAGCCCATTACACTTGTACTTTACTCGAAGGGTATGTACCATTACGTAACAATCAAGTGACATAACCAGGGCTCATGCGCTTGTTCATTTAATTGTAGTAGGTAAATCTCCCGGCGTTGCGCAACGCATTGTCTCGAGTTGCACCGCTTTCTTTAATAGCTAACTACACTACAGTAAGGTAATCTGAACTATTTAACGCACACCTGTGTGTTGCCTGTGACTTTGTCTGCGTGAAAACCTTAATAGACATAGCTTTACTTATCTACAGTTTTTATATTGTGGCTACCAAAGCATTGATATATTTTATATTGCATGGCGACCTAGAGCATAGATATCTTAATAACAAGTTGTTATTAAGATTTCTATGATTCAAAGTAACCGCGATAGCTCGACGTGCTGCGAAGAAGTGGCAATAGCACATATGGCACATAGTTTGAAGAACCGATATACGTTGGGGTCCCAAAGTGTTAGAATTGCGACCCTGCACTGGAAAGCGCATCGTTGGCAGACCCTTCATTAGGTGGACGGAGGACATCAAACGAGTCGCAGGGAGCCGCTGGATCCAGGCGGCGCAAAGAACGCGGCATATGGAAGTCATTGCAAAACCTATGTCCAGCTGTGGAAGTCTATCAGTTGAAAATCACAACGACCTTGCTAATAAGATGGTTGATGCAGGTTTTCTACGAAATTCAAGGGCTAACTTGGAGTGGAAAAAAAGTGACTGGCGGAATTTATGGTATTCTTGCTGCGTCAGTAGATTTTGGCCAATAACGGTAGAATGTTACACTGTAGCATAAAGCTTCATTGTTGTGGTGAGTGACAGGCTCTGGGTTTAAATCCAGGCAGGATATAACTTTAAAGTTTCTTATATCGGTGCACGACTGGTCTGGCGGGAGGCTTCAACAATTACCACTCCACCGGTAAGGTAGAGTCAGATAAGTAGTGTAGGTCAATAAAGTTGAAGCCGAATTTCATCAAGAACAAGCACATACTGCCATTGCTTTAATCGGTACTGTTTTAATATTGTTGACGTTCGTGCTTTAGAATAGGTAATAATCCTTATTTTAGGGACGTCAAGGTACGCGACATAAAACATCATTCATCATTTTCAATTAATACTGCTTTAAGCGATGGAAAAACCACCCTGTAGGCCGAGCAGGAGATTTTATCCACGGGGAAAGGGTAAGATGTCCCAGTTGGCTCGAAACATCTTTTTTATAATTTAAAGGTATGAAAATAAACTTAAACCTGCGTCCTATGCACAAGTCAAACAGGGATATACTTCTCCTTTCCCCTCTTGCCATGCTCTAGCATAATTTTATCTCTTGTAAGTGGATATAATCGGGGGATAAGATTTTTGTCCCCTCCCATGCTCGGCCTGCTGAAAAGTTAACTAACAGACAGACACACTTTCTCCTTAATGATAATAAATAGAGTGTATAAAACACTTATTTGTATATCAATTGGATATTATATAAAGGCTCGTCGAGTTCATTGGTCGTGGGAAACTTGAAACCATGTTAAAGTTTTCGAACAAAAAGTTACTAGATTTTGCTTTACATACCTACTATAAAGCAGGTGCATTCGTATTTTTAACCGACTTCAAAAAAGGAGGAGGTTCTCAATTCGTCGGAATCTTTTTTTTTTAATGTATGTTCCCCGATTACTCGAAGACGCCTGGACCGATTTTGAAAATTCTTTTTTTGTTTGAAAGGGTATAACTTCAAAGGTGGTCCCATATAAATTTTATCGAAATCGGTCGAGCGATTTTTGAAATATCAACAATAAAATAAGTACTTTGTATAGCGTGCGCTTGTTGTTGTAAAGTTGGCGCGGGAGTTTGAAGTCGGTTGTTTAAAAAATAATTTTTTATATTAAAATCTTTGTCTACAGTAACCATTGATGTAGAATTTTAGTAGCAACGAAGAAATTAAAGTGTCATCGTTACAATAAGAAATGAATTATTATCCACCTGCACCTACTATTATATTATGTATTGTGTCAATCTGCATTTGGCCAGTGTGGTGGACTATGGCTAAACCATTCTCATTCCGAGAGGATCGACGAGAGTATACTCTTGCTCAGTCGTGAGCCGGCAATGGGTTGAAAAGAGAATAATACTGTTGTTTAAGTAAATGATAAAAGAGCATGGATTTGACTCGCTCCAGCAATGCTTAGGACTGCGGTTACATAAGTATCCACACATTGTTGTCAATTACTTTTTTCAAACGAACAACCACCGAGTTTCTTGCTGGTTCTTCTCAGTAGGATTGTTTTCTGAACCAGTGGTAGATTCACTCGTTTACATAAATAAAAAAATATGTGTTTTTTTTTTGTTTTTTTCAATTTAGACCCATATATAGTACTAGATGATTCCCGCGACTTCGTCCGCGTGGATTTATGTTTTTTGATTCCCGCGAGAACTCTTCAATTTTCCGGGATAAAAAGTAGCCTATGTCCTTCCCCGGGATGTAAACTATCTCTGTACCAAATTTCATCAAAATCGGTTGATTAGTTAGGCCGTGAAAGCGTAGCAGACAGACAGACAGACAGACACACTTTCGCATTTATAATATTAGTATGGATTCATAGTTTTTCTAAAAGGCTAGATAATGTTAAAGGCTTTTATAAATGGCGAAGTTATCCATATTTAGACTGCGCCGGGTATTACCCTGCTTCTATCCAATACAACATGTATTTGTTATTGGTATTGGGTGCTTTTTAGGTCAACTTCACTCCGTGTCATCAGAAATCAATCTAAATTATACCTCCTGCTTGTTCTAGTTTCATAACCAAATAATAAAGTATGGTTAATACTTAGTAATTTGTTATGCACTATTGATAGGTAAGTGCACTACTTAAATGCGTTTGACATGTGAAGATCGATGACATGTTTGAAAATTATGTCAAGTTTTGTATTAGTAGTAACTAAAGTAGTAAGCCCTTGACTGCGATCTCACCTGATAGTAAGTGACAATGCAGTCTAAGATGGTAGCGGGCTAACAGTTATATTAAACCCATACCCCTATTCGATTTCTACACGGCATCGCACCGGAACGCTAAATCGCTTGGCGGCACGTTTTTGCCACTACTAGCCACGGCCGAAGACTCCCACCAGGCCAGACCAGGGAAGGTTCAGAAATTATAAATTCCCAAATTTACCCTACCGGACACCGGTGATCGAACCCGCACCTCCGCACGTTAAGATTCAACACTGTGCCACGGAGAGTTGTTTGTTTGTTTAATTTTGTAAGATATCCTTCGAAATAAAAACATTCCTAACTAATATTATAAATTCGAATGTTAGTTTGTAACGCTTTCACGGCTCATCTTTTCAACCGATTCTGATGAAGGTACCAGTTTTGTCCCGGAAACTGGAAAAATTTAAATTATCGCGGGAATTTAAAAAATCTTAAGCCAAGCGGACAAAGTCGTGGGCAGCTACTTAGTAAATTAAAAAATAAGTAGGTACCTAATATACAAAGCGCGAAAAACTGTTGCAAGTTGGGAATAAATTAGGTAATTATTGTAATAGTAACTCTATATAATTCGTAGCATAGCTTTCGTAGGCGTTTGATTCCCCACGAAAGCTATGCTACGAAGTACACTGAGTTACTATTATAATAATTATATTCAGTAGCTACACTTCGATCCAATCTTCATGGCGGTGAATATATTATGTTTTTTTTAATATATAGGCTATAGCGCTTGGCTGCAATCAGACTTGCTTGCAAGTGGTGATGCAGCCTAAGGTGGAGCGCGCTTGCCTAGAAGATGCCTATTCACTCTTGATTTGAAGGTACCTGTATTAAAAGAGGTGGGGAAAACGGAAGCCGGAGGGATGTACATAATAGAACAGAATTGCGCGTTGCTCAGCCACCAAAAAATTAACCTTTGGCGGCCTTTTCTTTGCCTGAGGTCTTTGGGTCTCACATGTGAAACGCATAGAATAAGGAAATAGGCACCCTATTCCACGTGATTGCACTCGAATGCATATCGTTAAATGTATGACATGACGAGTGTCATAAAGTGGCCCAATGTTGCGCAACCCTGCGCATCACGCATGATGGCTGTTTCTCTGATTGCGCTTCCTAGCTCTGTGATTGATCCTAGCACTTACTATCTGTTTACGATGAAATACAGATCGGAAGTGGACAACACTTTCCATTTGAGGGATGAAGCTGTTTATTCTATGTATACGACCGAAAAGGTATGGATCGCCCTTCCGGTATCCGTGTTTCCTGCCCAAAGGAGCAACTCGGCTATTCGGACGAAATTCTTTTGGTCGAGATGGCCTTCGAGGTCGAGATAAAAAAAAAGAAGATGATTACTGATCTTTAACATCCAAATCGCAACATAGAGCACTAGCTGATGCTAGTGCTCTATGTTGGGATGTGGATGCTCACAAATTCGTCCGCGTGGTTTGAGTTCTTAATTCCGCGGGAACTCCTTAATTTTCCGGGATAAAAAGTAGACTATGCCACCCTGCAGGTCCTCAAATATACCCATGCAAAAAGTCACGTCGATCCGTATTTCTTTTGTGGCGTGATTGAAAGACAAACAAACACACTTTCGCCTGACATACCTAATAATGCATCACAAGTACAAGTGAGATTGTGTGTTTAACGATTCATCCGATATCTTGTCGAAACACAGATTTAACCTGCATCCATACTATCCTCCATTCTAATATTATAAATGCAAAAGTGTGTGTCTGTCTGTCTGCTACGCTTTCACGGCCTATCTGTTCAACCGATTGTGGTACAGGGAAAGTTTGATACCCGGGGAAGGACATAGGCTACTTTTTATCCCGGAAAATTAAGGAGTTCCCGCGGGAATCAAAGTATGGATCCAGATACGAGGATTATTGTAATGCCAGAAAATCAAAGTGTTCCCTTTCCAACGGAATATTCTATTCACTTAGTCTAAGTCTTATTGGACCTTTATCATTGTAATTTTAATTTTTATCGTAATATTAAGTACCTCACTTTTAACCGTTAGTAGGGGCTCCCACGTAACAATCGCACATAGTAAAATGATATAGCAAGGTGGCTATTGACGCACGAAATTGCACCTTGCAGCTTGCTCGCCGACTATCTGTCCACTGTCCATCATTTAGATACTACTTACTATATTATGATGCTCGCGACATCGTCCGCGTGGATTAAAGTTTATTGATTCCTGCCGGAACTCTTTAATTTTCCGGGAGGGATAAAAAGCCTATGTCCTTCCCCGGGAACCTATCCCTGTACCAAATTTCATCCAAATCTGTTGAACAGATGGACCGTGAAAGCGTAGCAGACAGACAGATGGACAGACAGACGGAAACACTTTCGCATTTATAATATTAGTATGGAGTATGGATATGGATGGATTGCTAAGCAGGTTGCTACCTACTACCAGAGCTACTAGTTACCTACCTAGTTGAAAAAGCGACAGTTAGGAGTGAAGACCTAGAGAGATCCTATTCCGTAAAAGCTGTATAAATAGTTAATAATTAATTGTTACAATCTCAATAATTGTTGTGATTGGAAGAATTCATTGCTGAAGGAATAAGTCATGGCTCAGGTTTTTATATTAAGAAATGTTACCAACAGGAGACCTGTCGTTTGAGGGAGACTAGTAGAGAGTAGAGTAGAGAGATTCTATTCCGTAAAAGCTGCATCATTATTAATTGTTACAATCTCAATTCTTGTGATTGGTAGAATTCATTGCTGAAGCAATAAGTCATGGTTCAGATTTTAATAAATAAAAATATAAAAAATTCTTTTTAAACAACCGACTTCAAACTCCCGCGCCAACTTTACAACAACAAGCACGCGCTATACGAAGTACTTATTTAATTGTTGATATTTTAAAAACCGCTCAACCGATTTCGATAAAATTTATATGGGACCACATGGGAAGTATGCCCTTTCAAATAAAAAAAGAATCATCCAAATCGGGGTCCACCCAGTCAAAAATTCTGAGGTAACAAACAAAAAAAAAAACAGTCGAATTGAGAACCTCCTCTTTTTTTTGCTTGATGTAAATCAGCAAACAGTTACAGCTGGCAAATCCTAATGTAATATAATAATGTTTAGTTGAAACACGTCTCTCACTACATTTCTTATGATACTCATACTACGAGCAAATTGTACCTAATTGTATATGTTTTGAGTTCAAGTGTGATTGCATTATTTGCATCGTGCGCTGCAACTAAAGATGTTCCGCAGAGCAACACGCCTAAAATAATGTATTTAGCTTATACTTAAATGCTTGACCAGCTCGTCTGGTGGATGATTGTTCTGTTTTAAAAAAGAACCGTTCTACTGGTTCCAGTATCTTAATGCCGCAAGAATTTTATTGCAGCTACTGCTTTCACAAATCAAAAAATATTCCCTACTAGCTGATGCCCGCGACTTCGTCCGCGTGGTTTAAGTTTTTTTTAATTCCCCCGGGAACTTCTTAATTTTCCGGGATAAAAAGTAGCCTATGTCACTCTCCAGCTCAACTATACCCATGCCAAAAATCACGTCGATCCGTTGCTCCGTTGCGGCGTGATTGAAGGACAAACCAACAAACCATCAAACCAGCAAATAAACACACTTTCGCATTTATAATATTAGTATGATAAAGCGGTATACTTTAGATTTTCTTTTCCGAAAACAGAGTATTTATTAATAACATATTATGCACGAACACCACAATGACACTTCTGTTCATCTAGACCAAATTGTCCTGCACTTTGGCATAGAAGAACGACGCAAATATCACCTTTCCGACAGAGAAGAGAGGAGTGGCCAGTTTTGGACACATTGCATGAAAACAAATTATTATGCAATTCGGTCTCGTTTCGGATTCTTTGCGATCATGAGGGTGAACTAAGTACCTAGTCTAAAGCTAAACTTTAAAATACCTAATTAATGCTCATTGAATTATATGTTAGTACATACTACCTCAATGTTAATGCTAATAACTACTCAATTTAGGTTCATAAAGTTTCTGTTGGCATTGTAGTTACTAGCTGGGTACCTACTAGTAGAGAAAAACACACACATAGACTACTAGAACTATTACCTAAGGGGAGGTTGTGAAAATAATATGATTACACTCATTTCAAGTCCAGCCATTTTGGATGTTGCAACTTAGTTGTCAAAATAAGCAAGTCACAATGACTTGCTTATTTTAAAACACAAAATAAGCCATTATTGAGGCCGAGCTATTTATTGAACTTAATTAAGTAGGTGTCTACTTAATTAAGCCGCAATCGTTTCATTTTCAACCGACTTCAAAAAAAGGAGGAGGTTCTCAATTCGACTGTATTTTTTTTTATGTCTGTTACCTCAGAACTTTTGACTGGGTGGACCGATTTGGATGATTCTTTTTTATATTTAATTATAAACAAACTAGGTGATGGCCGCGGTATTGAGGTTTTTTGGTCCCTGCGGGGAATTGAGTTAATCTGGAATACGATCTATATCTGTGCCAAATTTCATGCAGATGCGTTCAGCCGTTCTGGCGTGATCGAGTAACAAATTGAAACATCCATCCATCCTTTTGCATTTATACATCGATTTACCAAGTCAATGCATTTATAATAATAATTATTAGTAAGTACATTAGATTTCAGAGATATTTTCCTTCTCATAAAATTATTACGCACCAATTACTCAAGAGGAGGTATATTATCAAGTAGGAAATGCCGTTACTTTATATTTTGACCCTTAGTGCCTACCTATTTGATATTTCTAGGTATAACCTAAAACTAATTACTTAATCTAAATAATATAAAAGGAAAGGGTGACTGACTGACTGATCTATTAACACAGCTCAGACAACTAGACGGATCGGGCTGAAATTTGGCTTAGATAGCTATTACGTGACTTAGTATTAACTTGTTGGTACAGCGTGGACTTCGCTTTACGTATTTGGAATCTGGGTCCGCCCACTTACGAAGACCACATCTCTCACCAGTGCATCAGGGAGGTCTTCATAGTATAGGTTATTGTTTTCTAGTATGAGATTGCTAATGGCAGACTCAATGTTCATTTGGCACGGTAGCGCACTTGCGAAAGTGGTCCGCGAATCGCTGTGTCACCTTGATTATACAATACGCATGCGTAGAAAGTGGATTCGCTGAATAATAAAATTCATCTTGATAAAAATTGCTATTAATTAATAATATTATGGTGTTGGCAGAAATATTATGTTGCTCATATACCTACTACCATCGATGCCTACTACCCATAAACTATAAGACTATTAATTACTAGATGATGCCCGCGACTTCGTCCGCGTGGATTGATGTTTTTTGATTCCCGCGGGAACTCTTAAATTTTCCGGGATAAAATGTAGCCTATGTCCTTCCCTGGGATGTAATCTATCTCTGTACCAAATTTCATCAAAATCGGTTGAGTAGTTGGGCCGTGAAAGCGTAGCAGACAGACAGACAGATAGACACACTTTCGCATTTATAATATTAGTATGGATATTGGATATGGATATGCGATCACACTCTAGTACGCAAGTACTTATGTTTATGTTAACAATCAACGACCTCAATTTACATAGACGGGCCCTGTCAAACAAAGAATGTGGGCGTATTTTTAGCAACGCCATCAACGCCATCTAGTCTGAAAAGCGGGAACTTGCTTGCAACATCTTGAATGAAAGCTTGAAAACGTATAGTCATACGTTTTCAAGCTTTCGGTCATAGATAATAATATAATTATAGGCCATAGCCATAGAAGCCGTAAGGCCAGTTAGTAAAAAAAAAATATCATACAGTTTGGCGCGGAAATTAAATGATTGCGTAATGGATAAAAATATTGAATAGGAAGATTAAATAACGTTTTTTTGGAAATGTATAATTGTGACTTGAAACACTTACCTTAAAATAAAAATTGTACAGTGCCAAACTAATAAGACTTTAGATGTTAACCTAAGAATAACAAATTATCTACACGACGAGCGACCGTGACAGCGCTACGATGGGGACAAAGACAGGATAGGAACGCGCTCTCATAGTCGGTCGCCCGACCTTTTTCTATGAAAGGGCCCATCTAGTACCTACATATATATCGATGTTAACAATATTATAATTTTGACGATCTCCCTGGCGCATTGGTGAGCACTGTTGTCTTATAAGCAGGAGGTCCCGGGTTCGATCCCCGGCAGGGTCAATTTGGGAATCTATAATTTCTAAATTTTTTCTTGTCTGGGTATGGTGGGAGGCTTCGGCCGTGGCTAGTTACCAGTTAAGTACCACCCTACCGACAAAAGACAAGCCGCCAAGTGATTTAGAGTTCCGGTAACTACGATGTCGTATAGAAACCGATGGGTATGGTCGCAGGTTAGCCCGCTACGATCTTAGACTGCATCATCACTTGCCACCAGGCACCGGGTGAGAACGCAGATAATCAAAGATCTCTAGCAAATAGAAATTTAAGCTATTTAGAATCTAGGCTCTAGAGCATTAAAACGCGTCTTTAAAAAAACATAGCTTCTGTCATTGTCATGGTCAACGTCAACGGCACTGACAAATGTGTCAAATTTCGAATTCGCGCGGTGCGGTCATTTTCCGAAAGAAATATTTATCCTATAATCCTAATAATTCGTGCAAATATAGCTATTTAACTATAGATTTCCAACAATATAAATATAAACTCTAATTGCCATGAAGTGAAATATTCAAAGCTTCAGGTTTTAATGTTTTTAAAATTACGTTTTCCGAGTGGCAAGTATTGATTTTCTGCCTCAAAGCTATGTTTACATTTTATTTTGGTGATGAACAAAAGCATGTACAAACTACAGAGTTAATCTGAAAACATTAGTGCTTTTATGCCCGTATTTAACCTTCTTAAAATTTAAGTAAGTACTACTGTATGTAAGTACCTACTGTCCAGTGTTATAATAATAGGTATGTTGGTAGATTGGTATTTGAAATGACTTTGTTTTCAGTTATTAAATGGCTAAGCAAATAGCTGAAGTGCAAATCCATGCTCCCGATACACTAGAAGATGATAACTTGGATGTTAGTGTGGACCTTATTGATGATGGACTCTATTTAGGTAAGTAATTAATTCATTTTTATGAGAATACTAGCTGTTGCCCGCGACTTCGTCCGCGTGGTTTAAGTTTTTTGTTATTCCCGAGGGAACTCCTTAATTTTCCGGGATAAAAAGTAGCCTATGTCACTCTCCAGGTCCTCAACTATACCCATGCCAAAAATCACGTCAATCCGTTGCTCCGTTGCGGCGTGATTGAAGGACAAACCAACAAACAAAGTGACTTTCGCATTTATAATATTAGTATGAAGTATGACTAGCCCCGCAACCGCGACTTTGTCCGCATGGATTGAGGTTTTTGGTTTCTACGGGAACTCCTTAATTTTCCGGTATAAAAAGAAGCTTATGTGTTATTCCAGACTATAAAATGTATCTCTGTGCCAAATTTCATCCACATCCGTTCAGCCGTGATTGAGTAACAAACATCTATCCATCCAAACTTTCCCATTTATAATATTAGTATAGATTCAATTCAGTACTGGAAGAAATTGCTACTTAGCAATAAGGCCGCCCTTTGTACTTCTTTGTTTTATTTTATGTTTTCTGTATTTTACTTTTGTTATGTGTGGTACAAATAAAGAGTTTAATAATATTAATAATAATAAATAAAATACAATCTGGCCTTGAAATACAATCTTGTGGAATCGGAGGTACCGTACTACAGGTATGTGCCCGACTCAGTTCTCGAAAATGGTCATATCACACTATACTGGGATCGGTCTATCATTACAGACAGGACTATTGTAGCCAATAAGCCTGACATAGTGGTGATAGACCAATCAGAACGCCGTGCAATGATTGTTGATATTACTGTCCCGCATGACGAGAACCTAGTGAAAGCTGAGAAAGAGAAACTAACCAAGTATCTAGACTTGGCTCACGAGGTTGTCGCCATGTGGAATGTGGACTCAGCAATCATTGTACCGATAGTCGTGACTACTAATGGTCTTATAGCCAAGAGCCTCGACCAACATCTTTCCAGACTCTCATTGGGTAGCTGGGTCAAGGGCCAGATCCAGAAGGCGGTACTCCTGGACACGGCTCGCATCGTCAGGAGGTTCCTCTCTCTGGGGCCCTGACCGCCAGTTTCTTGGACCCTGTTCCCGAGACCGGTGGAACGCTATTTTTTATATTTTTAAATGTTTTTTCATTTTTGTTTTGTGTAAATATTTAAAAATGTAAACAATATGGATGGTTAAATGAAATAAAAATAAATAATAATAATAATACTTGATCATCCCGCGAATTACAAAGGATGCCAGGTCTATAAGGAGATACTCACAAGGAAAAAGGCTACCATTAACAGAAAACCCTTTTATCCACCAAAAACAAGCCCAGAGGGTGAACTCCCTGACGGAAACGCAAATTATGCCACAAACATAGAAGAATCCATACGTAACTCGCCCCCACCAAAGAAAGCACCTCAAACGTATGCAGATGCAGCAAGAAGCCGTAGATCTCCACCAAATGAGAATAATACTCATCCGTCAACACATGGATCATTTAGCTCCATTGAAAATATACTCCTGAAGCAAAGTGAGAAAATAGACATCCTACTACAACAAAATATAAGCACCTTTCTGGGGCTTATTACCACACTCATAACTAAGGTTGTTAAATAGGTACCCTACGAATCGCAGAGTGGAACATTAACGGCCTCACAGGCCGAAAAGATGAGCTGGTAGCTTTTATGGCTACAAACAAACTAGATGCAGTTCTCATATCTGAATCCCATGTCACTGACAAGAGTCTATTCGTGATACCTGGATACTGTAGCTATTTAACACCTCACCCCGATGGTGGGGCCCATGGGGGGGACAGCGGTAATTGTGAGAAACAACCTAACGCACCATTTCCTAGACCACTACAGAACTCCACATATACAAGCCAACACAATCAGAGTAGAAGACAAGTCAGAGTTTATCACCCTCTCAGCCGTTTACTGCCCACCTAGACACAAAATTAGCACGGCTATGTTCTCGAGCTATTTTAAAACATTAGGTAATCGTTTTATAGCGGGTGGCGATTGGAATGCCAAACACACTTTCTGGGGCTCCCGTTATACTCTCCCGAGAGGAAGAGAACCCAAAGTAGCATCGATAGCAACAAATTATCCACACTGTCATCTGGTGAACCAACATACTGGCCTGCTGACACCAAAAAACGGCCTGATCTCCTAGACTTCTTTGTGACAAAAAATGTTTCTCAGCCCTATACCAACATTGAGCCAAGTTTGGATGGGTCTTCAGACCATTCCCCAGTAATTCTGGAGGTGAGCAACTCAGTAATATTAACAAGAGACAACAACGACTATCTTTATAATCATAAGACTGACTGGTACTCATTTAGAGACTACTTAAACAACAACATCGACCTAAAAGTTCCCCTCAAGAATACTGAAGACATCGAGAACGCTACGATATATATAACCAACCTTATTCAAGTCGCAGCATGGATCAACACCCCCTATCTTCACCCTAAACAACATGGCACTTATCTTTCATCTGACATAAGGGCAAAAATTGAAGAAAAAAGGCGGCTTCGGCGCACCTGGCAGGGCTCACGCTGCCCTGACGATAAAACTAGCCTTAATCGTGCCATAAAAGAACTTAAAGCGATACTGGCAGATGCATCCCATAACTTGATCAAGGAGAATCTTGAGGCATTATCGCCAACAGGTCGGGGAGACAGATCACTGTGGAAAGCCACTAAAACCTTGAACCAACCGCAACCTCATTTACCGCCTATTAGGACTGGTGCAACTTGGGCTCGAACAGACACTGAAAAAGCGGAAGCTTTTGCGGCTCACCTTAGTACTGTTTTCCAACCAAATGATCATCCCAGGCCAGACGACCCTGAAATACAAGAGATACTTGATCAAGACCTTCAGCTGTGCCTACCTCTCAAGCCTACTTCTCCCAAAGAGATTTCTAAAACAATCGCCTCTCTTGATTCCAAAAAAGCTCCAGGTTTTGACCTGATTACTCCCCGTGTTCTGAAAGAACTCCCCAGAAAGTGTCTGGTGTTTTTGGCTAACCTTTTCAACTGTATAATACAAAAAAATCACTTTCCTGACACTTGGAAAATATCCCAAATCATCATGGTACACAAACCAGGGAAGCCACAAGAAGAAACCACCTTCTATCGGCCCATTAGCCTAACACCAGTTCTGTCTAAAGTCTGGGAAAAAAATTTCCTTATTAGGTTGAAGAATGCCTTGGACGAAAGCGATGTCATCCCTGCTCACCAGTTTGGTTTTCGCAAGCAGCACTCTACCGTCGAACAAGTCCACAGGGTGTACCATACTATCCGACAGTGCCTAGAAATGAAGAAGTATTGCTCTGCCGCGTTTCTAGATGTGCAACAGGCCTTCGACAGAGTATGGCACAAAGGACTCTTGGCCAAAATTAAGAAATTTCTACCACACTCCATGTTCTTACTGCTTGCATCATATCTGGAAAATAGAGTATTTCAGGTCAGGCAAGGGGACGCCAGATCCACCTTCTACACTTGCTCCGCAGGGGTGCCCCAGGGCTCAGTTCTTGGTCCAGTCCTTTATAATATTTTCACATGTGATGTACCTCAATTCCCTGATGTCACCATAGCAACATTTGCTGACGATGCTGCTTTCCTCTCTTGCAATCAAGATGCCAATCGAGCTAGTTCCAGCCTCCAAAAACAACTTGATGCTATCCATTCGTGGCTTTCTAAATGCCGAATAAAAGCGAGTGCATCCAAATCACAGCACATCACCTTTGCACTAAGACCAGGAGACTGCCCTCCTGTCAAATTAGGTAACGATACTCTACCTTCTGCAAATTGTGTCAAGTACCTTGGTTTCCACGTGGACCGGCGCCTGACCTGGAAATATCACATTGACCATAAAAGAGACGAAATGAATGCTCGATTCCGTAACCTGCTCTGGTTGCTTGGCCGGCAATCAACACTGAGGCTTAACAACAAAGTGCTTATTTACTGCGTTATGCTGAAACCCATCTGGCTCTACGGCATTCAGTTGTGGGGGACCTGCAGTAAATACAACGTAATGCGCATACAAAGGGTTCAAAATAACATACTCAGGACAATCACAAACGCGCCCTGGTTTGCACGCAACCATGAAATCCATCAATATCTGGATCTGCCAACAGTCAGTGATGAAATCAGCAAGTATTGCAAAAAACACCAAAACCGCCTTGCCAAGCATCCAAATCACCTTGCTAGCTCGTTGCTACGAGCCCCACGAGCGAAACGCCTGAAACGAGCTGATGTGCTCGATTATTGACGGACGGGCGAGCAATGGCTCCCTCGTCTGCAAATGCCATAATGTAACTCAGCCTATCTGATTATAGTCGCAAGACTGATTGCAGATCCAAAGGAAAAAAAAAAAAAAAAAGATTCAATTCAGTGGCTATGTTTCGTTATCCTGTTAATCAAGCAGACACTTTAGTCCTTTTCCTTTAGATGAAGTAGCGGGCATCAGCTAGTATAAAATAATACTTCTCAAGTTCTCAACAGCAGGGCGACCGCATAATATCTTTTGCATCAATCATTGATGTATCGCAATCACCTCCGATTGGCTGAATTTATGGTATTCTTGCTGCGTCAATGGATTTCGTCCAATAGTGGAAAAGTGTTAACCAATCAGAGGTGATTGCGATATATCAATGATTGATGCAAAAGTTACGCGGTCGCCCTGCTGGAGTTTGCGTGTAGACTAAATCTTTAATATGGACCACTGTTATGAAAGGATTTCGAGTTATTCACAAGAATCTTGAAATAAGACAAGGCTTATTCCATTACTAGCTGATGCCCATGATTTCGTCTGGGTGGATTAAAGTTTCATGATTCTCTTTAATTTTTGGGGATTTTTAGTAATCTATGTGTTATTAATAATTATTATTATCAATTAATGTATGTCTGTGCCATATTTCATCCAGCTCTGTTCAGCCATTCTGGTGTGATTGAGCAAGAAAACATTTATCCATGCATCCAAACTTTCACATTGTATTTTCAGGGGAAAATACTATTTTTAATAATTTCCTTTCATTTTTTATTTGCAGGCAACTTGGCGTGTGCCCGAGATTCCAAGACCCTAGAGCAGCTGAAGATAACTCACATCCTCACCATTGACCTGGTGCCTCTGCCCAGAAGCATCTTGGAGCGCTCCACTCTCACTTTCAAGTATATGAAATGTAAGGATTTAACTCACAATTAAGTTAACCAAATGTTACAATTGGTTAGCGTAGCACAAGTTTTAAAGTACTTAAACCACAATCCATACTAATATTGTAACTCTGAAAGATTGTCTAACTGATACACTTCAGTCCATCTGCTCAACCAAGTTTGATTAAAGGGGTTGTTTCAAATTTATATGGAGCCTGGGCCAGGTATTTGTACGGTATTTTAAAATGTTCGGGGTCATAAAATAGTAAAAAAAAATCTTTATTTCTTACTAAAAAGTTTAATTTACGAGGTACATTGCGAAATTATTTTGCAAAATAAAAGCGCAACAACTGAGAAATGAGAATTAACCTTAAAATATCCAATAGCAGTCAGCGAGTTGAGCGAAAGATTTTATTTTACAAGTTGACGGAATAAATAATAATGAGAGGTTTTAAATGTATTCTCGTTTATGTTGTCTCGACATTTGACAATAGATATGACATGTAACATCATTACAAACATAGACAACAAAAAAAGATGGATGCGCTGCGAGAGTTGCTATTCTACAAATGTACCTAATTAATCATTTTATTTTTGTACCCCTTAATCACAGTAAAACTCCAAAAAATCATATTTTATTTTGTTTTCTATGATTTTATACTATTTTTTGGAATACTGTGCAAGTACCTGGCCCAAGATGAAACAACCCCTTTACATGGATAGTTTGTAGCCCATAGACATAGGTTACTTTTTATCCCGGAAAATTGATGAGTTCCCACAGGAATAAAAAACTTAATCCACAAATCAAATTTCATCAAAATTCGTTGAAACGATGGGATGGGATGGATTAGTTGAAAATATTGATTTATACAAATTCTTGGGCATGATAAAGTTTTGAGATCATTTAATTAGCAAAACTGTATTTACTTTTGAAAAAGACTTTAAGGAAGTAAACAGTGTTAAATGTTATAACTTTCAGTGGCTGATGTGCCAAAGGAAGACCTCATAAGTCACTTGCCGGAGAGCAATGACTTCATCAAGCAAGCTATTGCCAATGGAGGAACAGTTCTCGTACACTGGTTAGTATTTTACACAACTATAAACCTGTATAGTCCGACAAACTCATATGACCCGGTGAGTGTCGCTAGTATCTATGAAAAATAAAATAAAATCTCTTTTTTATTTGTGAAACATTTTAATGCAATTCAAATTATATTTAACTAGATGATGCCCGCAACTTCGTCCGCGTGGTTTAAGTTTTTTCGATTTCCGCAGGAACTCCTTAATTTTTCGGGATAAAAAGTAGCCTATGTCACTCTCCAGGTCCTCAACTATACCCATGCCAAAAATCACGTCGATCCGTTGCTCCGTTGCAGCGTGATTGAAGGACAAACCAACAAACAAACTGACTTTCGCTTTTATAATATTAGTATGATTATCCAGGTTATGTACCTAGATAATTAAAAAAATAATAAAATCTTTGAAGCTAAAATATCAATTTTTTAATTTGGGTAAATAATTTGCCAAAGTGCCCGACGTTCCATGTGCAAAAGTACCCATAACACTTGATATATTGATGTGCAATCCAATATCCTGCGCAAATAGAAAATTTCCACATTGAAATAAATCAATCCTTTATCCAGCCAAAAAATTAGTACAACCACTTGAAACATAGATGCAGGAAGTACCACAGCTCTCATGGAACCAAGGAGCCAATGAAAATTTAAGCCAACCTTAATTCCATGAGCCCCGGGCACTCAATCCTTAAAACAAGCTTAAAATCTATATTTATTGGCTAAATGAGGCCATTTCATTCCATTTAACACATTGATGAAATTGCATATTAATTTTTTCAAAAGAACAACTACCGAGTTTCTTGCTGGTTCTTCTCGGAAGTGGCATTCCAAACCAGTCGAACCAGTCGAACACACGACGATTCAAAAGCACTTGTAAAAGTTTATTTGAATAAAAAAAACATTTGAATTTAGAATTATTTTCAATTTAGACCCATTTGGTATTCACAGTTTTTATAAACAGCTAACTGTGGTTTCCTAAAAATATGCTAATATTAAAAGCTTTTATAAATGGCGAAGTTATCCATATTTAGACTGCGCCGGGTATTACCCTGCTTCTATCCAATACAACATGTATTTGTAATTGGTATTGGGTGCTTTTTAGGTCAACTTAAGGCCGTGTCATCAGAAATCAATCTAAATTATACCTCCTGCTTGTTCTAGTTTCATAACCAAATAATAAAGTAATTTTCAGCTACTTCGGCGTATCGCGCTCAGCGGCCGTCGTGATAGCATACGTTATGGAGAAGTATGGGCTCTGCTATGAGGACGCCTTCTCTCTCGTCAAAGCCAAACGGCGCTTCATCGGCCCGAACATAGGCTTCGTGGCACAACTGAAGCTGTTTGGCCACATGGGCTATACCATCAACAGGGACGATCCCAGGTTTAAACAGTTTCGGCTTAAAATGGCCGGGCAGAAGTTGAAACAAAGTAAGGACTCAAAATCTTAACTATCTCTGATTAACAACTTTTGAAACATTATAATACACAAAATGTGCTGCCCAGCTACTAATTAGGCTGCATCACCACTTGGAAGCAAGTGTGATTGCATCCAAGTGCTAACCTATTTAAAAAAAACCGGGCAAGTGCGAGTCGGACTCGCGCACGAAGGGTTCCGTACCATTATTAAAAAATAATTACCTTTGTTAATGAACCGCAAGACTAACTTTGTTTGTAGAGGTTTATTGTTAATATCAAAAAAACTATGCTAGTTAGAGCATTGGCTATAGTTTTCCTGTAAAATATACGTAAATTCCTATTGACCATAATTATTTCAAATTTTTCGATTGGTAAACTCCGGAGATAAGGGGGGGGAACGGTATTTTTTTAGACATTTTCCCCGATAAATCAGAAACTATCATAACTAAAAATAATTTAAAATCTGTTTTAGAATGTACAAAGTAAACCCTTTCACATGATACCCCACACAGTACAGTTATCTCACTTTTAAATTTCAACCCTCAGATTTTCCCCCCTTTTTAAATAAGAACAAAAATAATTTCCAGTTTTTTTTAATTCCAGTGTCTTTGGGCCACTAATATACACAACTATTCCAAATTTCATGTCGATAGCTTCGGTAGTTACTGAAATAATCGAGTGTGACGGACGGACAGACGGACAGACAGACGAAGAAAGTCGCACCATAAGGGTTCCATTTTACCATTTTGGTACGGAACCCTAAAAACGACAAAAATACAATCTGGATTTAAAAACCTATTTAATTTACTTTTCAGTCAAAATCCTACCCCAGTTATTTGCGGACCTAGTGAAACCAGACCCAGGCCTGATCAGGGAGAGACCCGATCCGATAGTGTACCGCTGCAAGAAGTGTCGCCGCATTGTCGCCAACCAGAGCAACATCATTCCACACCTGCCCAAACAGGTAACTTACAGTGACAACCCTGCCCCAAATGTTCCCGGATCTAGTCCAACTGGATTTAGGAGATAGTTTATTTCATTCATTCATTTATTTATTTTGCATTCCAGTATAGTTCATAAAGTATAATTTACATAATGTCAATTGATTAGCTGTTCTTAATACAATATTGGAACCCCGGTGGGGCACAGCAAAAATCAGTGAGTAGTAGAGAGACGGCTGCCTTATTTTTCTTCAAAAATCATTTAATTTATAGTAAACTTTATCAATCAGAAATGTTTTTAAAGAGTTGACAAACGCTGTATTACTCTCCAGAGATTTGATGTGGTCCGGTATTTTATTATAAATTTTTACACACATCGGGTTAGTACCGGTACTGTGGATGCTTAGGTTGGTTTAGGCAATAAAGCTAGTGGACCCCAACAATAATTCCTCAGGTGACGAATCTTTAAATGAGTCTTCTTCATCGGTCGGTATTCCTAAATCTAACTTAAGTTTGATAACCATTTTTAATTATAGATTAAAGAAAACAAGTGTGTTCAAATTTGATGACGTCACAACTATGTAAAAACACAACCTTCCATACTAGAAGCGCGAGTTGCTTGATTAGATTGAGTTGTCATCATCTCTATTCAGGTGAAGATAGACCTGGCGAAGAAGAACATCCGGCCGCCGCCAAGCAAGCTGACCGGTCTGACGTGCGCCGAGAATGGGCAGCTGCTCATAGAGAAGCTGAGGAGCCTCGCGTGCCAGATCATAGACAACAGCGCTGAGCGAGAGGACTCCAGCGACGACAGCGCGGGCAAGAGCTGCCCAGCCAGCGAGGAGGGACCCAGCCAGGTGAGTCACATTGCAGCTGCTCATAGAGAAGCTGAGGAGCCTCGCGTGCCAGATCATAGACAACAGCGCTGAGCGAGAAGACTCCAGCGACGACAGCGCGGGCAAGAGCTGCCCAGCTAGCGAGGAGGGACCCAGCCCAGGATATAATGCACTATTCTCAGAAAACTTCGATGTCGCGAAACAATCTTATAGGTTTCTTACAAGTTTTCAGTCGATATCTATTTTGTGATGTAGTTATTATCACTAACATGATAATAGTCGTTAAAGCCCGCCAACCCGCATTGGAGCAGCGTGGTGAGTCTCAGCTCTAATTCCCTCTTTCCTATGAGAGTGGAGGCCTGTGCCCAGCAGTGGGACGTTATTGGGCTACAGTGGTAGTGGTGGTGGCTGTTGATACAATTAGCGCCATTTAGTTTTCACTGTGCTGGCCATAGCCCATAACTGACGGTGTTTTTCCAGAATCGATGGCAGGTTTCAGGAGGTAAAACTTCCTCATGTTTCCAGGTGCTGGACGGCTACAGTGAGCACACAATGGTGGACGCGAGCATAGCCGCGCGCGCCGACGCGCCCGAGATCTGCCGCCTGATGTGGTTCGTGGAGCCGATGAGCTGGATGCGCGACGTGCAGAGCTGTCCCCAGGGCAAGCTGCACTGCCCCAAGTGTCAGAACAAAATCGGCAGCTTCAGCTGGATCATGGGTGAGTTGGAACCCCGTGAAAAAGGACAACTGTTGAGGTTCTTTTCGGTGGTAGACTCTTGACATCACTCAGGCTAACGTTCAGACAGGCACTGTTGAAATCATCTATTAATATATACCCCACCTCTAAATGGAAGTTTAAGTGCGAAAACCTGCCCAGTAAGAAGAAAGATACCCCACAAGCTTATATTACTAAAAAAAAAATTACTTCTCGTTCCCATTTGCTCCTATGATTAATAGAGGATTTTTAAATGTTTTTATGTAATTTTCGGCTATCGATTTACGTATAATATGTAATTTGAAGTATTTTTCATTAATCCGGAAGTTATAAGCCTGATAGACAGACAGACAAGAAGACTCAGAGACTCGCTTCGCTCGGTCAACAATAATAAACTGCAATAAAATTTAACATGAATCCAGAGATTTTAAATCTTTGCATGGGTCTTCAAAAGATTGTTTTATGGTAAATGTATACCGCCATCTATATGCTCTTCGACGAACTTCTTGTCTGAGTTGGGTTTATATAGTGTCGCGTACGCAAAAACATCGTACAGCGCCATCTCTTGGCAGCATCTGAAAACGTGATTTTTAATATGGCTTATTTGCATTGGGGCCAAACGGAGAAGACCCTTTGCGTTATTTGCATTGATTTTTGTTCTCATTCCTACATAATATTGATTAATTATAATGGTCTTCGACGAACTTGTCTGAGTTGGGTTTATGTCGTGTCGCTTACACTTCGTACAGCGCTATCTCTTGACATTTGAGAACGTGATTTTTTATAATTTGCTTTTTTGTGATTTTTGTTCTCATTTCTAAATAAAATTGGTTATAGGCCAGATATTAAAACCACTTAACCCTTTCAACACTCTAATAGGCTCTGATACTACTAATTACTCGTTTTCCAGGATGCAAATGCCCGTGCGGTCAAAAGGTGGCGCCCGCATTTTATCTGGTGCCTTCGAAGGTGGAATGGTCGAACATCGTGCAGAATGTACAGATTACTGTGTAAATTGACGCCATGTTAACGTGTTGTGTAGAAATCCGTGACGTTATATATATCTTCCTTTGCGACTCCATTTTATTGAAATAATAGGTTATAAAATTTAACGCGAAATAAAGTCTTCGATGAAAAAAATTAAAATTATTGTTTATGATTCTTAGTTAGGGTCGATTGCACCGTCGAGTGTTATAGTTTACATTCATTTAAAAGGAAATGTGAGATTAGACTGGAAACAGGTTGGATATACTTTTGGTGCTCTCAGAATATGCATTAGTAAAATTTTTAAAAAATGGATAGAAAATAATAAAAAACGACTTGTACAATAATAATAAATAATTTATTGTTGTATTTCTATATTCAGTGTTACTTCATGTACAATGAAATGTATAATAAATATTTCTTTATTTCATATTGGTTTCATTTCATAATATATATTATTTATTTTCTATCATTTTTATTTCATACAAAAAACAACTTATTTTTACAACAATCAAGTTAGTAAAATTAGCTCTTATATACTCGATTTGGGATTTGATTCAAGAGGATTTCACAAGATTTGACTAGATAAGACTAGTATCTCCTATAGGAGATAGCTGCTCTTGTGGTAACTATCGCTAGAAAGGCTGATTCATTAATAGGTGGGTGCTACACTCTCCACTGATGACGATAGTGAAATTCTGCCCGCATGCTGATGGGCCATGAACCATAATTAAAAAAGCTGATTCTTGTACAGTATTAAAGTATGCACAGTACCTATGTAAACAGTATAAACACTGACGCTATTCATCGGGTCTTTCACTAGATATCACCTCTCAAAGACGTTATAAACTTCCAAACTATAAATAATTAGCAATTATGTCGTCACGTTCAATTGCTATTAAAAATTATGAAGGCGCTTTCATAATTATTATATACATATTATATCTTGGAGCGCATTATCAATGTGCGCGTTTTGACGTTTAATAATTGATAGTTAGTAAAACTATTGATTGGTTAGCTTATCTCCACTCCGCTCCGCTCTGGCGGAGGTGAGGCGCGCTAGGGCGGCAGCGTCTGTCCGTCGCGGCGCATGCGCGGTATGTCGGCGAGCGCGAGGCGGTGCGCGCGCATGAGGTGTGTTTTGCGCTTCCAGCTGTCGGCGAATGCGCGCGCGCAGCCCGGACACTTGTACGGCAGCTCGCCTGTGTGCGTGCGCGTGTGGCGAGCCTGCAACGTACAACTTGTAAGTCTAAAGGGGATTGAAACTTTCTGGCATAGCGACCTGCCGCCATTTTGTTTTTTTTTCAAAATCGCGGCGCACGATGAAAGTGGTATGTATGGATAGAGGACACATAGACGAACAAATAATGTCAAGTAACATAGTACCCCAAAGTGTCACGTTACCGAGATATTTGGAGGTAAAGATAGACATATGAGGACAACGACAATCATTAACAATAGACTTATTACGTGTCTACAGGCGTCAAATTGTATCCAAATAATCGTTCCCAGGTTGATTATTATTATTACTGTTTATTAGAAGAGAGTAGGTACATTACTTACTACTAGGAGTACGAGAAAACTACTACTATAATAAATTATTTATCTACTAAAGCGCATCATAATGAAACGCAGTCGACATGTCGCGTTGGTCGCATGTCACTTAGCTTGAAAACATTTTTTAAGTGGGTAAGTATTGCAGCTAGTTAGATATGTAGTACCTACTTGTACCAAAAAATAACAACTATAGTAAAAATAATTGTACTGCCTAACTACTGGTTAAAAATAAAACAAAAGCCATGTGATTGATGTTAAGAATCATTTATTTATTGCTGTAAGTACAATCACAGAATAAGGAATAATACTAACGTACAGAAACTGCACTAAAAAGAATTATAATATATCTAACACGTATCATGCATATTTGCATCGAGTGGGCTATCAGGTTGTTTCAAATCAAAATGTTGTGTGTTGAAATCACGATAGAACAAATGTCATCACAATAAAGATCATGTCAATCACGATATAGAATATATGTGCTTGTTTTAATTCACCTAATACAAGATTAATTATCATCGTCTGCATAACTAATTACATAATCTAAAAACTCGGCAGGAGGTCGAATATGGGTTTCTTGATGCCGAGCCCAAGCCATGTACCATATAATGCACATAACATGGGCACAGCATCAGAGGGTTCGCATTCCCACAAGACAGTTACAGTAGTGTCCAATGATTTTATTTCTGCCTTGTAAACTATTATCCAGCAAGATGTAAACGAAATACATGCGGGTGGTTTGATGTCGCGAATGTATTTTAGCTCTTGCGAGCCAAGGATTGAGAGCTACAATGCCGAATTGGGTAAGATTATAATCAATTTCTAAATCTTCATACACTTCGATGAAAAATGTACCATTCTCTTTAACGTGTTCACCGTAATAACTTCTCGCTTGCTCTACTTGGTAAGGTTCTAAAAACATAATTAATAAATCATCACATGAAAGGTTTGGGAAGTGTTCAAAGCCGTGGTTAGCATCTATAGCTTGAAAAGCTGCTCTGCGTTGGTTGCACATTTAAGTCGTAGGTATGTATTTTGTGTCTTGAGGGTAGTATGTATTCTGCGACACCACTTTTCAAAACACAAAGGTACTTTTATTGTAGTTATAGTATTATGTACTGACCTTCCGATTGTCAATCAGATGACGAGCGTATTCAATGATGTTTTGATGATCAGCTATGTAGTCTCCAGTTAACAAATAAGACTGTATGGGTCGCTGATATCTTCGCCGCGGTCCACGAACAGTGCTCACTCCACAAAAAAAGCACTGTCTTGCACCAATATAACTTGTCATTTTGGTCAAAATAACTACCTAACTACTTACAGAGTCAATGGTATAACAACACAGTCAACAGAATATAACAACAGAGTCAACAATAACAAGTAATATAATGAAAAACACGGCAAAGAAATAAACAAACGAACTCTCGTACAAAACGCCTGCGCACATTGGGAGTCAAAGTGGCAACTGGCAAACTGAATAATGAATACTGATGATGCCTTTCACTTTTTTACCTCGGAGTCCCTGCCCGGCTAGGAAAACATTATATTTTTGTCTCACTCGCACTCGTTGCACGTATTTTTTCCTGTGCTTGTCTACCGGCAAGACAATGGAAGACAAGCCGTGTCATAACAAAAAGTACGGCGGGAGCGGGATAGAGCTGTTGACTATTCATTTGTATTATTTTGCGTACAATCCGACCACCCAACCCATTATGTGTGTCATCGTTCTAATTACTATTAGGTATAGCGATCTTTAGTTGCACATATCTCTGCAACGAGCAATTAAATAATCTAAGTCTGTAACGACATTATTTTATTGTTCATTTCATAATGCAGCGGGATGAAAGACATTAAGACAAGCCAACACGCGCGCGCGAGATACTTTGACATAATATAGCGATTCATTGCGATGCGATGCGATTTAGTAGGCAAATAATTAATTGTAGTAGTAGTTTTCTCGTGCTCCGAGTAGTATGTAATGTACCTACTCTCTACTAGTAAACAGTAATAATAATAATCAACCTGGGAGCGATATTTTTGGATATAATCTAACACCTGTAGACACGTAATAAGTCTATTTTTAATGATTGTCGTTGTCCTCATATGTCTATCTTTACCTCCAAATATCTCGGTAACGTGACACTTTGGGGTACTATGTTACTTGACATTATTTGTTCGTCTATGTGTCCTCTATCCATACATACCACTTTCATCGTGCGCCGCGATTTGGAAAAAAAAATCAAAATGGCGGCGGGACGCTATGCCAGCTTCCATACAAAAAGGTTCAAACCCCTTTATCACATTAACACCAAAGTAAAATGAACCTTAAATAGAATGTTTTAGAGCTCAATTTCGTGTACGCATACATAGCCAGCGCTTCAAGCGGAATCGTTTGGAAATTAAAAGCGATTCTACTGAATCTCGGGCGTGCAGGTTTCCTCACGACTTCATCCTTCACCGTTTGAAGCAAGTGATATGTAATTTCTTATCTTCTTCATAAGTTAGAAAAGTTGGAGGTGCGGGTGTGGTAAATCGCAAGCTACACATTGTACCACATAGATTTCCTTACTGTGGCGGATTATAGCAAATTAAAGTTCTACTTCTTTCATCATACTAATATTATAAATGCGAAAGTGTGTCTGTCTGTCTGTCTGCTACACTTTTACGGGCCATATGTTCAACCGATTTTGATGAAATTTGGTATGGAAGCAGATTGTATCTCGGGGACATGGCTACTTTTTATCCCGAAAACTTAAAGAGCGGACGAAGTCGCGGGAATCATCTAGGAAATATAACTTATATATACGTCTTGATTTCTATATCATTTTCTCGCAGACTAAATTCTATCAAATCGATACTAATATTATAAATGCGAAAGTGTGTCTGTCTGTCTGTCTGCTACGCTTTCACGGCCCATCTATTCAACCGATTTTGATGAAATTTGGTACAGGGATAGATTGTATCCCAGGGAAGGACATAGGCTACTTTTTATCCCAGAAAATTCATGAGTTCCCGAGGGAATTAAAAAAACTTAATCCACGCGGACGAAGTCGCGGGTATCATCTAGTATTAAATAATCAAATAAATATTATAAATTTTTATGAAAGTTTGGATGGATGTATGGATGAATCGGAATGGATCTGGCTGAAATTTGGCACAGAGATAGATTATAGTCTGGAATAGCACATAGACTACTTTTTATCCCGGAAAATTAAAGAGTTATGAGTAAGAACCAAAAAAACTCAAACCACGCAGACGAAGTTGCGGGCATTCGCTAGTTATGAATATGTTTGTCTATTTTTAGCATAGAATAATTAAACCTATAGAATCAATGCCAGCATGTAACCGAAAGGGATAGGTAATAATAGGTAAAACGCTGCAATGCACCAAGCACATAATGTGCTTTATGAACAAAACAAACTAAACCTGTGACACGCAGAAAGGGATAGAAGAAATCATATTTTGTTCTCATTCTATCTTGTGTAACATCTCTCCACTGCATCTCTTTCATGTGGGAGTGAAAAGGAGATATGGCTTGGTCTCTGTCTACGATTTTTAGTGTCGCTTTTTCTTCAAATCACAACGGTACTAAAGGAGTTTCACTTCAAAAAAGCCGTCCTCACCAGTCCGCTGTTATCAGTGAAGGCCTTCCTGCAGTGTTTGCACACGTACAGCCGGGTGGCGGAGTGCGTGCGCGCGTGGCGGCGCAGCGACGACGCGGCGGCCGCGCGGAAGCCGCACGACGAGCACGCGTGCGGCTTGGCGCCCGTGTGAGTGCGCACGTGCACCTCCAGGTTGTGCGCTGGGGACAAGGATTATAATTAGTGTAGATAAATAGATATTTTTGAAGTGAAACTTTTTTCGAATCGTTGTGATTTGAAAATTCGATGAAACGAAAAAGAGACAAACATATTCATAATAGGATTTAGCCTGCGAGAGAATGAGATAGAATACGAGACATATTTATCTCACTCTCTCATAGGCTACTTTTCTGAAGTTTCACTTCTGCTTTGTTTGAATTGCACACACAATTTTTTTATACTTGTATGTATTTTGACCTTCATAAAGTTGTATAGTTCCACCGACATCTGACTCGGTGACAGCATCGCTGTGTCTATGAAAACTAAAATAAAAACAAAAAACTACAGAAAAGTAGTTTTTATTTTATTTTTCAGGCATAAATAAAAATTTGTTCCAATTTTGGACACCGTGTCAGATAAGTTTCTGGGACTATTACGGCCGGTTTCTGAATTGAGAATTTCATGTTAAGTCTGTCTAAAAGACTAATTAAGCAAATTTTTGTTTCTGAATTGATGGCTATTGATTATAACTTAAAAAACTGGTCAATAAGGAACTATGACGTTCACGGGTTTCTATTGCAGGAATCGTTCAATGGGTTATAGAAGAAGAAAAAACCGCGGAGTGCTATTAAATTAGAGGGTGGAATTGGAAGATAGGGGCGAATAAGCACCCCTTTTGGGTGCGATTCGTGCAATAAAAACCCGTGAACGTCTTAGTTTCTTTCTAAATGTTATAATCAATAGCCTACATACCAATATTAAATAAACATACTTTGATATGTGTCACACTAGGCCTGAATGAAGATGGCGCTATAGAACCTTAATTCGGACTATCACATGTGTGGTTTTGAAGGCATATTCGTATTTGGTTTATCATAACAAAGAGAGATAAAAGTATTTGGAAATTTAAACTCAAACGAAACGAATGTTTTCAATTTATAGAGGGAAATAATAAGATTAAGGTTTTTTTCCAGGATAAAAAGAGGCCTGTGTCCTTCCCCGGGATACAACCTATCCCCGTGCCGGATATTGACCATTTTTGTATGAGATTTGGGCCATTCTTGCGTCTTAATGAAATTAACGGTAAAACATTGGAAATATACTCAGGATTATATAATAAAAAAAATCATTAAGATATTAACTGGGAGTTTGGAGTAATCTGACTTTAAAGTTTTGAGGTTAAGTTTGGCAATTATTAGGTATTATTTAGCCATTTAGCTAATAATAATATATTTATCAACATGCAGGGTTCCGAAATACGTTATTATTTTATTTTATTCTTAGCTTTAATTAAAATAATTGTTTATTTTTAATGAAAATAATTGTTTGTTGTGTGAGTCTTCTCCGTTTGGCCCGTAAGGGCCAAGCGGGGGTACGGGCCTCGAGGCTGAGCCTCCTTACCCGGGCGGGGCGCGGGGCAACTCTGTGCCCCGGTGAGTATCTTTAAGCCGGGTAATTGAACCGGCTAGGGCCTGCCTTGTAGGCTACGGGCCCCTAGGTTGGATGTCATTTCCGGTGTTGGGTCCGCACTGTGGGTGACGTCGTCACCTCCGCGTGCAGGACCCGTGTCTCGTCCAGGGATCACGGCGCTGCGGGCAGTAGGGTCGCTCTCGCGCGCCGAGATGGTGTCAAAATCGGTGGACTCCGCGTCGTGGGCGATAAAGTCGCCGCTGCGCGCGGAGTCGGTGTCAAATCCGGTATGGGTCGCGTCGTCGTCGTCGCTACGGTCGCCTGCGTGCCGCGCAGGTGATGGCGATCGTAGGAGCTCACGAGGTAGTGGACGCCCGGTCGGAGGTCGGGTGGTCGGCGGTGCGATCCCGTGGAGGTGTTCGTACGGTCCGTTGTCCGCGCGCGCAAACATGCGCCGCGCGAGTGTACGGACGTACCCCTCCACGGTGGGCGTCTTGAGGTCGCGATGGATCACGTCGTTCCTCACGTACCTCGGAGCTCCCACGATTTGGCGCAGGCACTTGTTCTGCCGGACCTGTAGGCGGCTCTTCTGGTATGCAGAACACAGCGCATACCAGGCAGGAGCCGCGTACGTCAGCCGTGAGCGGACATAGGCTCCGTAGATCCGGAGCTTGGTCTTCGGTGAGAGGCTTGAGGTGAGGACCTGGTGCAGCATCGACGCGGCAGCCGTGGCGTGGTTCACAACATGATCAATCATGGGAACCATGGCCAGGCCGGCGTCAATGTGGCACCCCAAGTAGCGCACCGAAGTCTGCCACTCTATGTCCTGTCCTCGCAGTTGGAGCTGACGCATGTGCTTCCGGGCGCCGAACAGAATGGCGGCCGTCTTCCCCACGTTGACGGCCATTCTCCACTTGTCCAGCCATTCCGGAAGCAAGTCCAGCAGACGTTGCATGCGGTTTGTAGCGACGATTTGGTGGTACGACGACGCGAAGTACGCGCTGTCGTCGGCGTAAAGCGACAACAGCACGTCTTCCTCTCCCTCGCGCAGGTGGTCGGCGAGGGTAGGGATATCATCCGTGTACACCGCGTAGAGACACGGGGACAGGCAGCTGCCTCGGGGTACTCCGGCCCGTATCGGACGCGGCTGGGAGTCCGCGCCCTCAACGGCCACTCGGAAGAACCTGCCTTCCAGGAATGAGGCTACCAGCCGCACGATCGCGGGTGGTAGGGTGGTCGAGAGGAGTTTCGCCAGGAGTCCATCGTGCCACACACGGTCGAAGGAATCCTCGATATCGAGGAAGACCCCGACGATGAATTGGCCACGATTCCTCTCACTGGCGATATAGTGCAGTCCTCTCGCCAGCTGGAGCGTCGTTGAGTGGTTGCTGCGAAAGCCGAACTGCTCGGCACGCGGATGAAGGTGCGGGGCAAGTCTTCGCAGCAACAGACGCTCAAACAGCTTGGCGATGTGCGGCAGGAGGGTGATGGGGCGGTAGCTTCCTGGTAGGCGGCGGTCTTTTCCCGGTTTGGGGATAGTAATAACTTTCCCCAATTTCCATGACTCCGGGATGGCGTTACGCTAGCTTTACCGCGAGCTAGAGTACAAGTGGTGCCATCTAGATGGAACAAAGTAAACTAAATTAACTTATATACGCAAACAATTATTTTAATTTTAAGATAAAAACTAAATAATTATCTATGCATATTATAAACATTTACTAACGTATTTAAGAAAACTGCATGTCGATAAATATATTATTATAAGCTAAATGGCTAAATAATACCTAACAATTACCCAACTTAACCTCAAAACTTAAAAGTCAGATTACTCCAAACTCCCAGTTAATATCTTAATGATTTTTTTTATTTTATAATCCTGAGTATATTCATAATGCTTTACCGTTAATTTCATTAGGACGCAAGAATGGCCCACTTTTGGTCATTCTCTTTTCATCAAAATCGATTTATCAGATGGGTCGTGAAAGCGTAACAAACAGACACACTTCCGCATTTATAATATTAGTATGGATATAGGTATATTATTGCTAGCTCATTAAACGAAGGTCGCCGTGACGCTTCGCAAAGCTCGGCGAAATTTCCCCGAAATCCGTTTTTCATCCAAATCCGTTTAGCCTTGTACATTTTTATTCAGCTGTGCTAAGTGATTTTTTGTTGCAACGTCTAGATAAACTGCATCGCTTTAGTTAGGTATAAAAGAACTGTTTTTTGCGATAGACTTTTGCCATCGGTAGAGTTGTAAGCGTAAAATAACATCGTACAATCTTTTACAAATTACACGCCCTATTAATGTTACGTTTCATTTTATTTTATTTTGACAACCTCTTTAGCGCATTTCTTGCTGGTACTTCTCGGTGAGAATGTCATTCTGAACCAGTGGTAGGTTCATTTAAATAAAAAACTTTCGAATTTCTTTTTTGCTCTGGTATTTTTCGAGGTCCCGGGTGCAACCCCGGGCCGAGGGAATTTGACATTTTAAAATTTCATAACTGTCTCGGGACGTGAATTTTACGAGTAGAACAGAACACACCCTCCGATTGGGCTGAAAATTAGAACACAAATAATTTGTAACTTCGATGACATTGCAATACTATGGTGCCATGGAGGTGGTTTTATGTAGGATTGATATAGCGATATATTTATTTGACGATTCAAAAGCACTTGTAAGAGTTTATTTGAAATTTTAAAAAAACATTTGAATTTAAATTGGTTAAGTATTTTCGACGACCTCCATAGCGCAGTGTTGAGCGCTGTTGCTAACGTTGACTGTTGTCTTAACGTGCGAAGGTCCCGGGTTCGATCCCCGGCAGGGTTAATTTGGGAATTTATTAACATCAGCATCTTACCATGACTAAAGCCCCACCCGCAGTAAGAACATAAGTACTGCTTGACATCTTCATGAATTTTCATGTGGCATTTGAGCACACTTTTCAATTTAAACCTGAAAATGAGAACCAAAATTTTTGTTTTATTTTCATGTCCCTAGAACCTATGCATAATAAGTGTCAGTCAAATTTTATCCATACTAAATATTATCCACACGGACGAAGTTGCGGGCGTCATCTAATTATCCATATCAAAGGGTTGTAACTTGTAATCAAATCCATGCAAAAATGGACTATGTTTACTTCAAAGCCCGATGATACAGAAAATCCGACACGACTGGAGAGAAATCAGGCGCAGGACCGACGGCTTAACGTGCTCTCCAAGACACGGGGGTGAAACATCCACAATTTCCTAACTCCGGGCTAGTACTCAGAATTTCCTGTCAGAAAAACCCAATACTTAATTATGACCTGGGATTTGAATCCGGGACCTTGCTAGCCGCAGTCGAACATGCTAATCACTAAATCAAGGAGGCCCTAGAGCTTTTTTTTTAAAATCGTATGGCGTAAACGCCATAAACGTACATATAAACGTTGCTACAATGGGGGCTGCCCCGTCGTTCAGTCCGCAGGAACTACATTCTACCTCCATGGACATGTCCATTGGGTAGTGCTAAATGAACGACGAACTTTCAGGCGAAATATCTCTCTCTCTACGTCGTATTCTTCATTACTGAGGGTGGTGACCCCTTTCTATTAATCAAATAATGGTACTTAGGAGTTTTCTTGGGATAATAATGCGGTGGGTTACCACGTCCTTATTCCTTAAGCATATGACTCAACTAAAAGTATTGAAACCCATAGATTTTTGTAACGATTATTATCAGTTAGTGATAATAACGGGACCGACGCGACGGCTTAACGTGCTCTCCGAGGCACGGAGGAAACGAAAAGACAAAATTTTAACCTCCAAATTCGGTCACTCATCTAGTTACCGACTTGGGTCAACGTTGCTTAACCTTCGCAATCGACTGCTATGCGTTGTCACAACTCGGCCACTTATTCCTCAGCAGGCAAAATAAACGTTCTTTTTAATTAGCTTGACAACATTCCGAGCCCTAGAGCTATACAGACCTCATGTGGCATGTGTCACACACATAGGGCCTCGCATCCGAGTGTGCTCTGGTGTGCACAGTCAGCTGCTTGCGTCTCTTGAAGCTCTTGCCACAGACGTTGCACACAAATTTCTTCTCATCTGAGTGACACGCTGAGTGGTAGGCCAGTTGGAACCTTTTGGTGAATGCTACAATATTTTTTTAAATGCCAGATATCATAGTGTAAAGCAATGATGAGGTCTAGGTTGGAACGCGCTTGCCTAAAAGATGCCTATTCACTCTTGCCTTGAAGGTGCATAAGTTATACGTGGCAGGAAACACGTGCGCTGGGATGGTGTTCCACACCTTGGTGGTTCGTATCAGAAACGTCGAGCAAAAATGTTCATGCTAACATTTAAAAATGTGTATCAGTTATAGTCCCACAAACTTATCTGACCCAGTGACAGTGTGGCTGTTATCTAAAAATAAAATATAAACAAAAACTAAACAGTCACAAAAATTTGTTTCAATTTTACAGAGGCCAGATAAGTTGGTGGGATTATACCTTGTGATTTTGTGTAGAAACCGATTGGGGGTATGGGTTTAATATTACTACGATAACATAACAGGTTAGTACGCAGGTTAACTTAGAATGCATTATCAGTTACCATCACTAACTTGTAGTGAGTTAAAAAAAAAAAAACAAAATTGAGTGTGAAAAAGACTACATTTTATCCCAGAAAAAAAAAGAGTTCCCAGAGGAGTTTCAAAAGTTTAAATCCAGGCAGACAGAGTCAGGCATCCTCTTATAAAATAATGAGATAAGATTATCGTATTAATATTTTCAAAACTAAGGAAACAGTATTTGATGCTTAATAAATACATACATTTTGGACATTGAGTGCACATGTACTTATGCCCTGAATGCTCCTTCTCCATATGTTTAGAAAACCACTTTTTAGACGTAAATCCTTTCCTGCAAACTGGACACACAGTCTTGTTTGTTTCATCAACTTTTATAGTGGTATTTCTATCACTTGAATCAACTTTTACAATGCCACTTCTTTTTGATGTTTCAACTTTAATATTGACATCTCCTATTGATGTATCAAGTTTTATAATGCCATCTCTTTCTAATGTAGCAACTTTTATACCACCATCAGGTGCACCTGATTTTATAGGAGTTTCATTCTTTGCTTCAACATTTGTAGGACTTTCTCTATTACACCTTTTAAATTTTATGGTGTCATCTCTTTTTGACATATCAACATCAATAATGTTTTCCGTTTTTGTTTCACTATTCACAGATATATTTGTAATTAATTCAATATTTTGAGACAATTTAGCTACTTTTACAGGTGCAATATGTACTTCATTGGTTGATATTGCAGTTTCATTATATCTGTAGTCTGTATCATCGAAAATGTCCTGTTCAACATAATTACTAACTCCAATAGATACTTTGTAATCAGGTAGAGTCAATCTCAGTTTATTTGGTTCAGTAATATGACTTTTTAGGGAATCTGGTTCAATAATGATGCTTGTTTCACGTCTTGAAGCTATGTTCTTGAGAGTTACGTTAACATTCTGTGCCTCTTTTATGAATGTATAGGAAGACTCTATTTTGATTGTGCAATCGTAGCAGAATTGTTTTGGTAGCTTTATATCTTCCATTATCTGAAATCCATGCAAGAACATAGTTTTAATCATATTATTGTCTACCAGAACTTCCTGACACAGTGGTGACCGGTGAGCGCTGTGGTTTTATAAGCAGGAGGTCTCGGCTTCAATCTCTGGCCTGGTCAATTTGGGAATATATAAAGTCTGAATTTTTTCTGGTCTGGTCTGGTGGGAGAGTTCGGCCATGGCTAGTAACCACTCTACTGGCCAAGCGATATAGCATTTCATGATTAGGGGTATGAGTTTAACCCGGCAGAAGCTGCTACTGGGTAAAAAATACCACAGACATAAAATTATGTCATAACTTTTTTAATTTATTTGCGAACACATCTTTTTTAGTACCTTCTCGGTGAATAATAGGGAACCCCAGTTGCAGATCAGTTTGCACCATGCAAGTGATATTTGTATTTTGAAAAAGGGTATTTTTTACCCAGTAGCGCTTTTAAAACAAATAAATAAATAGTTTATTTGCTGGAAACTTTGTACAATAGGATGATTTGGATTGAATGAACCGATTTATTTTTAATTATCTTATTTTTGGTTGTATTATTTATTTTATTTAATTTGTAGTGAGTAGTGAGTTACATTGAGACTTGGAGTTCGTACTACTCATTAAAATAGACTGTCCACCAATGGATTTAAGTGATGACTCTACTTACTTATTACTAAGAATCTCAAGAAAAACATAAATATTACTTGAATTTCAGAGCAGGTGTAGTAAATACCTTAATATTCGTACAATAACAAAACATTTCCACGGCTCTCGCATCAAAGTTTTCTTTCTCCCAAGAAGCCACTTCTTTCATACAACTTCGGCACAGGTTAGATATATCCATGATTTACATTTAACTCTATAGCACTACGATTATTTTTAAATATAAAATAGGTACCTACAAGTTCATTGAAAATCTTTAAAAATTAGGATATATAAAATTCGACGAAGTTCAATTTCACACCATTTTTCAAACAAAATCAATACCACCGACAGAAAAAGACAATTGTCAATTTGACATTGACAGTTGACACTGAACTCAAACTCAAACTCAAACTAGGGTTGAGCTCAACAACCCGTCACGGTTTTGTTTAGTCTTGTAACGTTATAACGATGGATATGTCACCGTAAGATTGTAAAAACCGTATGATTGTAATCTAACTCGCGAAATTATAAACTGTCGAATGATTACAATAAAACGGATTATTTTTCGGTAGATTGTAATCTGTTAGGTTTATTAACCCGATAGAACCTTATTTAATTATTTATGTCGTATCACCATCGTGTTTTTTTAAGTAAGTAATTTTTAACGTCAATAAGTGTACCTACAGTGTACCTATATTGAATAAATGATATTGAATTGAATTGAATTGAATTGAATATGTCAAACCCTAACTTAACCTTCAAGAAAGAGACAAGAAAATGTAAATACAATGAATATTTCAAAAATTGACACTTAATACATTAAACGGTTCACAATCTTTCGACTGTTTACAATCTATCGAAAAAAAAGCGTTAGATTACAATTTTACGGTAACATATCCGTTCGAAGAAATATTCAGGTAATTGTACCAGTAAAAGAACCAACCAGTATTAGTTAGCAATCCAAATAAGCTATTTTCTTATAATGCATTTCTCAAATTATTTTCTTTCATTATGTAACAACTATATAGATGGAGGTATTAATATGAAATTGTTAATAAAAAAGAAAAATATTATTATTTTCGTTAAAAGTAATGTCTAAATGGTAAAACCAAAAATCCTAACGTTTCGATGGTTATCGTATTGTGTAATAATTAGCAATTTAAGTATCTATTCATATCATTACCTTTTACGTAAGTAATTTCAACAATTTTATAAGGTCAAAGAAATAAAGTACCTACTGTTTGGCAAGAGCTAATATATTTTATAAACATTATTTATTTACAGGTGGCGTGATACGTTTAGTTTCTGCAAGGTAAGCGCGTAGGGTATCCAGTCCTGTGCCCGTTAGTGGTGAGGCTTCTAGTAAAATGGGTTTGTTCTGGAGTTCATTACTGAGGCGAGCGTACTGAAGCATCAGCAGTGCTTCGTTACGCATTTGTCTATACGCTGCATCCATTTTGCTTAGAACTAAAATAAACTGCAAAAAATAATATTAGTTAAATCTACTAATCAGATGAATACTCAGCGGTGCTCGAACACTGCTAGTTAACTTGCTAGTTCAACTAATAGAAGAGCGATAATTATTATGATGTAAAACCCAGTAAACACGCAATTAACGATACAAAATACTAAAATAAAATTAAGTATCTAAGTATTAATCACCTTTGCCTTCTTTAATTTCGGTTCAGCTAATAAAGTATAAAGCATAACAGCAGCTGCAGATATTTGACATAAGTTAGAAGTGTCCACAACATAGATCACCTGAAACCATATTTATTATGTTAATTTACATTTTATAAAGCTAAACTGTAAAAGATCTGGAAAAGTCCATTTTAATACTGCCAAACACCGTCCCCTATCATCGTCAAGAATGGCGTAATATTTTCAAGCAGGTTGTAAAATATCATTTTTTGCTTACTTTTTCTACACCCTCAAAGTAATTGCTCCAAAGAGGAGCCATTTCACCACCAACTTCCCGAATTGAAAGCACTTGTTTCTTGCCAGCTTTATCCAGATATTGGATGTCGTAAATATTGGTTCCAATTGTTGGTACAGGACTGTAAGTGTAGTCGATCCCTTCAGCTTCCTGTAGTTTCTTCAGCAAAGTCGTTTTTCCTGAACCCTTGGGTCCAAGACAGAGAACAGATATTTTCTTTTCAAGATCATCCATTTTCACGTGAATTTGTTTTGTCAATATTGCTGGTAGTCTTGTTTAGAGCATAAAATAAAATTAGTTCGACTACTTGCCAATAGATGTCGCAGTGTAATCTGACTTAGAACTTAGAAGTTCCAAACATAAACCTTAACTTAGTAAGAAATATTTAAATATCATATTCATCAGTGTTATATTTCATACAGATAGTAGGTACCTTATACAAATTCATAATTACAAACAAACACATTTTGAACTAAAAATTAAGTGACATTGTAATTATTGTTGTCATTTTAGGTTGATTTTGATACGTAGATATTATTTACTTTCTCTTTTAATTTTTACAAACGTCGTGACTCGCATGCTCTAAAAATATAAATAAAAAACGTGTTCTTTACAAGGGCTTTATAATCATGTAGGCACATACCTAACATGTAGGTAACATGAGGCATGGTTACCACATGTTAGCCATGTAGCCCATTTCTTGTCATTGTCATTATGACGACCTTGCATAGTAACGAAGCAAGCATCACCGGGGCTCCATGTGGGTGTATGTAACCACAGAATAAGTATATTATTATAATAGTATCTAAAGATACAATATTCACTGACAAGTGGCTAGCACTCAAAATATCATCAAACTTGGCCTACGTAATTACTAACACCATTACAGGGGGCATACTACCATCGTTTAAATCCGTCTTGTTTTAATATTGTTGACGTTCGTGTTATAGAATTACTAGCGAATGCCGGCGACGTCGTCTGCGTGGTTTGAGTTTTTTTGGATCGTATATCAAGTTTCATGGCTATAGCTTGAAAAACGCCGGCATTTTACACCAGCTTACTACCCCCATTTTACCCGTTTGGGGGTGGAATTTTGAAAAACTGTTACACACGTACTTATTTATTTTATACCGAAAGCCAAAATACGTTTCGTTGTTATAACTTGAAAAATATGTTGATAAATGAAGGACATTCATCCCCTATTTCACTCCTTTGGGGTCGAATTTTCAAAAATGGTGAAACATGTACTTCTGCATAAGTTACTGAAAGCCCAAATGCTAAATTTCATGAACTTGAGAAATGAAGGACTTTCATACAAACTTTCAACCCCTATTTTACCCCTTTGGGGGCGGAATTTTGAAAATCTGTGCCACACGTACTTCTTTATTTATTACCTAAAACCAAAATACCAAGTTTCGTTGATACAACTTGAGAAATGTCTTGAGAAATTAAGGACTTTCACCCCTTCGGGTGTAGAATTTTCAAAAACTATGAAACACGTATTTCTTTATTTTTTACTGATAGCTCATATACCAAGTTTCATGGATATAACTTGAGAAATGACGGACTTTCATACAAACTTTCAACCCCTATTTCACCCCCTCAGGGGTGGAATTTTGAAAAATCCTTCCTTAAGTGAGCGCTACGTCACATGAGGAAGCTACTGTAAAAATTTCAAGTCTCTAACCCTAGCGGTTTAGGCTGTGCGTTGATATATAAGTCAGTCAGTCAGTCAGTCAGTCAGTCAGTCAGTCAGTCAGTCAGTCAGGACTTTAATTTTATATATTATATAGATTATTTTTCTATATCGATCTTCTAAATTATTAAATTAATATAAAATATGCAAAATATATGTCACCGTAAGATTGTAAAAACCGGTAGATTATAATCTAACTCGCGAAATTGTAAACTGTCGAATGATTACAATATAACGGATTATTTTTCGGTAGATTGTAATGTGTTAGGTTTATTAATCCGATAGAAGGCCGGGCACTACTTGATTAATTATGTCGAACCCTAACCTAACCTACAAGAAAGAGCCAAGAAAGCGTAAATACAATGAATATTTCAAAAATTGACACTCGGAACATTGAACGGTTCACAATCCGTCGACAGTTTACAATATCGCTAGTTGGATTATAATCTAACGGTTTTTACAATCTTACGGTGACATATATATCACTAAATCACGATTTCTCTCTTTCTCTCTATTCCATTACTATCTTCAATGTAATGGGTCAATATTTTATACTCTATCACGTTTCAACCTCAATGCAGTATTCTAATGGAAAAGTACCAGCAAGAAAATTTACATTATCCGTGACCTATATTCTAATCTGGATTTCCGTAGGGTTCTCTCTGAATGGTAAATTGATTGATGTTTTAACAGTAAAACAAGAATCAGTGAATTATAATTCTCACTAGATTTCATTACCTAATAAAGGTTTAATTCAAGTGCTCTCTGTAGCGTTACTAATAAAAATAAATTAAAAACCGGGCAAGTGCGAGTCGGACTCGCGCACGAAGTGTTCCGTACCATTATTAATAAATAATTACCTTTGTTAATGAACCGCAAGACTAACTTTGTTTGTAGAGGTTTATTGTTAATATCAAAAAAACTATGCTAGTTAGAGCATTGGCTATAGTTTTCCTGTAAAATATACGTAAATTCCTATTGACCATAATTATTTCAAATTTTTCGATTGGTAAACTCCGGAGATAAGGGGGGGGGGGAACGGTATTTTTTTAGACATTTTCCCCGATAAATCAAAAACTATCACAACTAAAAATAATTAAAAATCTGTTTTAGAATGTACAAAGTAAACCCTTTCATATGATACCCCACACAGTACAGTTATCTCACTTTTAAATTTTAACTCTCAGATTTTCCCCAAAAATAATTTCCAATTTTTTTTAATTCCAGTGTCTTTGGGCCACTAATATACACAACTATTTCAAATTTCATGTCGATAGCTTCGGTAGTTATTGAAATAATCGAGTGTGACGGACGGACAGACGGACAGACGGACAGACAGACGGAGAAAGTCGCACCATAAGGGTTCCATTTTACCATTTTGGTACGGAACCCTAAAAATACCTACTAAGACTATTACACAAAATTAGGTATTAATTATTCCATTATATCTATATCTATACTAATATAATAAAGAGGAAAGATTTGTTTGTTTGTAATGGATAAACTCAAAAACTACTCAACCGATTTTAAAATTCTTTCACCTATAGAAAGCTACATTATCAGCGAGTAACATAGGCTACATTTTATTTTAAAAAAAATTAGAGATCCTTACGAAAATTACAACTATGTGAACTAAGTCGGAAAAAATGATCTCTTCTGAAAGCTTACGTGGCGTGCGCTGCGTAAAAAGATAAGTAAAGTAACACGAAAATAATGTATGGTAGAATTGTTCCTCTCAAAAAGTTCTAAAAAAGTCCGCGATAGCATATGTATCTATCTTTTAAGGTTGACTCATAATAACCATTTTTATGATTTTCAAATTTGGTCTATATTGGGTATAGACTATTATGATTATTAGTGCTACCCGTGCGAAGCCGGGGCGGATCGCTAGTCTTTAATAAATATAAAGTAGTTGTTGATCATGAAGCTTTGTTAGGAGCACCCACCGACTGATAGACAGACGCAAATAATAAAAATATTATTTTGATCTCTGTATCGTTATTGGTAGCTTTACCCGATTAAAATTTCCCAAATTGATGAACAAAATCGTGCAGTCACTATTTTATTTTAAGTATAGATAGATATAGATAACATAAATCCATATCCATATCCATAATATAATATTATAAATGCGAAAGTGTGTCTGTCTGTCTGCTACGCTTTCACGGCCGAACTACTCAACCGATTTTGATGAAATTTGGTACAGAGATAGGTTAAATCCCGGGGAATGACATAGGCTACTTTTTATCCCGGAAAATTTAAGAGTTCCCGCGGGAATCAAAAAACATCAATCCACGCGTACGATGTCGCGGGCATCATCTAGTAATATTATAAATGCGAAAATGTTTCTATCTGTCTGTCCATCTTTCTGTCTGCTACGCTTTTAAGGCCCATCTGTTCAAACGATTTGGATGAAATTTGGTACAGGAATAGGTCGTATCCCGGAGAAGGATATTTAAGCAATTTATTTATCCTGGAAAATTAAGTAGTTCCCGCGGGAATCGAAAAATCGTAACCAACGCGGATGAAGTCGCGGGCATCAACTAGTAATTAATAAAATGATAAACTCTAAATTTGATTTTTGTCAAATAACAATAAAACTATACAATTTACTATTAATCTTATTAATAATGCAGTTCCTCGCTCAAATACAAATACATAACCTTATTATAATAAAATTAAAAAAGTAATAATAAAATCATCGCATGCGTACGAGGCCCCTCCCTACACAGTGAGGTTAGCAACTGACAGCAGTAAGCCCGCGAATTTCGGTGCGCGGGGCTACGTAACTAGGACACACCCTTGACCCACTGACTCACTGCCAGCGCGCCCGCCATTGTTTTTCAACAATCAATAAATAATGCGCCGAGCAAAACTCTTTACGATGGCATGTTTTGCGCAATACCGACGCATCGCCATTACTGTTCACGGTTCAGGCTTTGAACAATTTTTTGTATTTTTTGAAGGTTTTCGTTTTAAATATTTTTTTTAATTAAATAAAAAATAATATAATGTGACTATAAAAATGCTTCATGATGCGATGATTACTGAGTGCCTAACACTAATAAATAGCAATATGTCCAGTGTGTAAACTATTCAAATGTTCTGCCTCTTGATTATCATAATTTTATTTTATTTTTTCTTCAAGGTCATATTTTTTATATTTTTGTGTCAAGGTCATTGACGTTAAATACCAATATTATTTTTCAATCTAATTGCAAGTAATACCTAGGTAATACTGGTAATACACCGTGTACCGGTCTACATTACGCATTACAGGTAGGTACGTTAATTGTCAGTTAAAAAAAACTTAAACCAGTTAATTAAATATTTTGAATATAATGTGTATCGGATAATTTTATAGTTACCTAAAAAATACCAAATTACTACCGATGAGTTACGAGTGGGTCTTCCCTATTGATATTTAAAAACCATCGACAATGATATTTTTTAAAACGATGTAATAATGCATATGGCTCTGGGCGTATGGTTGTTCAGCCTACTTTATAATGATCATACTAACTACTTTATATTGATCATACGAGTTACGACCTTCATTGTTGGTTAGTCAACAGATTTTTTAATACTTAAAAAACTCTCTCTGCGTCAAAGACAATATACTTGGTTTATAATTAATCTATGCTCTGCGTCGTATTCCTCATTTCTGAGGGTCATGACCCCATTCCATTAATCACATAATGGCAGAGGGGTTTTCTTGGGATAATAAAAACTAAGTAGTAAGATTTTATGATTTTCCTGTCTGTTTCTTTTTATAAAACAAAGTCGGGTTTGTTCGAACCAAGTTCGAACACAATAATTGTAACTCTAGAACGGCTGGACCGATTTTCATCTTCATGGTTTTTGATTTGTTGTATTTGTCTCCGTCCGAAATAGCAGAATAACTATTAAAACATTGGAAAATTTACGAAAAAATAAAATAAAAGAAAAATATTAATAATTTAATAATAATACAAATTTTAATAAAGGTAGGTAATTATATTTGTACACCATCACTGTGGTTAGAATACATGATACCATTCTGTAAAACTAACATCTATGTACACCTCAACTGAATTGTATTCACAAATAAATAAATCTGAATATTTTCCCTTGAATATTTTCCATACAAAAAACCACGCGGACGAAGTCGCGTGTATCAGCTAGTTAAAATGAAATGAACAATTAATTGACATCGACTTCTGTTTTTGAGATTTTAGGAATGGGGAAACTCGGGAAAAGTCAGCCAAAAACTAGTCAAAAATATATAATTTAAGGACGCTAGATGGTTTTACTTGATGAATATCTTATCGAGGGTTATCGCTTGGCCTCGCGGCCGAGCTGTACGTCTGCAGCTAATATTTGGCTACCTTTAAATTAAAAAAAAAACAATGAAACAATCTTTGACCTCACTATTGTGTACCTACGAGTACATTACGATTCACACGATATATTATACGAATGGGTAATTAAAAATGCATTAATTAAATTTTTGGGTAAGAAAGCGAACTGCAACGTGTCTTCGACTGGAACTGAAATCCAAGTACCTATCCCAGAACATCGATATTTTATCAGTAATGTGTGATAGTAAGTGGTGATAGTGAGATATATCCGACCTCCTGTACGGGGTCTGCAGGCTTAGCATGCGCACAACGAGATATCTCGCGACGAGAGAGAGAGATGTTTTCGTTGCCGGCTAATTTTTCTTTTACCATAACATGCACTAAATGTGGTATATTACAAGAAAAAAATAGTCGGCACGTAAGGGTTCGCACAGAAAAATACCATAGATAAGAAATATTACTTTTATATCTACTTTTGAAGTACTGAGACAAGCCAATTAGTTTCGGTAGACGAATAGGGATATGGGGTCATCCATAAGTACGTCACACTAATTTCGTGATTTTTCGACCCCTCCCCCGTCCTTGTCACAGTTGGTCACATTTATCAGACCTCTCCCTAGTGTGACGTCAAATATCTTGCAATTTTACATCTAGAATTAATTAAATTAAAACAGCACTTCCGAAATTAGTTTTATTTTCATTTAAATTATTTTTAATATAATCAACATCAAATCAAACATTTGAAAAAATTAACAAAACTATAAAATATTTTTAAGTTTTTCGTTATTAGTTCAAATTTGGCATTATAACACTTAGATGTATAAGATTTCGAAATGTGACGTCACGAAAGTTAGGACCCCTCCCGCCCCTTGTCACACAATGTCACACTTCGACGGCCCCCTACCCCCCTTAACGTGTGACGTACTTTATGGATAATCCCTAACGGGTAGACATGATTTTACTCGTAGTGCGCATGCTAGCCCTACAGGTTAACTATTTTACGCTCGTTATTCACTGTAGTTAAATAGCAGCACGTTAAACATGGCAGCCACTAGTAAGGTCGACGTGTAGCCTGCGCCCAAACCAACTTGATTGCCTACATTCAGCGTACGTGTAATATATTTTTGTATTGAAAAACAAATAATTAAAGTAATTCAATGAAATGGATTTCACATGTAGAGTTTCTTTAAACTGCAGACCTCTAATAAATAATTTTACAGATTTTCCAACCCTTGAAGTCTGTTAGCTCTACGTTGTAGGTAAGTTAGAGGCGTCCCCGCGACCGAATTTCGGCCACGGCGCCGGCGGCCTACCTCCGGAGAGATTATTAGCCATCTGCGCGGGAGATATTATAGTGCACAAGTGTGTGCGCGTACACATTACACAGGTGCACTCTCTGTTCTTTACTTTCATAGCCAGATGGTCTATAATTAATGATCGTGGTAAATGAACGCATTTTTTATATTACTAAAAGCATGCTTGATACATTTCTTTATATTATAATTTATATTCATAAAAATACATTTATCACACAAAGTCATGGAAACATAAAGTGGTAACGTAACGCAAAAATTTTGATTTTACTCCCCATAAATTTTCATATTATATTATATGAAAATCGATTCTAGAGGAGGTAAACTCCAATATAGATGGAATTTTAACCATGGATTTTCTATCTATGTATGAAAATGGTATGAAATGAAAGCGTCCAAATACCAAACTAACCTAACCCAAGCTAGCTGTAAAGTGAGCAGTAATGGTATAATCTGTGACGAGCATCGTGCCTTTCACCCGCTCGCGTGACAGAAAGCGACAGTGCTGTGACGATGCTACTTTACTAGTAACGACTGCTTTTAATTAACTTTTTTAATTACGCAATACTCAAATTGTTTATTTCATAGGACATACTAGCTGATGCCCGCGACTTCGTCCGCGTGGATTCAGGTTTTTTGGTTATTATTATTATTATTATTAAACTCTTTATTTGTACCACACATAACAAAAGTAAAATACAGAAAACATAAAATAAACAAAGAAGTACAAAGGGCGGCCTTATTGCTAAGTAGCAATTTCTTCTGCAATTTTGGTTCTTTAATTTTCCGAGATAAAAAGTAACCTAGGTGTTATTCAATCTATCCTATGTGCCAAATTTCATTAAGATCCGTTCAGCCATTACGGCGTGATTGAGTAACAAACATCGATCCATCCATCCATCGGCCATCCAAACTTTTGCATTTGTAATATTAGTATAGATAGGTGTCTCTTGTAATACGTCTTGATTTAACTCTGCCAGCAGCCTACTTCTCTAGCTCAGTGGCTATAAAAAAAAAGAGTCTACTGAAATTATATTTTAAACCGATTTGAATTTTTTTTTTCAGTGGTTAGAGGAAGCTCGCGAGATGGTCCCATAAAAAAAGGAATTACATTATTACATAAATCAATCAATGAGTAGCTATACATAAGTAGCCACCGTCCTAAGCATTGCTGGAGCGAGTCAAATCCATGCTTTTTTATCGTTTACATAAGCTTTTTTCAGGAGCATATTTTAATGGATTTCTTAAACTTGTGTAAAGGCGAGTTTAAAATACGTTGTGGAATATAAAATTTGCCGGCCATAATGTAATGTGTTTTCGTCCTAAAACTAACCTAAGTTAGCTGTTACTTTGTAGCATCTACGAGTAGGTATGAGCGCCTTTCTCCCAAGGCTCGCGTGACAGAAACTACAGAAAGCGACAGTGCTCTGACGATGTTAGACCGAGCCATTGCGACTCAAGAAAACGAGATTACACGATTTCCAATTTAATCGAGAATTATTTACCGATTTATATTAGACGCAGGCATGTATATGAAAGCGATGTTTATTAGACAAGCACGGATTACATAAAAATCAACTTATATTATAAATGCAAAAGTGTGATGGTTTGTCCTTCAACCACGCCGCAGTGGAGCAACGAATCGACGTGATTTTTTGTATGGGTATAGTTGAGGACTTAGTTGCTATACTAAGTTGAGTTAACTAGTCGAGTTGTTGCTTCTTTTTATCCCGAAAAATTACGGAGTTCCCGCGCGAATCAAAAAAACGCGGGCATCAGCTAGTATATAGATATTTTCTTAACCAAATTGACGATTGTTTTTTTTTACGGCGAGGTCAGAGGTTAGAATATATATAGAATATTTTTGTATGGAGTCTAGCCTACCTACCGCTCCGCCATTTTTATTTTGTCTCCAAACCTGTATCAATCAATAGCTGGCATTAATACAAGCAAGTATTTTATCAGATAAAATCTGCTAAAGCGTCAGGTTTCGAGACATATAAGCTATCAAAGTTATAGTCTACACAGCTTCGATAAAAATAATATCTCAGAGTTTCTTGCCAGCTCTTCTCAGTAGAACAGCTTTCCGAACCGGTGGTAGAGTCTTAACGTATCATAAGTGACACAAGTTGTCCTACGTGAAATAAATAAATCATTCATCATTTATCGGAAACCTGACGCTTTAGAAGATTATGTCAGATAAAAATGGCATAATGGTAGGTAGGCCAAAATATGCAAACGCCTTTCTTAGCTTTAGTATGGTCTGGTGGGACTTGGGACGCTTCATTGGTGGTTACTGGTTAGTAACCCACTGTACCTGCATTCTGCAATGCCGCTTTATCGATTTAATAATGTCCCGACTCTACCGGCACGATCGGAAAGATAGTAGATAGGTTCCTATGAGGCGCAGGACCGACGGCTTTAGATGATCTCCGAGGCACGGGGGTGAAACGGGGGTGATGGTCTTATTGTGGGAGGTCCCGGGTTCGATTCCCAGCAGGATCAATTTGGGAATTTATAATTTATGAATTTTCTCGCCTGGTCTCTGGTCTGGTCTGGAGGGAGGCTTCGGCCGTGGCTAATTACCACCATACCGGCAAAGTCATACCGCCAAGCGATTTAGGGCACTTCTCTGAAATGAGGTAAAAATCGAGTGGCGAAAAATTTTTTTTTTTTTTTGAGTTTTTGTTTTTTTAAGTATGCTTTGACAAAGGGGTACCTTCATGTAACACAGTGATGAGGAAGGCCCGCGTCAGAACCTAGTTTTCTTGGAGAAATAGCGTGTTTGGTAATTATGGTGTGCATGGTAGTGATAAATTATGATTTGGTAATGAGGTTTGGTGTATGGTGATTAGGATTACGGTTGTGGTAATTTAGTATAGACATGGTGATGAGAAATTCTAGAAATCCTTAGAACTAAATCGAGGATCTTAGATCTTTGCACTCATTCAAGAAGTTACTAGCCCACAAATTCATTCAGATCATGATCATCGCTGAGATATAGGATCTTTATAAAACAAGAATTTATTTTTATGGGCTGAGGCGTGCAAAACTAACCTCGTTTAATGACAATTAGCTGAATTCTTGAAGAAGCTTAATAAGTGGACAAACAGTAAATTTACCTGGGTGAATAAGAGAAAGATGAATTGACCAAGACTTTTCACCATAAAATTTTGGCTAGCTGGCACCATAAAAGGACGAGGCTGGACCCAGCCTCGTCCTTTCCTTCAGCCTTCAGGCTCTTCAGGCCCCCGACCCTCTCGTTCAAACCCCCTAAAACTTTCAACTTGAACTACAAAGTCTTTACAATCACCTAGCAAAAGATTAATTGGCAGATCCAAACACAAACGTAATAATTATGAAACGTTCATACCAGGCGTATAAAAGATACCATCTATCGGAATACGAGATCAGTAATGATCCCGAGAGTTCTGTCTCTCCAACATAGCTACCTGATGCCACTGAAAACTGAGTGTGACAGTATCCTTCATCATAGTAAATCTAAGATCTTGGGAGAAGGGAAAAGTGCTATGATGAGGTATAAAATCTTGATGAAGATATAGTTAGAGGTCCCATAGGCAGCATTGACCTGATCACCCAAAACTGACAAAATCTAGTCAAAAACCGGTAAATTCGCCGGCCATAATGCCAGACGTACAAGAGTGTGCGTGTTTAGCGGTGCAATCATATAAGGATTGCCGATCAAATCGTCTAAGTTCGGCTTCAAAGTAAAATAAACCATAACAGCATTGAATTCGAGCTCAATTTCGTGTATCCATTCTTATACGTTTAGGATATCGTACATATCTAAACATATGAGAGTGGATACATGAAATTGAGCTCTAATTAAATGCTTTTATGGTTTATGCATAAAAGCATTTTACGTTTAGGATATCGTACATATCTAAACATATGAGAGTGGATACATGAAATTGAGCTCTAATTAAATGCTTTTATGGTTTATTTTACTTTAAAGCCGAACTTAGACGATTTGATCGAAAATTCTTACATAATTGGGGGCCTGTTCTTCAAAATTATCAATTTTTCAATTGAAGAATTTTATTCTTGTCTCTCTGTTGTCTGTGTTCTCTATTTTATTTCATCTTGTCGTTGAGCAATGCTTATCATAAATAATTGTTCTCGAGAGGAAATTATAAATCTCACTTACAAGTCGAATTCTGAATGACCTGATACAAGATCCATACGCTGCTGAAGACACGGAAGACCGAGTAGGACCTAGGCTACGTTGCTTAGCGTTTGTGGACAATATGATTGGAAACTGGAACCTTTTAAAATCGTTGCAGAGTTCCCAAAGCAATCCTGTCAGTGCATAATACTGGACCAGACTATAATACCAATCCAACCGCAACGAGGAGGGCTGAAAAATTAACATCAGAAAGACAAAATCATGCCTAATACTCACGTATCAGTCCACCTAGAAATCATTGAGACCCTTTTGTAATATTTTGTATACCTTGGACACGCGGTTCAACTATGTAGGTCAAATTTTGAAAAATAAGTTTCCAGCTGAATCCGACTCGACTGGGACTGGGCAGCGTTCAAAAAGCTTGGAGATGTATTTTTCGACTTCGATAGTTCGAAGAACCAATAAAGGTTGGGGTCCCAAGGTGCTGGACTGCTCCCTCACAACATGGATGGATGACATGTAGCGAGTCGCAGGGATCCGCTAGATTCAGCGCAAGCCCAAGGCTCAGAAGTCCTTATAAAAGGGTTATGTGTGGACAGCCAGACCAGCAGTGGACGTCATCAGTTGATGACTAGGATATATATTAACTACTTAATAAGTCCCTGTCTGTTTTTTTCACCATATTATATCTCAAAAGTCAAAACAGATTCATGACATGCACCAAGTGGACTGCTGTTGACGATCCATTTATTCTATTTACTCTTTTGATGTTTTATCAAAAACTACTGAATGGATTTTGATGCAACTTTTTGCATTCACTAGGTATTACTTCAGAGCAAATTTTAAAATATTTTTAATATTTATAAAATTAAGAATTATATTTTTAATCTATAATTTTCTAATTTTTACTGATATTTTACTGAATTTATTGTATTTATATAGTTATTTCAGCCTAAATTTTATGTTTTTCAATTATTTTTAGTATAATGTATATTATTTGCCAGTTATTTATAAATACTATGCCCAAAATATTCTTAATTTTATTATAAAATGCTTTTATTTGTGTCTTAATGCCATTTTTATAAACTTTTTTAAATTTCATTCATTTTAATTTTTTTAACGTCTAAATATATTGCAAATAATTATATAAGCTTATAATAATTAAAAGATTTCCTAAAAATAAAGAAATTTCAGAAATATCTTTGATTTAGTTTTAAAATAATTCAAAATGGTCATGGTAATTGTGGTAATTAGAATCATGGTAATGATAATTTCGCCATTTTTAAATTATTTAAAAATTAACAGATTTATTTTAAATTTTGCAGGCTATTTATGTGAATTAAAAACACGTTTTACATCATAAGAAAAAATAACAAGAAAATATAACGTGTATTTTAAAAGTGGTGATGTTTTTATGAATTAGATAGGAAAGTTGACAAAGTGCAGAATAACAACATTATTTCCCAATACCTTCAAAACGCTTAGACATGCGCTTAACCTGTTACAGTAAGTTCTTCAAACACAAAAGCCTTACGTATTAATGCTATCATGATGGATGCAGTACATATATTATCATTGTTATCATAGTGTTTGCATCGGGTCACGTAAATTAGGAAAAAGTCGTGGGACAGACTTTAGTATCTCATAATTTTTTCATTTTTCGTTATTTTGTTACATGTTACATTCAATTTTATAGGTTTATTATTTATTAACAATATTTTTTTTTTTTATTTTTTTTTAATCGATAGTTTTTGAGAAAAAAAATAATGTTCCCAACAACTTAGGCAGTGGGACAGTCATGGTAGTGAGAAATTTGAGGTTTAAGATTTTTTTTAAGATGGATCTCACCTCTTTTATCTTCTTTTTCTTGATGGATGATATAGAGGACACTATCTAGTGTCTACAAAAAAAATTACATAAGCCTGAGTTAGTTTTAAGGTACGTTCTCCAGCTTGGGACACGCTTTTTACAACATTTCGAAGAAGCATCCTTTAGCGATCCGGTACGATGCCGTCAAAAAGGTAACGATTACTTAGCAAGATTTGCCACTCCAAATGATCTCCTATAGAGCCCAGGGCCTTGGAAGATCAACACTCGACAAAGAGCACTAGCATTCAAAATGTAAAAAGCCTCCCAAAAAAGTGCCTTTTATATTAAGTCGAGAATATATATTTTTTCCGGCGCAGTAAATTATCCTATTCTACTCTGTATGCTCGATAGCTACAAATCGATTTGTTTTTTGCGACATTTTTTAGCATTTCTGTCATTGTTGTTATTACGCGTTGAAACGTGGTTGAAAGGAATTTGATTTTTCTGTATTTTCAGAGCTTCGAAAACCTCCTCGGTGTAGCAGTGTGGTTTTATATAGTGGGAGGACCCGACTCGATTCCCGGTAGGGAATCATTGGGAATTTTTAATGGAACAAGGAATCTGCTCATTTAGTAAAATATATCAGATCTGGTCTGATGCCCTGTGGGAGGTTTCGTCTGTGGCTAGGTTAATACCTAGCTAGCTGGATCAAATTCCAATATTCTGATTTTTTTCCAAACCAAAATTTTTTTTTGCACTGGCTTCATAACTCTGTTAAAAAACCTAGGTGATAGCACTGATAGCCTAGTTGTTTACATCTCGGTATTCTATCCAGCTGGTCGGGAATAGCCTGGATCACGCAGTTCCAACTTTTGTAAGTTTTAAAGATATCAAGGTATCACTAAATATCACATATTCCTATAGCGTCGAAGGAAAAGATCGTGGTGAATATTGTGGTGCCTGTATTGCATTTTTGTTCTGAAAGCTGTGTAAGTTCTGTATATCCGAATTTGGCCAGCGTGGTGAACTAATGGACAAAACTCGTGCTCTGTAAGTGCTCTGGCAAAGGGTTGAAATAATGATAATGCTTGTGTACGATATAAAAATAAGTAGCAACGTAGGTACAAGTTGAGATATAGAAACTAGTAATCCATACTAATATTATAAATGCGAAAGTGTTTCTGTCTGTCTGCTACGCTTTCACGGGCCATCTTGTTAACCAGTTTTGAATTTTGGTACAGGGATAGGTTGTATCCTGGGGAAGGACATAGGCTACCTTTTATCCCGGAAAATTCAAGAGTTCCCGCAGGAATTAAAAGAAATAACCTCTTCAACAAATTTGGATGAAATTTGGTATAGGCACAGAGTAATATAGGGATAGTTTGTACCCAGGGGAAGGACGTCACGTTAATCCACGCGGATGAAGTCGCGGGCATCATCTACTACATAGTAAAGCCTTAAAGGAATGGTTTAGATACCATTACACTTATAGACATACCTACTAACAATACGTTGCATCGCAAAAAAAAAACAATTTCAATAACCAATCCATTATGGGCCATTAAAATTAAAAGAGAGATTCATATTCGGCAAAACGGTCATCATGTTGGCGATAAAAACCTATTATTATCTGTGCACGCGATTACACTAATTAGACACATTTTTATGTCTCCATCCCTTTTCATCATGTGGGTTAGCGTATAGCTCTCTCGGTCTGAATGAATAGAGTCGGTGTTATCGCGAAAGCGGTCGCGTGCGCGGTGAAAGAGTCGATGACCGGCGCGGGAGCAACGAACGTCTTTGCGCCCCCCTCCCCCTCCCGCACGCGCACGCACCTATCTACTATGAGCTGATGATACGGGAACACGGGGGACTTTCTTTTCCATTTCCAGATTATACCATAGGGTTGAAACTTGAAACTGCCTCGTTGGTCTAGTCACTAGTGGTTAGCATGTTCGACTGCGGCCGACGAGGTCCCGAGTTCGAGTCCCGGGACGGGCCTTAATTAAGTGTTGGATTTTTCTGACTAGAAATTTTCAGTACTAGCCCGGAGTTAGGAAGTTGGCGGTATTTCACCCGGAGCACGTAAATCCGTCGGTCCTGCGCCTGATCTCTCTCCGGTTGTGTCGGATTTTCCGTCCCATCGGACTATGAGAGCACTTTTGAACTATAATATCATGTATTTTTTACATTTATTTTAGGGTTAATTAAAAAAATAATCTAATAACCTCTTAACCGCTCCTCTGCGACCCCCTTTACGGGTAGCTGCTGTACTGTTAGACGCAATTTATCGATAATTTCGTAGAAAAAAAATACCTCTAGGATCATACCAATACTTGTCACCGACAGGGACAGCAAATAAAGTACCTTAAATTTTTCGCTCGCTTCGCTTGGTCCAACAGAAAATTTCTAAGAGCAAAACACCGGTTATGACAGTTGGTTCAGAAAAACAAACACAATGAAGATTGTGTCAATGAAGATGAATTATATTTAAAACAAGCCAAAGCCAAATTTATGCATAGAGTTACGTCATGTTTTTTTAATATAGTCCCACAAACTTATCTCACTGACCCGCAGGGCGACCGCGTATCTTTTGCATCAATCATTGATACATCGGAATCACCTCCGATTTGCTGAATTTATGGTATTCTTGCTGCGTCAATGGATTTCGTCCAATAGTGGAAGAGTGTTAACCAATCAGAGGTGATTGCGATGTATCAATGATTGATGCAAAAGTTACGCGGTCGCCCTGCTGGTGACAGTGTCGCTAGTAATATAAGAAAAATAAAATAAAAACAAAAACTAAACAGGCATTAAAATTAATTCTTATTTTAGCCACTGGGGCACATAATTTGGTGGGACTATAAAGTTACTTATAAATTGGGAAAAAACTGTATTTTAGTAAGCTTGTAACTTTTTATATATCATAAGCCAGTGCGATCGTTCTCTACCGTTCGTTAGTATTTACAACTTGAGTAAAAAATTAATATTGCATTAAAGATTAAATAAAATCTAACCCCTCCATGTGATATAATCTACCGATGCATTAGACGCACACACGTGCAAAATGCAATCTCACGCACACCTGCGCGCGCCGCTAATAGATGTGCAAGGGCGTATTCACAATGCGCACTTGTCTAGGATTTGATGTATGGCTATTGTTTAATTTAAATACCAAGCTTATTAGTAAGTAGACATCTTCAAGCATGCCGCAATGCAAGACCTTTACAAAAACGAATGCAAATCTCTGGGTTGGGGTTGGGACCTATCTCTGAACCAAATGTCTTTAAAATTGGTAAAACAGTTGGACCGTGCAATGTGCAAAGGTAACAGACAGGCAAACAGATGCATTTTCGCAATTATAACATTAACTAGAATCGAACATTAGATGATTCCGTCCGCGTGGATTATGTTTTTTTAAATCGTTTACTATTTTATTCATTTTCTGGGGTAAAAACATGACTTAATATAATGTTCGTATCCGAAATGCAAGCTATCTATAGGTATGTATATAGATGTATCTTCGTAACCTTACGTAACGTAACGTAATACGAACTAACAAAATTGACAGTCTGATCTAATAGACTACAAATAGCTCAAATATTAATTTACTATTGAGGAATATGGCAAAGAAAGAATAAAATGAAAACCTTGAAATTAAAAAAATTACCTTTTATATTTTTTTAAACAAATGAATGAGGAGTTAGCATGAAGCCGCCCTACGAATAGTTCGCCAAGTGAAAGTGAGCGTGTGTTGGTGTGTGTAGATTGTGTAGAGCGTGCAACACGCACACACGCAAAGCTGAACGCATAGGCCAGTGTCGGGTTTCGAAAAGCTCGGGAAAACCGCAGTCTTCGCGGGAACGGACGAAGCTTAGAAATTTCTTTCGCTTGATGGATTTGCAGTCATTCTGCTATTATTTCGATATTCTTTGTTATAGTTTGGAACCTTCGTAGCTTTAGTTTTAAGATACCGTAACTGGTTATCACCATCATGTTTTATAAGTAACTAGCAGATGCCCGCGATAAGTTTTTGAATTCCAGTGGGAACTACTTAATTTTCCGGGATAAAAGTAGCCTATGTCACTTTCCAGGTCGTCAACTATATCCATGCCAAAAATCACGGCGATCTGTTGCTCCGTTGCGGCGTGATTGAAGGAAAAACCAACAAACAAACACACTTTTGCATTTCAAATATCACTTGATTCAAACGGTGAAGGAAAACATCGTGAGGAATCGGAAGCCCGAGATATCTTCATACTGTTCTCGATGAAAGTCTGCTAATCCGCACTTGAACAGTGTGGTGGACTATGGCCAAAGGCTTCTCATTCCGAAAGGAGACACGTGTTCATTATAGTGAGCCGGCAATGTGTTGATAAGAGACTACTGAAACCTCGGCGCGCGCACTTTTATTTGGAGCTGCACCGACCGGCCTGACACGACGAAACGTTTTTCCCATACGACACGGTCGTTTTACGTTGACGTTTTGTCATGTCCTGTCAGTAGTGTGTTTTAATGGCCTCTAGTAGGTCTTCTAGGCAAGCGCGCTCCAACCTAGACCTCATCCTTGCTTTGCACTAAACATAAGCACAGTCTCGTCGCGTTCTAATGTCGGTAATAAATATAATATACTAGCTGATGCCCGCGAATACGTCCGCGTGGTTTGAGGTTTTTTGGTTCCCGCGGGAACTCCTTAATTTTCCGGGATAAAAAGTAGCCTACGTCCTTCCCCGGGATACAACCTATCCGTGTACCAAATTTTATCAAAATCAGTTGAACAGATACATTTGTTTGATTCCCGCTGGAACTCTTCAATTTTCAGGGATAAAAAGTAGCCTATGTGCTATTCCAGACTACAATCTATCTCCGTGCCAAATTTCATCCAGATCCGTTCAGCCGTTCTGGCGTGATTGAGTAACAAACATCCATTTGAGGTATTTTGGTTCCCGCGGGAACTCCTTAATTTTCCGGGATAAAAAGTAGCCTATGTGCTATTCCAGACTATAATCTATCCCTGTGCCAAATTTCAGCCAAATCCGTTCAGCCGTTGGCGCGTGATTGAGTAACAAACATCCATACATCCATACATCCATCCAGACAACCATCCAAACTTTCGCATTTTTTTCAACAGTGACTCGATTATTTTTTCATTTTTAGTTGGCTGTATTCCCGGCTAGAGTAAGCTTTTAAAAAAATGTTTGCATTCAGTTTTTTTTAATTATAGGAATATTTCCTTTGAGAGAAATATCATGTCTAAAATATTTTAGTTACTTTTCGTCCGTGGCCCGTTCGTTTTTCCACTGTAAGTAAAGGTTTTAAGAATTGTCTGTTTTACAGGTAACAAAATTTTACATCGATGGTTTTAGCGGATTATACCGAGTTAAGTTTCTTATTCCTTGGTGATGATGATGATGTTGGATTAAAAATCTGCGTCGTTACACATTTTCTTCAATTAATTAAACATTTCCTAGATATCTGGATACTGAGGTTCAATACCACATGAGCAAATTAAAATGGTTATTGCAGATGAATTGCATAAAAATCCCGATGGCGTACTTTTTGCGAGATGAAAGGCAGGCGACGCCGCGGGCGCACACGAAGCGCATAAATAAATAATGTATGAGTGTGTTCGCACTGGTCAGGAAACGGTGGTTTTAATATGTATATCTGCGCCACCCGCTTTGACGGCCATGGTGTAAGACTTTTGTAACATACTATTATTTAAGAAGTTTTTCAGGCTAAAATCAGCGATAAAAACATAACTTTATAGTTATAGTTTGATGTTGCAGCATTGGAACCCCGATGGGGCATAGCAAATCATAGATGTAGTAGAGAGACGGCTGCCTTATTAATATTATGTTCAAAGAAATCATTCATTTGGCTTTTAGAATTTTTGTGAGTGAGTTAACAAACGCTATATTACTTTCCAAAGAGCTATAGGGGTTTTCGTAGTATAATGTTTTAGCACGTCTTTATGTGGAATAAATTACCGTCCATGAAAAAAGTGATTTGAACAACGTTGTGGGTCTGAGTCAAAAGACAGATTGCCACAAATTTTTCTCTCATTCCTTGCAAATCAGAATCCAAGAAAAAAATGGCGTCTCGCAATATCTCTTACAATTATTATAATCTTAATCCATTATGTCACTGTGTGAGTGCGGTGCAGCGATGCATTTCGCCTCCCCCCTCTCTCTAATGCCCCTCCTCCCCCTTCTTCCCCTCCTCCCCCTCTGCGTCAGAGTGAATGCACTCTCGCCTGGTTGTTATGTAACCCTGCTCTCGCGCAGGATTCGCGTGTGTGCGTGAAAAAATGCATTAGTGTTACATTAGACGCGTTAGAAGTTTATTTACTTTGTTTTACTCGTATCGGTGTGAGAACAATGAGATTAAATACACTGAGAAAGTTAAATAGTTTGAACTGAAAGGTTTCAGAGTAAATTCCGTGGGATTAAATTGGTTTTTAAAGTTTATATTTGCTTTGACTTAACATTCAACAGTCACCAACAAAACTAAAGTTGCAAAACAGCACATCCATAATTACAAAAAAAATTGCGATCTGCACGATAGGCAAACTAGAGGCCGTAATAGGCTCGTGACTCCATCGCTCCGCCTCCAAAAAGTCAGAAGGTCATTCGTGGGAATGAGCATTCTTTTCTATAACAAAATTCCACAACCTATTTTAAACTTGCCTATACACAAATTTAAGAAATCCATTAAATGTATGCTCCTAAAAAAAGCTTATTATACTGTTGAAGACTATGTGAATGATAGAGGAGCATGGATTTGATCGCTCCGGCAATGCTAAGGACAGCGGTTACTTATGTACACATTGATGTAATAAAATTATTGTAAATGAATTATTTAAAAAGAGCAACCACCGAGTTTCTTGCTGGTTCTTCTCGGTAGGAATGGCATTCCGAACCAGTGGTAGATTCACTTGACGATTCAAAAGTACTTGTAAAAGTTTATTTGAATAAAAAAAACATTTGATTTGATTTGATTTGATTTGAAATAGCATCAGACATCATGATCCTGGGAAATACTTACTAGCGTATTGTTTTAGTATTGTTGACGTTCGTGTTTCAGAATTATAATCCTTATTTTAGGGACGTCAAGGTACGTGACATAAAACTGTTACTTTAAAATAGTACTGGTATAAGTGATGGAAGTAACCTCCCAGGCACGAAGCTCGGAAGGTCTTGTTCTTTAATTTTTCGAGATAAAAAGTAGCGTATACAACCAATTTCTGTTCTGGTGGGTCGAAAGCGTAGCATCTGCTACCCTTTCGACCGCAGACAGACAGAAATACTCTCGCATTTATTGTATTAGTATGGAATATGATGGATGCTCGTATAAGTAATGGTCGATGGTTCCTAAATACATCGTGCGAAGTCAAATTGTCAGCTTTAGTCAGCTAAAATATGTGCTAATCTATACGTGAGATGACTTGTTTCCGTAAAATATTATATTCAAGAAGACGTTATAACATAATGACAAACGCAGAGACACTTTCACATAGTTAATCTATATGATAATATTTCACATATATTATTATAATTTAAATTTAATTTTCTCACAAATTATAATCTACAGGGGCCGCAAACTGCAACTTAGAGATATTTATTTATTCAACAAACTGATGCCCGCGACTTCAACAGCGTGGATTTAAGTTTTTAAAAATCCCTTGTGAACTCTTCGAATTTCAGGGATAAATAATATAAAAAATTCTTTTTTCATCCCACCATCTCGGAAAGAGTATTTTTAATCTGCGATATCTGAATGCAAAAGCCGTTATTATCCTCTTGAGGATAAAGTAAATTGAATATAGAACATCGTGTGCACGTTGATAATTATCACTCGTCTATGAAGTTTGTGAAATTCAAAACATCATTAAAACCTATTTACTTCTACCTCTATGGTGCCGAATTTCCATACAGCCTTTTTTAATTTGTTAAAAACTCACACTCGTAACCTTCTTGGTGTACTTTTTTAATTTGCTTTGCGCGCACCATTTTCTTTCACGTCATGTCCTTTGAGTAAAGTGTATTCTGATTGTGACTATCCACTCGAGCTGGCGGCTAGAGAACATTCTAATTTCCAGTAAACTATCAATAAAGCCGGCTATTAAGGGTTTAGCAAACAATATGACATCGCTTCATTAGCATACGCCTGGATCTAGTCACTTTCACCGGCCGCATGCCTCACTGCAATCTGCACTACTCGACAAACCTACCATTATATTGTAATTAGACTCCCTCGTATGCCTTTTGTAACCACTACAAGTTCACCCTTGACTGCTATTTCACCCGATAGCAAGTGAAGATGCAGTCTCGCTACCATCTGGTAGCGAAATGCTTAATTGGGTATTTGACTACCATTCAATATTTTGTGATTACTAAAAAGAGAATCTCCCAAAAGTCCTGTTAGTTTAATGTTCGAAAACCATTTCAAACTATCGATTGAAGTAAAAAAGTGCGTCTAATTTTTATGACGTCACTGTTCAGTATTTCATACAACATCCTATACCAAGCGCGTGTTTTTCATGCATTCAGGCATAGCTGGGTTCGACCGTGGCTAGGCGCTTTACCGCGATCTCACAATCACGAAAGTGATGATGCAGTCTAAGATGATAGTGGGCTAACATAGTAGTAAGGCATATAGGCTCTCACAGCATATCACGGATACGTCTCCTCGGTTCTACGTTATGGCCTTGTTATCTGGGGAAATTCAACAACAGCAAATAGGGCATTTTTAGTTCAAAAAAATGTCTCAGAGCCATTCTAGGCATTGCACCATATGATTCGTGTAAGCCGGCATTTATAAAATTTAAGGTTCTGCCGCTACCGTGCATGTATATTTTAGGAATTTCCAAATTTGTCAAAATGAATATGCACCACTTCACAGCCATGCGTGACACACAGCAGACACGATCAATGAGAAACCCAGATAAACTAGTTCTTACGACGCACCCTCAAACAACGCTTTTTAATAAAAACTGTTATGCTATGGCAATAAAAATATTTAATAAATTGCCATCCGATCTAAAAAAACTTCCCTTAAAATATTTTTCGCTTAAACTTAAAAAATGGCTACAAGGGAAAAATTTTTACTCATTGGAAGAATATTTTCAGTATGTTAATAAACGGTTCTGACATTTTCACTTTTGTCGTTCGTATTTATTAAGAGGTATAATATGGGTATATTATAACATACATGACTAATAATTTTGACATTGTAATTAAATTATTGACTTTAAATTTAGGTACTAAGTATTTATTTTTATTATAAATGTAAATTAACTTGTATGTAGGTATTTTAATAATTATTGTTGGTTTCTTAATTAAGAATTTAGAAGAATAAATATTAAGTATGAGTGTAAAATGTAGGTAAATCGTATAGTAAGAATGTAATGTAATATGATAATAAAATCACTTTATATCATAACCTATAAATAATATTTGTACGCCGGTTTGGCTAATATGTTGGGACTATGTAACTGAATTAACCATCTTATATGTAATTGTACACATATTATGCAAATAAAGTATCTGAATCTGAATCTGAATCTGAATCTGAATAAACCCCTTAGGTTTCCACCTATTGGTTTCTACACGGCATCGTACCGGAACGCTAAATCGCTTGGCCGTACGACATTGCTGCGGTTAGGGCGATAACTATGCCACGGCCGAAGCCCACCAGACCAGACCAGAGAAACTTCACAAATTATTAATTTCCAAATTTAATCTGACGGGGATTGAACCCGGGGTCTCCCACTGATAAGATCACAGCGCTCATCACTGCACCAGGGAGGTCGTCAAACCACGATTTTATGAGCGTGAATTTAGGATTCCAGGAAATTCCATTGAATTTTATGGGATAAAAGATCTTCCAAGATAGCTTATGTCATTACCTGGGAGGAAACCTATCTCTGTGCTGCCCATATTTTTAACAGTTTTTGAACAACTGTTGAAAATATGGGCCGCAAAAGACAAGCAAACAGACAGACAGACTTTCGCATTTCTAATATCAAAGTACCGATTACTAGCTGATGCCCGCGACTTCCTCCGCGTGGTTTAAGTTTTTTGCTACCCGTGGGAAATTCTTAATTTTCAGGGATAAAAAGAAGCCTACGTCACTCTGCAGGTCCTCACCAGTAGCCATGCCTAAAATCACGTCGATCCGTTGCTCTGTAACGGCGTGATTGAAGGACAAACCAACAAACAAACATAGTTTTGCATTTATAATTTTGGTATGTTATGATATGCTTCAGACCCGGAAGTGTCATTGGGGTGCCTTGATCGGTATGTATTGCTCGCTGGTACCGCTGGATCGGTATGTACTCACGCCTGGCCTCGGCTGGACTTTTTCGAATTTGATTTCGTTATTGGTCATGATTAATTGTTCGACTGCGGCCGACGAGGTCCCGGGTTCGAGTCCCGAGTCGGGCCATAATTACGAGTAAGTGTTGGGGTTTTTTGACTACAAATTCTCAGTACTAGCCCGGAGTTAGGGAGTTGCACCCCCGTGCCTCAGAAAGCACGTTAAGGCGTCGCGTCGGTCCCGGTTATTATCACTAACATGATAATAGTCGTTAAAGCCCGCAAACGTTGGAGCAGCGTGGTGGGTCTAGTCTCTACTTCCCTCTCTCCTATGAGAGTGGAGGCCTGTGCCCAGCAGTGGGACGTTAATGGGTTTTAGTGGTGGTGGAATTCCGTGTTGTAGATGCAGTAACGGAGCGCGTCCGTAAGCGCACACCGTAAGTAACCACAGCACACAGATTCGCTTTGTATTACGCATTTCTCCATGTATCTTATATAACTGCTGACAATTCAGTATGATTTATGACAGTAGGTACTAGCTGATGCCCGTGACTTCGTCGGGGGACATTAAATTATTTTTTGTAAGTACTTAGTTCTTTGGTATCCGCTATCGTAAGCTCCCTTAGAATTTGGAATCAGAATTGGGTATTTGACAACTATTCAAATTAATTATTTTTAGTCATAAATAGAGGACCTCCCAAAAGTCGTAACATCTACGTCCCTGTTACAGTCCCACAAACTTATCTGACCCGGTGGGCAAAATTGGAACTATTCAAATTATGCATGTTTATGTTTTTATTTTATTTTGCATAGACATTTGCGGCTCTGTCACCGGTCATTTAAGTTTGTCGGACTATAGTTTTATGTTCGATTGAATTTTTAAAAGTGCATCGAAATTTGATGACGTCACCGTTCAGTATTTCATACAAAATCCTAAACTAAGCACGCGTATTGACGTGTGAAAGAAAGTTGCTGATTTGAATAGTTCTCAAATACCCAATTGCATAACCTTCGTACAAACATGCCGTTAAAATATATTACCATTTTAAAATGCAGGCTCATAAAGCCTACGATTTGACCTCCCGACCATTATTCTGTGACCTTAAAGAAGGCTAAATCGTAATTTTTAATGGTTTTTGTTTAATTGACAACAGATTAAGTTACATATTATATTTTTTAATATGATTTATTTTTCATAAAATATTATATCAGATGGGAGGCTTCATCCGTGGCTATAGAACTTAAAACCCTACAGGCAAAGAAGTACCGCCAAGCGATTTAGCGTCCCAGTACGATGCCGCATAGAAGGGTAAAACTGCCATACCCATCATTTGACAGCTTCAAACGTATTTAACTCGAACTGTATAAGGTGTTCATGCATGCTTTTTGAAGTCCAGAAGGCATCTATTGCATTTATCAATCAATCTATTGAACTCCTTGAATTTCTTTACACAATCGAGGGGCTGGATAACCCGCTGCCGGCTTAGGCTGCATCTTACAAGTTAAGTTAGTTTAGCTGTAAGTTAAGTTAAGCTGCAAGTTACCACCAGCTGAGATTTTCGAGGGCTAACTTGTACTGGATAAAAACAGGTCTATTCGGCGACTACACGTATGACCCAGCTCTGCCTATTTCCCACTGAACTATGCTATTTTTAAAATTTGCCACTTACCCTGAATTAATTTTGGCATTGCGTGGATACGGAAGTGCAGAATATGCCCTTTTTCGCGAGTGTCCCGCGGCAAGGCGACGGCGACCTCCCGTCGACCTCCCACGCGACATTAGCGAAGGTCGGAGTGCACTCAACTTTCGTAACTTGCGAGCCTCCAAATTCGCGACGTGCTAACTTCATAGGTCATGTTTGAGATCTTCGCGGTCACCAATAGTTGCTGACGGCTATAATATTTGACTGTTATCATAATGTATATCTTTGCCTTATTATATCATATGTTATTATTATATTTGTTTGACGACCTCCCTGGCGTAGTGTTGAGCGCTGTTGTAGTAGTACTACTCTACTTTCGTTCAATAGCGATATTTTATCAAGTGTACCCCTATTAGGCTTATGCTTTCCTAGGTATATATATTGGAGAAGGTAATGGCACACGCAGTTCGATTCTAACTTTCACTGCAGAATTGTTCATTGTCTTCAAGCCACGAACCATATTTAAACATCGAATGCTCCTCGAGATCGTGAGCACTGAGATGGTATTTTTTTTTCTTTATTTGTTTAGGGATTGTTAAATATTGGATAGATGTAGACGTTACTTTGCGGAAATCCATGGTAATGAAAGAACTAGAAGTTTAATTCGCTATAATCCACCACAGTGGTACAGTGTGTATCATGCACTTGTAGCTTGCTATATTCACCACACTACACAATTCTTCCAAATTATTCTCAACGTACGTTTAAACCGTGCATCTTGAGGAGATGTTGACTTGACAATGCACGATTGTGAAACAATCAGGCTTTAGTTCTTTCCTAAGGGGCTTTTATAATTAGTTATGTAAGCTAAGTTGTTGCTCCGGTCATGGGAGCTAAGTTTTGTTGCAGCGCGACCCCGGACTATTCATAAGAAATATCGTGAAAGGAAAATTTTCACACCAAAATAGAATCTTTCTTTGTCTCTTCAGCGAGTTTTATTTTCGTTAACATTTCAAGGCGAATACAACAATATACGTCGCATATCCACTTTAATTACCTACATCAAAACACCGAAGGTGGTACATTATCTTGGCATTTATTATTTAAACTGGCAACACAATGTTATATGCAGCGAGCTTGTGGTGGAAATTATGAAATCGTTAGTGCGCGTGCATTGTAGTGACTAATTCACACCATATTAGATGATGCCCAGGACTTTTTCGGCGTGTATTAAGGGTTTTCAATTTCCAATGGGCCGAGGAAGCGTAACAGACAGTCAGACAGACCGACAGATAGAGGGATACACCCGTAGTTAGCATTTATTTAGGCCAACTACTGAACCTTGCTGAAGCTTTAGGGATTTTTTTTAGGGATTTTGGTAAAGAAAAGTCTATTTAAAATAGTTAGCAAATGACTGCGCTAGCTTTTCAATCATGATTAAAATGTTCGTGCTAAGAATCCAGAGTATTTTTTGACCGATGAAAACAAAGACCCATCGTAATTTTTTCTCTGGTTTCTGAAACCAACTGTATCCAAGGCAATTGTCACCAACACCCTTGTAGCAAATTCAGTAACGTATCTTCATTCGCCGTTAAAGACAGAGTTGCCTTGAGTTACGTGATTTCCGCGCGGCCTCTCTCGTGACCGACGTTTATCGTTGCTCGGCGAAGTTGTTCGGTTAACTTCGGCCAGCGTAACTGTAGCTACAGAATTACCACTAACTCCCGAGCAATATCATCGTCAGTGACGCAGTATGGCGGGAAAAGACAGAGTTGCCTTGAGTGACGTCGTGTTTCCCGCGCGGCCTCGCTCGCGGCCGACGCTCATCGGCGCTCTTCGGCGCTCGGCGAAGTTGTTCGGCTAACTTCGGCCAGCCTCGGCGCGCCCGACTGTCCTCGCTATTATAGAGTCACCTTTACACTTACCGCGTGGAAAGGAACGTAGTTCTTGAGGAAACTAGAAATTATTGTAAACTTTCTAGAATCTACTCGTATGTTCCACTGTTATAATATTGGGATGGCTTAAACTAAGTAGGTAGTTAAGTTAATTTAATTTTTATTATATTCTTCAAACTCAACCTGGGTTGATCTGGGCTACTTTAGAAAGTAAATAGATAATAAAATAAATAAATACATGAAACTTTTAAACAGATGAAAATTAATTGAAGCGAATAATTTAAAACTGTATGATGCAAATGCATGGCCAGGACGATTTTTTCATGATTCAGGGGGCTTACTACCATCGCTAAAAGCAGTATTATTTTAATACACCTTGCGCTCTTGTTTCAGAATTATAATTCTTAAGGGACGTCAAGGTACGTCATATAAAAAGTCATCAATTTTGAAATATTACTGTTTCAAGCGCTAGGTAACGCCCCTGCAATCCATACTATCCATACTAAAATTATAAATGCGAAAGTGTGTCTGTCTGTCTGTCTGCTACGTTTTCACGGCCCATCATTTCAGGCTTCAGTATTCGTTGATTTCATTGCAGAAGTTCGCAGCTCTACGAGCGTGTAGAGTCACCTTAATACAATTTAATTGGTATGAAATTCGCTTTTGTATAGCTCATTGAACGCGAGCACGACGACGCCGCGAAAGCAAAATGGATTTCACTGCTTCATACAATGTTGCATAATACGTACTGGATTACTTGAGAAATGCTAAACTTAAGTAATTAATAGCAATTTGCTCTATTTCCATAAATTATTTATTTTTTAAGAAAGAGAGCCGCCTAGTTTTTAGTACCTAAGTTCTTCATAGCAAATGTTGTTTGTTACTAGACTAGCTGATGCCCGCGACTTCGTCGGCGTGGATTACGGTATTTCGGTTCTCGCGGGAACTCCTTAATTTTCCGGGATAAAAGTAGCCTATGTGCTAATCCAGACTATCTCTGTGCCAAAATTCATGCAGATCCTTTCGGCCGTTCTGGCGTGATTAAGTAACAAATATCCATCCATCCAAACTTTCGCATTTATAATATTAGTAAGTAGGTACTAAAATATAGATTGAAAGTTGAAACGCAGGGATCTTGGCTGGAAAAGTCGTCCGCATACATGTCGAGAAAACGTTTAAGCTCTGTCTTCCTTATTTCAGTATAGATTTATCGGGACATTTTTATCGGGAATCTGAAAGAAAATTCACGCGGATGAAGTCGCGGACATCATCTAGTCTAGAAACAATTATCATTTTTTTCAACAATTATATTAGTGGGAGACGGTAGTACAATGACCTCATACCCTCCCTCAAGTTTGAAGACCCTCAGGTTAGTAGAAAACGTTGGGCTACGAATGTGGGTGGCCTCAAGGGCTTTCCAGAAATTGAGCTGATTTTCTATTTGAGTGTAATAGTTTCGGTTTGATAGAAGCGTCCCTAAAGTTTGAGACCTACGAAAATTAAACCTGTTATGGTATTTCCAGGACCTCTCCTTTTCCATGGTACCGTGCCTAAAGGGTGCCAAAGGGACCCTATTACTAAGCCTCTGCTGTCCATCCGTCCGTCTTTCTATCAGCGGGCTATATCTCATGAACCGTAATAGATAGACAGGTGTCAGAGTAATTCTATTGCCGCTATAATAAAAAAGTCATATACAAGAAGTGTGATCTATTCGGCGTGTTTTGCTCGACCTTTACAATAGCTGTACCAACTTATCTCTCGAACCTTAATAGGTACCTACACATGAAATTTTCATAGAGTGAGTAATTTTTTAATGGAAATTATGACCGGTCCTGAATCAATGATAACATATTATTATCTTAATAGGTACCAGATGATGCCCGCGACATCATTCGCGTGGATTGAGAACTTTTGTTCTCGCGGGAACTCTTAAATTATCCGGGATAAAAAGTAGCCTATTCTAGATTATATTGCCAAATCTCTGTGCCAAATTTCATTCAGATTCGTCCAGCCTTTGTGGCGTGATTGAGTAACAAACTTCAATCCATCCAGTTATCCCTCCATCAATTCAAACTTTCGCATTTATAATATTAGTATAGAAGTATGGATGTAATGGTAGTGTTTTGGTGATATGGTAATTGGCAGTTAAAGCCAAGGATATGAAGATTTTCCAGAAACACAGATTTTGATAGAGTTGGGTTGAACAGTTTTGCACGAGTTTTGTGATAAAAACTCATATACACAGTTCCGAAGAAGGAAAATTTAGATAAGAACGTGGGTGGCTGGGGCACGGGGGTGTACCAGAAATATTTAATTTCTATGTGAAATTCCTTTGAAGTTACTATTATCGGTCAAAGTCAAGATTGAAAAAATATTAATAACAAAAGATTTTTTTTATTCAAATAAACTTTTACACGTGCCTCTGATTCGTAAGGTGACTCTAACACTGGTTCATTTCAGATCTCAGAAGACCTTGTAATATCGCACGCAGGTGAGATAACAGGATGAGAATATCGCTGGATAGTGGATACGAACACATTCCAGATTACTGATTACTAATACTGATTCTTTACGTAAGGCCACGATTACAATTGTAAGTTTTTACGTAAGTAGAGCACGTATGTAAATTACGTGAGTAAAAGTTACAAGTGTAATCGCGGCACGGTAGTGTTTCCGTGGATATACTATGAAGTTTGAGTTATGGCCTGCGGTCAAAGCCTCCTCAAGTTTGAAGACCTTCGGCTCACACACGTCCGTACAAGGACACAAAACGGCACTGAATCAGCTCCCAGTTGACCCGATTCATTAATTTCATGATAAGTTCCGAAGTTCGTTCAGGCTCGGCCACCGGGGCGCCGCACCGCCCGGTTCAGTGACTCGAGGACCGCCGAGTTGGGTGGACGTGCGTCGTGCGTTCCCATCGCAGTGTGTTCGAATGACAGTGACTATAGTGCTGTGGAGAAACTAAAAAGATTATTTTTCTGGATTATTCATATTTATTGTTTCGTTTTTTTGGATTTTGTGTGTGTGGACGGATTTTTTTTAATTATTTGGATTGCATTTTGGATGCGGTGAGTTTTATTTTTCAAATTGTACCGTGGGTTTCCTGTGTGGCGTTACAGGTTATGTTTACATGCTGAAAATGTGATATGCGCTGCGGCTATTGTTGTTGTATATACGATATATACGTATGTACGTATATACGTATTACACACCAGTAGTACCTATATACAAAAGAAATATTTAGTTTTTATTTTTAATTTTGTTTAAATATTGTATTACATATAAAGTATTTTAACATATATAATATATATATGAGTGGCGATAATATTAACTATCCTAATAATCATTCAAAAAATACATAATATAAATAATATGATATTTTATAAATATAGAGATAGGTATTTTATTATAAAGAGTAATGCAAAAAAGCTCTTGATTAGGTTAGTTTAAGGAAAATAATACAATTCAAAATTAAAATAAAAAATATAATGATCATTTTATGATTCAGCATATTGCAGTGATCTTGAATTCAATTCCAGAATATAATCGTTCAAGGTTTTGTTAGTCGTTTGAATATTATATGTTGATATATACCTTTATTTATAGCATTATAGCTTCAATTTATATAGAGACTTGTATTATGGACAAATGAAAACGATGGCATTGAAATATCGATTTAGTTGATTGAAAAATATGAATGAATGAATGAATGTTAAGTAATTAAAAAAATACTTACATGGATAGTATATGTACGTATCGTATACATTATATATAACTGTATAAGGTGTCTGTACTTAGATATACGTACTTCTATAGTAATAGTAAATTAATAAAATAAGTTTTTTTCGTACCACTTGCTCAAAAAAGTGACATTCTATGCCACAAAAAGCGAACATAACAATAGTCATTTTTAATCTGTTAAAAACAGGGAAAGAAAATTGTACTGAATTTCATTCATCCTCTAGGGGGAGAATGTGATTTAAATTTGGAATACCTACCGAAATTTATACTGAAATACATCTGTGTTTACACCATTGAGTTTGTATATAAAGCATTAAACATCTTTTTGAAAAAGGAATACGCATTTATTATGCAGTTATGATTTATAAATAGAATTACGAAAATCGACGAGGCCGTATGGGCTTGATGCCTTTGCTTCTCCGACAAAAAAATATTAGTCTAGGAATTTGCCGCGTTTTTGTTTTCTTCAAATACATATAATACGTTTAGTTTATTTTAATTTATTTTTATAAATAAGTTAATGTTCTAAAAATACGTTACGATGTTAAATCAAAGCGACAGTGACAGTGAATTGTCGGATTCCATCAGTGCAAATGCTGCCGCAATAATAAATAATTTGCTTCCAACAAAATCCAAGGAAAATTATTTAAAAACTTATGAACTCTCTCTATCAATGATTGGACCAATGTTTCGAATGTTAACTTTTACTTTTGATTGTCATTATTTTTAATAAATGCTTAACTCATATTATTATTGTGTTAATTTTTTCGCAAATGGTACGAAAAGTAGAGTATTTTCCTCGGTGATAAAGCTGTCTTAGTCTTGGGTGAACTTAAATCCCTCGCTACACTCAGGACTCGTCTTAAATCCCTCGCGGAGTAAACCCTAATAAAGTAAAGTAAGAGTAATTTAAATCTTCACCCGCGACAGAAGACACTGCTTTATCCCCTTGGTTAATAATCTACTATTATATGACTAGAAAATTCTTGAATTTTCCTGAAAACTTTATAGAAGTTTATTGAACTTTTTCAAAGTTTTGTATTTAATATTCTCTTGTAGAGTATCTCACAATCATGTTTATAATTCAAAAACTTTGGTATGTTATTTTTGAGGAATTGTCCTGTTTCTTCCGTAAAAATGTACACCGTATATAAAACTACGTAAAAGTAAAACTTAACATTTTATGCCGGCTATGTTTTTTCTCTTACCAGGCGTTTTTATAAACATGTCTACAAAATTTTCGTATTCCACAAAATTTATTTTTTTATTTTCAATTCGTTGTAATATTTATTCTTAAATGAAGAGTCATAGAGATTTTTCTAAAAAGTTCCTCTAATTAAAGTCGAAGAAAGTTTGTAAGTAGCTGATGTAGACATACTTCTAAGAAGATTCCACTCGGGCATGATTTATATATAGTAACTAGCTAGCTATATTTAAAAGTTCTACTGTATTGTTTTCAATAAATGAATTACTTTGAAAAAAAAGAAGATTAGTAAAAAGGATACTTGGAGTTCGCAAGGTCACGTCAAAGTTTTGTAAGAGGGAGCATGTTAAAATTATATAGCATAGATTTACGTTTTCAAAAATCTCGTTAGAACCGACGTGAAAGCTTTCTCTGCACAAACATTCGTCAAAATCATTTATGGTTGGGATTGGCCTTGAAAAAACAAAAGAGAGACATAATTTCGCATTTATAATGTTGAAATGGATTACATTACTATTACATAAAAATTCAACTGTCGCTTTGAATTTTCCAATATAGAGTCATGTATTCCTTTCATCTTAATCGAAGAAAATGCATACTGCATAAGGTTATGCAATATCCATAGGCGTTAAGTCAATCATTTTATTCAAGTACTTATTTAAATTATTCTTTAAATAGCTAAATGCAAAATGATGTTTTGGCCTTGCAAGTAGTATTCCGCAGAACATTTTCGTTTATAATTTATAAAATATGTTCTGTTATGAATTGCGTGTGATAATTTATTATTCATCGCAAATTCTGTGGGAGTGCGAAACAAGGCGCTTCAAAGACTGCTAAGCGAAAAGGAAAGCTAATTCTTGTCTTGCAGCACATTTATTACACAACTATAGCTGATGCCCGCGACTTCGTCCGCGTGGAATAAGGTTTTTTAAAATCCCACGGGAACTCCTTAATTTTCCGGGATGAAAAGTAGCCTATGTCACTCTCCAAGTCCTCAACTATGTCCATGCAAATTGCGTCGATCCGTTGCTCTGTTGCGGCGTAATCGAAGGACAAACCAACAAACCATTAACCAAAATATATAGATTTTTATTTGAAGACTAGCTGATGCCTGCGACTTGGCGCGTGGCGTGGCGAATAAGGTTTTTAATTCCCGTGCGAAATTTTTAAATTTCCGGGACAAAAAGTAGCCTATGTCACTCTCCAGACACTCAACTATACCCATGCAATAAATCACGTCTATCCGTTGCGGCCTGATTGAAAAACAAACCAACAAAAATATACACTTTCGCATTGATTGTTAAAATTTAAAAAGTGTAAAAATATTCTATTATACCAAGTATCTCTATAGAAACAATTCAAACATTCTTACGTTCAACTATTTACAGTATTAAAATATATCTACATAGTATAAAACTCTATTCAAGCAAATCATTAAGTCTTACATGTTACAATGATATGCTTTTAAAATTATTTAATAACACTTAGATATATCTTAAGATAATAGTATCTATGTAGAGTTAGGGTTGTCAAATCTCTAAAACTTTTTAAAATATGAAATAAAAGTCTTGAGTATTACAATACACCTATGATTTTCATAATATTATCTCTTAGAAGGGTAACATGAAGTCTATATAATAGTAAAATCATATTCAAATAATTGATCCGATGAAAACAAGGAATCTTAAAATAGTTAGATAAAAATCATCAGCCTTTATTTACTTACTTACAGAACACGCATCACACCAAAATAGCTCGACAGGTTTTGGTAAACCTTCGTTACAGAATGGACAAGAACATAAAATAATATGGATTGCTCACGATGAAAAAAATGATATTTTATGACTTTTGGTAGAATGGTAGATTATATGGATTGAAAATGAGGGATGAGGTTGGCCAAAGGTAAAAAGACATGAGCGTTATTTTATTAGAAACTAGCGGCCCGTCCCGGCTTCGCACGGGTAGACATAAATAGGTACAACCCTCCACCTCCCATGGCCCCACCAACCTCACGGTTATATGGGCCGAATCGCGGGAGAGCGCCCGTTCGGTACTTGCTCTTGGCGTTTTCCCGGGGCGCTTTCTTGACTCCCTACAAATTCTTTATCTCTTTCCTTGTCCTTTTTTGTCTTTCTCCCCTTTCTGGGGCAGACGTTCACAAAAATATGCATAAATAGGTACAGATATTTTTCATAATGGTGCACCCCCTTCTCCCGCACTGCCCCTCTCACGAAGAGTTAGTTAGGTACTCGATGCGCTGCGTGGCGGCCGCCGCCGGCATGTATTTTTATTTTAATTTCATGATATCTTTTGAATGGAATGTCCGATTTCAATAATTCAAAAAGTAATCATCAGGTATTGAGACAGTCTTGAATATTAAATTATTTATTTGGATAAAAATTTATAAATGGTATGGATAACACGGTCTGATTTTGATCGGCATTTCTATCAATTTGTTAAATGTAAAAAAGTAGTTATAGTGACGTAACTACAATAGTTAGACACATGGTCTCGCGAAGTTTTTTGTAGATATTGATATATTCTATAATATTGTCGAACATTTTTTTGTCCTATCATTAATACTCTTCGCAGCGTATGCGATGAAAGACATTTTATGGCTAATTTTTTTACATCTTCGGTTGGTTTTAATAGGAATTTCTAAAGATTTCTATAGTAATCTAGTACTAAATATAACCTATGTTACTCAGTGATAATGTAGCTTTCTAATGAAAAAAGAATTATTAAAATCGGTCCAGTACTTTTTGAGTTTATTCGTTACATACAAAAATACAAAAATACAAATCTTTCCTCTTTATAATATTAGTGTAGACGAGGAAGAATGTTTTAAAATAATCGTGTAAAAGATTGACTTCCCTGAAGAAAATGCACAAAACAGGGAAGACCGGCAAGCCTGAACGGAAGATAGTGATGCATTATTATCATATTAGACGGCCTTGCCCTTATCACGCAATAGCTATCACACCTCTCCCTCTGACCGTCTGGATAATTCTTATGGTAGACAGAGAGGGCGTTCAAGTATAGGCTCAAGTGTGTATTCAAGACCTTATTGTAAGTGTACTATCAGTAGAAAATCGTAAATACATAATTGTAGATGCAATACTTATTTAGATAGATAATAATGAACACACTACTGAAAATGTTTTTTTTAAAGTATTTAGGTATAGTTATTTGCGGGACACTATCCTTAATGTACCTGAGCTTAAATTATAATTAATTAGGGGAATGACAATCATACTAATATTATAAATGCGAAAGTCAGTTTGTTTGTTGGTTTGTCCTTCAATCACGCCGCAACGGAGCAACTCATCGACGTGATGTTTGGCATGGGTATAGTTGATTACCTGGAAAGTGACATAGGCTACTTTTTATCCCGGAAAATTAAGGAGTTCCCGCGGGAATAACAAAAAACTTAAACCACGCGGACGAAGTCGCGGGCATCAGCTAGTCGTTAATAAATAAAAATCTTCATGACACAGTTTACTTAATTCAATTTAATTAAAAATAATTTGCTAAATAACTATGTATTTTCAAAGGCACTTAGAGGGGGGTTACTACAATTGCTCAAAGCAGTAGGTATTATTTCCATTTGACAGTTTTATGTCACCTACCTTGACGTCTTTAAAATAAGGATTATAATTCTTACAGCAGTAACGTTATTAGTAATAAAAAAATACGTCTTAAGCGAAATGCTTTGCATATATCCATTATCCACTTTTCATTTTTAAATGTATTGTCTCAGCCCTGAAATAATTAGTACTACTATTGATATAAAAAAACATAGATGGTTCACAAAATGTATATGCTGTCACTTTTTATAAATACACAGTATAAAATTTAACTAAATTAGTATAAATGTCCTCGTGTAGGCGGCCCTAAGACAAAAATATAATGTTTCGTCCTGTTATAGTCCTTAAAATATAGTATTTCAGTAGGAATTCAATGATTCCCATTGGTTTTGTCTCTCCAACACGTCATGATTCATGTCCTTCGTAAGGCCACGATTAGCGAGGCCCATGAATACAAGTCGGCGGCATAGATCAAGTTAATAGATGTATAAATCTGAGAAGTTTCCGCGTGCGCAGTGAAAGTGCATTATGATGTTACGTGGCGCTTGTAACAGCGAAAACAAACTGGGGACAGAAAAACCAGATTTTTCTGCGGCTAGAGCCCCACTTGAGATGCATGGAGCGGCGCGGCACGTAGCGGCAAATATTATTGGTATGAGTTTGTATGGGGCCGCGTCGCGGGGGCACTGGGCCCCGATACAAACTCGTACTTGAAAGAATATTTGCCGCTAGGTGCCGCGCCGCTCCGTGCATCTCAAGTGGGGCTAGACCTTTATTCACTTTTACATGGACGGAGCATACTAAAGCGACAGGAAAATAGCCTCGTTCAATTTTGCAGACGACTTTTCACGCAGACGTTTTATCCTGTCCAGTCACTAGTATTTAATTCTAGCAGTGGCGTTACTGGCGCGAAACATCTAGAACAATTTACTTTACCTTTTTTATTCTAATAAACTTATAACAGTGCTTTTGAATCGTCAAATAAATCTACCACTAGTTCGGAATGACGTTTTACACCATGTTATAGATCAAATATTTTTCTTTTTCCGTCATAAAAGCATTCAATTAGCGAAACAAAGCTATTTACAAAGTTTTTCGAGCTACGAGTACGAGTATTAGACTTGCTATGAGAAGGTGTCTAGATCTTTCTTGAGCTGATACAAACTATAGACTTGTATCTACATAGGTAGTATTCTAATCTTGTAAACATTCGCTAGCTTTCAATTTACATCGCATTATCATAAAAGCATAATAATTATAATACTCATATGACATAACTTTCCCTCGTCATTATATATTGCTGTTATTTGAATATTATTTGAATCTGATATCAAAAACGGAGAATTACAGTTAATTTAATTTTTAAACTTATTATAATTAATTTAATTTTATTACGTGTGCTGTTATTAAACAAATAAAAGTTAGTTTAAATGTACGATGACGAATGCTATATGACGTCACATGAAATCCAAAATGGCGCTTAAGAAAGCAAAAGTAAAGAAAAATGATATTATAAAAGTTGATGTTGAATAAAAAATTTTTTCTTTGCTTACTATTCCAAAAATATAATGTTCAGAAAAAAACGGTCGAGTGCGAGTCAGACTCGCGCACAAAGGGTCCCATATAAATTATTCTGGTAAATAAAAAGAAAGATGTCAAACAACACGTAATCAGCTGTGAAATAACTGGCTTACATATGGCGCTAAACTAGTGGTCGACACCCGGACATGAGTACGGAACCCTAATTATTGATTTTCGAGTTTTTCCTATACTGTGCTATGAGACCTTGCTTCTTGCGTTTCAGGATTCTTGGTCAACGGAAAGTACCCTATACCTAAGTTTTGATTTATTGGCGAGTGTCAAAATATGCAAAATATGCAGCATAAACGGTCTATCTTTTGATTGTGTTGACTTAGAAGCTTGATGTTTTTCACAGCTCCAAGGGACCGTAAACCTAAGTATTTGATATTAATTTCAACTTGATACCTCCATGGGTTGTCGAGAAAGAGGCGGTTAACAGACAGATATACAGACGGACAGCGAAGTGATCCTATAAGGGTTCCTTTTTTCCTCTTGAGGTACGGAAACCTAAAAAGAAAAATGTTCGTCCATAATAGTAGTATTGTGGAGTAACTAGGTATAATATTTCGTATACATTTCCATTGTAAAGTATTTGCAAAGTAAATAAGACTAAACTAAATTTGGGAGTGCATTGACCCCTGAACAATCGAGCGTATTTTACACATTTATCTTGTAGAGGTAATTAAAGAATAAAGTTTATCAAAAAAACTGCTATGTATAGCCGATATGCCACCAATTAGTTGAAAATTTTTGTTTTATGAGCTAAAAATAAGCTTTATTTATGTAAAGATGAAGTTTAATACATAATTAAGTACGTATGTACAAGCCGATAGCCGCGACTTTGAGTGGGTTTAGATTTAAAAAATAAAATTAATTCTACCGTTTTCATTAATATAAACAACCTGTATATTGATCTCCAGCATTCAAGCTTTCTCTGTACTTTTTCTTTAAAATCTGTTCAGTGATTGAGGATCAAAAATGTAACAGAAAAAAGGATATAAAAATATTTTATTTGTATGGATATCTATCGCTAGGATAAAAAAGAACACATTAGATTTCCATCTGAGAATGATAATTATTATCAAACAGGAGGTAACGTTATAGGACATAATAACAGCATAGAAAAACTGTATCAAAGTTCAGTTATTTAAGTATAATTAATTTCATCATGAAAAAAAATAGTTAAATTAAACATATCTATATATTATTTTGAATTAATCTTTGGACATTTCAAAGGTTAAGGGCAGCTTACAAATTTACTCTATATTTTTTAATAATCCGCGTAAACAAGTCGAAATCAAACGAGTATAAATTAAAAATACTTTTAATTATGTCTACTGGTAATAATTTTACCACTGTTCAAAATGCTCCTGTTCCTTATTTATGTACTTAAACAGTAAATAAATACTTGGTATAATGTATATAGAGATTTTCGTACCAAAAAACTTATTAATGGTAGCGTAATTTTTGTATGTGTAGCAAACGAGCAGACGATAACCGCTGCCCACGAACATTTGCAGAACACCAGAGGAACATCAGCCTCTTGAATAGCCCCATATTCACGTTTTGAGAGAACACAGCTGGTGGATGCAATCCCCTAAACTGCAGGTACGTGGCAGAAACAACGAGATTAGGGTTGGTGACAACTCAATCAAATCAGCAACTGTTTATCAAACTTAGAAACGCCTTAGAACTTCTAGCCTGGAAGTTTGTATGATACTTATACATAACTTGTGACGTCATCTAATTTCAACGCATACTTAAAATGGTTATCAAACTTAAAACTAGCCTCTGAATTTTAAGTCTTTTGAAAGACCGTCTATTTAAGAATTAATAAGAAATAATTTATTTTTGAAATAGGCATCATCCCTATTGAAAGAAAGCTAGGCAGTCATGTTTGACCTAGCTTTTTCCTATCTCATTATATCATTTATATAGAACTAGCTGATGCCCGCGACTCCGTCCGCGTGGAGGTATGAAAAATAGATGTTGGCCGATTCTCAGACCTACTCAATATGCTCACAAAATTTCATGAGAATCGGTCAAGCCGTTGCGGAGGAGTATGGGAACGAAAATTGTGACACGAGAATTTTATATAAATATAAGATTTGTCTTTAATATCTCAGCCTCATCTTGGTCACACATAATATCTGCGGGAATTCATGCGCAAATCGGTAACCTTCTATCCCAGCGCAGAAAAAATAGGTTAGGTATAGAATCAAGGTCCTATATCGTCTGAAAAAACGCCGCTTGAAATAGTTTAGAACTAATCACCAAATAAATAAGGCCCACGTAATAAAATAAATAACTCGGACAGTCCTAATTCTAATCTAACCACGCCAAGGTCTGCAAATTTTTCTCCAATACGGTCTCCTTGACACACATTGAGCCGTGATGCGCCGCGCGAAAACTCCGCCACAGATAATCTATACTTTTAAAAATGCGAAAGTTTGGATGGATGGATCATGGATGGATGAATGTTTGTTACTTAAAAAAAACTTTAATCCACGCGGATGAATACATATATAGATCTGATACAATACATATATAGATCTGTGTGTTATGTTGCTGGTTAAAAAAATATGTAAAATCATTTCATACTATTATCATAAATGCGGAAGTGTGTTTGTTTGTTGATTTGACCTTCAATCTCGCTGCAACAGAGCAGCGGATCGACGTGATTTTTTGCATGGGTATAGTTGAGAATCTGGAAAGTGGCTGACTGGCTTCTTTTTATCCCGGAAAATTGAGGGATCCCGTGGAAATCAAAAAAATTAAACCACGCGGACAGAGTTGCGGACATCAGCTAGTACATAATGGATAAAAGGTGTTTATTCATATGATAAGTTTAAGATTAATTGTAGATTTCAGGCTGGTTCTTTAAATTTTTCATCCTTTCATAAAAATAAATCGACACATACTTAAAATGTATTATAGCTTTGGAAGTATACGTTCGATTTTAATTTAGAATGTATCTTCCAGTAATAAGAAAATAAAATTAAAACAGCAAATTATTGAATTTGTTTCGTTTTAAATTTAATTCATATAGGACTTCCAAATAAAACTGATACCTAAACATAATATCTAAAAACTGATATCTATATAAAATTTTGAGATTTTGATGAAAATTCCTATTTAACCAAATCCACATTAACCCAAATTAAATGATTACAAATACTAAGCTCATCGTCCTAATTCCAAAAGTGTCTCTACGAGATTTGTGGCAGCTACTTACCTACAGGAAATCTAGGCGAAGACAATTCTTGCGTCCCATTACATGAATCATTGAAGAAAAAGTATGTAGTGCCTGCTACGTTTATAAAGTAAGAATAGGACTGGATTTCCACTATGAGCTTAGTTTCAAACCTTAATCAATCCCCACTGTAACATCAGAATTCCTAATTATTTAGCTACTTTAAAATAACAAAGCAGTAAGAAGTTCTCTATCGATTTAAAAAAACATTATTTAAAAATAACAATAATTGTTGCCACCAAAAAATTAAAAAAACCGACAAGGCTTTAATTGTTGCCCTAAAAAAAGAGTAAATAAAAAAAATAACTACTTTGTGCAATACAAAATGAAGTTCTAAAATTAATTTACTACTAAAAAAGCTAAAAGCTTCAAGCAATAAATAACGGGCTTCTTTGTTTCACGGACCTAAAGGGTTGTAACTGGTAACCTGCCTGGTATCACAATGTCGATATTTACGATGTTCTACAAGTTTTATGACGATACACCGTTACGTCGAAACAATACACTTACTCGTAGAGCGCGCGTTAAAAAGCAATCTTTCTTTACTTTTACGACAAGGGTGATACATTACCTACATTTGATATTTTAATTCCAAAGTGGCAGACGACGTACGACATAAGTCACAACATTTTAAAATACATTTTAAATTATTTATAAACCAGTTAGTGTTTTCTTTATTTTGAGTATTTTAGGTAGTATGGGCTGAAAATAACAATAAGTAGTTTAGTTAAAAAAATTGAGCTACTTAACTACTATATCTGCAATCATAATGAAATGTTGTAAGAAGTATTATTTAACCTTTCCAAATCTTACTTATGTTGAAAAATTACAGAACATCAGGAAAGTTCAATATTTTGGTTCATTATGACTTTTAAATTTGTTAAATAAGTCTGTGTTCTAAGTTTACGCAACATTTTTAATTTGAATCAGTTTTACTCGACCGCGGGCTAGCTACTCATGCAGTGCAGACTTCAGAATCAAATGCACATGCAAATACAAATTGTGGCGTCACAGATAACATACGATAACATTTGATTTATTATCTTGCACGTGGTATCAAAGTCTTCTAAAGCATTTAGGACGTAGTTTTTTTATCAATTTTAGGTCGGCCATACACTGCTTCAAGCTGCGACTGCATAGTGAACTACGGTCTTCTACGTACACACATACATGGAACCGCTCGAGCAGTTGCGAATGCTTCGGGCGGTCACGCTGTTGACTATGACTGCAAGAGCGGTCCGTGTATGTTGATCACTGGCTAACTGCTCAAGCAGTCCGTGTATGGTCGGCCTTAGACTGCTTTTGCTTAATATAGAATCGGTCATTTCGAACTGTATCTATGGTCGCTAAACTATGACAAGTTATGCAAAGCAGTACCATTTCTTACGATCGTTATAGGTAGATACATCGGCGAATTTCGACTATACTCGCGGGCCAATTAAACTTGATCCCCCCCGCCCTGCCGCGCGTCTTTACATGAAAACAAAGGTGGGAGCGATAGTACTATCTCAGAGGTCACGCATCGCTGGGCGTCTGGTAACCTTGGCCTACTTTGATAGCACCCGCACCGCCCCTCGGATATATGTTGATAATACTGACTTCCTAATAGACGACTTGTCATTTGCAAATGTAGATAAGTCTCTATTGGATAGGTAGTCGTACTCGTATCTATAAATTTCATAATAAAACTAATGCGTAAAATTAGTAGGTATACCTATTCATTAGCCAAGTATCAACTAGTTAGCAATAAACTTGCAGAAGTAAAAGTACGTATGTTTTTTAAATAAGGAAGTCGGAAAGATTTTCGAACCAGTTGCATTGAAAGAGTTTTATCTAATAAATTATCTTTCTGTCTTGCTGTGTAAGTTAAATAAAATATTTTTAATTTTCGTAAATTGCGATGCGTTCTCTTACAATATGAGTTGTATTTGAATCGATTTATAAGCACTTTCGCGATTTTATCCTAAAGACGCTGAAAATAGAATAGAATAGAAAATAAAATAGTATTCTAATGCTGAATTCAGAAATATTCCATTACGTCATAAAAATTAACAAATTACGTAATATATTGTAACAATTGTTAGTTATTTGATCTCTGTGCCATAAAGAGTTGGGAAAATTCCATTGCCTTCATAAGTTCGTACATAGTACTAAAATCAGTAGGCACATACGTATAATTATTTCAAACGGAACACTTTTCTCTCCATCGTACCTATTACTCATCAATATCATCATGGCAGAGGGTCGTAATTTATTGTTTTCTTGGGATAATAATGTATGCGGACAGCTCCCAGATTCTTCTGAATAATTATAAATTAACTAAGAGTACGGAATTACAACTCTATGATCTTCTTTTATCGGATTTTTATATTCTCTAGTTTATAAGTACCTACTCAGCTTTATCTATTTTTCACCATTCTCACATTCTAGGGCTGCTGGAAGAAATCTCTTTAAGAGATAAGTTGTCCTTATACATGCCCTTTAAATTTTTATGTTTAGTTTTTAAGTTTGGTACTAACTATATAAATAAATAATAATTATAATATAACTAACGAGACCGACGACGTGCTCCGTGAGGCACGCTGCACGCAGGATGCAAAAAGGCCAAATTCGGATCTACAAAGGAAGCCACCCATCCAGCTACCGACTTGTGTCAAGGTTTCTTATTCAGCCCAATTAAATTTTATGCAACTCGTACTCTACCAAATTGGCAGTCAAGAATTTAATGAATCAGTGTTTTCGTTAATCTGCTTTCACAATGCAAACATATTATACCTACCCAAAGTTTATTGTTGTCATTCTGATAAATATACACATAATTACGTGCCCAAATAATAATGTTATTTATACTTAAATTACATTTAAATTGTCTATAGGCTACAAAATGACCTTATTAAATCTAAAAAAAATTGTAATAAAATTATAAAGTCATAACTCATAATAATAATTGTCGTAAAATAAAAGTTTACTTATCGATAAAATATTTTGCAATCACTATTAGGTACCAAGTTGAACAATTTTACTTGAATTTTATTAAAGGTATCTATTCGTTTTCATTTGGTAGTATAAAAAAAAATCTGAAATAAAAGAAGCAAATAGTCATGGCGGGAAAACTGATTGCGTGTAAAACAAACCTATCACGTTACGTTGACGCGACCTTAGCTATAACGTCGATGTAAAACAACCTTGATCTCTAGCTGTTACTGAAAAATGCTGCATTTATAACACCCGACTTATTGTCTTGTAATACAACATCGTAGCACAAATAACAGACGACCTTATATACCGCCAAATAGAGTTTATATCACTTTAATTACAGTTTCGTGGACCTTGACGACTGGCCTTGCCTCTATCTGGCGTCCGCTCTTTCCGCCTTCGCCGAATCAATTTGAACGTTATTATTTTTATTAAGTCGTTTAAAATATATATATTACATTAGGTATTGTCAGTAGTAAATTGCAAAAAAACACTGGTTTTATACGCCTGAAACACCATTTTCTTTGATCGACATTTGCACGGTCAAAAGATTTTTTACACATTTACTTAAATTAAAAACCTTAGAATCCAGAGCAGTGCTGTCGTAGATGCGTTTAAAAAAGAATATTAAATGAAACGCAGATTATTATTATACCCTCAAGCCCACCTACTTACAAGAAAAAAAGAGAATGTGAAAAAATAAAAGTTGTGTGTTCATGTACGATTGACGTGGATGTCGTCAGCCTTGGCCTATCCCGAAAGGAGAAGAAATAAACGTGAAATTATTTTGATTTTTTTTTAATGTAAATATACTATTTATATTTAATATTATTAAAATAATTAGAAAAACAAACAATGAAATCGGTGCAATCGATCGGTCGCGAAGTCATAAAATAAAAAATAAAGTTTGAAAAGTCAAACGACCAAAAAAGTTTTGTGTCACGGCTGCGTGGCGTAAATGAAAAAAAAAATGAATCCACGCCAATCTATGACCCATATCCGAAAATATATGAAGCGACGTCGAAAATTCGTGTACGAATGGAGCGTACGCGCACATATACACGCGTAATCGCTAAATGTATGTCATGATCAGTAGGTTAAGTTTAAATAAATTGATTCGAGGGCCGCGCCGGCGCGCAGGTACGGCCCGAAGGTCTCCACGGGCGGGCCGCGGTGGCAATTACTGCTAGCTACGACTTACGGGTAACTTTGAATTACGGCCCTTGCGGCCCTTTTAGCTGTGCAAGTAATTATAGGTTGGAAAAAAAAATTGTAATTACGCCTAATTTCAATAGGTTTTAAAGCGATTTGGTATATGATAAACCTAGCAGAAGCCCGCGACTTCATCCACGTGGATTGAAAGAAAGAATGAAAGAAAGAAATCTTTGTTGATGAATTATATAGTTTATAGTATTTTTAAGTGAATGCATAAATAACTATAGTTGAAAACATACGAGCTTGTGCACACATTTGGTTAACGAGGGAGAGGGCTGGTTATCCTTAACACAGGTCTAAAAAATCTAGCTAGGATAGCCAGTTCTTGATCTTGCAACAATGCAATGTAAAATGTAAAATTATTTGATTAATAAATATAAATTATTATTATTATTATTATTATTATTATTGTTCAGGGTGTTAAAGTGATAACCCTGGAACTCTAAGACAGCGCCAGCCCTACGTCTTTTAGATTACGTTTGCGCTTCATCAGCGCGTAGGGTTACAGCAAGTGAAAGTGTTAGATTAAGTATTCTCACGGACGACTATTTTCCTTACTTCGGACTAGTTCGCACGTACATAAGTAATTACCTATAAGAATTTTAATTGTAAAACTATTCATTAAATTTTAATTATAAGAAAATTTCGGATTTTCTTTAACCTCCACCTGCCGGCCTTCATAATTGGCGCAGGTGTAGTAGGATATTCGGGACAGTCCGCGGCGCGAGAAATTCGGAAAATTTCCGGAAAATTTCCGGAAAATCTAGCCCCGCGAGGCTGGTTGGCTTTTAAGCCTTCGTCGAATATATTGTTCAAGAACCTTGAAGAGTCGCAGGTGGAGCGTCTCCAGACTTCGAGACAAGAAAAAAAAAGATATCCGGAAAAAATGTAAGTACACGAAATTACCCATTGTGTTGCTTCATATCCTAGTGCCTAAGTATCTCATACAAAATTTTCCATCCCAGAAAAGGATACCCTAGAGCTGCATCTCCAAGGCAGTCTCGTAGGGCCAATTTAGATAGCAACAGAAATATAGATATTAATATAGATTTAGATATGAGTTATAATCCCGACACAATTCATAAGGCTTTGAGGGTCCTGCCCGAGTTCGATGGCAACCCTCATGTCCTCACTAGATTTATACGACTTTGTGACCAACTAGTTATCGCATATATAAAAGACGAGCCAGGTTTTGAACTTTGTAATATATCTCTGCTTAGTGGTATACTCAATAAAATCACAGGGCCTGCAGCCCGTTTTATTAATTCCAATGGCATCGCTGAAAATTGGCAGGGTATTAGAAGTGCTCTTATTAATAACTTTGCCGACCAGAGAGACGAATCCGCCCTCTACAATGATATAGCTATACAGGTTCAGGGAAATAGTACTCCTATGGAGTACTACGAACGTTGTCAGACCCTTTTTAGCACCGTAATGACCTATGTCACCTTGCATGAGTCCGTGCAAACGACTATTGAGGCAAAGCGCGATTTATACAAAAAGTTAACGATGCAAGCTTTTCTTCGCGGACTTAAGGAACCCCTGGGTTCTCGTGTTAGGTGCATGAGACCAGAAACTATTGAAAAAGCATTAGAGTATGTTCAGGAAGAACAGAATACGCTATACCTTCAACAAAGAAACGACAGTCTACCTAAAGGGTTATCTAATTCTAGTGTGCCTCATATACCTACCATGCAAACTAATTGGCAGAAACCGTTTGCAAATATTCCACAGCCACAGCAATTTAAGATGAATATGCCCCAACCCCATAGAATGCCTATGCCTATCTATAATAATTATAATAATCGGCCACAATTTAATAGAATGCCTAACCGTACGCAACAAATGTTTCGTGCCCTTCCGCCTAATTATAACCCTAATAGTAACCTATTTAGACTGCCCCCTCGAAACCCTAATCTTAATCGAGCATCGAACGGATCGACACCTATGAGTGGCGTAAATCGTTTTGACACTAAGCCATTGCCTCCATCAGGTCATGACTGGCGCAGATTTGGCAATCCGCCCCCTACAAATTACATGAAGGCGCGTGAAGTTAATTTCAATGAATTCGATTACGATTATGATTATGATCAAAATTATAATTACTATGAGAGCGATAACTATAGCCAAGATCACACCTATGACCAATATCCAGATAATTATAATTATAATAATTATGAACTCTACCCTTGCTCTACGAACCCTGCATTGGAAGAAAATGAAAAAAAAACAGAAGGTTCTAATGATGAAAATTTTCGGTTAGCAACGGAACCAAAAAAGCCAACATAGAGATTAATTTTCAGATTCAGCGGCAACTCTGTTTTATCCAAATCAGTGAGCCACCCCTTAAATTTCTTTTAGACACAGGTGCCAATCAATCTTTTATTAGTCCCGAAGTGGTTGAAAATTATTTTTCTAATATTCCGTTAAACTACGACCCATTCGAGGTTACTAATGTGCACGCAACTACAAAAAGTGATTATTCAATAACCTTGCCATGTTTCGAAGAACTCGGTGACTCCGATGATATTACTCTATTCGTATACAAATTCCACAATTATTTCGATGGCTTAATTGGACTAGACCTACTTAACAAATGGGAAGCTAAAATAGACTTGAAAGATAAATTCCTCATTACTAAATTTGCTATTAATCCCATAGTAATGTATGACTCCAAAAATGTTAACCTTTACGAAGATATAATTCCAGCCAATAGTTCTAAACTGGTTAGGGTACCGATTAATAGTAAAGATGGCGATGTCCTAGTTCCCGAACAAAAAATTTCGAATTGCATAATACCTAGCTGTTTAACATCTGTTAAGAAAAATCGCGGTATCTTAGAAGTATTGAACCCGACTCAAAATGACGCTATCTTTTCAATGGATAGATCGATTAATACCGAAATTAATAACATCGAAAGCTTTGATAAAATAACATTACCAGTTCGCACGAAGGAAGTTCTAGCACGACTACGTACAAATCATTTAAATCCTGAAGAACGAACTAATCTGGAAATTTTATGCGCTAAGTATGCAGATATTTTTTATATAGAGGGAGAAACTCTTACTTTCACTAATAAAATCAAACATTGTATTAGAACAACTGATGAAATTCCAATTTATACGAAAAGCTACCGTTATCCACATGTGCATCGCGAAGAAGTTAGAGACCAAATAGAAAGGATGTTAAGTCAAGGGATAATTAAACCATCGGATTCAGCATGGAGCTCTCCTATTTGGGTCGTGCCCAAAAAGTCAGATGCTTCTGGCAAACAGAAATGGAGACTAGTCGTTGACTTTCGCAAATTGAACGAGAAGACCATAAACGACAAGTATCCTATTCCTAATATAGCTGACGTATTAGATAAATTAGGCAAATGTCAGTATTTTACCACACTCGATTTGGCCAGTGGGTTCTACCAAGTAGAGATGGACCCTAATGATACCCCTAAAACAGCTTTTAACGTAGAACACGGGCACTTCGAATTCTTACGGATGCCCATGGGTCTTAAGAATTCTCCATCCACTTTCCAGCGAGTGATGGATAATGTCTTGCGCGGGTTACAAAACGTTATTTGTCTTGTCTATTTGGACGATATAATAGTCTTTAGCACAAGCCTTCAGGAACATATTATAAATCTAGAAAAAGTGTTTCAGCGCCTTCGCGAATCAAATTTCAAAATTCAGATGGACAAATCGGAATTTTTGAAGTTAGAAACTGCATACTTAGGACATATTATTAGTAAAGATGGAATAAAACCGAATCCTGATAAAATATCTGCAATTGAGAAGTATCCTATACCCAAAACTCCAAAGCAGATCAAACAATTTTTAGGCTTACTTGGATATTACCGTAAGTTTATTCCAGATTTTGCACGGATAACAAAACCTTTTACTCAATGCTTGAAAAAGGGAATTAAAATAGTGTTGAATTCCGAATATATAAATTGCTTCGAGAAATGCAAATTGCTATTATCCAATGACCCGATATTGCAATACCCCGATTTTGAAAAAGAGTTCATACTCACCACAGATGCATCAAATGTCGCGCTGGGTGCTATTTTATCGCAAGGGCCGATTGGTTCGGATAAACCTATCTCTTACGCGTCTCGTACACTAAATAGTAGCGAATTAAATTATAGCACGATTGAAAAAGAGTTACTAGCCATCGTTTGGGCAACGAAGTATTTTCGGCCTTACCTGTTTGGTCGCAAATTTAAAATCCTCACTGATCATAAGCCCTTACAGTGGGTTATGAACTTGAAAGAGCCCAACTCTCGCCTTACCCGTTGGCGTTTAAAGCTTAGTGAATTTGATTACACAGTGATTTATAAGAAAGGCAAAAGCAACACGAACGCTGATGCTTTATCTAGAGTTGAAATTTATAACGAGGAATCCGATTCAATGATTGTCAACCCAACAGAGAGATCACCGTCACCAGCTCATAGTTCTTCCACTGAAACTGCTCCATCACCCGTATTTATTCGTGGTTCTTCAACTGAAACTGCTTTAACACCCAATTCGTCAACGGAAACTGCTCACACTTCTCATGAAAACCCCATATTAGAAATTCCAATAGTCGATGATCCTTTAAATAAATATCAAAAGCAATTGCATATTGACATAGTAAGTGAAGTGAAACGGCGACCTAAAATTTCTAAGCCGTTTGAAACACATACACGCGTCTCCGCCCAGGTTTCAGAAAATAATTTAGAGGAGGATTTAGTTAGTGTAATTAAAGAATTTGTGCGCCCAAATATTAAAACTGCAATTCTTGTAACACCACCTCTTGGTATGTATTCGATAGTTCCAATTTTACAAAGTAAATTTAGAAGCTCCTCTATGAATCTTGTATTAGTAAAATCTGAAATGGATAACATTAATGACTATCTTAGACAACAAGAGATAATAAAACACTATCACGATGGAAAAACGAACCATCGTGGTATTAATGAATCCTACTTAGCACTTTCTAGGCGATATTACTGGCCAAAGATGAAAGATCACATTACAAAATTTATAAATGAGTGCTCTATATGTGGCCAAGCTAAATATGATAGACACCCGATTCACCAACAATTTAATATAGTGCCACCACCAACTCGACCTTTTGAAGTACTACATATGGATCTTTTTACAGCAGAATATGAAAAATATGTAACTTTTATAGATGTATTTTCAAAATATGGGCAGGCATATCATTTAAGGGACGGAACTGCAATTAGTGTAATACAGGCTCTACTGAATTACAGCACGCATCACCGGCTTCCTTTCAGAATAGTAACTGATCAGGGAACCGAATTTACCAACCAATTATTTGTAGAATTTTGCAAACTACATAAGATTGCTCACCATAAGACTTCGGCTCATGCTCCTAATGAAAACGGTAATATCGAAAGATTTCACTCTACCATATTGGAACATTTAAGAATCCTTAGATTACAAAAGCGCGATGAACCAGTGACCAATCTTATGCCATATGCTTTGCTAGCTTATAACAGCTCCATCCATAGCTTTACTAAATGTAGACCATATGATTTAATTATTGGACATACTGACCCACGGGACCCGTTAGACTTTAATTTATCTGAACAATTATTCCAGTTATACATCCAAAACCATAAAGAACAAATGAAAAAGGTATATAATATTGTTAATGAAGCCTCTCTTGCTGATCGAACACAAATTATAGATCATCGGAATAGAGATAGAGAACCTGTAGTTGATTTAGCACCCCAGCAACAAATCTTTATTAATAATCCGCAAGCTTCTAGACAAAAATTAGCTCCCCGTTTTACGCAGGACACTGTAGTAACTAATTTACCTATACATATCTATACCTCTAGAAAACGTCAGCCCGTCGCAAAATCACGTCTGAAACGAGTTCCAAAAAGTGCAAACTTGTTACAGGATACTGCTGCTGCTCGTAATGACAACCCAACTAGCGGCGAGTCAAGAGATAAAACTTGAAAGTATGAAGGATGGTCCTGGGCTATTACCATTTAATCTTGGATGCATGAACCTCATTACTCACTACCACACCTTTCTGCAGTATATAGAAATAAATGATATAGAAATTAAAATTAACAACGTAAGAGATCAAATAACCGATATAGAAAATCATTTCGATGATTATACATTTTCACTTTATGAATCTCGTGTCCAATATTTGATTCAAAAATTAGATAAAGCCTCATATTACCTTAAAAGTTTTGAACCGGGTCGTGTCAAAAGGGGTCTGATAAATGGATTAGGATCTATAATCAAAGCCATAACAGGCAACTTAGATTATAATGATGCAATTAGATATAATAGCGCATTAAAAACTCTGGAATTTAACCAAGATAAAATAATTTTAGAAACTAATCAGCATATAAGTCTTAGTAAGGACTGGATGGCAGAGTACTCCCAAGTAGTAGATAAGTTAGCTCATAACCAGATAGAGATTAATAAAACTATCCTATACTTAATGAATGTAGAGACCGATACCAAGTTGGTTACTCTTAGATTTGCGAAATTTGCTCAACTTTTAGATATTTTAAACGATAACATAGATGAAGTTTTACTTACTCTTCGAAAAATTGAAGACATATTAGCGTTTACGCGTACAGCTACCGCACACCATATAATGATAGGGATTGATATTTTAAGAGTAATGATAAGTAGATTAGGTACAATATATAGTAAGAATCAATTATTAGATTTAGAACTTCGCGAATATTATAACATTATACGTTCAGGGTCATATTATTCAGAAAAAAGAATAGTTATAGTTCTAAGATTCCCGATAGTAGCTCCCCAAAATTTCAATCTTTACAAATTATCCATATTACCTAATAGTCAAAATCAAATCCTTATCCCTCCATTTCCGTTCATTGCAACCAATGGGTATATGCATGTGTACATAGAGGCTGAATGCCCGAAGCTTGGTAATACTGCCCGATATCTTTGTAAAGCAAGCCTCAACCATCGGGTCCGCACTACACCAGACTGCATTTCGACGCTCATCACAAGCCAACTCATAGACAAGTCGTGTAAAATAACCACAGTATCGCTGTCAAAAGAAGGCATGGAAAAATTAGACGACCAACATTATTCAATTACATTCCCAAACGCAACAAAAGTAAGCCTTAAATGCGGAAGAAACGATTACATAACTTTGAATGGCAGTTATCTAGCTACTATACCACACAACTGTCTCTTACGCACCGATGAATTCACTTTGGTCAATGCAGACGATGAACTTCGCGGCCACCCAATGAAGATTTTACTAACTTCGGTAAACAGCTCATCTATCGACTCAACCTTAAAATTACCGCAAGTTAAGATTAATTCAATCAATCTCCACTATCTTCATGATATTCAAAAAAATGTAGAGCTGCAAACACTGATTCCTATTACCGGCCACTCTGACGCCGTCTATCATACAACCATCCCCTTATATGTACTTCTTCTGAGTTTAATTATACTCACAGTAATCATTCTCATTCGCCGCTATATGAAGAGACGCAGCCTAGTCGTAACACAGCCAGCCACCGGAGGTGAAGATCTATCGAAAATACCAACTGCAGCTGAAACATCCATCCATCCATCTCATCCTGCAACTTTTTCCCTAAAAGTGCTGAAATAGTTGCAGATCTGCGAGGGGAAGTGTTAAAGTGATAACCCTGGAACTCTAAGACAGCGCCAGCCCTACGTCTTTTAGATTACGTTTGCGCTTCATCAGCGCGTAGGGTTACAGCAAGTGAAAGTGTTAGATTAAGTATTCTCACGGACGACTATTTTCCTTACTTCGGACTAGTTCGCACGTACATAAGTAATTACCTATAAGAATTTTAATTGTAAAACTATTCATTAAATTTTAATTATAAGAAAATTTCGGATTTTCTTTAACCTCCACCTGCCGGCCTTCATAATTAGGGATAAAAGTATAAGACAAAACAAAACAATTCAATTCAATCGTTTATTTGCAACAGACTATATAAAGAAGAAAAATGGCGAAATGAGACTTGATCCCCAAAATGGTCTTCACTCAGCATGTGCTATACCTGTTAGGGTACAGCGCTGATCTTCCGTGAAGCCAGTAGATTGAGGGTTTTTAGTTCCCGTTACTCTTTAATTTTCCGGGATAAAGAGTAGCATATATGTTAACACATATGCTACTCTTTATCCCACAATATATTATAGAATAACTAAAATATTTATAGAATAACTTCTAGACTATAATCTATTATCTGTGCCAAATTGCATCCAGACCCGTTCAGCCGTTCTGGCGTGATTGCGTATCAAACATCCATGCATCCATCTATCCACCCATCTAAACTTCCACTATTATAATATCAAGTAACTAAGTATAGATATGTTTACTCAGCCCCGGCGCTTGTGTAGCACAAAGTTTCTATGTCAAACTCAATCTCTACGTCTATACTTGTCCGACAAACTTATCAGCCCCCCAATTATGTAAGAATTGCCGATCAAATCGTCAAAGTTCGGCTTCAAAGTAAAATAAAACATAAGAGCATTGAATTAGAGCTCAATTATCCGTTTAGGTTATCGTACATACCTAAACTTATAAGAATGGATACACGAAATTGAGCTCTAATTCAATGGTGATATGGTTTATTTCACTTTAAAGCCGAACTTTGACGATTTGATCGACAATTCTCACATAATCGCACCTCAGAACCGTTGACAGCGTCTTTAGTATCTATGAAAAATAAAATTAAAAAAACAAAAATTAAACAGGTATAAAAATTTGTTCCAATTTTGGCCACCGAGCCAGATAAGTTTTTGGGACTTGTAAACCTCGACAGTGGACACAAAAAAAAAAAAACCTTAAAGTTTAAATGAAAATAATTATAGGATAGAAAAACATTTGAAATACTTAGGTTAAGTAGGTTATTCCTAACTCCAATATATATTATAAAGCGATTTATTATATGTTAATATGCGCTTACGAAATGATGAATTTGTGTCATGGAAAAAGTCGACGTAATGAAACTGTAGGTGATTGTAAGGAAGGTAACTTTGAATTTTGATTTATTATAAGCCCTTTATTTTTATGATTGGGTACTCGTAATTATATTATTTAGCTTCTTTGAATTATAATAATTATATACGATGTTTTAATAGTCATCAAAACAAGGCCTAAGGGCAAGGCTAAGGGACTCATTATTAGTTTAATTGAGCTGGTAATTATATTAGTTTAACTTTTTAATTATTAAATAATTTACTATTAAAAAAAAACAAAGTTTTTTATGAGGGGGGGATAGAGATCTCAAACGAAAGCAGTAAATAACTCACGTTTGGTACAAACGTTGTAAGAAGGTTATATAATGTTTTTTAAAACATAACAGGAAACTTCTTAACTGACATCTAGGTTCTCCTATAATATGGAGCCACCCGTAACGTGTATTTCACACGACGCGACGCTGGTGTTTCGCCTGGACGTTTTGTCCTGTATGTGTGTATGTGGGCCTGCCCTAAGAAAGGATCTTTTGAAATTCCAAAAGGATTAAAAAAACAACTAGGTATGTCGCGGGAAAGTGTTTTATTTTGTTTTGAAAAATAAAATATCAGGTAGATACTGATGATATCTGATGACAATGATATCTGCGACTTCGTACGTGTGGATAAAGATCTTTTGTTTCCCGAGGGAACTTTCTAAATTACCGGGATAAAAAGTAGCCTAAATCCTTCCCCGGGATGCAACCTACCTTTGTATATGTAGTTTTTTGATATCTGTACTCTTTGTATTTTTATACGACTTCCTGAAAAAAGGAGTATATTGTTTTCAGGGTTCATGTATGTATGTATGTATGTATGTGAGTTTGTATATTCCACCATAACTTCTATACGCCTGAACCGATTTCGATAAATGAGGTATCGTTAGAATCCCTAGCTTATTCCGGGTGACATAGGCTAGTCAAATTTTAAAAAAAATTGATTCGGTGACCATGGTCCCTCATTAAAGACTAAAGATGATTTTTTTTTTCGAAAATAAGATTAACTATATAATCATCATCTAGAAAATGATGAGTAGATTCCAAAAATATATAACACTATACTTCAATATCCAGTGATTCCCAAAAAAATATCATTTATATAGTTACGTAGTAGATAGTTACGGGCTACGGCAGAGCAGTCGTATTTTTTAATAATTTTAATTATATTCACTTGTTTCATGTGTGCAATAAAGTACTTATTCATCTTTCTATCTGCCTCTGTACCAAATTTTGTCATCATTGAAAAGATGGGCCGGGAAAGCGTAGCAGACAGACACAGTTTCGCATTTTTATTAATAGTATGGATTCTAAATGAAACCTCGGGCGATTCTTCAAATTATTCTTCTAAGGTAATTCGTTTATCCTATACGGAATCTAACCTTGTTTGATGAAGTAATTGTTTTGAGCACCTTGTATTTTTATATTCGTTGTAGCGTTCAAGTACGATACGATAAAAATTAATTAATTACTCATAGTTTAAGCGTATTCGTAGATACAAGAATTCGGAAAACACAAAGGGACTTTTGGCGATTTGTAATCTAAATTCAAGGTTTTTATAGACAATTGTACAAAAAACTTTGGGTTTTCAAGGATTTTTTATGTTTCCAAACTAATAATGACGTAAACGTGTTTGTCTGTTTGTCTGCTTTTAATTAACTGCCTGCCACAACTTAACAGCTGGACCAATCTTGCAGTTTGGTACTCATTGGCTAGCATCCCGTAAAATATTGGATTCCTTATTGGATTCAAATTGGAAGATATTCTACTTTGTGTACGGGAAGTTTCTACTTATACAGCTGTTTTTATCCACAGTTCTGCAAAATAAATGATTTATTTATTTATTTAATATTTGAAGACATTACTAAGAGAGATAATCATTAATGCACATTAACGATTGAAGGCCTTAAGGTATTACGACTTTTTGACTTCATCCTCATTAGCATAGTATGCTATTGTGTGAAAAGGTTGAAATCTATGTTTAGGTTTAATTTTGTTATGCTTAAATAAATCATGTTTCATGTGCTGCTCTTGCTAAGCGGTAAAAAAGCAATGTTAATCTCACATGCATGCGTCAAACGTACCTAAACGGCGAATTACTTAAAAGAATTGCGAATTTATACAGAGATTTATATTTTATACGTGAGTAATAGGTACAGGTGAACACTTTCAATTTTAGTTTCATTTTCCATAGTTATTACTCGAATGCGATCTCATCCGATTGAAACCGAGAGCTGCTGTGTGAAGTGGGCCACGCATGCGTCAATAATGTCCACTCACTCTTCTTTATGTTACATATAATGGTAACACACGTAATATCTATGCTAATATTATAAATGCGAAAGTGTGTCTCTGTCTGCGCTTTAACGGCCCATCTTTTGTACAAATTTCGATGAAAATTGGTATAGAGGCAGGTTATAGGCCCGGGGAAGGATATAGGCTCTCGGAAAATTAAAGAGTTCCCGCGGGGAACCACAATCTACGCGGACCTTAGTCGCGGGCATCATCAAGTACTTAATTTAACATTTATCTTAGGGACTATTGACTACTTGGCAGTTATTGGAAATCGGTCAAAATAGGACGGCCGTCAGATCTAAGTTGGTATCTAGCCTTCATATTGCTACTTCCTATTACCAAAAATCTGCGATCCAGTTTTTTTGAATTCCACTACAAGTTAGTCCTTGACTGCGATCTCATCTTATGGTAAGTAATGATGCAGTTTTAGGTAGTAGCGGGCTAACCTGCTAGTTAGTTGTTGCTGCGGGCTAATTCTAATTAACCGCATACAAATCACATCATTGCACCTGTCACCAATAGTGTTGTGTATAAAAACTGATTTATCATTATCAAAATATCGATAAATCACCAACATACCAATTTTATTAAAATGTCCTCAATACTGTCATTATAATCTACAGAAATTGTTACGATATCGTCAGAATACGCCACTCTATGCTAACAAATGCATATTCAAATCCAGGGCGCGATTGCGAAACGAGGATTTTGCTGAATTAGTGCATTTTGGCAGTTTATCGATAAACAATACATTACTCGACATAGCTATTTCACAATTCGACCCAGATACAATTAATATTAATTGTTACTTGAGTCACGCACATTGTACCTACTTCGCAATATTTTTAAGTATAATATACTAAATAGTCGTGCTTCTTTAATATTTTGAAAACAGGTATGCGCTTGACCAATATTTCGATTTTCAATGCCATGAACGGACCTACAAAACTGTAATGCCTCAGTTGAAAATGCTTTACAAACTGGTGGCAGAGATTCTAGTCTGTTCATAATATCAGTTTACATAGAAATTTTAGAAAAAATTCAAAATCGCATTCTGACGATACCAATAATAATTGCTATCACGTACTTTTGAAGAGTTGGGCTGTTTCTCACATTTGTTTGATTCATCAATACTTTTCAATATCCTTGTAATTTACCCATGTAAACTGACTTATTGATCAGACTATAGCAACTGAGAGAATTATTGATTATGTACTTTTAACTTTGCGCTTGATTTCTTAGATAAATTCACTACCTACAAAATCAGGCTTTAATGAGTCTGTAAGACCTACTTGACAAGTCGGTACCTACGAAATTTAATGCTTTTTTTAAATTAGGTCATAAGCAAATATTTTGTAACATTAGTAATAAATTACACAGCGACACAAAAGTAACATCAATTTGGAAAATTATAATCAATCTTGTTTCATAATATGCCTACTTTAAAATTATACCTCATGAAAAACTTCGTGATATGGAAAATTTTAACAACAAGTAGATAGGTATTCAAGAGAATAACTGTTAAAAATAATGTCTGATTACAAATTGACCTACATTTCGCTTTTAGTCTGCACATCACTTTACAACAAGGTCGTCTGATTTTAATACATGCCTACATGATCTGTTTAAATTTAAAAGTTTCTGCGCTTCAAAGTCTCTATAAGTACTTACATGTTCTGTCTAAATTTAAAAGTATCTACGCCTTAGCCTTACACCTGGGGGCATACTACCATCGCTTAAAGCTATATTGTTTTAATTTTGTTGATGTTCGTGTTTTAGGATTATAATCCTTATTTTAGGGACGTCAAGGTACGTGACATATAACTGTCATTTAGAAATAATACTGCTTTAAGCGATGGTAGTAACCCTTCTGACTACAAAGTACAAAGTCGACTGCAAAAATTATTATAATGGTTTCGTAAGAATGAGAACATTGGTGAAACTCGCTAATTTTATACAAAAAAAATGCAATTAATGATATAATAGTCCATGACTTCGTCTGCAAACATGTCTAGATGAAATAAAAATCAGCTTGAATTTCATAAAATCATTTTACGGTATCATATCTACTAATATTATAAATGTGAAAGTGTATTTTGTTTGTGGGTTTGTCCTTCAATCAAGTCGCAACAGATAAACGGATCGACGTGATTTTTGCCTGGGTATATTTGAGGACCTAGAGAGTGACGTAGGCTACTTTTTGTCTCAGAATATAAGGCGTTCCAGCGGGAGTTAACAAAACTTGAAACACACGAACGAAGTCGAGGGCATCTGCTAAACTTACGCGACTATAAATAGTAGACTAGAGAGAGCCAATATGCAAAACTTCATCTTTCCAAACCTAGCCATTTGTGCTTTAATTTAATACAGTCTTTCTCAGTCAGACATTATCCTTTCAAACTAATACTAGCTGACACGCCCCTGCTTTGCTCGGGTGTCATTTCCGAAAATCCTTTGGGGGTGGAATCCAAAAAAATACTCAAACACGTGTTCCTTCATTTTAACCGATGTTTATTCCTATGAATTTAAAAATGACTTACTTTCATACAAACTTTCATTTAAGTGCCTACGTTAAAAAGGAGCATATTGCCTTTAAAGACTTCTTAATTCGTTCTTACCCTTACAGCTTAGGTCGTACCAGTTGTACATAGATTAGTCGGTTAATCAGGACAAACGTTTTTACATAGATATATACATGACTCTTACATAAATAACTAGATGATGCCCGCGAATTCGTCCGCGTTGGTTAAGATTTTTGTATTCCCGCGGGAACTACTTAATTTTCCGGGATAAAAAGTAGGAGATGGGCCGTGAAAGCGTAGCAGACAAACAGATGGACAGACAGACAGAAACACTTTCGCATTTATAATATTAGTGGATGAATGGATACCTTACTAGAAGTAGGTACGATAATAGTCCAAGGTCGATTTAGATTTCAATCCACCCCTTATAATGTTGAGCAATTGAGAATTTATTGGCTTCATTTTAATGAGATTATGTATAATACATATTTGCTTTTAAATTATCTATATTTAAAAGTGATGTTCTATCATTTTTTTGTTTTATCGATAATAATATGACCAATACATTTATGTCATTTAAGAAATCGTGATATTTTTGATATTTTTACAAAAATATCCTTTTTGTTCAACATAATATATAAACATTAATATACGAGTTAAGCCTATATTGAGTACTTTATAGGTCGTGATCTAAATACAGATCGAAAAAACGCAAAAAGTGGCCTTAAAATAAGTACAAATACAGATAATGCAAAAACCATCCATATAATTAAGAACTGGTTCATTAACGTAATGTTGGTATTAAAATCGATATAGATAATATAATTGGTACTAGTTTGGGCAACACTAGTAATGTCTTGGCGCCTGGCATTGAGTATAACCTTGCTGCGTCTTTCCTGTTCTCGCGCGGGCGGAGGCCTATCTCCGTCTCGCTTCGATTGAATAAGTTTGTGTCACTACCGGATTCCGAACGTGTTGAGTTGTTCGTCTATAGACAGTTCGAAGAATGAGATGTGGAGTTGTTTTTAATAAAATATTGTTTATCAAGCTTAAATAATTTACGATAAAAATATACACTTGTACCACAGAATAAATAATTCTAAAATAAAGAAATTTCAGTAGCACAATAATAAGACAGTAAAATCTCAAGGTTATCAGAAAAATCTTATTTTTTATCTATCTCAAAAGCGGAGAGAGGAAAGGGACATCTTTTTATCATACATTATGTATGAACGATATACCGCAGGTTGACATCACTAGTTCGCCACCTAAAATCCTATTATAAAGCAAATAGCTAGATACCATAATGTAGGTCATACTAGTACAATAATTATGTTTTTTAATATATAGTTATGCTTAACACAGGCATATTAGATGTGCAATTTCTTTTGAACGTATTGAAAAAAGGAAATGTCATAATATCGAACCGTGACATCACAAATCCACTACCAAAAATCCCATAGCAGTTGTAACAGCTATATAAGGCCACAAAGGCAGCCTCACTAGCGGAGCTAAGGCCACGCTGACATAGACCCACTTACCGCGACATTGGCACTACATTCAAGCGCTGAGGTCACTCGTTCGTTTAAAAATAAAGTCGCCGCGGCACTACTGCGTTTTGACACTTGTGATTTTTGAAATTGGAAAACTATTTGTGGCCTATGTGGCTATATTCTTACGATATTTTTTTTACGATTGAGGTTAAAAATCCGTTAATAATAAAGTCGCCCGCACAACACTAATTCTACACTGTTATTTTTGTTTTGAAAAGCTTTATGTGGTCTATGCGGTTTTATTTTAACGATTATTCTTATGATTCAGGTTAATTATCCATAAAATAAAGTAGCAACAGTTACCACGTCACTGCATTTTGAACTCTGGTGTTATTGAATTTAGAAAAATATATTATTTTGAAGCCTATTACGGAATTAGAAATAATACGATATATTACTATTTTCACTGACTGGATTTAAAAATATCGCTTTTGGTAGTTGTGATTTTTAAATTAGAAACTATTCGCGGCCTTCTCACTTTTACGATACGAATATTTTTTTACGATCGAGGTAGGAAGCTATAATGTGGTTTGTTTATTGCTTTCATGATTATTTTTTAAGTTTTTGGCAATTGGCCTTTAGATGTCTAAATATTTTAAGTCGAGGCTACTTTTTGTCGAAAATTTTAGAAAGATAACATGGAATTAAATACTCAACAAACTTAAGGTAAAAAGTTATTATGCACCTTATTAAGTTTATAATAAAATAAAAATGAGGTCAAAAAATACTTATTAGGTTAAACAGGAGCACAATATAATAGTTAAATTGTTAACAATTCATAAGAGAATCGCGGAAAATTTTATAGTCTGCCATTTTTGTGTAATGTGTACAGAGAGCCTTAGTTCAATTGCAAAAAAATATGAGCAGTGTCCTAGACCCAGATATTAATAATAAATTACCGAGTGCCACTTCCTGCCATTCATCTTTATCAGCGAGAATGGCAGGAGGTTATTCACAGAGCTGCGATGATTTCGTAGATATAAGCACCATCTAGATAAGGCGGGTTTTTGTAACTTTTAACAATGAAAATATTCGTTTCAGAACTAACCGCTGTTGATAGAAACTTAAAATTTAAACCGAAGGTTTTTTAGAAATTCAAAGTCTCAGGAGTTGAATAGGGCAGATTCCCTGTTCCGTGGAATAGGGGATGGAACTTCGTATGAAAATGCTTCTTTTTCAAGTTCCAATGTTGGTATTCTCCAATGTTGGTATTTGGACTTTGGGTTGAAAATAAAGAAATAGAATGGTTCAGGATATTTAAAAAATTCCACCCCCTAGTAGTCGAGTAAAGCAGGGATGGGTCAGCTGGTCTTATATAATATATGCTACATTTTATCACGGAAAATTAAAGAGCATTTGCGGGAATTAAAAAAAAAACTCAATCCGCGTGGACGAAGGCGCGAGCATCATCTAGAAACTGATAACAAAACATAGTTATTAGCGATATATCGCAAGTCTCAATGCGAAGTATAGATTACTGATCAACAAATGACACGACGCAAGTCATCCAAGGCGCTTCGGAAGGTCGGCACACAGGATAAGCGCTGTGACGTCATCGACTCGACACCGCAGTGGACTGTGGACTTACGTACCAAGTTCGATACCTGGCGACCTCAACTTCAGGTTTAGCCTAGTTTCGGCAGTGGCTTAGTACACGAAGCCACGTATCTACAAACAGACAAACTGATCCCTTTTCAAATATGTGATAGAAGCAGGCATTACTTTGCGGAAGTCCATGATAATGAAAGAAGTAGAACTTTAATTCACTATAATCCGCCACAGTAAGTAAATCTATGTGGTACAGTATGTATCTTGCTATATTTACCCCACCACACAAATCTTCCAAATTATTGTCAACGTATGTTTTACTCCGATGCTTCGGCGTTCTTCTTCTCTAATTTTTCATGATCCCTTTTCAGTAAAAACTTCAAACTGAAGAAAAGAATAGTTATTTGTGTTATATGGGGCCAAAGAAAATTTTTGTTCCCCGAGGGCGCTATTTTGAATTCAGAGCGAAGTGAAGGATTCTAAAGTAGAATCATGAGCGTAGCGAGGAATTTAATATACGCCGCCCGAGAACAAAAAATTTGGCCCCGAGTGACACACACTATTTTTCATCATTACGTATGAGAAAAAGCTAGGAGTATCAACCTACTATGTATGGACATTACCTATACGTTTAAGCACCAATCAGAAGCACGAACGCGGACCAATCAGAACAGAGAAATGAAAAGTCCCATGGGCCTAAAAATTACATCTTGCTCCCGCTATCCTCTGAAGGCAATAATCGTTTTTCGAATAGGTATGATGAAAAAAGAATTTCGCCCACTTCTTTAGCATTCCGACATCATTCGGTATAGAAATCAATTAAAAATAATTTTACAAAACATCTAGGTTTTTTCCATTCGAACTACACTTAGAAAGTTGGTCGTGTCACGAATTCCCGTTAAGGTCTATATATTCCATGACTAGATACAACCTAAGACCGATTGACTAACTACGGATCTTTATTTGGAAGTTCATAAAACTACACGTGGGCATAGAACGGGCATATTTTTGGGTAGTAGCGAACAACTTCGCTACCCACAATGTACCTTATAGAAATCCTGAAATAGCACACTAACACATGTGTTAAAGATTACTCTTAAAATGCATCAGAGATTAAATAATAAATAAATAATAAATTGGAACGATACAACAAAGGACTTACTGGCATTTCAGCTATCATCTCGCACACACTTTACTTTCCAACACCACGTCTCAACTCACTCTATACACAAAAGTATAACACTGTATATATTATGATATATAAGAATGTACACAGCACAGGCGTGCACCTCTGATGGCGAGCGATACTCAACTTTTTGTTTACAGAATGACGCCCGTATTTATACACAATGTCTTTTTCGCCTACCCTCTACCAACTCTGAATTCATTAATAGTGCAATACCAACATGAAATCAGTATTGCCATTCTATAAATAATGAATAAATGTTGCCAGTCGAACACACGATCACGACATTCGGCCATCCGACATTGTGCAACCTCCCGGTGCACAACCACCAAACATTTGCTTTGCTAAGCTTAGTTCGCTTCACTCCTTGCAACAATCTGTAGTGTACAACAAAACATCTTCATCCATTCATACTTGCACGATGACATTTAGTTTTAGTAAATCACGACATTCGGGAGAATTAAAAAGGATAACAAAAAGGAAACCTACATTTTTTCAATTTAGTAATATCAAACTTAAAACCTCAAAACGATCTGAAATCCAAAACTATCGAGCTTTTGATCTTGAGATTTGTGAAGTGTGTGTGAAGTGCAATTAAACTGATTGATATCGCCGAGTCGAAATTTCACAACAGAAATAAAAATATCGCAATTTAAATCTAAAACTCATATAGAATAAAGTTAGGCAAATAAAGGATTAATTATCTAAAGCTGAATAAAAATCTAATCTGAAACTTAATCGAAGTCTGGAACAGTTACAGTCTAAAACATAATCTAAACAGTATGTTACATATACCGTAAGCAAAAGTCTAAAACTGAATTCAAATTTAATAAAATACCCAATATTTATTTTATTTCTTATACCGTTTCAGTTATTTATACCTTACAAGCATCTGACGCTGAATCTAAAGCTAAGTAAATATCTAAACCCTGATTACAATCTGTAACAGACCAACAGGTGCATCATCCTGAGCTCCACCTATCATGTGTCATACATGACGTGTCATGCCTGCTTTTTTTAAAAAACTTTATTGAAATCGAAAAATTTATCAGAACGTAAAGGAAAGCTGATTTTATTAAAATTTTAGGACTTGACAAGAAATAAGTATCACACACTACCCCAGAGTTCACAATAAAATCTACAACTGCATCCAATGCAAACATTAATCAGGATTACTAATCTATCAATTCTTCAATTCAGTTGGATCTGCTGTACCATTAACTAATCTTTACTAATCGTTTGAATCAAATTAAGTCTATGTTAAATTATCTGCTCTAAATTCCTGACATCGTATACCTGTTGGCGGTAGACTGTTCCCACTATGTTAAATTAGTACTATTTTAAAATCTTTAACTATGTAACAGTCAACGTTTTTAATAAATGAAATGAAATTTTTTGTAGCTTATTCAAAAATTTTAACAAATAGAGTTCAATTCTATTAAACACGCCTCAAAACACAAGTTGTTTTAGTTTATTCCCTTCTTTTCCTAACCTTTCCTTTCCGTGTTAACCTCTGAATAAACCCATCAAAAAGAGACAGCACCACAAAATTCAACCGAATCAGTTCAGGTTATGTTGTCCAAGACAATCTTTAACTTGTGAAATACTTAGAATCTTACCCAATGCTTTGAACTGGGTCAAATACCTGAACTTTGACTACAATCATCATTGAAAACCAAACAAAAAGTCCAAAACTAAACCTTAGTCCAAAACTAAATCTAACTCTTCATCAAAGGCTTCTTTGAAATGCAAAACTTTTGTATGAATTGAAGTAGAATCGGCTTGCAATTATTGTACAATACTAAATCGCTATCATATAATTATTTTAAATTAACTTTACTCAATAGCAATTTCAAATTAAAATACAAAATTCTAATTTTGCTGTAAATCCAAAGCTTGATACAAAACTAAATAATAAAAAAAAACTAGATGAAAACCCCAAATTCAGAAATTTGAATTTTATACTCAAAACCTCTTTTGTCTTTTTTTCAGAATCATTACCTCAACATATGAACAAAAATCAAACCAATTATAAATAAAAAACGTTACACCAAGTTATAATATATTACGTCAGTAACATAATATAGTATATATACTGAGTGTTTTATTCATTCTGCTTTTTAATACTTTTTGCTTTACTTTTCTGCGTCCTTTAATAATTAAAGTAAGTATTTACAAATTAACTGACGGTTGTAGGCCGGAGCCGCTAGGTGAGGGTATACCTTCGTCACGAGCTTGCGGATCCACAACGCCCGTGCATCACACGACATTATTCAATAAATTTGAGAAAAACAATATGGAGATAAAATTAGAGTAAGCAAGCACGCACTAGTCACTCTCTAGAAAATATAATTTTTACATCATATTATACTCTCGAGATTTTGGACGGCAAAAGATAATTAATTGCGCGATTTCATTTTCAATTCAAATAATAGTCTGTTAAATTTTATCATCCAGTTCATTATTTCAAATCACTCAGATAAATATATAGAAAGAAAACCCAATGTGACTTCGAGAATGGCGCATTTTTACAATTTTATTACTTTATTAAACGGGCTTCTCGTGTCGTGACTGTAGTTTCTAGCAAGCTACTTAACTTCGAGCCTCAAATGTTCAGTCCTTATATTTATTTATTTATCTTTCTTTGTGATTAGTAAATGTTCCAAAAATTTTAATCTTTTTATTAAATTCAATTTAACATTTAATGAACTAACTTGGTCAAACTGAATCACTGGAATGCTAATTAGTATTGACGAAACACGTTTGAACTATTTTTGGAATTATTATTTTTGCGATATCTAGAATTTCAAAATTACTACAACCTTCACCGTTACAAGCTGAAGTATATATCCTTCCGTATTTAATTCTTAACGCATTCCGAACATCGGACCGCATTATGTTGAAAGCCATAAAATAGTGTAAACAAACGAGTGAAAGATCTATTAACAACAACAAACTTGGAACCTTTGTTTCAATTTACTTTATGCATTCCTTGCTTGTTAACTTTTTAAACTACTAAGCATAGTCTACAAGTGAGTCATATATTTGAGAAACACAAATCTTTCAAATATAACGAATGGGTGAGTGACCAACTGATAAGTTGAACCAATGACAATAAGGCTATTAAATGCATCATTTCCTAAACCACATCGACATCGATCTGGTACGTTATTATAAATAGTGTACATATAATAACTATGTTGTTGTATATCTTCAAATGAAGCGTACTCATATAATATCGATCTAATTTCAATTTGCAAGTTCGTTTGATCATCATAGTTTTTTTTTTGAAATAACTATAATTCATTCGTATTTCGGCGCATTCAGATTATATACATCCGAAACACGTCGAGGATCGGTCGCCTTACATCGGGATCACTAATTAATCCATTTTAAAGTCCATACAAATACAATCAATTTTTGCGGCTGTACCATTAGGTACAGTTATACTACTTGTAAAAATTGATCTTAGTCGTTTAAAATAACCGAAATCGATCTAAAATCATTCAAAATTTAAAAATGTAGAACTTTCCCTGATCAAAAACATTTAAAGGCACACAGGAACTATGAAAAATGAATAAAATGCCATGGTAGTTCTAGATAGAACGAGTTACTTGTACAGTAATCTACTAAAGCAGCTAATTATTCTGGACTAGAAAACTTGCTTTCATTATGTACATCCCTTTAGTTTGATATGTACGTAAAATTAAGTAAATAAAATACATTAGATCTTTCACGAACAGTTAGATAACATACTGTCAAAAACAGTAACACACTTGTTCACAACCTACCGGCTCATTAGGTCACAACTTATGGAAACACTTGTTCCACTCTAGTAACACACTTGGTTACATTCTATGGACTCACATGGCCCAAATGACATACATAGTCATTCTAAAATGGTGACTCACATGGCCACCTTAAATATCGACACACTTGGCCACTCTATAATAGTGAGTAGACACACTCATGACTACTCCAAACGTATACGAGCTCTCTGACCATCATTCAATATCTTTATTCTTACTCCCACAATACCAGCTACGCAAAATCGTCAATTTCAACTTGAAATCTAAGATATTCTAACGTCTCTATCTTGTATTCTTCCAAAATCCTTCATTATTAACCTCAATCACTGATAAATCTGTCAAGAGACACTAAGGCTTCCGTACATGAAAGCGGAACCCCTGATGTCAAGCAACCTGTAATGCGATAGAAAGAGGTTCCCCTTTTTTTTTTAAACTACAAATGATAATGATATCAATAGCTGATATACAATACAGTACTAAAATACATATGCTGTGATAATAGCACATATTAAGAGTTGCAAATGGACTTTGTCAGTAAAACCACTATTATTCTTTCAGCATAGGTACAACTAACTACCATCGAACAGATCACTAATAAAAGGGCAAATGATTTTAAGCAAGTGCTTAAATAAATTACATGTCTGGCCAATGTACTTCACTAATGTAATTTAAGTTCACTCGCGGCACTAATATAAATAGTTGCCCTGCCACTCAAAAAAATTACTTTTTAAACACTACAAATTCCTACACCTGTTTTGATCGAGTCTAGTACTACCAGACTAAACTATCTAGATCACATAAAATAAGTATACCAGTAAGTATACTTTTATATCGAGAATTTAAAACTAAATCATACTTTTATCGTATTTCTTATAAATCACACATGAAACTAATCAGAGTTCGATAAATTGCTTTGCATCCTAGTATTGACATGAGGGTATCTTATTTGACATATTCACTTCTCTTTTTTTTTTTATTACTATTATTCACTCCATGAATTCTCATCGTGAATAACCAGTAATCTAATCTATGCCTGGTTAATAGAAATTTCAAATTAAAAACTAAATTAAAAATTAAAAACCTTGTAAAATCAAAATTCGAAACTTAAACAGTGCGTAAAAAAAAACTACAATCTCATTCAGTACACTAGTCTGAAGGCACGAGGCTGCTTTTAAATTCAATAATCATTTAACTACATTTACACTAAATAAAACTTTAGGTAACGTTCATCCAAAGTAATGGTCCAGAGAATAATTCACAAATACTTGAGTTAATTAGAACTGATAATTATTTACCTATTTCATATCTCTAGGAGTACCTCAGGTTAACCAGAAGTAATAACCAAGCTGTATGGTATCGCATTTAATCACCTAAAATGGCTGTTCAGACGGCCGGTGCTAGTGAAATTTATTCCAGTATGTCAACTCTCATACTGGCGAAATTCTCGCTTGACGCTTTATTTGTTGATTATAGCTAAATAACACAAAATTTCTTGGACTCATGTCCAGGACATGAAATTTTTACATCATCTATCATAAATAAATACTATGGACACTATATTCAAAACTCAATTCACTGAAATTTCTATCGATGTGTTTTATCTAAACTAAATACCTTAGAATCAGAATTACTTCGACACTAAAGTAAACTGCTTACAAAATCGTAATTCGGGGATCATCCTCCTCGATGGAAGCCGGTCGCCAAGCTGGTTTGAGTTGGCAATTCATTCAGATGAGACTTCACAGTCTTAACGTCGTGATGACGTAATATTAAAGTTTACAGCAAACTCTTTTCCAATTTGTGGGTAACTAAATACGAAATATAAATGTAATACAAATATTAATTGCCTTGATACAATGTCAATTATTATCGCACGAGATCATTACCAAACACTCGATTTAACCTCTACTCAAATGGAATACAACATAATATTAAGTATAGCCAAAATAGCAAATCTAAGAGTTCACCCAGAACTAATGTTATTCAATGTACCCACACAATAGGTGTCAAAACAGATTTAGCAATATCCAAAAGTTCTTTGCTGCACGTTATCTTTATAGCATAGCAAGAATGGATCTCAAGTTCATGCTAACTTTGATTAAAGTAGTCAATCTCTTTTGAACTTAGTAAACGGAACACTCTTTGTTTAAAAGTTTTGAAGGTACGACACAGAGAATTGTGTCACAATATAACTACTTAGTGAACAATATTTTTCTCGTGTTAAAAAAATATTGTTTTCTTGGGTTCATTTTCACTTCTGAAGTTGTCACGAATTCCCGTTAAGGTCTATATATTCCATGACTAGATACAACCTAAGACCGATTGACTAACTACGGATCTTTATTTGGAAGTTCATAAAACTACACGTGGGCATAGAACGGGCATATTTTTGGGTAGTAGCGAACAACTTCGCTACCCACAATGTACCTTATAGAAATCCTGAAATAGCACACTAACACATGTGTTAAAGATTACTCTTAAAATGCATCAGAGATTAAATAATAAATAAATAATAAATTGGAACGATACAACAAAGGACTTACTGGCATTTCAGCTATCATCTCGCACACACTTTACTTTCCAACACCACGTCTCAACTCACTCTATACACAAAAGTATAACACTGTATATATTATGATATATAAGAATGTACACAGCACAGGCGTGCACCTCTGATGGCGAGCGATACTCAACTTTTTGTTTACAGAATGACGCCCGTATTTATACACAATGTCTTTTTCGCCTACCCTCTACCAACTCTGAATTCATTAATAGTGCAATACCAACATGAAATCAGTATTGCCATTCTATAAATAATGAATAAATGTTGCCAGTCGAACACACGATCACGACAGTCGCATCCAAATAAAAAAAAAAAAAACTTGAAATTCGTAAAGTATAAACAAAATGATTATCATATGAACTGTTATATCATATCGAACCATATAATATAAGCTTTCTGTCCTTTGACATGGAAAGTTATCGCAGAGAACGCGAATACATTTCAATAATTATTTTAATTTAAAGTGAATCATAAAACATCGCTTTCCTATGCGGAAACACGCTGCTGACTGCAATCAAGTATTTCATAATATTGTGTAAAATATTCACACTGAATGTAACGGTCAACTGTGAGATAGACTCGTGTTTTAAGAGGGTTCCGTGCCATTAAAAGTTTTAAATGTCGTCATACTAATATTATAAATGTGTTTGTTTGTTGGTTTGTCCTTCAGTTGCGCCGCAATGGAGCAACTGATCGACGTGATTTTTGACATGGGTATAGTTGAAGACATGGAGAGTGACAGGCTACTTTTTATCACGGAAAATTAAGGAGTTCCAGCGGGAATCCAAAAAACTTAAACGCGTTCTACGCAATCGAAGTCGCGGCCATCAGCTAGTGTTGTAATATAAAAACGGGATTTTTACTAAGAAAACTTTCATAGTTTTTATGTTATATGATTGGTAACACTAATAATATCAAGTTTAAATTCAAATTTTTTTTTTTTAAATTAACTTTACAAGTGCTTTTGGATTGTCAAGTGAATCTACCACTTGCTCTGGCTCGGAAACTGAGATTGGAAAAATAAATAAATTAACATTAAAAGATACTAAATCTCCGATGCAAAACAATAAAAAGTAGAAAAAAATTAACCAATAAAATATCAGGTTAACCCGTGCGCTACAAAACGTAGCTACGCCGTAGCACTGCTACGGAATTTCGAGAGTACTGAAATGAGACTGCAGCAGGTCAGCGATAGGTCAGCTAGTATAGCTCTCGATTTTTATGTAAGTATCTATGTTTAAAAAAAGTTATGCCTCTCACTTACTCTATTGTTACACATAAGATTATCTGAAAAGAAACTAGCTGAAATATCGACGTACAGCTCTAAAAAAGTAAAATTGTATTTAGATTCCTTCTATAAAGTATACCCACTTAGAAAAAAAAAATTAACTCACTAAATTTTATAATTTTATTACAGTGCTTCACACACGAGGATAGTTTCTGAACTTACTTAAACATACATATCAAAATTCCGGAACCGGCAGGATTTGAACCTGCGTCTCTCTGGGAATCGCGCCCTGAGCGCCTTTGACCACTAGGCCACATTATTCAACTCACTAGCTCAAAAATGGCACGTTTGCTGCTTAAAACCAGTGAGCAAAATTTATTTCGGCGTAAGGATTCTAACTTAGAACCCTAACACCTCGGGATTTAAACTAGGCACTGGGAACACAAGTGAATATAATTAAAATTAATTAATAATACGACTGCTCTGCCGTAGACACACATACATACACGAACCCTGAAAACATAACCCTCTTTTTTGGGCAATTGTGTGATAAAAAATCACATTTTTATTAAATAATATTTTTTGTGAATCACTGGATATTGAACTATAATGTTATATATTTTTGGAATCTACTCATCATTTTCTATATGATGATTATATTGTTAATCTTATTTATCTACTCCAGCATCGAAAAGTTCCAATTTCGAATTTGACAACTATATTGAATTGAACCCTCTTTCGTGTTTGCTTCTCATAACGATACAGTTCGTTGTATGGGAGCTGTATCGTTATGAGTCGTAGCTGTATCGATATGGTTATCTTCATAAATAGGATACCTATAGCTTAGCGGCTCTGGGTTCTGGCACTTTTGGTTTTTATTAATTTATAAAGTAAAAAATTATAAAGACTTATCCTTGTCGTAGATAAAATCTTGTATGCAACTGTACGTAATTAGTCATTTTAATTCTCGTACTATCCTATTTCCTAACAGCACTCGAATTAAAATGACCCTCATTACGATACAGTTGCATAAATAGCTATTTCGAATATTTTTTTCAACTTTAGTCTTTAATGCGGAACCATGGTCATCCCATCAATTTTTTTTTAAATTTTACTAGCCTATGTCACCCGGAATAAGCTAGGGATTCTAATGATACCTCATTTATCAAAATCGGTTCAGGCATATAGAAGTTATGGTGGAATATACACACTCACATACATACAAACATACATGCATACATGAACCCTGAAAACAATATACTCCTTTTTTCAGGCAGTCGTATAAAAAACAAACTTTCTATCTTGTTGGAAATAACTATTAGAAGTTCTAACGGGATCTACAAAAACCTAAAACTACGCGGACGAAATCTGGTACTGTTGCCTGGTGGGAGGCTTCGGCCGTGGCTAGTTACCACCCTACCAGCAAAGACGTGCCGCTAAGTGATTTAGCGTTCCCGTACGATGTCGTGTAGAAAGTATTAGGGTTAATTATATCTGCCCTAATAGGTTAGCCCGCTACCATCGTCACTTACCATCAGGTGAGATTGCAGTCAAGGGCTAACTTGTAGTGTTGATAAAAAAAATGCCTGTCTGTATATTAAGCATGAGAGATATCTTGCAACCTGTAGACGGACATGAGATACTTTTGTCTGAAGAAATTTCATAAATCCTCGTGAAGAGAGTCCCATATCAACAGCTAGAATTCAATAAAAAATTGTTACGTAGGTAGGTAATATTTTATCATACACGTGTTGATGAGTTTGAATGTGTGTTAAACTGCCGGTGGGCGGTGGCAGTTCCATACAATTATTTCATACCCTTTTGCATTGATAGATATAAATACTTGTTTTCTATACTTAAATATAGATTATCAATAACTACAAAAGGCTTTGTTCTGAGCGATAGACAACCTACACCCCTAACGGCTAAACGTAGGAAATTTTGCGAGAATATTCCCTGAGTACCCTGAACAGATGTGGATGAGAGACAGAGATACTCGGTAGTAGGTAGTACTACTAGGTAGATTATACTCTGGAATAACACATAGGTTACTTTTTATCCCGGAAAATTAAAGAGTTCCCGCGGGAACTGAAAAACCTCAAACCACGCGGACGAAGTCGCGGGCATTAGCTAGTACAACAATAAATCAAAGCAATAAAAAATTCAAATTCCTTCAAGCATAATAAGCACCTGTTGTATTGGATAGAAGCAGGCGTCACTTTGCGGAAGTCCATGACAATGAAAAAACTAGAAGTTTAATTCGCCGCCACAGAAGGACAATCTATGTGGTACAGTGCGTATCTCGAACCTGATGGCCGCGACATTCACCACACCACATAAACCCTCAAAAATACCCTCAACGTACGTTTCAATCCGATACCGGATATCATCCGTTTTTCATGATACGCTGCCAAAATTCAAAAAAGAAACTTTAAAATTGTTAAGGTCGATTTAGGTTTACTTTATAATAATGATTGTATTTTTTCTTTCCTAAAAATTTTAAAGTTTTTTTGTTTTTTAATGTATAATTTTTAAGTTTAGATTTTTTTGTAGAGTAATTTTTAATTTTACGCGTATAAGCTTTTTTTTAGTGAATGATGTGGCACCTTTTATTAATTGTTCATTTAAGCAAGTGTCATAAATGTGTCTAGTTTTTAAGGTTATTTTAATGGTAAATTTTTGGCTGTCCAAATAAATAAATATAAATATAAATACCGGATCTACTTATGTAGATTTGTCTTCTGTGGCGGATTATAGCGAATAAAACTTGTAGTTTTTTCATTAAACACCTGTTGTTTTTAAAGGAATCATACTAATATTATAAATGCGAAAGTGTGTTTGTTTGTTGGTTTGTATTTTAATCACGCTGCAACGGAGCAACGGATCGACGTGATTTTTGGCATGGGTATATTTGAGGACCTGGAGAGTAACATAGGCTACTTTTTATCCCGGAAATTAGGGAGTTCCCGTGGGAATCAAAAAAACATATTCCACGCGGACGAAGTTGCGGGCATCAGCTAGTGAATAATAAAATCCTTATCTTAGCGGGTGGATTAACCCCCAACTGGAATGGTGAGGGGGTGCCTACTGCCTAGGTAACGCTACACGTGTCTACGATGAACTTGAACTAGTAGCTGGAAACTGTGGGAGGTATATTGTCTCTGTTGTTGACTATTAACTGAAGCGCTCTGGGTTCACTTGAATAGAACTTCTGAAAGTCTTCATTGTCATCCTAGGTGAGCGATGAAAGCGACGCGACGCAATTTTTAACTTAATTTTTTATTCCCGCGTGAACTCCTTAATTTTCCGGGATAAAAAGTAGCTTTTGTAACTCTCCAGGTCCTCAGCTATACCCATTCCAAAAATCATGTCGATCCGTTGCTCCGTTGCGAAGTGATTGCAGGACAAACCAACAAATCAACACACAAACACACTTTCGCGTTTATAACATTAGTATGATATTAACTATATGATACCGATTTGAAGATACTGTAACCGATTATCACCATCATGTCTTAGAAATAAGTAATTTTTAACGTCAATAAGTGTACCTACAGTGTACCTTTATTGAATAAATGTTTTGATTGATTGATTGATTGATAACCGCGATATTTTAAATTCTCGTTGGAACTCTTACATTTTTCGAAAAAAAAAGTAGCAGTTCCTTCTTTGGGTAAACATGTTATCTCTGTGCCAATTATCCTTAAGATTTATACAGTGGAAAGGTGAAGGTGACAGACAAACAACACTTTCGCATTTACAATATTAGTATGGATATAGACTAAATGAGCTACAGAGACGACAAAAATAACAGAATAAGTACACCAATTATTTTGTTATTCTACATAATTTTCGGAGTATTACTCGAGTTATTAAGTCTTTTCACCTTTATACAACCTACGCATCGCTACTACAAATCACAATACCGTTCTACCCCCATTGATACACGTGTACCCCCACCCCCCCAATTAACCCGGGGGGTGAAACACCCACTCCTATTGAGCTATGAATGACGGACTTCGGCGCAAAGAGGTTTTAATATCAGCTTACGTTTTTTAACCTGTTAATTATAATATTTTGTTTACAGTGTTTTCGTACTTTTTAGCTTTCTTTTATCGTTCAAAATATTGTTTTAGGTACCATATTTAGCTTTTACTGCCTGTAAATTATGTATGTAATTACCAGTACATTATGTCCATCTTCAGAATGCAAGCTCTTGCAGTGCTGAATTTCATCGACATAAGTCTAAGGCCGGCCATACACGGACTGCTCGAGCAGTTAGCCAGTGATCAACATACACGGACCGCTAGTGCAGTTATAGTCAAAAGCTTGAAGCTAGCATTGATAACTGCTGCCAACCGCCCGAAGCAAACGCAACTAGTCGAGCAGTTCCATGTATGTGTGTACGTAGAAGACTGTAGTTCACTATGCAGTCGCAGCTTGAAGCAGTCCATCCTGACTGCTTGGAGCTGTCCGCGTATGGCCGGCCTGAGCAACTTTTTCATTGCATTGCGCTTCATTGCATTTGCTTCTATAATTAAAGGTTGTCTGGAGGAGATCACTATTAGTGATAAGACCGCCATTGCTCACTTGTTATTTCTTTTTGCTTGTTAACTGTTTTGTTTCATTTTAATGTTTTGTGTGGCAATAAAGCATTTATCAATCTATCTTTTTTTGCTATGAAAAGAAAACATGGGCATACATACTTTCGTAGCTAAAATGTTGGTATATTATGTTAATTGTTTTGATCAAATTGATACCTGATCACCAAATAATTACTATTGAATATTGATTGTTGGGAAAGCGCAGCGTTGGGTTCCTCACTAGGTAGGTTTTGACGACCTCCCTGGCGCAGTGGTGATCGCTGTGGTCTTAAAGTGGGAGGTCTCGGGTTCCGTTCCTGGCAGAGTTAATTTTGGAATTTATATTTTCGGAATTTTCTCCGATCTGATCTATTGTGAGGATTCGGCCGTGGTAGACGTACCGCCAAGCGATTAAGAGTTCCGATACGATGCCGTGTAGAAACCAATTGGGAGCATGGGTTTAATATAACTGCCGTACCTCTAACAGGTTAGCCCGCTCCCATCTTAGATTGCATCATTACATACCATCAGGTGAGATCGCAGTCAAGGGCTAACTTGTAGTGAAGTAAAAAAAGGCCGTGTCCTGTAGATCCATGCAGTCGACTTTCTTTCCGCAGTGGACGTCTATCAGTTGAGATGATGAAGGCGATTGTCAGTTTTTGTTTTAATCGATGTTTTTAACTTTATAGATCATAATATCTGAGCCTAGTTTTTAACTTGCAACCCTTGCCAGTGATCTATGGTAATCGATCAAGATAAGAGCTACCTACTTTTGACAGATTAATACTCAATTGTTTTAAAGTGATAACTGATAAAATCTGACCTTTCTTAGCCATTAAGGGATAACCATGACATTTTTAGTTTGGTAAGTACGTCAAAGGACACTTACTGCCTAAGTAAATGTTAAATGCGTTAAGGAAAATTTACCATTGTTGAAACGGGTACTCTTATATACTTTGTCTGCTTTAAAAGTGTTTTGGCACACGGAATCTTATTTGAGGCAGAGCTGCTGATATCTGGACTATTTATATTTTACAAAAAACTGTGTCTCTATCACCCATACAGAAAGGAGATTAGAATCTTCTTTCCTTTCCTTCGTATAGCAATAAAGCAAATACATCTCAATCTCAGCTGATGTTCGAGTGTCATAAGAGACACCTGTATGCCCTTCAACTTAACCAATTTGTGTTTGAGTCACAATTTACTACAGTTCGCGCGCGAGTTGAATGCAGAGTAAATGTATGTGTCACCATACATTTACTCTGCATTCAACTTGCGCGCGAATTATATACTGTCTTGTGGGTAACTGAAAGCAAAGCCGATTGTTTCCACGCGAAATTAAATAGTTAAATATTATTTGGCGGTTACAATCGTCCCTCATTATTTCGTACAACTTAATAAGTACCTTAAAGTTACACTGGTACCGTGAGTAGTGGCCTAACGATGAACTGCGTACCACTACGGCGATCGATAAGGGCGCCGCCCTACACCGCTCGTGTACCAGGCCGTGTCAGCGCCCTACGGACTGGGGTACACTGGGGGAAGGAATTCCACGTATCCATATCCATACAAATATTATAAATCTAATTCATTGAAATAAATATTATAAATCCGATAGTTTGGATGGACGTATGGATGTTTGTTACTCAATCACGCCCGAACGGCTGAACGGATCTGGATGAAATTTGGCACAGAGATAGATTATAGTCTGGAATAACACAGGCTACGCGTCCACGCGGACGTAGTCGCGGGCATCAGCTAGTGTGATATAAAGTGCTAGAAGATGAAGTCTATATGACATGGAAATGTTTAGAACTAAGAATTCAAAAATATTCGCGATCTTTGCCATCTTTTAATCTCAGAAACTTAACATTTTAGGCAAATATCACAGTGACAGTTAGGTACACCTCATTTTTGAGTATTTTTAGATATCTACTCGTATATCTACTTAATATTATTATAAATGCGAAAGTTTGGATGTATATTTGTCACTCAATCACGGAAAAACGTCTGAACGGATTTGCATGAAATTTGGCACAGAGATAGATTATAGTCTGGAATAGCACATAGGCTAGTAGGGTTTCCAAATACCACAGTCCAAACGAAGTCGCGGGCATCACCAAGGGAAATATAAAACAAGGTTAGAATATTCTTCCAAAAGTAAAACTACAGTAGGCTATTTAAACCTAAATCTAACATTCCGATTTAAAAAACCTAATCAAATCGGGCAATCATATTATAATCAGTTAAGTACTTAAAAGAATTATCAATATCCGCTTAACATTAATTATATTCTTCATAATATAATATTTTTAATATTTCAACACTATTAAATGCATATTTTAAAAGGGCCTTAATAAATAATGTTCCTTATTTGCATATTGCGTAACATCCATAATGAACACATTATATAACGGTATGAAATAACGTAATATAACCTATTAATTTTCAACCGCAGGCCCTTTTCTATTTAGTGCGGTTATGGATATTCATTTCTCCCTATTCATTATATCATTATTACTTCTCATCAACGGTGGGTTGAACCATGGAATAAGAAGGGGTTAAGCCATAGTCCAACATGCTGGCAAAGAGCAGATCGGTCACAGACATACAACCAACTACTCGGTGAGATTGGTAGACTTCATTCACCTTTGAGAAAGAACATTATGGACGCTCTCTCATCGTGAAAAAAACGGCATGGTATCTTCACGGTGCTTTACTGCTTACTTTCTCGGGATTCGTACCCCACTGACCTTCGAATATAGGAGACCGAAGTCTTAAGCACTAAACTATCAACTCTTAATGATAATGTACTTCCTTTCTTCTGATAAAGTATATAAAGTTTATACTTTACAAAAAGCTTAATTTACTTGCTATTACAATGTGCTAAAGAAATGCATTTGTATGAAGCCATTACGCGTATAGTGCGCGTAAGTTCGTCCTTCCGGCGTTCGAGTTTCCTGGCACATACTAGCGTAAGTAAAGTTCCTTCAAGGAAATGGTAAATAGGCACCTACCTACTAGGCTAAGCTCCAACCTAGACCTTTTCATGGCTTTCCGATCACATTAGCGTCAAAGTAAAAAGGATCCTAAAGCTCCTGACTTAAAGTCACAAATTCTGTACAACCGATTTTAATTTCATAACGTTTCGTTTCGAGCGCTGGCTGATTCAACTTAATTTAACGCTAATTGATCGAATGCTCACTACGATTAATTGAATTTGCAGTGTAAAAAGTAAAAAAAAATCAGACTAACCGATACTGAAAAATATCTGAGCTACTCTCAAATCTCATCTAAATAAGTTATCGTTCAAAAAAATTAAAATATCGTCAAAAGATTTTGGTGGGAAACTCTTCAGGAGTTGAGAAAGAAAGCGAAATGTCGATTTTTGCAATGATTCAAGCGCTTAGCACCCATTGTACCACCGGCTTTACGCAGTAGGCTCGTGTTTGTTTACAAGCACGTGTGACCTGCGCGGAGGGCACACTGAGCCACGTTGCGTAACTGATTTTTGAATGGCACGTTTGTAAATGACGTATTCGTATTATGCCTGTTTACACCGTTTACTTAATAATTTTCATGAAGAAGGTTCTAAATTATCAAGAATGTCGTAATTTGAACTGTGGTATTTAGAGAAAAAAGTTTTTACCTCTTTTGAGATGTTTCTTTGCCTTCTAGAGCGAATCGGACAGGTCAAAAAGTCTGCGTCGGAGGACGTTCTTTGGCTTAAGATATGATAAGATAAACATTTATCCCGGAAAATCAAAGACTTCCCATACAATTTTTAAAACCTAAATCCATGCGCGCGATGTCACGAGCGTCAGCTAGTATTATACAATAAATTATTTGACTAAGAACCGATTTCTCAGACTCCGATTTCTTTGATACGCTATAATGTTCTATACATAAAAATGTTAATACGAATAATGATATTATTTTTGTCAGATATTAGAATAAGAAGAAGATAAGAATTCTTTAAAAAAATCCAAATTTACTCATATGGTTCAACGTTATTCGGAGAGGAATCATGCCTAAAATAGAGAGGATACAAGATGATAAAAAGTAATTACCAAGTACTTAATTATTATTTTTAATTCAGACAGACATCAGTGCACGCTCACTCTCACCATTCACTCACATACTCACCCAATCATATTAGTTATAATCACAAATATTATAGTAATTATAAGTACCTACTCAATAAATTATATAATTTTATCAAGCATTTCTATCTTTTAACGACCCAAGACCAAACAGTAGCAAGTATAAAAAGTGTAATCATAAACAAAACAAAGTCCGATGACGATGAGCATTTAATTGCGACTTTCACTCTCAACGAGTAGCTCTACGCGTTCTTACTTCACAACTCGTTATTCGTTGGCTGATGGTAACATCGCTAATCGGTGTTACGCGTTTGATAGTAACAGCCTAACAGGCAACCGGCTATGGAAGCTTTCTTTACTTTTGTAGAATTTATACAAGCTTTATTAGGTGTTCATAAATAAGTACGAGTTTCTTCTTCTGTCTTGCGATTGTCCGAGCGAAAGCTAGGGTTTGCTATCATGCTAATTCACTTATGCTCAGCGATTTATTTATGTAGGTACTAGCTGATGCCCGCGACTTCGTCCGCGTGGTTTGAGGTTTGTTGCTCCCCGCACTTTAATTTTCCAGGTTTAAAAGTAGCCTATAGTGTTATTCCAGACTAGGTATAATAATAATCCATCTCTGTGCCAAATTCCAGATCCGTTCAGCCCTTCTGGCGTGATTGATTGAGTAACAAACTTTCATCCATCCTTCCAAACTTTCGCATTTATAATAATAGTATACTCGTAGATTGGTTCCACTAGTCTTACACTCTTTGCAACGAATCAACGTTGCGTGGTGACAGGGATGGTAAGTGCACAGGGCGTGGTAAGGCACGGGAGCGTATCTGCAAAGTTTTCAGTGAAAAATGTACCAACAGTGTGTACCTACTGTATTATAAGATGAAGGTATAGGAAGGTAAGTCTCATTCTAGCCCTTTCTTCGAATACTCTTGATACGTGCAAAGTTGCAGTATTCCATAGAAGTTTAAATAGATGCTTACTTATTTTTGAAATAAAAACAAAATCATACTAATATTATAAATGCGAAAGTCACTTTGTTTGTTGGTTTGTTGGTTTGTTGGTTTGTCCTTCAATCACGCCGCAACGGAGCAACGGATTGACGTGATTTTTGGCATGGGTATAGTTGAGGACCTGGAGAGTGACATAGGCTACTTTTTATCCCGGAAAATTAAGGAGTTCCCGCGGGAATAACAAAAAACTTAAACCACGCGGACGAAGTCGCGGGCATCAGCTAGTAATAAATAAATGTAGAAGAATCCATATTGGCCTTATATTATGTTTATTTTTATTCTGTTTATCTATATTTCATTGAACTAAACACAAAATATTAATAATCATAAAATTTGTTTTGCCATCAAAGTTTGAGTTATGCCGACAAATAATATTTATACGACCGGCGAAGGAATAAAATATAGTTACAACCAAATTTACATAACAAACTATAAAATCATGTTTCAAGTATGAATTTATGAAACCAGGAACAGAAAACAGGACGCCATTTTCGGGAAAGGCAGGGAAAATCCGGCGTTAAGACGGAACGAGGTCGGCGTACAATAGCTGGCAATAAAGTTTTTACGGCCCGTAAAACCATAATAAAAATCATTTGGCTTGGCTTTACTTCAACAACGATTTTCTGATGGACTAACTTTCGCGCCCTGCAACGCGCCGTCGTTCATTAAAACGGAGCTAAGTCACATGTGCACTATTTTCATACCAGTTTGCATTCTTGACTGTCGTAGGTCTTCGCGAAATCTATACTTCTATACTAATATTATAAATGCGAAAGTTTGGATGGATGGATAGACGAATTGATGTTTGTTACTCAATCACGTCAGAACGGCTGAATGGATTTAGATGAAATCTGGCACAGAGCTAGATCATAGTCTGGAATAACACATAGGCATATTATCCCGGAAAATTAAAGAGTTCCCGTCAGAACAAAAATAAACCTCAATCCACGCGGAGGAAGTCGCGAGCATCAGCTAGTAAAATATTATAAACCAAATGCGATAAACTATAAATATTTATAAAATATACCTAATTACTTAGCTACAGTAACAAACCAATAAAGAAACAATGTTTAAGTTTCGTCGCCTCGTACTCGTGTATAATATTACCATATGATACGGTCTTGATTCTACTCATCAGAAATCTACAATTCAAGTTAAATGTCTATTCTATGTGATGATTTGATTTTGATATTATTGTGTACCTACACACAAGTTTATCACGACTATCATATTATTATTATCAACTTTTGTCAAATTTGATAGGCCTGCAGAACTTTGCTTACAAAGATGAGTTCAGTAAAACTAAAACATTTATAAAAACTGTAGACTGTAGTTTAATACAAAGTTTTACCATTAGCATTAATTGTCGAAGTTCAATGTTTCCACCTTTTTCGCATAAAAAGGCACATTGAATGTTGACTTTTGCACTTAGCTCCATTTGAGTGAAGGAACGGCAACGCGGGGCTTTTCGCGGCTTTCCAGAGAAACTGCAGCCATCCCTCTCTATTGTATAGCGTTGTTTCGCGTGAAGGTCGTCGACCGGGGCGCGAGCGCGCGAAAGCACTTTCACTGCGCCGGCGCATGCAAGTCTCTAACGATAGTTAGTTCGCGTTTGTTGCGTAGAGTTATGTATGAAAGATTGGAGATAAACAGAGATGTTCACACTTTGTGCTACCGGCAGATAGGACAAAACGACAAGCTAACAACACGAACTCATAGTATGTCAAACAAGAGCAATTTTTTAATATTTCTGTCTCTCATAGAGCGAGTTCCCTTCCGATAGGAATGTGCAAGGAATCATTGTGAAACCCTTCAATACGATCGCTTATATAGCTATGATCATAGAAGCATATAATTGTGCTCAGTTTAGGTAGCTTTAAAAATCCTCACACTTTTCTGCCCTATTCTGTAACTCAGCGGTTTATTTCATAGCAAACTTTCAATGGATAGAAATATAAACCAGTGGCTTTAATTTTTTGTAGGAATTATATTCCGAACCAGTGGAAGATTCGCTTAACGATCCAAAACACGTGTAAAAGTTTATTTGAATAAAAAACAACATATTTTATTGTCACTGGAGATTGAAAATCCCCTCTATTTACGGGAATCTCTTCGGAAATAATAGCCAGTTGAGGAATCGACGGTGCCATAGAGTGGATAGTTGTAATTCATCTAGGAATGTTTGTATATTCAACAGCCGCCTCCCATGAGCTTTGGCTTTGAGCGATGAATGAGAATTTCACTTTGTAATCACAATGTGCAGAATTTCGTTTTTCATTTCGCAATCATACATTACTATCAAAATGATCTTCAATTAAAACTCAAATGTCATTGCCAAAAAATCTTACTTAATATTAGAAATGTGAAAGTTTGGATGTTTGTAAGTTTGTATGTTTGTTCGCCACAATGACAGAACCGATTTGGCTGAAATTTGGAATGGAGACGGCTTATATTCATGTATACCTTCCCTTATGTGTTCCATAGGCTACATTGTATCACAGAAAATTAAAGAGGAATCGGTAATCAAAAAACCTTAATTCACGCGGACGATGCCAACGTCAACATCGAGTCCTTTTATATATTATAATTATATACTTTATAGATATACCTACTAGTGAATTGAGGTTGTTTGGTTTCCGACTATCCATCCCTCCATCCATCCAAACTTTCGCATTTATAATATTAGTATAGATAGTTATAACATGTTCTTCGTAAAATTTAACAAAAATACTTCGAACTCGGTCCATTTGCATCAAGTCTATAATGTCACATTTTGTTTTAAAATTCCACGTAGACTGACCTTGATCTAATAACGGCACATCTCAAAATCAAGTTCAAAGGTATGGTTTCGACGAACGAATGCGACTAATTTAAACAGTTTAAAAGCTAATTTGGCTTTGAAATGTCACGCTTAATGCCACAGGTGCTCTATTTCGCTCTCGTTAAAGGCCGGTGGGTAGGTATAATCTGTCACTGTCATGTCTCGGCTATGACATTTTTTGTACTTATGACAGTTTTGTTTTTTCGTTATAATTGCTGTTGCCTGTTTTGAGCAGTGATGGTAGGTATAGCAATTTCATGAGATTTTCTTCCTAGTAATGGCACGCGACATTGTCTTTTTTTGGGATTTATACCGGTTCCTCGTATTTAAATGTTGCATAATTGTATGAAAGAAGAAATCAGAAACCGACTGAATGACATGACTACGTACTACTCAAACTGCTAGGTCTAGAAACTTTTAATGTTGCACAGAGGTTTTTCTTTCAACGTAGAATTCCGTTGCCAATCTATACATATATACCTATACTAATATTATAAATGCGATAGTTTGGATGGATGTTTGTTACTCAATCACGCCAGAACGGCTGAACGGATCTGGATGAAATTTGGCACATAGATAGGTTATAGTCTGGAATAATACATAGGCTACCTTTTATCTCGGAATATTAAAGATCTCCCGCGGGAACCAAAAAACCTCAATCCAAGTGGACGAAGTCGCGGTCCTTAGCTAGTCTTTTATAAATGAAAAACTGTAACAATAAAGAAAGAAAGTTACGAGGAGATCGTAGCCATTAGCAACTTGTGCCTTCCGCAAACACGTATAAAGCTCCTAATTATATTTAATAAAGGTATTTTTTTCATTCGATATACACACGCCACGTAACTTACGTAACCTCAAATTAGAAATATTTTATTGGCAAAAAACATCGTGTGGGTATAAAGTATGGCATTATTATAACGTGTTAACAAAAGAATATAATTTAACAAAATACATCGATGATTATTATTACCTTCTATCTTCTACCTATTAAATCAATATTTTTGCCTGAGGCGTAAAATCCTTTACTTATTTTTTCGACTTATGTAGTTAAAATTGCCAAATAACGAAGTCCAATTTAGGTGACTGTTATTGTACCTACATGAAAACTGAGGCATTGGGCTTGGGCTTAACTTGTCTTTAGGCATTTTTGGTAAAACAGGAACAAATTTTAATTGCGAAATATCTCTACATATTAAAGACCTCACTGTTAAGAGGGCATACTAATGTAACAAAATAGTTACCGTTACACAAACTATTATCTAAACTTGACAAATAAAAGTGTACACCAACCGGATTGGGACCCGCGAGCCCACCTGTTTTTCGGCGAAGGTCATCAATCGTTTGAGTCATTAATTATGAAACCGCTACGTAGGCGAGGAATCCGATTGAACGAGCACCCGATATGGAAACCTTATGAGGACGAATAACTTAATTTTCACGGCCCCTTATCTATTCGTATACTCAAGCTAATATTATAAATGCGAAAGTATGGACGGATGGATGTTTCTTACTCAATCACGCCAGAACGGCTGAGGATCTAGATGAAATTTGGCACAGAGATAGATTATAGTCTGGAATAACACATAGGCTACTTTTTATCCCAGAAAATAGAGTTCAACTAGTAGCACATAAATCTTTGTTGCCTACCTCTTCAAATATTTGTGTTACTACCGCACAAAAAAAACATTAAACACACAATACGATGTACAAAAGAACTCATACTAAGTATAAATTGTTCTAGTATTTACAATCATTTATTAGTTTTAGTTTTATTTGTATATGTCTCGTATAAATCGATTTCGAGCTATTCACAATCAACTCTATTTAAACACCTATAGCAATTATTCTGAAACTTTCCTTTGAGAAATTTAAATACTAGATATCTATATCTCATCAACACCTGTGCCATAGATATAACTGCTATAGTTTAATTTAGTTGTTTTATATATAGATACTTCTCTCTATCTATCTATTTATTGGTTAGTGTTTCCGTTTTTATTTTGTTAAGCTTTAAGGAAAGGTGTCTATCACAAGTCATAGCCTATTTCAAGTTGACGTAGATAACAAAATTAACTATATTTTATCTATAAGAACAACTCCAGACTCCAGAATTTTTGAGTATTAACTACTATTAAAACATTTGAATTTCGAATTAAAAAAAAAACTATTACTGTATAGTCGTAGATGACATTAAAACATAATTACGTAAAGTAAGATGTCAAACTATCGTTGCGCATAGCTTCTACTACAGCCCATTAACGTCCCACTGCTGGGCACAGGCCTCCACCCCCATAGGAGAGAGGGAATTGGAGCTTAGACCCACCACGCTGCTCCAATGCGGGTTGGCGGGCTCACATAGCTTGATTATTTTAATTTAAATTAGAATAGCAATATCTTCCTTTTACAGGCAAAATTAAATAAAAATATAAGATCTTAATCCTACTTTATTTTAATTTATTTTCGTTCTCCATTTTTGATCGTTTTTGTTTAATTTACACGTATTATTAGATAATTATATTTTGCTTGGTAATGTCAAAGGAATGAGAGACAGCCTATAAGCTGGCACGTGGAGCTCGGACTGATGGCGGTTCGAGTCCCGGCTGCGGCTATTTGCAGTAAATAGGTCACAACGCTCCGAACTTAGATGCAAGAACGAATACAAAAAGAGTAAAGCGAGCGGGCCGGGTGCACCGCGCCACTGACCGACGGATTTAAACCATGGTTAAAACAACGCGAACTTTCTTTTGAATTATGCTAAACCATGATTAGGAAACATTTGGGCATACAAGTTATTAGAAATATTATAAAACTAGATGATGCCTGCGACTTCATCTACGTTAAGTTTTTTTCCTTCCCCGGGATTTAACCTACCTCTGAACCAAATTTCATCAAAATCAGTCGATTGAGAATATCTGCAGGAAAAAAGATTCCAATGTCAACAGGCATTGATTTTATCATATTTTTTTTATCTTTGGTTCAAACGTAAAACTAGTAATGATATAATAACACCCTTGGATAGAAAGCTTTTTAAATGCAACCTTTTTTGTAAACTAAATTAAAAAAAGAAAGAACAATATCTTCTTATAATTATTTTGTTTTATGGCTTTTATTAGTGCAAACAATATGCGGAGTTTCTAAAAAAATCAAAGTGAAATTTAAATTTTAACATTATGAATATTAAGTATGTATTTTTACACAACAGTTTAGAGTTAATTAATCTAGACTTTTGATAGAAGGCTATCCCTCAGCATATGCAAAATTATTTATATACCTAACTTAATTCAACCAAGAACCAGAAATATTATTATACTGATATAATAAATTAACCTATCTTCATAGTTGTCTGACATTTTAAACTAAAGAGGTTTTTTATGCATTGTGAATAGGTAGATAATATATGTTTTTACCAAGAAAGAATATGTATTTGTCCGTCCATTTGTCTCATAACTTGAACATTATCACTTTAGATTCACAATTAGAAATTAATACGTAAATCAATGGCTCCAAGCCGTATAAGAGTTAAAATTATTTTGGTGACAATATAAATAAAGTTAAGATACTTTTTCTACGAAAGAAGGGAGAGGTAAAGTAACTGCACAATTAATGTTGTGAGTGTGCGCGCCGAATTCAGCTACAAATCACTATGTAAAAATACAAATTCAAATATTGAAGTTTGATGAGGCAAAATAAGAGTCAAATTTCATAGTCTTAATACCTACTAGTTTCTTAGCTAGACACGACCTATTATGATGAAAAACATGTTCAAAATATTATCAAATTATTTGTAAAAATGGTCTTCTGCGGAGTCCAGCCGACCAAGGTTTAAGCCGTAAAAGAATAGTGGGTGACATTGATTGGCGGGTATATACATAATTTAAATAACATTATTGTACATTTATTATTATGTACATTACGGAAGTGTCTCCTTGCCGACTCGTTAGCCTTATCCGAGCAACGCGTTCATATTTTATGTTTGTTGTGTGAGTAACATGAGCCGGCGATCATTAATGTACCTATTACCTTTAGAGCAGCAGTGTCAGCATGAGATTTTAGTCGACAACGTTGATAGAGTTCGAACATCGAAAAATATAACGCCAGAGTAAAATGAACCTAAAAGGTAAAAATACAGATTTTAATTTAAAAATGTGCTTGGGGGTCAAGTTTATTTGCCTTTGTCGTCAAAGTGTTTCGATAGTTATTATCAACGTTGGTGAGATACAAAATCTCATTCTAACCCTATTTCGGTTTTTATCGATGTACAGTTTACTCTCGACTGCGATCTCATTTGACGATGACTTATATTGCAACCTAAAATGGATATTAAATAAATAGTTTGTAAAATTGCCTGCCTGGATCATGGGATGTCCATATCAAGCCTAGCTTTGAAACCTTGCAACTAACCAGTCTTGAGAAATTAATATTAAAGATTTCTAGAAAATTTTATAATTTTTAACTTTACTTCATTACAAAAACGAAAATTATACATATCAAATTATTTTTATCAAAATCATAATTATAAATGCGAAAGTGTGTTTGTTTGTTGGTTCGTCCTTCAATCACGCAGGAACAGAGCAACGGATCAACGTGATTTTTGCGCATGAGTAGAGTTGATGATCTGGAGAGTGACATAGGTTATTTTTATGCCGGAAAATTAATGAGCCCCCGTGGGAATTTAAAAAACTTATTCCACGCGGTCGAAGTCGCGGGCATCAGCTAGTACAAGATAAAGGTAGGCTGAAGTATAGACCTTAAAATAAGCCCCACTTACAACTTAGCCAAAGCATTTGCATAAACAAGTATAAAAACATTATTTATTTTCATAGCTTTATAGGTCTTATTTCATTCTGATATTGTTCAAGACCTAAGTTGATTTTACAGTTCAAACACAAAGAGTCATAAAATAGTTATAAATACGTACATAAGAACAAAGAAATACGTGGATACGATCGCAAAATAAACTAGTTATATAACATTAATATTGCATATATTAACATGACATAACCAGTTTTCTTGCTCTCTTGTATATGCCGAAATATGTAAGATCGTGTCGTAAAGATTTCTATCATATTTTTTTACTAAATACATTTATCGTAATGTCTTATAGCTTTTAGCGTAATTCTTACTACTACTACCGTATTGTAATATAAATATTATAGAGGTCCATTATTATGGACAAAGCGGAAATGTCACTACCGCGCGACCTTATCGAATTATCTTATTCGAAGATTACCCCTTTCAGCTTTGAACTTGTAATATTTGTTGAATAAAGTTGAAATCGCGGACTAATTAAAGAATTAGATAGAGAAAGTTATAGTAACCCGATAATGCGTCTCCAAAATACGAGATTAGTAAGCGCTAATTTACAAAATTACAGAATTTAAGCCTTAAAATAAAATATGATCAAACTATTTTAGGTATCTGTAATTGTAGTTTGATCAAAATCAGGTATTTTATTTGAGCTTCGAAAATTACTAGAAGATTTTTTTTTAATTAAATTTCAAAGCAGGATCATGACTTATGAAAAGCAATGACATTAAATAAACAAAATCCACACTAATATTATAAATAATAAAAGTGTGTCTGTCTGTCTGCTGCTATTTCTTCAAAACTCCTTGAATCAAAAAATACACGCAGGCGAAGTCGCGAGCATCATCTAGTTAGTAATAATGTAATAAAACTATGTTTATTTGATGTAAGTTAAATACAATATTATAATATCCTGTCTAACATAATGGTTAATCAACGGATGATTACCGTAGGTGTTATCGGTGCCACCGGGCAGTGCATCGTCCGGCGCATCGTTGCGCAACTCTAGAGTCCTATTTATACGCACCCTCTGACTAACTCCGGATCTACGGCGAGCATGCGGCGGGAAAGTTCGCATAGTTTCGCTTCCTCGTTCCATGCGGATGATTGAGCCCTTTGTTCGACGCCTCGCTGCGATGAGATGAAGGATGCTGTGCTAATGGGGCGAGTTAGCGGTGGTTGATGTTTCGGTTTCCGGTCGTTGGTTAGAGCTACATAAATTACAATACCGATTTGGTCTAGAGGCAATTTGAAGACATTTTCATTATTTTACTACAAGTTAACCCTTGACTGGGATTTAAATTGGTGGTAAATGTTGATACAGTTGCTTCGGGGTATGGCAATTATGTTAAGCCCATACTTCTAATCTCCACGTTTCTGTTCTATACGTATGGGACAGTCAAATCGCTTCGCGGCACATCTTAGCCAATAGGGTAGCAACTAGCCACGGCTGAGGCCTCTCACCAGACCAGGCTAAAATTATAGTAAAAGTCTAAGGAATTTAAAATTTCAGAATTTACCCTGCTGGGCATCAGGATCTCCTAATTGTATGCCCATAAAGCTACTGCATCAGGGAGGTAGTCATTTTGTTGAGGGTTCTTCTCAGGCGGGCGCGTATGGAACCCTCGTAGCTTTAGTTTTAGGATACCGCAATTAAAGATCACCATTACGTTTACACATATTTTATATTCAAAGAGTGCAATGCTGCCAAAGAATAAATGACTTTGACTCAGACCTGTAAGGTGATAGAAGGGCTGCAGGCTCACCTTTTGCGCAAAGGATCAACCTGGCTGTTCAGCGATTGTTCAGAAATTCAATTATTTTAGGTAGAACGTAGATAAAATTAGCTAGCATTAAGTTTTATTGTAATGTTTTCAATAAAAAAGTGACTAAGTACGGAAATTGTATGTCGTTACTGCAATTTTCTTTCAATTACGTTTGCGTGTATAATCCTATATGGAACGTCCTAACCATCGTAACCGATGAAACCCTCATACGGAAATACAGCTCACAGGCAAGTGGGCCTACGCATTGTTCGATACAATTGTTTTCCCATTTTCACGCGGCCGGCCGTCGCTCCCGGCTCCCGGTGACCGCTGACGACCGTGCGTCGACCTCGCGGCTCGCCGGTCGCCGCGCGACTGAAAGCGAGTTATAGAAAGCTTTCACAACATCTTGATTACAATTTGCAATATTCCATATTTGAATCGCAATCTTTGATTGAATTTTTCCTTACCTACCTACTCGTTGTACATGAGGCTGTGTATAGTTTGAGAATTCATTTGGAGTTATGAGTGATGTTGCTTGCTTTAGTGATGAAAGATAACTTCGTTAGAAAACTTGTGTAAGGTACGATTCCACCAAAGTCGGGTGCAGCAAATTTGAGCACCAACCATAGAGGTATACAATTTCAAGTCGAGTGGATGACCAGAAAAGTTTGCTTGTATGAGTTCACCGAAAGAAACATTTTCGCGGCGCACTGGTGGAATTCTACCATAATGACTTCCTATTCCTATATAGGGGGTTAGGGGTTTGAATCCCGGGCATGCATCTCTTTTCTCTGAGAACACGCGGAATGTTTTTCCTGTACCGTTCCATGTAGCAAGTTCCACGTCCACACTGTTTTTTGGCGTTCGCGGGCCTCGCTGCGTGAGTGTAGAGCGGGCATAATATGAATACAGTTCGATGATCAGTGGAGTGGAGTTATGGTGACAACGCACGCGCGGACGACGCCCCCTGGCGAGCGTCCAGTGGCCTACGCTATTGGGGGTGCTAGACGTTCGCCCAGTACTCTGTGTTTACTCTAAGTTCCTATTCATATTCGGGGACGCGAATCTAATTAGTCAAGAACTAATATGTATAGATCGTTCAATGCACGAAAACACCCCCTCCTCTTATTTATTGTGATGATAAAACCATTTAAAGATTATAATAGAAAAGTAATTACGACCATAAAACACAATATGACAATATGCAAAAATCATGTCTATCCGTTGCTCTCATTTACATTTATAATGTTAGTATTTGTAAGTAGGTACATATTTTTTCTTTTTATTATCAAATTAAAATCGTTACAAATTTTGGTGGGTAGCACTGCGAAAAACCACGTAGGTTTAAATTGCGTGCTCTTCCGTCAACATAGTTTCAGTTTCTTAAACTACATATAGCTAGCAAATTATTATAAATATATGGCAAAACTAAAAACTAAACAAAACAAAACTACCTACAATTTGCTCAAGAAATACGATTTCAAATTGGGCCTTAAACTTTCGAAAAAGTAGATAATTTACTGAATGTATTGCCGGCTCTGGTCAGCAGTAATAGAATATGCTTGCCGAATATGATCAGTAGGGCTAGCATGCGCACAACGAGTAATAAATATGTCTACCCGTTATCTCTTTTTGTCTACCGAAGTTAACATGGTTATCTACTTCTCTCGTTGCGTCAAAAGCAGAGATAAAAGTAATATTTCTTATCTGCGGTAATTATCTCTAATTCTCTACGAACCCTTACATGCCGACTATTTTTTTCTTGTAATAAGCCGCTTAGTGCATGTTAAAATTAGCCGGCAACGACAACATCTCTCTCTCTCTGGTCGCTAGATATCTCGTTGTGCGCATGCTAAGCCTGCAGATAGTCTTAACTTGTCATCAGTGCCACAAGTTTTCCTGAATTTAATCAATGGATATGTTTTATTTAATTTATGAACAAACCTCAAATATCAAAATAAAATTAAAGTTAATAAAAAAAAGTTGGGAATAAATGAAAGACATAATAAATTTCAAAACTTTAATTGATTACGTTTAACGTTATTAATTTACAACGATGTTAAAAGATCCTCCCTTAGAGTAACAATTTATAATAATAACAATAACTATCTCAAAATTAAAAAAAAAAAATTGTTCCAATTTTGGCCACCGGGCCAGATATACCTACCACGAACGACGAACTATATACCTACCCTTTTTACATTTCCTTAGAACTGCAATTAATGTGTACAAAACACGAATAAACTGTGTAAGCACCTTTAAAGATTATTCTCACCAGTCGAGTCGATTTCAGTTTATTATTTCCTCCAACAATAATGAGAGAATCGAATCGCCGCCGCGACCAAATTGAATTGTTATGTTACTCAAAATTTATTTTAATAACATATATTTTCACTGTAACGTTCCGTATCATAATAAATATCCGTCAACTGCCTCCATGTTCGACAAAGACAAAACCGCATTTATAGATCTGGCCCGATGACAGCGCCGAATATGAAAAATAAAAATAAAACATAAACTAAACAGCATAAAAATTTGTTCAATTTTTGGCCACCGGGCCTGAAAAGCCCGGGATATGCCATTTTAATTTGGCATATCCCGGACAGGTATTGACCAGCGTTCCAGCGTTGATACATAATACAATAATATTTATCCTCTACGTTCATAGATCAGTTTGCACGTTAAGCCGCCAACGTAAGCAAACTCTATTAAAGGATTTAGGAATATTCCGCAGATCAAGGAAGAGAAACGTCCGAGAGAAGGACATTTGAAGCGGGAACATTTCCACGTGGAAATGTGCGATCCATTTCAGATGTCCTTCTCCTTATAAATAGTTGAAACGAAGACCGCCAGCGGTAATATCTCTTCAATTTACTTGCATATAATACGTTTTTTTAAAAATACAGGTAAAGTTACAACATTTTTTGTTTTTTTTCTAAACTAATATTATATAGAGGAAAGATTTGTTTGTTTGTTTGTTTGTTTGTAATGGATAAACTCAAAAACTACTCAACCTATTTTAAAAATTCTTTCACCTATAGAAAGCTACTTTATCAGCGAGTAACATAGGCTACATTTTATTTTAAAATAAATTAGAGATCCCTTCGAAAATTGCAATAATGTGAATTAAGTCGGAAAAACTCACCTAATTTAACTTTTTACGTTAAACCTATATTCGTCTATTAAATCAGACTGTCTTTTATGTCATATTTGTCAAGACACTTTTATTTCATATTTGTCAAGACAAACATAATAAATACAAGAGAACTTACTAACATTTTTTTAAACATTTTAATATCTAACTGCTGTAGACAGACTGCGAAAAGCCTAAAAGATCAAGGTCTCAACTTAGTTGTTAGTTCTAAACATAGTTCCCAGGCGAGGGCAGCGAAAATACGTCGTATTGGAGACTCAAGTGCCAAGCGTTCACAGCGGTTTGCTGAACAAAATTTGAGAACGTACGGTGGAGTTGTTCGTCTCAGTGCCGACTGACCATTATTGGGTATGGACTATTTTGATTAAGTGCTACACGTGCGAAGCCGGGGCGGACCGCTAGTTTTAAAATAAAGTCAGTTACAATTTTTTTTTAAGAAATCAATTTATACACTATTTGTAATAATTATCTTATAGATACACTTTTAGCTGCAGATTATGTATATTTTTATATATAAAAATACATACCTGATAAAACTAGAAAAAGTTAAACACAACAGACCATTTAACAATATTAACCTATAAATATATATAAAGGTTATATAAATATATAACCTTTAATACTTAAAAAAAAAAATATACACCTAAGTATTGCCAGATTAATACTTATTACAATTGGGTATATTTGACAACTATTCAAATCAATAATTTTTAGTGATAGAAGATCTCCCAAAAGTAGTAATATCCACGTCCCATGTTACTATTAATTTTGAAAACCGTTTTAAATCTATCGATTGAAGTAAGAAAGTGCGTCGAACTTTTAATTACGTCTAAGTTGAGTATTTAAAACAAAAGCCCATACTAAATACGCGTTTGAAAAAAAGTTGCTGATTTAACTAGTTGTCTTTGTATTTGTTTTCGGAAGCTTTTATTTGGCTATAAATTATAATAAGACAACTGGTACTTTCGAGTTTACCGTGGTTAACACAGTTCAGTATTTTATACAACACCCATACGAGGCGTGCGTTTTTTTGCGTGACAGTAGAAAAAAGTTGGTAATTTGACTTTGTTGTCAAATACCCAATAAAGACATCGCTTAGTAATAGCAGAATCCTAGTTCCAGCATTATTACCGTTCAAAAATATTAACCAACACTATATGTTCCCCGCGGACCATGACCTGAGGCAAGTGTCTGGTGCACTCCAGAATGCCACCACCTATGGGCGTCTCGGTGACGACTGGCACCGGCGATATGGCCGCCGCTGTCCCTTTTGGCACCGGTGTTCCTGTAAATTTTTTAAGTAATCAGTTCACGAGATCAATATACAAGCGTGCGAGGGTGAAACCGAGAGAGGTTCTTCTCGGCAGGAAATTAGGAATAGCTTTTCGAACCAGTTTCAATTCACATTCGATTTTTCAAAGTACTCTATTATTCTAAGATTTACTTGACGATTCGAATGCACTTGTAAAAATTTATTTGGATCTGAATGAAAATATTTTGGCTCTGAAAAGCTACTCGGAAAATTGAAAATCGGTCGGTGAGTTCATCATCATCATTTCAATAGCAACATATTGACTCGTTGCAGCAATGCTTAGGACTGCTGGGCTGGTTACTTAAGTATCCACACATAGGTGTAATTTTAAATTATTTTTTTCAAAACAGCGACCACCGAGTTTCCTTCTGGTTCTTCCGGGACGGCATTCCGAGCCTGTGGTAGATTCACTCGACAGTTCAAAAGCACTTGTAAAAGTTGTCTTCAGTAAATAACATTTGAGTTTGAGTTTGATATAATTGGTTTCCAACTCACCCAACCCAGGCGGTATCTTTCTCTTCTTAGGTGCTTTCCTCTTCCATATCTCGAGAACGTCGGTGAGTGCGAGGTTCCATTGTTTGTCGAAGGCCACTAGCGTCGCGTGGAGAACCCCTCGTATGCCGTTGGCGTTGCGCGTTATTATCTGTAAAGGAACAAACTTGTATATTCATACTAATATTATAAATGCGATATGTTAATTTTTACCTGTACGTCTTTTTGTCTGTTACCTTTTCCGGCCCATCTGCTTAACCGATTTTGACAAAATTTGGTTCAGACACAGGCTGTATTCCCGGGGGCGGAACTACTTTTCAACCGACTTCAAAAAAAGGAGGAGGTTCTCAATTCGACTGTATTTTTTTTTTTTTTTTTATGTTTGTTACCTCAGACCTTTTGACTGGGTGGACCGATTTGGATTATTCTTTTTTTATTTGAAAGAACATACTTCCCAAGTGGTCCCATATAAATTTTATCCAAGTCGGTCGAGCGGTTTTTAAAATATCAACAATAAAATAAAAACTTTGTATAGCGTGTGCTTGTTGTTGTAAAGTTGGCGCGGGAGTTTGAAGTCGGTTGTTTAAAAAGTATTTTTTATATTAATTTTTTTTTTTTTTTTAATGTTTGTTACCTCAGAACTTTTGACTGGGTGGACCGATTTGAATGATTCTTTTTTTATTTGAAAGGGCATACTTCCCAAGTGGTCCCATATAAATTTTATCGAAATCGGTCGAGCGGTTTTTAAAATATCAACAATAAAATAAGTACTTTGTATAGCGTGTGCTTGTTGTTGTAAAGTTGGCGCGGGAGTTTGAAGTCGGTTGTTTAAAAAGTATTTTTTATATTAATTTCTTTTTTTTTTTAATGTTTGTTACCTCAGAACTTTTGACTGGGTGGACCGATTTGAATGATTCTTTTTTTATTTGAAAGGGCATACTTCCCAAGTGGTCCCATATAAATTTTATCGAAATCGGTCGAGCGGTTTTTAAAATATCAACAATAAAATAAGTACTTTGTATAGCGTGTGCTTGTTGTTGTAAAGTTGGCGCGGGAGTTTGAAGTCGGTTGTTTAAGAAGAATTTTTTATATTAAACTAGTTGATGCCCGCGACTTCGTCCGCGTGGTTTAAGTTTTTTGTTATTCCCGCGGGAACTTCTTAATTTTCCGGGATAAAAAGTAGCCTATGCTACTCTCTGGGTCCTCACCTATACAACAAAAAAAGAATTAGGGAAATTGGTCCAGCCGTTCACGTGAAGCCGTGATGCCGTGACCAAGGGAAATAGGGATTCATTTTTAGGGTTCCGTAGCCAAATTTGGCAAAAACGGAACCCTTATAGATTCGTCATGTCTGTCTGTCTGTCTGTCCGTCCGTATGTCACAGCCACTTTTTTCCGAAACTATAAGAACTATACTGTTGAAACTTGGTAAGTAGATGTATTCTGTGAAACGCATTAAGATTGTCTTACAAAAATAGAAAAAAAACAATAAATTTTGGGGGTTCCCCATACTTGAAACTGAAACTCAAAAATTTTTTTTTCATCTAACCCATACGCGTGGGGTATCTATGGATAGGTTTTCAAAAATGATATTGAGGTTTGTAATATCATTTTTTTCTCAACTGAATAGTTTGCGCGAGACACACTTCCAAAGTGGTAAAATGTGTGTCCCCCCCCTGTAACTTCTAAAATAAGAGAATGATAAAACTAAAAAAAATATATGATGTAAGTACATTACCATGCAAACTTCCACCGAAAATTGGTTTGAACGAGGTAAGTAGTTTTTTTTTAATACGTCATAAATCGTAAACCGCAATTTACCTTTTATTGCGAAAAGCATGAATTTTTAGTTATACATCATATAATAAAAATATTTTTAATAATTTAAAACTTACTACAGGTTTGTACGGAACCCTCGGTGCGCGAGTCCGACTCGCACTTGGCCGGTTTTTTTTATTATATATATATATATATATATATATATATATATAGATGATTATGTCTATCAGAACGTTACCCTCCAACGCCGGCGTTTCGCCTAAAGTTCTATCTTGTTCTGATTGTGTTTTGCCCTAAATCCACGCAGACATCGTCTAAGTAGTAGATATAAGTACTTATAGTACACTTAGTACTTAGTTTACTTATACCTAGTACTTGTATTTACAAACAAATAGATAATTAATCAAGCCGTTGTTCTAAATAACTGCTAGACATCATATAAATGTTGCGGAAACGATTATAATCTTTAAGTATTTTGTAATTAGGCTGTCAGTTATCTTGGTATTACAAAGCCCTTATGAAGGGCAAATAAATGATTGTATACAATTGCTATATATCGACGTAAGAAAACGTATTTGCTGTAAGTAGCAAGAATGGCGTAAGTAGACTGAATACACAGCTATATTCAGAAAAATATTCTGCGTCGAATGGTCTGGGTCTCATATCGCTACGACGACAAAAACTTTTAAAATAGGGTATAATTTTGAAAAGTTTACGTGTTCAATTTGCTGTAAGTCACTAAAAAAACGATGTTTTAACACTCTTTTAACTTACAGCAAAAGTGCGGTATATTATTAATCATCTGATATAACTTACAGCATTCTTATGGAATGAAAGTAACATGTGAAAAGATTACTTACAGCATTCTTTCAGTCTGTAATTTAAGTTTGCGATAAGGTTACAGCACTTTTCTATTGATGCTTTTAAAAATATTTTCCTTGTTACTACATTTTAGCGAGTTATAAATACCTACTTAGAAAATAAGAAATAACACATTTTTTAAGGTAGGAATGATATAATTATTGTACACTAGCTGATGCCCGCGACTTCGCCCGCGTGGACTAAGTTTTTTCGATTCCCGCGGGAACTCATTAATTTTCCGGGATAAAAAGTAGCCTTTGTATGTATGTATATTCTTTATAGCTCCAAATGCTGTCTCATGGCTATAACTTGAGAAATTAAGGATTTTCATACAAACTCTCAACCCCTATGTCACCCCTTCGGGGGTGGAATTTTGACAAACTGTGAAACACATATGTTTTCATTTTCAACCCGCAGCTCATATATCAAGTTTCATGGCTATAACTTTAGAAATGAAGGACTTTCATACAAACTTTCAACCCCTATTTCACCCCTTCGGGGGTAGAATTTCGGGATAAAAAGTATTCTATGTCCTACCTCGTAGTATGGGCTCAAATCGTGCCAAGTTTCTTTTGAATTCATTCAGTAGTTTCGGCGTGATGCGCGGCCAAGATACAGACAGACAGACAGACAGACAGACAAAAATGAAAAAAATTACAGATTTGGCTTCAGTATCGAATAATGAGTGCCGTCCAAAAAAAATGTTCAAAATATCTTCAATGAACAGAATTGGAACTGTTACAGTATTATTATAAGTACTAGCTGATGCCCACGACTTCGTCCGCGTGGACTAAGTTTTTTCGATATAAAACCTCCAATTTCCGGGATAATAAGTAGCCTTTGTGCTATTCCAGACTGTAATCTATCTTGTTTCCAAAGTTAATCAAAATCCGTTCAACCGTTCTGGTGTGATTGAGCATCACTCATTCGCGTGGCATAAGTTTTTTTCAATTCCCACAGGCACTCCTTTATTTTCCGGGATCAAAAGTAGCCTATATTACTATCCCACGGTATAATCCCCCTTTAATGGTGAAACACGTACTTCTTCATATTTTAACGAAAGCCCAAATGCTGTTTCATGGCTATAACTTGAGAAATTAAGGATTTTCATACAAACTCTCAACCCCTATTTCACCCCTTCGGGGGTGGAATTTTGAAAAACTGTGAAACACATATGTTTTCATTTTCAACCCGCAGCTCATATATCAAGTTTCATGGCTATAACTTGAGAAATTAAGGACTTTCATACAAACTTTCAACCCCTATTTCACCCCTTAGGGGGTAGAATTTCGGGATAAAAAGTATCCTATGTCCTACCTCGTAGTATGGGCTCAAATCGTGCCAAGTTTCGTTTGAATTCATTCAGTAGTTTCGCCGTGATGCGCGGCCGAGATACAGACAGACAGACAGACAGACAAAAATGAAAAAAATTACAGATTTGGCTACAGTATCGAATAATGAGTGCCCTCCAAAAAAAATTTTCAAAATATCTTCAATGTACAGAATACAGAATACAGTGTAACAGACCTGTTACAGTTTTATTTTATGTATTGATAGATTTAAGGCATTGTTTGACATTTTACTTACAACGAAATTGGTTACGCCGTCGCATTTGGTGCAAGATGCCCTTTGAAAAAATTAAAATGTATGTTCTTAGAGAGCAAGCTATATTTTTATGTAACAGTAATAAACAAAATAATAAACTTACAGCATTTTATTTGTACCACACATAAAAGTATTCTTTATTTATACCAATTAGGTGGTATCAGTAATTTTTTAGAATTAGTCTTACATCTCTTTAATAGTACGTTATTTATTAAATATTTCAATTACAGCATTTTAAATGTCTGGAAATATACGGAACTTAGCTATCTCCATAGAAGTCACTAAACTACTTACAACGTTCTTTAGGTCTTTAAAATGAAAAGTAAATTGCTGTAAGTAATGAAAAGCCTACTGCTAATAACTTAAACAAAAATTTTTTCATTGCTGTTTATGAGTAATATTTTGACAAAACCGTGTTCCAAAAATCATCTTTCTGTCACTGATAAATAAAAAGATATGATTTTTTTTCTAACTTTTTTAAAGTTTTTTGGCTCTGGTGAAAAGTTGGGTTTTGGCTACTTACAGCAAATACGTTTTCTTGCATCGATATCTTCTGTACATAAAAGGAAAAAAATACTTAATGAGCAATATATGAAATCTGGCACATCAAAGTATGGGGATTAGGAACTTGCAGGGAATTTTCGTTATAAGGCAGGGCCCAACTTAGAAAGGATTTGAAGAAATTCCCTTCTAATGAAATCAGGGTGTTTCAGTTGTGCCTAAATAGGTAATTTATGTTCCAAATAATAATGTGTTCCCGACCGAATTTCGGCCAAGGCCACGGCTCTAGCAGATGAATATGTAGAAAAAGAAAAATATTTGAGAATTTTTATTTACATCCCATTACGCGAAATTAAAAACGCTCCTTCGCACGTTGATGCTGGAAGGAGGCTTCTTCTTAGCGCGTATACAAAGTAAAACTATCAAGAATGCGGTATAGTCCCACAAACTTATCTGACCCGGTGACAGGGTCGCTTTTGTCACATTTAGTGTTCCTAATAAATATTTTAAAAAAAACAGGCATAAAAATTAGTCCCAATTTTGGCCGCCGGGTCAGATAAGTTTGTGGGACTGTAAGGTTTCTTACACATCCATACAAAAAACTGTGACACCACTCGTGCAAACTGCAAACGCATGAACAATGCAGGGCGCTGATTTTCAGCTGTGACTGAGTTGTCTAATTAATAAAAACTAAATTTATTTTATCTCTCATTGTTACAGAGTTCAAGAGGAGGACGGAATCAACCGAATGTGTTCAAATGAAATACTGCCTTCCTTCGTGTATACGTCTGTTAGCTAACCAAGTAAGTGACCAAGTGGTGGAAATATGAGATCTACTAATTGAAAATTGTTTACTACATGAAAGGAAAATGAGTTTCAGGTTAAAAAGCTTGCTGCATTTGCTGCATTCTCTAGCGACTCATACAGTTATGCGTGATCGGTTGATATTAAAGGTACACACACATACACACACGTATGCCCGTATGTTTATACTTTATCACGGAGCGACCTCGAGCGCGGCCGACTCAATTCGTAAGTACCCATCCAAGGTCCGACCGAAAACGGCTCATACAAATAGCTCTGATATTTTTCCACTGGCTGGGATCATTCGAATAAAGATAAGCACTAGTTATATGTTAGTTTACCGTTATAGAGTTGAGGAAGATCAGTGCAAGGACGTTTATGAGGAATGACCTAACGGGTCTATGGCGAGATTTAGTATGAAAAAATATGCCAAACCGGCTTGAGATTTGAGAAGCACAACTATCAAATTCTCTACTATGTGTTTCATAAAAAACACAGTAAGTACTTGTAGTAGCAAACTTGTTTAAATTCAATATATCTTTATTCGTTTTTTTGTAGTTTTCTAAAACGGCTCACACGTATAAAATAGCTCTGATATTTTTCCACTGGCTGGTATCATACGAATAAACACTCGTATATGTAAGCTTATCGTTATACAGTTGAGGAAGATCAGTACAAGGACGTTTATGAGGAATGACCTAACGAGTCTATGGCGAGATTAAGTAAGAAAAAATATGTCAACCCGGCTTGAGATTTGAAAAGCACAGCTATCAATTTCACTACTATGTGTGTCATTGTTGTACACTTGTTCAAATTCAAGATATCTTTCTTATAATTTTTTTAGTTTTCTAAAACGGCTCATGTATTATATTATTATAGCTCTAATATTTTTCCACTGCCTGTGAGCATTCGAATAAAGATAAGCACTAGTTATATGTTAGCTCACCGTCGTTATAGACTTGAGGAAGATCAGTGCAAGGACGTCTATGAGGAATGACCTCATGGGCCTATGGCGAGGTTATGAAATGAATTGTTCTTGTTTGACGTAGGACTTACATTACTTATGATATAGACGTGGTAGACGTTCCGGTTCGGAAAAAAGATTCTACTGAGAAGAACCGGGTAAAAACTCAGTTAAGTTTAAAAACTAAGCTAAACTAAGTTAGCTTAGCGTTTGAGCTGCAGCCGGCTTGAGATTTGAGCAGCATATATCTCAAATTCAGAAATTACAAAATATCAGCTCTTCTGAATTGAAATGCATAGTAGTGAATTTGATAGTTCACCGCAGTGTATTAGAGTTACGAAGTCTTGGCATTTGAAACGCACAGCAAAGGTTATGTCAAAAAATCTATGACACCCAACCATGTTTGTTTTCACCTTGAAAATGTAATTATATTCCGTGCACAAGAGGTTATTAACAGCCACAATTGAATTAGTTGATGGAAATAATAAATCATTTATTTTAAATTAAAATTGAATTTGTGAATGAGATCACGATCCCACTTACTACATTAAACCTAGATTTGTATGGAATTGTCAAGCGCTTGACAGCTGGCGCTCGGTAATTTCCATCAGAATTTAAAATGTGAGTTTAAACTTCAACGCGATCGAATGCATAAAAAAACTTCCACTCGACCTGCAAAGGGTAGACAAAATAGTGGAAGAATTATTATAGTTAAATGTCACAAAGACATGGAATACCTACACCGCGCAGATGTAATCATATTTTAAACTATCCACCAAAATATCAAGCTAAGAGCTCAATGAATTAAAAGAAAAATATCAAACGAGGTCCAAAAAAGGGCAGGAGCAGTAAAGCCGCAGCGCGCCGGCTCTCGAGTCTCGACTCCTCGAGAGATAATACTGGCTCAATGTCTTCCGGGTGGAAAGTTGCTCTGCGCAAGGTCGACGCGAGGGCACCAGCTCGCGTCACCGGCAGGCGTCACGCGGCGCGTCATGTTGGGGACAGGGGCTAGCACGGAAATTGTGATTATCATTGAGGTAGTCACTAATGGGCTTGCTTTTTTTTTCTTCTGTTTGTAAACTTTAACAGGCGTAATTTTGCCTTTAACATTTGTATATTTTATACTTACAAAATGCTTGTACTTAACACAGAAAACTTATAAATTAAATAAATCAAATTGGCTTGCGCTGGACATGGAAAGCAAGGATGAGGTCTTGATTTGAATGGGTTTGGATAGAATATGCCTATTCACTCCTGCCTTGAAGGTACAGGTATACGTGGCAGGAAACGCAGACGTCGCGTCGGGTCATTCCAAACCTTAGCGGTATGAGAAACGTTGAGCAAAAACGTTCACAGTTCTTTACACTTACTTCGGTCTCGCAATAGCCGTATTCAAACCCACGTCCACGTGTCACGCATATGTCGCCTGTCGCAAGGTACACACGACCTAGACAATTGCAGTGGGTAGCACATCCCTTCACCTGCTGCAGTAATTGTGCATGTCCCGGCGATGATTGTACAATTGCGCCTCAATGCTCTTCCTTCAGCCACAGCGCAGAGGTACCTACTTCATACAGTCAGGTACCTAATGCAGATGCAGAGACAAAATCTACGGGCTGACAGGGCAGAGGGGTTATTTCGACCGGCAGAAATGAGCAGATTAACAAACTTTAATGCATAAAAGTGGATAAGTCAAAGTCAAAATTTATTTATTCAATTTAGGTATACTGTACACGTCGATTGGCACTACATCCAAGTATTAAGATGCCTGTACGAGTACGCCACCATGACAGTTCAAGTCTAAGACCAACAAACGAATCCAATTCCCATACGAAGAAGGGTAAGACAGGGAGATGTTATATCCCCGAAACTTTTCACTGGACTGAACTTTGGACTGGAAAAGTCGAGGTATTAATGTTAATGGTGAATACATCTCACACTTGCGTTTTGCAGACGACATAGTCGTACTGGCGGAATCGCTGCAGGCACCTTGCACCTTGAAGAAATGCTGGCCGAGCTTTTGTTGACGTCCAGTTACATAAAAATATGATGTTGATAATCAGTTACGGTATCTTAAAACTAAAGATACGAGGGTTGCAAACGCGCCCTGGTTTGAGAAGAGCCCACAACAAACTCAGCCGGTTTTTTTTAATTATCACCACCATGTTCGACGACCTCCGTGGCGCAGTGTTGAGTGCTGTTTTCTTAACGTGCGGAGGTCCCGGGTTGGATCCCCGGCCGGGTCAGTTTGGGAATTAATAGCCTGGTGGGAGGCTTCGGCCGTGGCTAGTTACCACTTTACTGGCAAAGACGTGCCGCCAAGCGATTTAGCGTTCCGATACGATGCTGTGTAGAAACCGTACAGGGGTATGGGTTTAATACAACTGCCATGCCCCTAACAGGTTAGCCCGCTACCATCTTAGACTGCATCATCACTTACCATCAGGTGAGATCGCAGCCAAGGGCTAACTAGTAGTGGATAAAAAAAATGTCGTTCGGTTTTATGTATATATCTCAGGGTTGACGCTGCAAGCTGGCTTACAGATGATCGATTACGGAAAATTTGCATCAATCCATTCTACGATCTAAATTGTTGGGATTGACTGAGTTTATTGTGTTCTTGCTGCAATGTATTTTGGCAAGAGTGTTAGCTATTCAAAAATAGTTGCGATAATACTATAATAGTCACACTGTTGCTGTCACTTCACCGTTTTTTCGCAAATACCAGACGTCATCTTACTGTATGTATTTACGCTGTACTGCAGTTGGTAATTTAATTATTTTACATCATTGATCACACCACGGGACCAATGTGACGTAATCAGACGTAATTGGATGTATGCAACTGTAAAATATTGTCAGTTAATGTTACAGGCTAAAGCCGATGAATTGTCTAGGTTAAGATCGAGCCTTATTCAGCAAGAGCTTACCTCAGAGGTACCCACCGGGTATGGGTGAGATGAAGGTATCCCTGTACAGTTAATATCATCTCTAGGCTTTTCATTCCGGAAAATCAAATTCAGTTCCCACTTCCCAGAATTAAAAAAAACCTAAATCCACGTGAACGAATTCGCGAACAGCGTAAACATTACGTAAAATTCCTATCACAATGCCACGTGATTCCGCCTCCCGGAACAAAGTCCAATTGTAGGACGTCCCTAGATAAGTAGATACCACCCGTTGGTATCTGTATATATTTATAAGAAAATAACCCACGGCTTAGAATAGATTTTATACAATGAGAATAATAATTTAAATAGGGTTGCTGATGCTCATAGAACAAGGAATCTGCATATATAATACCAATATTAGTATATTAGTTTTTTAAAAAAAATTTGGAAGTAACCCGGTGACAGCGTCGCTATTTTATATGAAAAATATAATTTTATATAAAAAATTCTTTTTAAACAATCGACTTCAAACTCCCGCGCCAACTTTACAACAACAAGCACACGCTATACAAAGTACTTATTTTATTGTTGATATTTTAAAAACCGCTCGACCGATTTCGATAAAATTTATATGGGACCATATGGGAGGTATGCCCTTTCAAATAAAAAAAGAATCATCCAAATCGGTCCACCCAGTCAAAAGTTCTGAGGTAACAAACATTAAAAAAAAAAAATATACAGTCGAATTGAGAACCTCCTTCTTTTTTTGAAGTCGGTTGAAAATAAAAACAAAAATGGGCATAAAAATTAGTTCCAATTTTCGTCACCGGGTCAAATAAGTTTGTGGGACTATACAAGCTTATTTGGGTGTTTTCGTCTGCGCGGTGGTGGTGGTAGAGGTTTTTACAATAGATGTTCCCAAATAATAAGTAGGTATGTTTATATAAAACATTTGACCTGTCTTTTTTTTTTAATCTTTATTTTTAGAGATTATTCGCTTAGTGAATATGCCTCTCTGTAGAATAACAGAATTAATAATTAGATATACAATAATATAAATACATTATCTACTAATCCTAATATTATAAGGTACACTATTATGTAAGGCATTCTATATGATCGTCCTGTCTACAAATACGATATATGTTTATTGTTCATATGCTACATAATATATTACAGAGTATGTTTACCTGACAATATGCAGTAGGCAGTCTGTATTAGAGATTTTAACCTTCGCAATATGGAAAGTTTTACGTGCATATGTGTGTGTGTATGCACTATAGGTATAGTCTGTTGGAATACCACGCCTCAGTCACCTTTAACCTTGCTCCGTTACATTGAATGCTTGCATTTTCGAAAATAATGTGAGATGTTACGTTTTTGGAAAGTTACGTAAGTACATGATTGTACTGATTAATCTAATAACATCTTGATAATATTGTATGTATGGTACATATACATTTTGCCAAATAAATATTTTCTTTACTTTACTTAACACTACCGAAAAATATGACGTGTACGAGTAAACTGTTGATGTAATGATTTGAGAAATTTCATTATTTTTTACAAGTGACAGAACATAAACTGTAAATATTCAGGTATTTTGCCGCTTGCTATATCTACGAAACATTGTTCTGTTTACACGCAAAGCATTTAAGATGCAGGATTTTTCGGAGATATCTTTAGAATAATATAACAAATATTGAGAATACGTAAAAATAACGTAAAAAACGTACTAAAAACTGGGGTTTCCTAGGAAAGAGGTGCCGCTAATCAGCGGTCGCAATGAAGTGTAGTGTGTATTGGGTTTTTCAATTAAGAAATTCTCAGTTGCAGCCCGGAGTTGGAAGTTGGCGGTGTTTCACCCCCGTGCCTCGGAGAGCACGTTAAGCCGTCGGTCCCGGTTATTATCACTAACATGATAATAGTCGTTAAAGCCCGCCAACCCGCATTGGAGCAGCGTGGTGGGTCTAAGCTCTAATTCCCGCTCTCCTATGAGAGTGGAGGCCTGTGCCCAGCAGTGGGACGTTAATAGGCTGTAGTGATGATGATGATGATGAATGAAGTGTAGAGTGCTGTCACAGTAAGTTGAAACGCTGTGGGGAGAAACAAAAAACCGGCCAAGTGCGAGTCGGACTTGCGCACCGAGGGTTCCGTACTCAAGAAGTAGGTATAATTATTTTTGTTAACGAACCGCAAAACTAACTTTGTTTGTAGAGGTTTACTGTTAATATCAAAAAATTACGTTTGTTGTATGGGAGCCCCCCTTTAATATTTACTTTATTGATATTTAATTATTTATTTTGAAAGGTAATATACAAGTTAATATTCTGTGAAAATTTGAACCGTCTACCTGTTACCGTTTTTAATATTGAGCAAAAAAATACGAAAAAAACACGTTTATTGTATGGGGACCCCCCTTAATATATATATTTTTTTAATTTTTAGTATTTGTTGTTATAGCGGCAACGGAAATACATCATTTGTGAAAATTTCAGCTTTCTAGCTATCACGGTCTATGAGATACAGCCTGGAGACAGACAGACAGACAGACAGACAGACAGACAGACAGACAGACAGCGGAGTCTTAGTAATAGGGTCCCGTTTTTACCCTTTGGGTACGGAACCCTAAAAATGGTTTCGGCATGGACTATAGAGCATGGGTTTGACACCGTAATCCCGTAATCTCTATAACGCAAGGTTTCCGTCGCTACATTGCAGTCGCTATAAGGCGGTTCGTAGCACCGCTCTACGAGGAAACCGTCATCGAAATTACAATTTAGTAATTAAGCTATTGCATAGCTTCTATCGCGGGCCTTGAGCGTGGAACCGAATCCAGAAATTCCGTAACGAAAAAAAACCTAACACTTTGGTTGCTATGACTACTTGTGTTGTTGACTTCTATGCTATGCAATAGCTTTACCGCGGCAGTCTCCGAGTGCCACACGTCTTTTTTTCTCTCTGGTTAAATCTAGTCCGCTAGGCTTTAAATCTACAAACAATGTAGTTGACAGCCCTATAGTGCAGACATTGGTTGGGACATTTGGCTCCAAGTGGCAAGGCGAAGGGCGCTGCGTAGATTAAACGATGTGATGCAATAATTAATTTTATCATTTGTAGAGTTAAGGCGTGGGCAGACGCACAATAGAAATTTACTGGCGTTCGTTCTGATTTTTGCCTCTCAAAAGGAAGAATTATCTCTTTCCCGATTTTCGTATGAATTTACCTTAGTGCAACATCTATCTTTGTCAAGCTTTAAATACTGACATTTCTCGGGCTAGCATAGAAATTGTAACAAAGTTTAAGGAATTCTGTTGCATCTATAAATCTTGCAATTGTCATAATTCGTTTTAGCCAATAGCAAAACAGTGAGTGAGAGCGTGAATAGCGAGAAATGCAATCGAAGAAGATAGGCACGTCCGTCACACTGTAGTCGTTAATGTGCCATAGTGATCGACCTACACTAAATTTTACCACGAATAGGAAATGTTATGTAATCGATAGGTATCACACCTATATAACAAATAACAATAACAGTTAATATTTTCAATTCCAAACTTATCGATAGCCAAGTATCGTAACGTTATCGACGAACGGACGAACCGAGAATGTCCTCGGTTAGTTGTTGATACTAGGAGTGTTATAACAAACAGCCGGTACTTCCTGGTAGGTCCGAGTACTGGCGACATCGCAGCGCTAGCCAAGGATAGCGTTAATTTAGTAAATTGATAAATGCATTATTGCAAATGTTGCGAGCAAAGGCCAGAACGCTGAAGCTAGTTATATACCAGTATAACTAGTAAATGAAGGCCTAAGGTGACAACTCCTATATAAATCTTTTTAAACAAAGCACCGGACAAAATTATAAATAAATAAAAGCTTTATTGTTAGGTTAAGTTAGTCACAATATAAATCTCTTAAGACTAAATTAAAAACTAAGTATAAAACAATTGGAGACAGCCTCAGCATTGCCGAGCATTGACAACAATGCTCAGCGCTGGTTTTCAGTTTCCTCCATTCAAAAAAAAATTAATATTGCGCCGCGCCCTCTGCCTTATATATATTTTTAAACTAAATCTATTGGTTTTAGATGTAATTAAAATATAACTAACAGACAAAAATTAAAATAATTATTCATGTATAATTAGAAGCAAAAGACAAACCCATGCGTATTTGAGCCAAAAACTGCCTTCGTAAAAACCAAACTGAAGATAAATGACGAGGCTATTTCGTGGTTTTGGCGCTAAAATGAGACGATGCGTTGTCGTAATGATTGTGCTTGTACTACTCGGAAGCCCAAGGGCAAAATTTGACAATGAAAATAATGTTTACAAGTCTAGTTAAAAAACCGTTAAACTTATAAAAAAGAGGATGCCAGTCTCGTCACGCGTTGTGTGATTGACATTTGTATATCTCACATGAGATCTTTGACAGCAAATTGATGCAGTGTGGCAGAATCAGCATGCTTACTGCAGAGGTGGAGAGAGGAGACCGTGCACTAGTAAGCGTAGTGTGGGATGCCCCCTTATACGATGGACTGAGGATATAAAGAGGGTGGCTTGATGAAGATCTACCTTAGATATTTAACAGTGGACATCCGCAGGTTGATACAATCATGATGACTTATATTATTTTGAAATGTTAACTGTGTCAGATTTGTGCAACGATATAAGCTCCAAAAGTCCTTGTGCATCTCAGATTACTGGAAATTAACGTTTGCTGTTGATGTATATAGATTTTATCTGACTATGTAATGTAAACCGTGTGATTAAAACACTACATTCTTCCTTATTTTGTATCAGCACAGGCAGTGCACACACTTTTATTGAAAGAGTTTTGTTTAGAGCCATGTGCAGATAAAAAAACCTATTAATAATAATCTATATTATGTGAAAGGAAAAACTGACTGACTAGCATATTGACGTACAGTGAAATCAACGTGAAATTCCAGCCAAGAGGAGTCGAGAGCGGATCAGCTACTCAAACTATAGGTACGATGGTAAAATTACGCCGTATTTTACCAAATCTTGTCTACGATATCATCATTTAAACAAAAGATTATTACGAAAAGGGCGATAAGATAAAAAGGAAAATTCCAAGCAAGTAATACAAGTCTTTGAGATACTAGTAACTAAATCTAATAATGAAGTCAAAGAATTGGATGAATAAAAATTTCCTGAAAGAATGTCATAGAACAACAAGAATGGATATTCTTTTTTTTTTTAATGTTTTGATTTGAAAAATTTTTTTTTCAGTGGTTAGAGGAAGCTCGCGAGATGGTCCCATAAAAAAATCTGACTCCAAATCCTCAATCCTGATGCTGTAGGTATACCAACGACTCAAAACTAGAGAGTTAGGCAGTTTTGATGGTGAATTCATATAGTAGGTAACAAGTCACGTGTATACGATTCAACTCTGAGTCCCAACTCCTCAACCCTGATGCTGCAGGGTACAGAACTCCTTAAAAATAGCGATTTAGGATTTTTTGATGGGGAATTCATATTGTAGGTGTCAAGCACCGACTTCATACTTAAACCCAAGTCTCAACTCCTCAACTCTGATGCTGCAGGGTACTGCACTCCTAAGCCATGGGGTATAAGACTACACTAAAAAGTTAAAAATAAAAATTCTTTCCAAAAAACCGACTTCCAAAGCCACAGTAAAGTAAAAAATAATTTTGATTTCTACACACTATGTTGAAGTCGGGCGAGTATAACAAAGATAGGCAAAGTTGACGCGTCAGGGTCGCCCGACTTCAACAAGTGTGTAGAAATCAAAATGATTTTTTACTTTACAGTGGCTTTGGAAGTCGGTATTTTGGAAAGAATTTTTATACAATCTCCTAATTTACAAGTCGTTTAGTTGATGCCTATATCTACTACACGTGGACATTTTTTGTTTTAACATGAAAAAATTACATAGCACTAACAAACCAAACAACAAAAATAACATTATCAACAATAGCCTACAAATTAAATCACCATACGACCTCCATTTAAATTTATATCTTTGTGTATTTCCTCAATTTATTTCTTCACGTGAATATCAACTGAAAACCGATAACATTTGAGTACATTTTTCTTTGCGTACAACGTATCATTGAGTGTGTGTAATCAGCAATTACTAACGATAGGGCTCGTGTAATCGATAGACAAAGCCTTGAATGGAACTTTTCAAGTACACAAACAAACTTGTCAAAGTAATGCCCAAAAGACTTGAAAAGGTATAGAGGTGTCAGGTAGGAGTTCCTCGGTGAAATAGAGCAGGCAAACACATTACGCCTTAGGGGAAAACCTGCCTCGTCTGCGTCACTCACTCCAATACGTTGCCGCAATACTACCCCGACAGGATGAAACGACCTTCTCTTTGAACTTAACGACAGTAACAGTAAATATATTTGTGACACAAAACAAAAAACATTATAACGCGATTTGTGACTAACTTCTTAGTCGCTTATGAGTTTAATATCTACAATATGTATAATACTAATAAATTATTATATATATTTATGTAGCATCCAGGTAGATATTAATGTGATAAGACTGAGCTCCAAATCCAAAATAAAGATCCATTTAGGAATTCATTCATGCTATTTATTGTTCACATAAAGACATATTATTATAACTACAAATATCAAGTGTAAACACTAAACAGGTGTACACAAGCAGGCCTACCTAAAAAGGCATCGACAGAATAAGCGAAAAAATTAAGTAAATATTCAATGTAATAAAATATGTGAAATACAGTAATGCTAAGTAATCACCAAGGTGTAGGCATACTCAGGCTCAAAATCATAACAATATCATCGTCGTCATTTCAACCTATACGAGTAGACGTCCATTGCTGGACGAGGGTCCCCGCAAGAAACTCCACAGCTACTGGTCTTGTACCGCTCGTGTCCACCTATTTCCTGCGACTCGCTTGAGATCATCCATCCACCCATTAGGGTGTCCTTTAAACGATATTTTCTGGTGTGGTGACGCTAGCACCATAGGACTCAAACATATGTAGGTTCTTCGTACTATGTGCACCGCGTGACTACAGTTCTCCTTCGAATCTCCGTATTTCTGATTTGATCACGGAAGGTTTCTCCAAGCATGGCTCTCATGGCATTATTATTTATACCTCTCTCTTTACAGTCGTTTCGTCATTACTTAAGATTATTGCTCAGGGTCCTAGCGAGACCCAAGCCTCGATTGTCTTATTTATCATTGAATATGAATAGTTAAACTCAACACCATAAACATTTCATGTAAATAAAAAAGTTCATAGAAACAGAGATAAGTCTACTGTCTATAGATTGTGCTCTGCCTATATAAGTACACGAACGTAAGGAAAAAGTGTTGATTTCATAACACGCCGCACTAGTTAAGGCTATCCAGATAACTGTGAACGGTTCACAAGGTAAAGGGATCGCCATTGAATTCAATGTAGGTACATAACACGCGAGAAGCTTCCGAATGACTCAACAACCTTTATAATGAGATGATAAAAGATGTTTTGATGAGTTGAGTTTGATTAATACTTTGTCTTCCATCTGAGCAGAACACTGTCATATTTGATGTAATCTTATGTAAGTTTTCGAGATTTCTTTATAGTTCTGGTTATTTCTTTACATAATTCTAATACTAGATGATGACCGCGTTTTTGTCCGCGTGGATTACGTTTTTTTGATTACTGGGGGAACTCTTTAATTTTCCGGGACAAAAAGTAGCCTATGTCCTTTCCCGGAATGTAACCTACCACTTAGTGGCGTGCACGTCATAGGGGCATAAAAGCATTGCTTACCCTAGCTAAAAAAAGTTAAATGCTTAGTTTTCATAATGCCCTGCCTAAAAATAGGCGTCTACCTAACCAATGCCTACCCTGGCTCCGAATTCTGTGCACGCCACTGCTACCGCTATACCAAATTTCATCAAAATCGGTTGAATAGATGGGCCGTGAAAGCATAGCAGATAGACAGACAGACGGACAGACAGACAGGCACACTTTCGCATTTATAATATTAGTATGGATTATTGTTGGTTTTATTTAAAAGATAAAACATTCATACTAATATTATAAATGCGAAAGTGTTTTTCTGTCCGTCTGTCTGTTACGCTTTCACGGCCCATGTTTTGATTTCGATAAAATTTGGTATTGAGATAGGTTGCATTTCCGGGATGGAAAAGGGTTACTTTTTATTTCGGAAAATTAAGGATTTCCTGTGGGAACCAAAAATGTTCAACCAAAATTTTTTAATTAATTCAGTTGAAATCCATGATTTTCAATTAACCCCTCAATCCGCGCGGACGAAGTCGCGGGCATGAGCTACTTGAAATATAGCTCGAGCGATAGTTACAGATGGTACAAGTTTGATAGGTAATAGAGCTTCGAACCTTTGCAATAATCATTTAATAACCTCGGGCTGATCATTTGAGATGTTGTAGAGAAGCCTCCTTTTCTTCTTAACAAAGCTTAAGCTGTAAAAGAGGCTTATTTTTATTTCATCCATCTCTGAATATTTACCTACCGTAACAAGAATGAATATCACTACTTGAACTTTGAAAACAAAACACTAAAACGGTTAATGTTAGGTCAGAAAGCAAAATTTAAATGGTTTTACCGCACTAGTCTGTTGATCCACACGTCACGTTCTCACGAGCTAAGTGCCAAGAGAAAGTGGACAAAATATGCAAGTTGCGGTGCGCCGGCGCACGTCACCAGCGGCGACTACAATAACTGACGATTTAGACGAATCTAAATCAGATTTAATACTGATAGAGTATCTGCAAATATATGAAAAAAATAACTTCAAGGGCTCTAACTTCCACAAGTCGAAGAAGATCAAGACTCCGATGTCCGAGTCTTGGTTAAGAAGAATCCCCTGAGATTTTAGAATCTGGAAACGGAGCAGACACCTTGAAATTGATTCTAAATAAGAGTAAAAATCATATGCCTATCTAGAACAGTCATTGATCGCTATGCCAGAGGAAAAAGGACACAAACGAAACTCAGATAATTCCGCGACATTACCACAACAACTAAATATGTTTACAATTATTTGAAAGGTCAGAAGTTAAAGTGGGATTAAAGAAAATAAACTGTCGTTAATACACGATAATTTTAAGATTACAATAATACTGACTAAATATTTTTATAACAAGAAATATATTATGAGTAAACTACAGGAAAAGAATAAACCCAGATAAAGGTCTGAGAGATGCAAATAAGGCCTGATGACGTTACTCCATTTTAGTCATATAATACCCACTGTTGTAGTTCTTTGGAAAAATACAAAGATAAGTTTAAAGCAAAATTAATATTGTAAAAGCGAGACAGGAGATCTCACTTTCTAATCGATAATTATTCGAGATATAAAAATCAAAATAATAGCACAGTTCAAATCCACAATTCACTTTTATTTTTGATAGTAACAAGTCTACGATCTAACGGGCGCCGTAGTAAATCTGCGAGACAAAAAACCGACCTTGAATAAACCAGAAATAATATACTACTGAAATGCCAAAAACATTGACCACTGACCGCTATAGAAAGTAAACAACGATAGAGCCAACAGAAACAACCTTCGAAGCCTTCAAAAGGATTAAACAAGAATGAGTCTTAGCTATCAAAACATGAAGTCTAAAATAGATATTTCAGATGTCTATCTGTACGATAGAAGTATGGTGACTCGAATTTTTTAAAGTCACGACCTTGAAAATTGTGTCTTACCTCATTCTAAATAAGGTTTATTGTTGAAAAGTGAGTCTGGTGGCACCCACCATGTCTAAGTCAGGCAGTCCCACCACGTCGTCGCAGTGAAAGTGAACGGTGACGTCGTGGCACGCGGAAGCGTAGCGTAGTAGCTAAGGTGAAGGTATGATATTATCGGCTTTTTACTCGCTTGGTAATAAACACGAACCTGTTTCTTTTACTAATGTTGATGCTATTTCGGTTGGACACATAACTTGAATTTCGACTTAACTGACATGTCTAAATTAAGCTTCGCGCCGTGATTTGCACAAGGTTTTTTTTAACAGAATTTTAATCGGTGCTCTTACGAATAACATACAGTTTCATCCTACTATATAACGCCCTGGTAAGGACGGTGCTGGAGTACTGCTCAATAATTTGGTCTCCTTGCTATGTTGTACACTCTAAAAATATAGAAAGTGTTCAGAGGAAATGCCTGAGAATACTCGCTTTCCGATGCGGGATCTCCAGGCAAATCCCATCATATGCTGGTCGCCTTACAAAATTTAACATTACTCCGCTTCATATTCGCCGTAAACGGCAAGATTTGCTGACCCTCCATAAAATACTACATGCCAATATAGACTCCTCCACTTTGCTATCCCAGATTAAATTAAACACCAGGCATATATGCCGTAGATCAAAAACATTTTCACTTGAAGTTTGTAGAAATAATACTTCATATTACAATCCTATCATAAGAATGTGTCGATGGTATAATGAAATTGAAAAATATGATATTGATATTTTTAACTCAAGGTTATCTCAATTCATAAATAAATTGTATAAAATCGTTAAGTAGGATAACACTGTATTTGCTTTACTTATACTAGGTATCATTAACCGTTTGTTATTTTGTGGTTTACTTTGCACGATAGAACCTTACTCATGTAGTGCGACTCTGTAGGATTACAATAAGATCAAAATGTTATTAGATAAGACTTTAGGTTAGATCAGTATTGTAATCTGTTTTTGTTGCCAAATAAATAAATAAATAAATAAATAACATCATCATTTCCCCTTAATCACATTCTAATGAGATAAACTCTTCCTTTATGAAGTTTTCTTTTCTCCCTTTGGACAAAGAAGTCAAATATGCTATTATGACTAGAATTTTGATTTTTTTCCCCTGAGAGCATTTTTTGATATAAAAATGATTCTTTTAGCAACTCTACCGATCTTTTGAGTTAATCTCTTTGGTCACAATCAATGAAATACAAAAGAGCCTAAAATAAGAAAGTTTATTACTTTAATTCCGGTTAGGGAAAAATGAATCACATCAGAAAGGTCAATGTTAAATCTAAAACAAAGGAATCTGCGAGGTGACAGACTATTTCGGCTTTTCGCTGGGCCATGGCACAAGCGTGGCAAGGCTTTTCGACATATTCTAATCAATCAATATTTGTTTATTCAAATTAGGTACACTTTTGGACGTGCAATAACTTATAAAACGTGATGGTGATAATCAATACAGTATCTTAAAACTAAAGCTACGAGACTCCGAACGCGCCCCTGTATCAGAAGAGCCCACAAAAACCCAGCCAGTTTTTTAAAATTTATATAAAAGACCAGACCGATAGACCAGGGGCCCGATTGTCTAAGCAAATCGTAATAATTTGACAGCTTAAAACGTATTACTCGAACTGTTTAAGAAGTTCATACACGCTTGTTGACGTGCAGGCATCTATGAGCTCCTTAAACAGGTCGAATTATCCGTTTGACAAACTATTACGGTTACGATTTCCTTACACAATCGGAAGGCAGATGCTGATATTTTCTGCGGTTTGAATGCATCAGTGCGGGCCGTAAGCAATTTCAGCCTTGTCAGTGCATAACATTTAAATAACGACGGAGTGCGATATGAACAGCCGCAAAAGGCATAAGCAGCCTGCAATCCAAATTATAAGAGAAGCCGCGTTACCTAATGAAGGTTTATAAAGTGATCAACTCTGTGTAACGCAATCTCTAAACTAAACTAATAGCCCTAAATCTAGCACTTTCCCTTTCTTCAGGGAGTATTATGAGAGGGATAGCAATATATTGAATGCTGTAACTTTAGTTTTTCCGCCTCATTATACGACCTATTTTCAGTAGTGAAAACGAAAAGCCGTGACGTCACAGTACGTATTACATCAGTATCGACCAACGAACTGATACTGTTGTGTTGCGGGCATTCGCATTATCGATATTGAAAAAAGCGTTGCTACTCAAACTTAAGTCTCGTCTTAAACGCGGGCGTTAACTCGTGGCCTACTGCCACAATATTCTATTTTTTGTGCCCCGCGTCGCTTGTCTCTAAAGCGACAAGGTCGTGGCCTATCAAGATTCGCAATTCGCAAGTGTAGTGGCCTGGGTGCGCTTGCGCGAGTCAGTGTTCCAGATCCGGCACTCTCGGTTTCGGCGGGCCACGGTCACGGACACTTGCTTCGGATTTGTTTTTGTAACGTTTTTGCCCGGTGACATTGGTCGGGGTAATCCAGCATGCTAGATTGCCTTACCGATTAGCCGTTAAAACAAGGTTTATTATATCATTCTACTACATCTACTCATTTTAATAGTTTTATTTTGCAAATTGTTTTTGACTTACTTCCTATTATGTACGAATATATAATTAACTGTTATTCCGTCCGGAAAAATGTTCTCAAAGCTTCAATTTACTGTGGGCTTCTTCTCAGACAAGGGCGCCTTAAAACCTTCAGCTTTTGTTCGACCATGAATGTTATTATAAGTACATTACCTATATTATTTAAACAAGGCTTTTCAATATTAAAAAAATAGACAGATAAATCTACTACTGATTTGGAATTCTATTGCTACCGAAAAGGATCAGCAAAATACTTTTCTGAAAATTTATTATCATTACGGCGCATTGCTGAATGCGACTCCTTTCAAGTACTCGATAGTTATAATACCTACCTGTAATAAATTTTATTATTACAGTTGTATAAATTTGTAAGTATGTCCTTACCGAAAGCATTAATTATGAAACGAAAATTTTGCAAATAAACGCAAATCTGCTTTTAAAGCAAATCTCGAGATGTGGATTTAAGAATAGCAGTCATTCGGTTTTTTTTTCAAAACCGAATATTTTTTTATTCAAATAAAGTTATTAAAAGTGCCTCGACGTGGAAACATCCAGAGAGCAGTGGCAATGACTTAATACCATGCACTCATAGGCCGTGACTTCCGCACTTCTCGCTCACCGGTCGGCCCTCGGACGAGCCAATCAATTTGGTGCATTCAGCCAATTAAGGTTTTGTTTGTGTATCTTTCGTGACTTAACGCATTTCAAAGTTGCCGTAAGGAAATCTTTGTTCATTTTATGAGGTTACGGGACAGAAGAGTTTTGTTGACGATTTTAGTGTTACCTACTAAACCCCCCAGATGACAGATCAGTCATACAACTGTGGTGCAGTGCTCCCGCAACGCTATCAACCAAGTGGAGGAGCATCGCGCGGGTGACGGAGCGACCCAAATTAAGGAAGTCTGATGACGATTCAATTTAAACCTACGTGGTTTTTCGCAGTGCTACCCACCAAAATTGTAACGATTTTTATTTTGCTAAAAAAAAAGATTAAAGAATCATCCACCACCACTCTTTCAAGTGTGCACAAATGAGAAGGAGAACTAAAGCCCCCCAGTGGCTATCCTCTGTGCATATTGGGAGGCTCTGCGATCTCTTCACAACGCATTGGAGTCCCCTCCCTTTCAGGTTAAGCTCATCCGGACAAAAAAGCCTCCTCATTGCACGAACATATCTATGTATGAGATATGGCCGCTTGCTTCAACCATATAATCAATGGTTTGGTTATAGTCAAATACAGATTGCTATCAAATATAAATATTATAAACGCGAAAGTTTGGATGGATGTATAGATATATGGATATATGGATGTATGGATGGATGTATGGATGTTTGTTACTCAATCACGCCCGAACGGCAGAACGGATCTGGATGAAATTTGGCACAGACATAGATTACAGCCTGGAATAACACATAGGCTACATTTTATCCTAAGGAGTTCCCGCGGGAACCAAAAACCTCAAACCACGCAGACGAAGTCGCGGGCATTCGCTATAGTAGTATAATAATAAACCATAGTTTAAAAGTAAGTCGCCATTAAAGTTAATAGGTAATTACCAATTGCGATGATCACAATATCTTATTTAACTAAGTTGTATCATATGGGACCAAATTATTCAAAGGCTTTTGTTATAAATCACTCCAAAACATAAGTACGTATTTCTCACATCCTTGCTTTGTCACTTTCAAAGACCTTCTTTACGTGTGAGGTAAGCCCGTATTTTTTGAAGGGCATTATAAACGCAATGTCAGCTAATGGGCTAGTGGCGTACCCACTTATAAATAGGTACAAAATGACTAAAACGCTTCGTCAACGCTGTTGATTCAGAGTTTAAAATGACTAAACCTTTTTTTTTTTACTATTCTCTCTAATGATGACCTATTGCTAAACTTGTAGTCTAAACTTTTTCGACATATCTATAAAAGTCTATCTTAGTACTAAGTAAGTAAATAGTAAGTATATTACTCCAAAAAAATAAATATTGATAAGACTAAGTAGGTAAGGGCTTTACCTGTAAGTGGGGGTACCATTGGACATGAGAAAAATTGACAGAGTTGTTTTATCTTACTAATATGCGAAATTTATATATAATGCGAAAGTTTGGATGGATGTATGGACGTATGGGCGTATGGACGTTTGTTACTCAATCACGCCCCAACGGCTGAACGGATCTGGCTGAAATTTGGCACAGTGATAGATTATACTATGGCTATAGATAAAAGCACATAGGTTACTTTTTATCCCGGAAAATCAAAGAGTTCCCGCGGGAACCAAATAACCTCAAACCACGGAGACGAAGCAGACGAAGTCGCGGGCATTCGCTAGTGGTACATAAACATTTTCATTTCATTTTCATATTTTGATCCCGGAATAAAGAGCTCTTCGTCTGCGTGGATTATATAACCAAATTCCACAAACTATTATAAACTTGCCTTTACACATGTTTAAGAAATCCATTGAAAGTATGCTCCTGAAAAAAAAAAGCTTATTATACTGTTGAAGATTATATAAATGATAAAAGAGCATAGGTTTGACTCACTCCAGCAATGCTCAGGACTGCTCTTACTTGTGTCTACACATTGATGTAATTGTAAATTATTTCTTCAAAAGAGCAACCACCGAGTTTCTTGCTTGTTCTTCTCGGTAGGAGCGGCTTTCCGAACCAGTGGTAGATTAACTCGACTATTCAAAAGCACTTGTTAAAAGTCAACTTGAATAAAAAATATTTGATTTGATACCATTGACCTTTACCCATCGATGTCTAGATATCTAGTCTCTTATCAATCCAGTTTACATCATTCGATAAAGGGCCTGCCCTTGCCCGTATCAGTCCAAGGCCGCGGGATATCGATTCCGGCTTGTTTTTCTGCAGTTCTTTATGCACGCCCGGTGGTTCCGCCTCGGTTTCCTTCCTCATTGGTTTTCGGTGCACAATGCAAAGCGATTTGGCACTGAAGGTCGGCAATTGTTGATAATTTAATGATTTCTTTCACGCTTATTGACATTTTTTTCTGATTCAATTCGGTAGGCATAATGGAATAAAACTGTTCGTTTTACTTTTCGATTATCGCATTAATGGTAATTTATCTCTGTATGCGTCAAATTCCTCAATACATCACAAATAGGTAGGGGTTATCTTACGATGAGTCCTGATCAAGCCTCATTCAAATGATGCATGTGATATGAAATAAAAACAAAAATTAAACAGACTGCACCCTGACGCAGTCGAAATTCCGCGGGCTCGTACGAAGCGATTTGATTCCTCGTTTCTAATTCGAACCGCTAGGATATGGAATGCCCTTCCGGCTTCCGTTTTCCCCTCCCCTTTTAATATAGGTAACTTCAAATCAAGAGTGAATAACTGAATAGGCATCTTCTAGGCAAGCGCGCTCCACCTTAGGCTGCACCACCACTTGCATGCAAGTCAAGCGCTATACATTAAAAAAAATACAGTCAAAATTTTTTTTCCTATTTTGGCCACCGGCCAGATAAGTTGATAGGACCGTACCACCTTGGTGAGATCGTAGTCAAGGGCTTACTTGTACTAAAATAAAAAAGGTACCGAAGACACCGGAGCAACTGAGCTAGTTGTGTAGAACATAGATAATGATAAAATGAGGAGCGTGTATAACAACCGGTCGCAAGGTCTCGGTCCAAGCCAGTGCGTAAAGGTCAATGTTGTCGTGTTGTTACTGTATTGAGTCAACACTCAAAGGCAGCTTTGGATGTTTTCCGTAAGTGCTCTAACTACTGTGGCATTGGACATTATTTTGACGGTCGCAAAACAAACTGCCTACCGATGAGCCTAAAGCTGCCTTCCAATTGTGTAAGAAAATCGTTATCATTGGCCAAACATATGATTCGAACTATTTAAGGAGTTCATAAATGGCTGCATGTCGAAAAACATGTATGAAGTCCTTAAACAGTTTGAGTTTAAATCGTTTTAATCTGTCAAATTATTACGATTTTTTTAAACAATTGGGCCTCTGATCGCAATAATACAGGCGTGTCCGAACTCCGTGGTACGGACCCAGCATAATAATTTGTCCTAAATGAAATAAATAAGTTAGAGTTTTAATCAAATTACGAGTATATGCTCTAGGAAATAGTCTAGGTTTGCTTAAACGATTTGATAGCCCACAGTTTCTCGGCATCTTAAAGGAGCCGGAAATACCATGTGCATATTTTATTTGGCTACGTGTCCTCTAAATTTGATGTTGCATCAAAACAATTTAGAATCTGGTATTCTGCATTGTTGTTAAATTTGCATACTGCAACCTCGATTAAGTTGAGCTTCCGTAATTTTATTAATAGATTGTTTATAACAATAATAGCGATTTTCATAACAACTACAATATAACACTTCCTAGACTCGCTGGAAAGATAGTGAAATAGTAAAAGTTGTAGGGCTTTCACAAAATTATAAAATTGATACAGTGAAAATAATGCCTGTAATCCACCTCCTTATTAAAGCTAATAATTAAGAACACGTAAAAGGCAGGGTTACAATAAATAGAGCCTTGTTGCTGGATTAAAAGTAATAAGAAAAGTAAGTCAATATCATTAATCATCATTTACTTTACAATAGCAAAAAGGAGGAAGTCGGTAATTTGTGCAATTTCAATTATATTGCACCGTCGGTAATGGCAGTATTACAGAGAGGTGAAATGAAAATAAAAGTGACGAAAGAGTAGCTTGTTCTCTTTGACATAACAAAGATACTATAAAGTTTCATCGGTCGACGGTATACACATTACATAATGATACCTTAACAATGTAAAATGATAGTCGGGTTAGTTTCAGAACTATAAAAATCCCAAAATTAGGCGTTAAACTAAGAATCTCTACAGTATTGAGCTCAAAAAAATCTCTGGCTACTAAATTAGACATAGCAGACATTCGGGGATTTTGCCAATACCTACAGACTGGGCATTCGGGAATTGGGGCATTCCCGGAATTGGACATCAAGGAAAAAGTCATTCTGGTAATTGGACGTACCGTAACGACATGATATTGGTCAAAGAAAATTGCCCGCGATTTTTCAGGCGTCTGAATTTGGAAAAGAACCAGCTAGATTATCTCGCAACACCCAAAAATTTGCATAGCAGGAGAGCTTTTATTTTTCTTCTAATATTGACTCGGATTTGAGTTACCGTAGACCACGGATTTTATGTTATTTTGACCACGTTTATATTTTCATCACCAGATATACCTCGAGAGGTTTCTGGATTGAAACCCGACTGCTAAGAAGTCCTGGGGCCATACTGCCAACGCTTAAAGCGAATACTTACTTAAGCAATATTATTCAAAATTACAGTTTGATGACATGTAGGTACCTTGATTTCCTAAAATAAGGATTTTAATTCTTAAACACGAAAGTCAACAACAATGAAACAATGATTATAGCTTCAAGAGTTGGCAGTATGGCCGCTGAAGGCACGACACTACCATTTCAGAGAGATTAGGTAGCAGTTTTCTAGTCTTAAAGGCGCTTGTATAGTTAATCTATATAGCTATTTTCTATGGAATCTAGTCTGTTCTTAGATCCACATAACAGTCCATCGTCATAAGTGCATAAACTGCATCTCAAATTGCCTCAAAGTAGTTTCGCCGCCACGTGGGACGTCCCGAGGTTAATAAATGTACCGAGACGGTATACATGTCGCCCTGAAGGAATTCAATGTAACACGCTGGAATTAGATTCGTGTCTGTTTTGCAAACGTTTTGCAATCGATTGTCAGTTTTTATGAAAAGAACAATGGACTTTTTGATAAATGAACTCTGGGTTAGAACTGCTTTAAAAAAGCACAATGGGGGTAAATCGTAGGGTTTCTCTTGGAAACAAAGAATTTGTTGGTCTTCCTAATAAAACAATAAAGGAATATTATTACAGCCCCCATTGGATACACGTTTTTAACCAAATTAAATTGTTGGTTTAAACATTGGTTGGCGTACACTGTGCTCTTGATCTTGATTTTGAATCGTCATACTTAATGATGCAAACGACTCTAATGGTATTTACGAAACAGTTCTTCTGGATCTGATGTCAAAAATTGATTAACTGTTCCACTGTTTCTAACACAATTTTATGTTAATTTTATTAGATTAATAATAATAACATAAATAAAACATAAAAAAACCAGATGATGTCCGCGACTTCATCCACGTGAATCAGTTTTGTAATCCCCGTGGAAACTCCTCAATTTTCCGGGACAAAAGTATAGCTTGTCCTTCCCTGGGATGCAACCTACCTCTGTACCAAATTTCGTCATAATCGGTTGAAAAGGTGGGCTGGGAAAGCGTAGCAGACAGACAGACATACTTATGCATCTATAATATTAGTATGGATGTGATATTAATTTGTTTGTAAGTTTCAATTGATAAAAGTAATAGTGTACCTAGAAATAATAAATGAAGATTTATACAAGCTTTTATTAGGGTTCCGTAGCCAAATTTGGCAAAAACGGAACCCTTATAGATTCGTCATGTCTGTCTGTCTGTCTGTCTGTCTGTCTGTCTGTCCGTCCGTATGTCACAGCCACTTTTTTCCGAAACTATAAGAACTATACTGTTGAAACTTGGTAAGTAGATGTATTCTGTGAACCGCATTAAGATTTTCTTACAAAAATAGAAAAAAAAACAATAAATTTTGGGGGTTAGAACTTAGAACTGAAACTCAAAAAAATTTTTTTCATCTAACCCATACGTGTGGGGTATCTATGGATAGGTCTTCAAAAATGATATTGAGGTTTGTAATATCATTTTTTTCTAAACTTAATAGTTTGCGCGAGAGACACTTCCAAAGTGGTAAAATGTGTGTCCCCCCCCTGTAACTTCTAACATAAGAGAATGATAAAACTAAAAAAAATATCTGATCTATGATCTGAATCTATAACTCAAAAGCTATCTTCTCTCTACCACATGTATGCAGATGATCTCCAAATTTACACCCAGGCAACTCTTGAGAATCTTCCAGCTGCCATTGAGCTAATAAATAAAGATCTTGACTCAATTTTGGAGTGGTGTAGATTCTATGGCCTTAATATAAATCCTAAAAAATCTCAAGCCATAATTATAGGTAGTCGGCACCTAATCTCCAGAGTTGACTGGTTTTTGCTTCCTCCCATTGAATATAATGGTATAGTTATCCCGTTTTGTGATACTGTAAAGAACTTGGGAATACATATGGATTGCACTTTGGGTTGGACGAATCATTTGAATCAGGTTAGCAGGAGAACTTTTGCATCTCTCAGCTCTCTGCGTCGTCTGCGATCTTTTCTTCCAATTCCTACAAAAATTATGTTGGCACAGACTCTACTGCTTCCTATCCTTGATTATGCTGACGCAAGCTATATTAACCTGACTGAAGATCAGTTAAATAAACTTGAGAGACTTCAAAATATTAGCATTCGGTTCATATTTGGATTACGCAAATATGACCATGTATCTCAATTTCGTTCTCGTCTCAAGTGGTTACCCATCCGCCTTCGCCGGAACTTGCATATCCTTTCTATTCTGTACTGTGTGTTATTTAACCCTTCATCTCCTGCTTATTTAAAGGAGAAGTTTGAATTCGTAGGCCGTCCTGGAGAAATTCTCCGTACTACAAGGAAACTTGTTTTAAAGACGCCTAGTCATAATTCCTCTTTCTTCCATAAATCCTTTTCTGTACAAGCTGTTAAGTTGTGGAATGCTCTGCCTCTTAACATCAGAGAGGCTCAATCGTTAAATATTTTTAAAAGACTTGTAAAAAATTACTATTTGTCACAATAATAATATTATTTGTCTAGTAGTTTATTTTTATATATTTTGATACCTACTGTTTCTTTTTCTTATGAGGTTTACGTTTATTTATTTGTATATTTATTTATTTGTGAGTATATAATTATATTATGTTATTTATGTATTATATGTGTAGTATTTTTGACTTTGATGTTTTTTTAATTATAATATACACGTTTTATTATTTATATACTCGTATATATATTATGTATATAAATATATATATATATATATATATATATATATATGTATTATAATTTGTAGCTTTATATAAATATTTTTATTTCTGCACCATCTACCGGTTGTGTTTGTAGCTATGTCCTTTTACACCATTGGTTGCCTGGAAGAGATCGCTGTGTAGCGATAAGGCCGCCAAATTGTATACTTACTTTATTTTTAGCTAAGTTTACTATTGTTTATTTTCCTTTGTGGTGTACAATAAAAGTATATTCATTCATTCATTCATTCATGATGTACATTACCATGCAAACTTCCACCGAAAATTGGTTTGAACGAGATCTAGTCAGTAGTTTTTTTTAATACGTCATAAATCGTAAACCGCAATTTACCTTTCATTCAATCAACTCAAATATTTAAAAAAAACATAGGTTTGTACGGAACCCTCGGTGCGCGAGTCCGACTCGCACTTGGCCGGTTTTTTAACTGGCAATGTTTGTGTTTGTTTAGGTCAAATCTTGCAACTAAATTTTAAAACAGTTATCTCCAACCGATCGAGCTGCATTTTTTTTTACGTTTAGTTTTGACTAGCTGATGTCTGCGACTTCGTCCGCGTGGAAAAAGTTTTTTTTTATTCCCACGGGAACTCCTTCTTTTTCGGGGATAAAAAGTAGCTTATGTCACTCTCTGGGTCCTCAACTATACCCATGCAAAAAATTAGGTCGATTCGTTGCTTTATTGCGACGTGATTAAAGGACAAACCAACAAACCAATAAACCAACAAACCAACACACTTTCGCATTTGTAATATTAGTATGATGTTAATTTATGCTTATCTATGTATTGTAATCTAAATCCAATATGGCGGATGCCCAAAGATGGCGGACGAGTTATTTTTTATATGATTTGGGAATCAATTAAAAGGATTTGTTGAGAAGAAAAAATAAATTGACGTTCCACTAAGTTTAATATAGCGGACGATAAAAGCTTGTTTTTTAATGATTTAAGACATTACAATTGGCTAGAAAGCTAAAAATTTCATTGCCAAATACGTCCATCGCTCACGGCTCGCGAACGCAGACTGAATCGCGTGCGTCGGGCCGGGCGTCGTGTTCTGCGTCGACAGGCGGAAGCGTGCGCGCGCACCCGCGCAAGGCTACGCTCATGACCTCGCATCGTCTTTGTCTAGCACTATCTAGCGTTTGTTTACCCGCGAGGCCAAATGCATCATACCTACCCGACCGAGGTACTGCGCTCCTAATTATTATCCATATCCATACTAATATTATGAAAATGTGTCTGTCTGTTTGCTACGCTTTAACCGCCCATCTTTTCAACCGATTTTGTTGAATTTTAGTACAGAAATAGGTTGTATTCCGAGGAAGGACAAAGGATACTTTATATCCCGGAAAATTAGGTAAGTATAGTTCCCGCGGGAATAAAAAACCACCTCATCCACGCGGACGAAGTCGCGGGCATTATCTAAGTACTTAGTTGAATCCATAAATTAAAAGCCCTCGTAGTTAATTTTTCTAACAAGCCATGCTGTTAATTACCTACTACGATAGCAACTTAGATCCAGAAGTGCGATATGGCGTTTTGCGTCTGTTTTTTGATTGAGTTAACTTATTATTACACCAATTACAAACGCGATGTTTATCGTTAACTACGCCATATTTTAGAGCGTCTACTTAGCCAAGGTACTGTCTTTAACACTTTAGATGTCACATATCTTGACGTTCCTAAAATAAGGATAATAATTCTAAAACACGAAAGTCACTAATAATGAAACAATATGGCTTAAAGCGTTGGTAGTATGCCCCCTTATCTCCTTTGAAGCCTTAATACTTTTCTTATAAAAACTTATGTACTGCTGACTTCTTAAGCCTTATACTTTTCACTTTGAAGTCTTCATTTTGAATTCAAGGTTGATCGATTTGACCCACAGAGGATATTAGCCTTTGACACCAGAACGTGTCTCTTATTTCAATCTTGCGCTGAAAAATGCCATCAAACTCTTCACTTTGAAAGTTTAGCTACAAGATCCAATAAGAGTTTTTCATATTGGATATCACAAGTAGGTATGCTTTTCTGAAAGCACAATTAATTCCCACTATTCGAAATCATGGTTTCACACAATTCGGTCTTTGGTGAGACTGTCTATTTCACTAACGCTTAAAATTCCATATTAATTTGTATTTATCGCAGCGGAACAATGGGCACTTTTTACGATTTTCACTGTAAGCTTTGTCTTAGTTACGTTTTTAACTAGAATCACCTTCACCGTCGGAGATGGACCGATAGAACCGAGGTTAGATAATTCTTTAGATATCTCATTGTTAGGTAAAAACAACGTATTATTAAATCGCTTATTTTTTATAATCAATGTTAATGGAAAAGTTTCTTGAATAAAATCAGGGCGAAAAACATAGAGCATCATATTCAACGTAGAATAATGTAAAGGATTACTTAAATGACAAGGAAGATTGGCAATTATTTGCTTTGATACTATGATTTGTGAGATGATGATAACTTTAAAAAAACAGCTGAGTTTGTTGTGGGATCTTAGACCAGGGCGCGTTTGGAACCCTCGTAGCTTTAGTTTTAAGATACCGTAATTGATTATCAGTCACCATCACAGTTTATAAGTTATTGGATGTCAAAAAGTGTACAGTGTACCTAATTTAAATAAATAAACATTGATTGATTGATTATATTGATTCTACTGGCAATTCCTTATGCCCTGAAAAAGGCAAGAGGCAAAAAGAATCGCCAATAAGTTGCTTTTAATATTTCATGCTGATCTAAACGACATTTACTTTCTCACTTCTTATTTTATGATGATTCTAATAGCTATTTTCATTTGTTTCCAGGTAATGGCGCGAAGTAGTTCGTCTTGGTGAACGTATGATCACCCGTGAACCTAACTAGATTGTAAGTAGATATTAAACTCTAATCGTCTATATTTAAGGTTTTGTTTTCATTGATCGATAAGATTATAAGCAAGCATATCATATATCCCGATAGAAAATGCATTCGGAGTGCGTAAGATGTCTAAAACCCTGGTAATTTCTATTGATTTTACCTTTTGGCTTTTCGAATTTCATTTGAAGGTTTTCACCTGCAGGAAAATTCCGTATACATCGTCCGTATACTGCGTATCTGCCGTGCTATCAATCAATGAAAATGAGCAATTGGCAGCAAATTACCTCCAACTTCCAAAGCTACCAAAACTCTATTTGTCTTGAAACTACAAAGTTACTAATTGAAACTGAAAACTTACTCAAGACTTAAAAATGTCAAACGTTTATTTCTCAGTTGAACATAATTTAACGTATCTTGTTCGAACACCGACCTAAAAAATAAGAAAAAGTTACCAACGAAGTAAAAAATAAATTTGAAAACAAAAACAAAGTCCTAAAATTATTGTCATGAGACAACGTTTACGCAATGTGAAATAATACCTTTCTTCTTAGGTACTACAAAAAAAAAAGGAAAACCTAAAATAACTAACACAAAGACACAACGCACACCGGCGGAGCCAGGACGCGGGTTCTTTATAACAACCTTAATAATACCTTCTTTATAAGCTTCATTTACCTTTGACACAAGGCTCAACTCTCATTTTAATTATTTCATGAAGGATATACAGGTGTCTTATGTTAGGTCTACTACCTTGTGGGGCGCTGTACACAAAGTCGCTTGCTTCCAATAAGTGTTCTTCAACAAGCACCCGGCAAAACTAGGAGAGCACGATTGCGACGCGCATATTTTGAGTTTCGTTTTCTGTATCACCTTTATGACAAAGTATAAGTACTCGTAAGTAGTTTTATGTAGTATAAAACTACTTACGAGTACTTATATTATACATAAAACCCAGTTTAAGCTGTTATCAAAAAGACTCATCTCTGCCAGTGTACGTTAGCCCTTGCAAGTGTTTTAAGAGTTTTGGTAATTTTCCACATGCACAGAGATAATAATATGGAAATTAACTGCAATTTCAAGATTCGTCTCAAACTGGAGCACAAGACACCTGCGGAATGGAAATAAGACTATGTTGCACGGAGCCCAAACTCGTCCGAATGTCTGTAACGAGTTAAATCATATACAGACGTCCAGACAGATTTGGCTGATCAATTAACACAACCAACATATTATAGGACCTCTTTCAATTCTTTCTTATTCGATCACCATAAGAACGCTATGTTATTATAGTGTAGTTTTGGCGTATTTTTCAATTCAATTTTCTAATTCAATATCTCTCAATTTCGGTTCGTATTATAACAATAACATTTAGCCTGTGATGTTCCCAACACTTAGTGTAAGATAAGTAGTCATAGCTCTAACTTAAAACTGAGTTAAAATGAGACATATTTATGATACACACATAAGTCTATCCCGTTTTAACTCAAAGTAAAGCTTGAGCAAAGTCAAAGTATACTCTATAGATCTCAGCATTAGACATGGCAACGACACTTCAGTTTAAATAACCTGCTCAGTTCGGCAATTATGAGGGAACTGATAAAACGATACGCAACTGATAAGTCTCTCCGTACTTATACGTTAAGTAAAACCATCACGGGTCTGGGAATTTTATCATAGCATCGGACCTACGGTCGGCACGTGTAGATGGCATTTAACAACGCATGTAGAGGGTGATGCGGGTAACTACAGACTACACGTAACCTCACTTCGAATGTTGTTGGCCTTCGAGCCTCGCCACAATTCGGGGTGAGCTGGTTACCACGTCCCAAGTTCTGCATAAAAAGTAGAACATAAAAAAGGGTAAAAAAACACATCGCTCTATATTTGCGTACATTGTCACTTATGAATATAAAATCCTCAAGTTTTTAAGTAGCGGATAAATAATTGTTTTTGTTAAGGTTCTATACTAAAATAACGAACCTTTATACATCGTTATTTCCAGTAGGTATGTGTCTACAAGAAAAGCGAGAAATGCATAGAAAATTGGGTTAAAACCAAAAATTGGTAAATTGGTTGGTAATGGTTGGTTTAAATTGGTTGGTATGCCTGTAAAATGATTCTGCTGTTTCTAATGCGGTTGGTTTTTGGAATATCAACTACCGCTTTAGAAATTATTCACCACCAATTTTAGAAAGAAAGAAAAGAAACTGACTGAGAGACAACAGTCAACACACATCTTAAATCGGTGGGTCCAGATTTCTATAAGCACTTACTGATGCCCGCGACTTTATCTGCAGGAACTCTTTAATTTTCCGGAATAAAAAGTAGCCTATGTGCTATTCCAGATTATAATCTATCTCTGTGCCAAATTTCAGCCAGATCTGTTCAGCCGCTCTGGCGTGATTGAGTAACAAACATCCATCCATCCATCCATCCATCCATACATCCATCCAAACTTTCGAATTTATAATATTAGTATAAACATTACATTTTGCACTGGATATGTACCTATAGGCAATTGATAACATAGGTGAGCACTAAGAAATGATTTTAGCACTTCCGGCTCCCGCATTTCCTGCCACGTATAGCTCGAGCACATTCTAGCCTTTTCTGTAACTTTAAAAAAAACACTAGACATATACACGCGAGGTTTCAGGGTTATTCGTCGAGCGGCGATCAATAAATGAATAATTATTATTATCTATTGAAGTGTTCGACGTCGATCCAAGGCGAGCGGCACCGAAAACAGCTAATGACTGATAAACGGATTAGAACTATCAGGAAGTAAATAGGCGTCGTGCGCGATTCGTCCTAGTGTACCCTTGTTTGTTTGCACACAGAGAAACGGCACGGTCAGGCGCGAGTAGGACACGCACTGGCCGGGTTCCGTATGTTTCGTCTGGCGGGAGGCTACCGGCAAAGGTGGTGCCGCCAAGCGACTTAGCTTTCCATTTTAGACTGCATCATTTCTTACCATTAAGATTGCAGTCAAGGGCTAACATTAAATTGAAAAAAAAAAAAAACAGTTCCTTTCAAAAAGAGCTCTAGACGGCTAGATGCCGTCGCCGTGCCGTAGATACTGTTCTCTGATACTGTACGTGAAACGAAAGGTTGACTGACGAACCGACCCCGCAGCAGCATAGAAATCCCCGTCATCGAACGTCAATTATCGTACCTACGGTCAAATACATCTATTAACTAACCATTACGCAGTATTAAGATGGTGACGCCAACTGTACCTGAATTAAACAATTTTCTGTTTTATTCTTTCACTTGTGCCACTGCTGACAGCACCTATAGGGGTCTTCATGTCGAATTTTAAGCCACCAGTCAGTAGCGTAGCTCTGTAGGTTAGTAAGAATAGCATAGTATAGCATCCAGTGTACGCTTTGTAAAGACTTGAATATTCGTCATTCTTTTACGTCCCTTGTAAAGACGTTAATATTCGGTATCGCCTTATAATAAAAAGCCAAAAAAAACAACTTGTAAGGATACCGTTTATTTTAGTTCGATGTGGAACCCTAAAAATACTATTACGAGTTGTAACACACACGCTCACACACACGAATGAAAATGGCAATGAGATAACTAACATCACAGCACAAGGTCTTGATGTAGAGTTAGCAAGAAAAACTTTTTTGATAAAAATTAATGAATTGAATTTATATAAAAGCTTCTAGTACAACATATCCAATCTTCGACTGCTCTTAACTCAACATCCAACGAAATGATGAATAAAAAGTGCACAAACAAACAAACAAACATACAAACAAACAAACAAACAAACAAACAAACAAACAAACAAACAAACACACAACCTCTTAGGGCAAACACATATACCGTCTCCGCTTCGTCGAGGGTAAAAATAACGAAAAAGTAAATAAATTTTAATTTTAATTCTTTGTTAGAGGTAATTATTTTAAAATTACGATGTTTTTTTGTTCAAACCTTGTTATTTATATCAACTTACAATAGTAGGTATAGAAACGCTCCAATATAATAGGAAGCGCCCTGTTTTTCCATATGTTTATTATTGCTGTCATGTTACTTAATTAAAATAAACTAGTTTATTTGAAGCTGTGAAGAACAAATTATCACAAAATAGGATATTATTAGCATTAGAGAACCTTGAGAAAAAACACAAATTTTCCTCATTCCGCCCATGTACTAAGAATCCTATATTGCTACTATGCCGTTACAACGGGTGTTGATTATTTTGTTTTGGCTTGTGATGATCTAACAATAGTTGTGAAATACTGTGTCGTGTACTGTTATACATATTACGTCAAACGTAATGTTTGAAAATCCACTTATACTAGTATTATAACGATATTTATTAATATAAATCTGTCTTTTGCATCAAAACGTTAGAGCTATATGTTATAAAAAAATTAAATATAATGTATTTTATTCAAATCAACTTTTAAAGTGGCTTTGAATCGTCGAGTGAATCTACCACTGGTTCGGAATGCCGTTCTAACTGAAAACTAATGGAACCTATTTCATAATACTTCCCAGACTCGAAGAGATAGCTTACATTTTGAAGATACCCCGGATGATCAAGAGTTCCCCACGGACTGTTAAAAAATCTAAATCCATCAATGAAGAAGCACACAAGCTAAAATGATTAGTTAATTATTTTTTTAATACTAGCTGATGCCCGCGACTTCATCCGCGTAGATCCGTTCAGCTGTTCTGGCGTGAGTAACAAACATCCATACATCCATACAAACTTTCGCGTTTATAAGATTAGTAAGGATAATAAGGGTTGCATTTTCTATGCTGACGGTACACGTATAAAACGCGTGTTACTGCGTAGGTACGCAGTAATGACGGTGGCGCGACGGGCGGCAGGCGGCGGCCTTCGCAGGCGGACCAATGGACAAATATTTTTAAACTTTAGACCCACTTAGCCATCACTTAGCACTAACGCTTTGCTTATTTCAAACAATCCTCAATTACTCAGCGGTACAAAGGGCAGACTAAAACGTGAAACATTATATATTTGGAATCGTAGCTCTTAGCGGCTTAACCGCGCGTAGAGGCCCCACCAACCTATCTGGCCCGATGGCCAAAATTGGAACTAATTTTTATGCCTGTTTAGTTTTTGTATTGATTTTAAATTTAATATAAACCTACTAGCGACGCTGTCACCGGGTTAGATAAATTTGTGGGACAATATTCCTAATAGTCAGCAAAAATATTTCAATGAGAGTAGTGTTTTATGCTGACGGTACATGTGCAACACGCATGTAGCGTACGCATTGACGGCCGCGTGACAGGCGGTAGACGGTAACCTTCACAGCCGGAGCAATGGATACCTACTTATTTTCGTTCCTAAGTTTGGAACAGGCTTACGCATTATTTTCGATTCATGCATCAGCGAATCTATTAATAAATTATATTAATCAACAAAAAATGGTAGCGTCAGCATATGACATCATGCGCTTGTATTAGGCCTTCACTACCTAGGCCGGTAGCTGGATGAGTGTATGGTTATATATGATTTTCATGGTATCTTCACACTGGGACTGTACATTTGACAGGAAACTCGATACCCAGTTTTTTTATTTTTCGTTTGAAATATTTTTCCCTTGAGGTATATAAGATTGATCGTATAATTTAGGTACCTACTAATATTATAAATGTGACGTCTGACTGTCTGCTAAGCTTTCACGACCCATCTTTTCAACCGATTTAGACGAAAATTTGGTGCAGAGATAAGTTCGTAAGTTAAGAGAGAAGAGTACGATATAGCTAACGAAATCTAATTTATTAAAAACTATGAAACAGTTTGCAACTATACAGTAACAGGGGCCATACTGCCAACGCTTAAAGCAATACTTACAATACAATAGCAATACTTTAAGGCAATATTACTCAAAATTACAGTTTGATGTCACGTACCTTGACGTTCCTAAAATAAGGATTATAATTATTATAAAACACGAAAGTCAACAATAATGAAACAATAAGGCTATAAGCGTTCGCAGTATGGCCCCAGTAATGTTATTTGTGTGCAAAAAAGTATTAAATAAATGAATAAGTCACACACACACACACACACACACACAAGTTCACTGTATGGTAATGAAACGCATTTCGCGTTAAACTACTTAGCAGAATTCTTATCCTAGTCCTTACTAATGTATGACTAAGGACGCATGGACGTTTGTTACTCAATCACGCCGGAACGGCTGAACGGATCTGGATGAAATTTGACACAGGGATAGATTATAGTCTTAAATAACACATATGCTACTTTTATCCCGGAAAATTAACGAGTTCCCGCGGGAACCAAAAAACCTCAAATGGATGTTTGTTACTCAATCACGCCAGAACGGCTGAACGGATCTGGATGAAATTTGGCACAGAGATAGATTATAGTCTGGAATAACGCTACTTTTTACCCCGAAAAATTAAAGAGTTCCCGCGGGAACCAAAAAGCCTCAATCCACGCGGACGAAGTCGCGGGCATCAGCTAGTTTTAAATAAGACTCTCATTGAGTTCTGCACAGTTCTGATCTTATCCCAACTGGATTAAAGTCTTAAAGTACAAGACAATTGATTTATCTTAGTCTATAAATTGCAATATACTCGACGTGACGTCCTAAGCTGGACTTATGAGCGCACTATGTAGGACTAGGATACAACTAATGGACATAAAACTGATCGCATACCCTCTCGAGACCGCAAGATGCGCCAAATGCAAATGAAAGAAAGAGCCAGGTCAACCCGCTACCTTCTTAGATTCCATTGCAGGATCGCAGTCAAGGACAACGTCCACGCAAGAAAAATGGCCTCGCACTATAGGATAGAGCTGAATAGGTTTAACTTAATCGCATACGTAGTACGTGGTGCATGCACCGCAGGCAACGCAACCGCAGACATTAGAGGAACTCTTTTTTTGTTTATTGATCTCAGCTATGTATACTGAGTTTTTCATATTCCAAATAAAGGTTTATTTAGTAAACTAATCCGCCGTTCAGTCGCAACCTCAGCCTTCAGTATTTCTTCGACGTAAACGATGAGTATTTTTAGTACTGAAAATTAATGCCCTGCAGTTGCTTGCAAGTCTTTAAGTCTCTAGCACTTCTTCATTGCATTTTCCCCCTGTCTCTTGGGGCATTCAATTTTACAGCGAAAACATACAACGGATTGTACAGGACAAAACCACACCCACGCGAAACGACACGGACGTTTTGTCTAATCGCTGTGTTTTCGCTCCATATTAAAGTGAATGTCGCGGACTTTTCGCGCTGTTCTTTGTCCTGTCCGGTGCGTAATGAGTTTATGCCCTTAATTTTCTCGCGAACCTTGCGTCTCTTGCGGCTATTGCCACTCTGCGATCATCTTTTTCACGATTTCTCTGAAAAGAGACCAGCGATGCAAACGGGCTCCATGAATTAAAGGCGTCCGTCTTGTTCCCTTTCTCTTTGTTTTATCTGTAACAGCGGACTTTCATCGAGCGTTTGCGAGTTGCATTGTAGTTGTCGACGGCGAATCCGAGTTATAAACCAATCTGAGGGAACTGCGTAATCTGCTGAAGATTGATTATAATGATAGATAGTTAATAGATAAAAGGGTGATCGTTGCTCGGATCGTGCAAAGAAAAGTAAAATATTGAAGGTAAAATGAAAAAAAATAGTGAAAATATTGATTGAAACAAGACTTGCAAACGAACTGAAATTGATTAGTAAACTTAAATGTTTATTATTCAAGTAAACTTTGACAAGTGCTTACCACTGTTTAATTTTGCTTTACCACTGGCTATCCAAACGGATAGCCATTTCCTATTAAGAAGAACCAGCAAGAAACTCGGTGGTTGCTCTTTTGAAAATATGGAGTAAATTGAGGAAACTGGATCCATCAGTACACATTTTTCCCTCACGGCTACAGCCTACAATGCATGATGATTCTAAACTTACTTATTATGATGAGTACGCAGTTATTATATGCACGCCATTAATAGATGCTGCGCATGCGCGTAGGGTGACGTAGGCCGTTGGCATCGGACAAGGCTCTTCCTAGACCTTTTTCACTGAGTCACTGGGCGATTCGGTTATACGCATAACGCACGTTACGTTGTGATCCCGAATTTCATGTTGGATATTAGTTTAGTGATTTAAACTGTTAAGACTAAGCTAGTGCTAGACTAAGAGTAGCTAAACTTCGGTCTCCTATTCGGAGGGTCCGGGTAACTAGTATTTTATATGAGCCCTGGGCATGTGTAACTTTTTAGAGTTACGTGCGTTTTAACTCAAGAAAAACGGAATTTAATATACCTAACTGTCTTGGACCGATGGAATATGGAGATTGGAGGTGCAAATCTAGCTTCTTCGTATTCTCCGTGGCCCGTGCCTAAGAGAGGCCGTTAAGTCGCCGATCCCGATTATTATAACTAACTTATGATAATAATCGTCAAAACTAACCAAGGGTAGAGATAGAAGAGCTCTATCTCTACCCTTGGTTAGTTTAGGGTTTTTAGATTTGACGGTCGCGTCGTACGCAGGACCTGGGAACACGCTGCCTTGTCATCCCAAGAAATCCTCACCCATCATATGAATAATATATCCTCGCACCTATTTTATTAAAATATAGCACTAAGAACTAAAACACAGGGAGAGACATATAGATACCAGTTGTTAACTCGGCGCAAAGCACCAGTCGTCGAATATACTGGAAACTGCTAACTACGGCCGACGGTTCCGGGTTGGAAGCCAGCCAGAATGCACAAAGCATGCAACGCCTTTGTAGTTATCGTGAGGCGATTCGGCGCTCAGGGTTTTAGTACCACTAAAACATTTTTTGACTGTTAATATGTGCTCTACTTTCATTTTATTTGCATTATTTACGCAAATGAGACGTATTACATACCTATAGTAAGAGACAAAGAGATGCATAATTACCATAATATCAGCATTACGCTGAGTTCGATGCCCTTTTTGGGATTTTCTACAACACAGAGTCTATAAGTTTTTTCTGTATCTTGTAATTTTGTTTGTTTTCTGAGTTATTTGAAAGGTTTTATTTACTTATTTAATTAAAGAAAAAAGATTACTCTGTTGTAATTAAGGAAAAACCGGCCAAGTGCGAGTCGGACTCGCGCACCGAGGGTTCCGTACTCAAGAAGTAGGTATAATTACCTTTGTTAATGAACCGCAAAACTAACTTTGTTTGTAGAGGTTTACTGTTAATATCAAAAAATTACGTTTGTTGTATGGGAGCCCCCCTTTAATATTTACTTTATTGATATTTAATTATTTATTTTGAAAGGTAATATACAAGTTAATATTCTGTGTAAATTTGAACCGTCTACCTGTTACCGTTTTTAATATTGAGCAAAAAAATACGAAAAAACACGTTTATTGTATGGGGACCCCCCTGAATATATATATATTTTTAATTTTTATTATTTGTTGTTATAGCGGCAACGGAAATACATCATTTGTGAAAATTTCAGCTTTCTAGCTATCACGGTCTATGAGATACAGCCTGGAGACAGACAGACAGACAGACAGACAGCGGAGTCTTAGTAATAGGGTCCCGTTTTTACCCTTTGGGTACGGAACCCTAAAAAGAAGCTTAATTCGCTATAATCCGCCAAAGCAGACAAATCTATGTACAGCGGCGTGTAGCTCGCGATATTCACCGCCCAATAAGTCAGCAATTCGCATCTCCACAACACCACATCACACAAATCTTCCAAATTACTCTCAACGTCTTTTCACAACACAAATTTTATCTTGCCCATTCTTTCTCTATCTCTTTCATAAAACCGCCTACGGAAAGGGACAGCATTAGATTTAGTGCTGTCAATTTAGTTTAGCTATGATCGTGTACAACAGTATTAGCCATCACAATCTCTTAAAATTCTTCCACACATAGTTTATATCACTTACTTTAACCGTGCCCGCCCGCCAACCCGCATTGGAGCAGCGTGGTGGGTCTAAGCTCTAATTCCCGCTCTCCTATGAGAGTGGAGGCCTGTGCCCAGCAGTGGGACGTTAATAGGCTGTAGTGATGACTTTAACCGTGAAAGAAAACATCCTCAGGAAACCTGTACGCCAGGGACCACATTGCCAACGCTTAAAGCCATACTGCTTCATTGTTGACTTTCGTGTGTTAGAATTATAATCCTTATTTTAGTAACGTCAAGGTACGTGACATCAAACTGACATTTTGAGTAATATTGCTTAGGTATTGCTTAAGTATGGCCACTGACTGAGAGTTCCTAGTAATGTTCTCAAATATTTGTGAAATGTACCAATCAACACTTTACAATGGGCGTTCATAGTTCTTACCTTTATCCTTAACCTCTTGTCTACGCATTCCTTCAAAGCACCAAGAGGACCCGACATCGTCTCCATGCGTGTCAGTACATTCTTCGCTTTCCGCACCTTTCTTTGAACTAGAAGTCCTAAAAAAAAAACAGATAAACTATATATCTATTGGTCATTATGTAGATATTATTGTTCGAAACAAGATAAAAAAATCCCTTTTACGTTAGATATTATACGGACACGAACACCTGTCGTTTTTATTATTTAAAACTAAGGTACCCACTACAGAGATTTGGCATACGTAGAGCGGCTAATCGGGAATACTTTTATACCTATCCGTTTTCATAAACATCACTATTTAAGTCTCCATATTTATACTACACACAAGAGTGCATAGTAGCATAGTGTTGAGTGAATACAGTTTAACTTTGTGAATTCTTTTCCAAAGTCAGTAATTTTTCAAATGGAAAATGGAGTGGCAATTGTAATGCACACTTTTTGAACGTCATTTGTTGGACTTGACAAATAAATTAAGGGTGATTATATTATTAATTATATATTAAAACTAAAGTTACGAGTTAGTTTGCTAAGTGTATTGCGCCGTTAGCACTTAAGATGTAACTATTATTCGATGAACATTTATTATATATGGGACGTATTATAATTTTTTCTTCTTTCTTCAATTTTGTTACTTGTTCTTCTCTATATAATATGCGACGTTTAAATATCTTGGCACCGAAAAATTAAATTACTTTAATCATATTTTACCATGAATTGTATAAAGTACTTTCTTAGTAATTTGAACGTGAAATTGGTCAATTTGCAATAAGTGCAACTTTAACATGATAATAGTCGTTAAAGCCCGCCAACCCGCATTGGAGCAGCGTGGTGGGTCTAAGCTCCAATTCCCTCTTTCCTATCGTTAATGGGCTGTAGTGGTGGTGGTGGTGGGCAACTTTGACCGTCGTTCGAACTTGGGGAAGAGAACTAAAGTAATTAAATGAAACCACTTGTATGGTAAATGGGTACTTATAGGCAATTGAACATTCACCTTTACCATATGCCACGATAGAAAGTGGTGAGGTAATGTGTAGAAGAAACTAACTTTTCTTATAACGAGTTTTATGCTGACTTTTCACTATGTTTGTGTGAGGACACTTTATAGACTAATAGACTAGATGACGCCTGCGAATTTAGGTTCTGAAAATCCCATGACACTCTTTGATTTTTTGGAATAAAAAGTAGCCTATAGGTCCTAAATTATATTATATATACAAGATTTCACGTCGACGCGTTGCACCGTTACAGCGTGATTGAAGAACAAAGCAACAAACAAACATAGTTTTAAATTTATAACATTAGAAGGGATATGAAGAATTATTATAATTTTTTGTGTCGCCTTATTCTCATAGTATCGATACCATTAAATATTCAAAACACACCATTTCCGAAAATCGATTGCATCTCAAACCACTTCTTGCAGTAGGTATAGTCCCACAGACTTGTCTGACCCGGTGACAGCGTCGCTAGTAGATATGCAAAATAAAATTTAAAAAAAACTTAACAGGCATAAAAATTAGTTCTAATTTAGACCACCGGGTCAGATAAGTTTGACGGACTATACTAGTTTTCACAATATCGATATTAAGCTAGAAACATAAAAATTGGCAATTAATATGTAGTTCGTTTTAAATAATAAAAATATTTTTAAAAAAACGGTTCAAAAATGACTTACGAGAGCGCTGCAGTTCCTACTTCAAGCAATTAGTAATGATCAGCACCTAGCTACTATAACTGACCTACGGTAATACAATGTGATGGAGCACGATAAGTATATAAAGTTATGACTACATATTATTACAAGACAATCCATACTATCCATACTAATATTATAAATGCGAAAGTGTGTCTGTCTGTCTGTCTATCTGTCTGTCTGTCTGTCTGTCTGCTACGCTTTCACGGCCCAACTACTCAACCGATTTTGATGAAATTTGGTACAGAGATAGGTTACATCCCAGGGAAGGACATAGGCTACTTTTGATCCCGGAAAATTGAAGAGTTCCCGCGGGAATCACAAAAATGTATCTGTTCAACCGATTTTGATGAAATTTGGTACAAGGACATAGTTGTGTTCCGGGGAAGGACATAGGCTACTTTTTATCCCGGAAAATTAAAAAGTTCTCGCGGGAATCAAAAAACATAAATCCACGCGGACGAAGTCGCGGGAATCATCTAGTAATATATAAGCAAGCCATTTTCAACCGATTTCAAAAAAGGAGGAGTTTTTTTTTATGTTTGTTATCTCAGAACTTTTGACTGGGTGGACCGATTTGGATAATTCTTTTTTTATTTGAAAGGGCATACTTCCCAAGTGGTCCCATATAAATTTTATCGAAATCGGTCGAGCGGTTTTTAAAATATCAACAATAAAATAAGTACTTTGTATAGCGTGTGCTTGTTGTTGTAAAGTTGGCGCGGGAGTTTGAAGTCGGTTGTTTAAAAAGAATTTTTTATATTAAACTAGCTGATGCCCGCGACTTCGTCCGCGTGGATTGAGGCTTTTGGTTCCCGCGGGATATCTTAAATTTTCCGGGATAAAAGTAGCCTATATGTTATTCCAGACTATAATCTATATATATGTCAAATTTCATCCAGATCCGTTCAGCCGTTCTGGCGTGAAAGAGTAACAAACATCCACCCATCCATCCATCCATCCATACTTACAAACTTTCGCGTTTATAATATTAGTAGGATATACTTAGGTATAACTTATCCAGTGTTTTCACATCACACAGTTGAAATGCAATACTTTTATATTAAATAGCTGGTACCCGCGACTTCGTCTGCGTACATTTAATTTGAATATCATGGATTTTATTAGAAGAACGGTATAGATTTGGGTATAGCATTTGGTTAAAAGAGAGTAGGTGTATTTAAAAAAATTAAAAAATATCTGTTTACAGTAGGTATAAGGTAGGTACCTATGTATTCCATTGAGTGGCAGAAAGTACCTAGGAAAATTTATTGGTCCCTTATGTCCAAGAGACACTTACAGGGGCCAGCGTCACGTTGTGTACAAAAATATTTTAAAATGACCTAATTTAAAACATTTTTGTACACAACGTTTGCTGTTTTGTTATTATTTGTTAAAATGTGGAGATTGTTTGGACTCGACACTCGCGAGCAGGCCACGTACAGTTGGCCATGCGAAAAACAGTTTTTCTCTAAATGGACACCTGCTACTTTGAGTGTTTGCCCTTGCGCTTTGTTAATGGTACCTAATTGCGAAGGCTGGTTTGAGGGGAAACTGGATTCTTTTAAACTGAAAAGGTAAATCCGTAGGGATCATGGGTATGCGGGGTATCAAAACTTCTTCATCTTTAGCTATTCCTGTCATTATAATTGCTCTAATAATATTGCGTCCTAGCTGCGTAATTTGCAATCGAGTCCCGTTGCATAGTCTCGGCGCTTCGAGATTTCTCATTAACAAAACTGGAACCCCAACTTTCAGTCTCAGCTTATGAGACGGCACTCCTGACAGCTCTAAAGAGTTTAGAAACTCTGTAGGATAAGATGTCACCTGTTCACTGTCCATGACAATATCTACTGACAAATATTCGACAACATCGCCTTGCACATGTGACATCATTCGTTCATTGATCTGTCCCACGATTTCATTGGTCGGTGCTAATATTGCCCTTTCACACAGCCACTTTCTATTCCTCATGTTATATTCCAAACCGGGATAGACGTTGTTTTTAAGACCTTCCAAGTTCGGCGAATGTGCGCGACGACGACCGACGACCGACGGCAGCGGCGGCGATGCAGAGTATTCGTTAAAAGGAACTTTAACTTCAAAAGCCAAATTTTTTAGGTAAAAAGATTTTGTATACAAAAAGTTTGGCTTCGTAGTTCCCGTTCCGAATCCGTTCCGTTCCGTTCGAATTTTGGGAATTCCGTTTGTAGAAAAACTCTGCACATCCTAAGACACCTACGTACCAAGATCATACAAACTTTCAACCCCTATTTCACCCCCACACTGGTAAAAATTTCAAAAAGCTAGAACAAACGATTTTTTGTTTCTTATTTAGTGCCTAAATACAAAATGTAATGTTTTTATCTTCAAAAATGACGAACTTCATACAAACTTTCAACCCCTATTTCATCCCCTCACAGTTTTAAATTTCAAGAACGCTAGAACAAATGTTTAATTATTTCATATCAAGTGCTTAAATATAAAGTTACATGGTTTTATCTTTTAAAATTAAGAAATCCCATACAAACTTTCAACCCCTATTTCAACCTCTTCATCCCTTTTTTTCGCAATAAAAGGTAGCCTATGTTCTTTCTCAGGGTCTAAAGATTGTCTGTGCCAAATTTCATCAAAATCGGTTGAGAGGTTTAAGCGGGAAAGCGTAACAGACAGACAGACAGACAGACAGACAGACAGACAGACAGAGTTACTTTCGCATTTATAATATTAGTATGGATTATAAATTACCTAGACTGGATTCATTCTATGAGGCCTATTGAAGCCTGTTTTACGGGAAAGGGAAACTATTCTACAGTAGGTACTTCATATGCATAATAAATACTCTACTTCGGTGTATTTACATTTATCCGTCTATCCGCCTGTCTATCAGAGCCCTTTCAGGGCCCATACAGCTGCCAACGCTTAAAGCAATATAACTCAAAGTGGCAGTTTGATGTCACGTACCTTGACGTTCCTAAAATAATGATTATAATTCTAAAGCACGAAATTCAACAATAATGAAACAATATCACTTTAAGCGTTAGCAGTACGGCCCCTGTTATAGCTTCGGATTAGGATATAAGTCATCTCCATTACTTTTATGAATAAAAAAGTTGTATGGAAGCAACCGGCCTCGCATCCAGTGACCCACAAGGCAGTGTAATAAGTAAGTACTTGTAACGTAACGTATGTGTTGCATTGTTTAATTAATTATTGTAACCTCTTTTTTTAAAGAAAAGATCAATTGCTGAGTTTCTTGCCGGCTCTTCCCATTAGAATCAGCTTTCCGAGTTGTCCTACGTGGCATAAATAAATCATTTATTTATCATTTACTTTTAGCTAAATCGGTTCAGTCATTGTTACAAACATCCAAACTTTCACATTTATAGTAAGAACCCATTAATAGTAGTATATGTGACTATATTACATTTTATTGGAATAATAAAGGTTTGTTCAATGCGTAGTTACGACAATTATTCTAAGGGTCATAGTAACCCATGACCTTTCGACTTCGAGTCGTGGTCTCAACAACCTACCAACGAGGCTTTACTGCTATAGCCTTTGGGCTTTGTAAGCAATTAATTGTACTTATTCAAGGCAAAAGTATTAATATACTAGCCGCGAAGCCCGCGACTTCGTCCGCGTGGTGCGCGGACACCTTAATTTATTTTTTTGTTCGGAAAACTTACACCTACATACAAAAAAGTGGATAGATAAATATAAAGAATAAGTATAACGCCAATGACAAGAAAGAATTTTCAGGGATAAAAAGTTGTCCATGGCCTTCCCTGGGATGCAACCTGTCTCTATACCGAATTTAATCAAACAATTATAGTATAGATACGAAATCAATGTGTTTTATTGTCGAAAAGCTTATGCCCGTGACTTGGCATAGATTAGCTTGTTTTTTTTTTTTTTTTAAATATATAGGTTAGCGCTTGGCTGCAATCAGACTTGCTTGCAAGTGGTGATGCAGCCTAAGGTGGAGCGCGCTTGCCTAGAAGATGCCTATTCACTCTTGATTTGAAGGTACCTATATTAAAAGAGGAGGGGAAAACGGAAGCCGGGAGGGCATTCCATATCCTAGCGGTTCGAATTAGAAACGAGGAAGCAAATCGCTTCGTACGAGCCCGCGGAATTTCGACTGCGTAAGGGTGCAGACCTTGTCGATGCCTTGCGGTCCGACAGTAAAAAGGTGACGGAGGAACCAGATCGAATAGCTCTTGAGCACACTCTCCGAAATATATCCTGTAGAATACCGACAGACAGGCAACTTTGCGCCGATGTTCTAAGCTTTGCAGCTTTGAAATGACCAGCGCTTTGTTACCAATAAGTCTCCTGGCGCGACGATCCACCGAATCCAATGCATCAAGCTGGTACTTGGCCGAGCCATCCCATAAATGGCTGCAGTACTCCATGCACGATCGAACTTGTGCTTGGTATAGAATAAGAAGCTGTTCCGGCGTGAAGTACCGCTTGACTTTGTTGAGGATGCCAAGTTTCTTGCCAGCTGTTTTTGCCTTGGATTGTTTTGTTTTTTTCATGATGTTTTCCCGGGATTGAAACCCGTTTCGTAGGTTTAACATGATCATTTCAACTTATTAAAGCGAAGATTCGGTATCACGCAAACCACTTCGCCTGGCTCAGCCGGTATGCGTTGCGCCTTATAATAATCAATAACTATAAAAGGCTTTGTCCTGAGTGACTGACAGACAACCTACAGCCCAACGGCATTTGAAATGAGAGATATACCTTGATCACCCCAGAGGTGTACTAAGGAAGTAATTTTGAAAATTCCACACCCATATGGGGTTAGGGGGTTTATTCAAGTTATATCTATGAAACTTGGTGTTTGTGCTTTCGGTGAAAAAATGAAGAATTTTATATTTTTCACAGTTTTTGAAATCTTTTTTTTAAGAACCTAATTGCACACGGACGAAGTCGCGGACAAACGCTAGTGGGTAATAATTCAAATGGCGTTAAAAACGTAAATCAATCCACATGTATTGTATTGTATGTTTGTGTATAACTATTTTCACAGGTGTGTTTTTCATTACTCCGAAACTCAAGAGCAACGACTTTTGCGAATACGTCAACCTCTGCTCCATTAAGCATACACCATAGTTAAACAATCATACAGTCGATTGAAATAATACGCATAATTATACGGAGAGTATGTTAACAGCGAATTTGACAAAATTCTCATGAGTTAACTCATAATTTCGGTAACAAAGCGGAGCGGAGTTCGGTCTATTTCCTTATAATGTGGCCTCCTCAATTATGAAATATCCAAAGTCTAATCACATTATTGTGGTCATCGCAACAATCATTGTTCGATAGGTTACCTAATATTACTTACTAATTTTTATCCCGGAAAATTAATTAGTTGCCGTGGGAATTTAAAAAAACTTCGCCACCGCTCATAGTAGACATACAGACAGATATTTTTATTACTAAACTCCCCAATGTTAATCTCGATAGTGTAATTATAAATGCCGACGCGACTCGACGGTTACATATTATGTATCACCACTGCCGGCTGGTGCTCAATTAAACTGCATGATTGTTAAACTGTGGCGTTACCCACACTCTATAATAAATATGTAAAAAAGTGTTAAAAACAAAAGTGATTTAAAACATTTGTTTGAGTAAACTGAGGTGTGAAGTGAGCATCATTTATTTTAAATCGGACCGAATTATTTGTTTTTAGTGTGGGCTTACTGTGTAGTAAGGGGGCCATACTGCCAACGGTTAAAGCAATAAGTTTAAGCAATATTACTCAAAATGACAGTTTGATTTCACGAACCTCGACGTTCCTAAAATAAGTATTAAAATCCAAAAACATGAAATTCAACAATAATCAAACAATTTGTGTACTACACAATCTCTAAACTAAACTAAAATGACATCTCTAAAACCTAGTTCTGTCCGTTTCTGCAGAGAGTATTATGAAAGGGTTAGCAATATTTATGGTGCTGTGATTTAAGTTTAGTTAAGAGATTGTGTACAACGGAGTCAGCCCCAATATGGCTCTAAAGCATTGGCACTTGGCAGTATGGCCCAAGGTAGGTAATCCAAATCAAAATTTTCTCCTAATTTTTAACCGATGGTATAGTCCTCACTCTTGGCATAATAATTTATGTCAAATTAAGAAGCCATAAGTTAGCACACGGAAGCCATAAGTTAGACAAGGAAAGGTGCAAGTCTCCAGATCCTACATATAAGCATGGAAATAATCAAGTCTTGATACGTTGCTCTGTTACGTGCAAAGGCGGCCTTATTGCGTACAGAACAATCTCCACCAGGCAACCTTTGGTGAGAGGAATGAACAAGGTGTGTAGGAGTGATATACTAGTATAGCATAACACACGTTATTATTAAAAGTAGGTAATAACGGTTAGGACGGATTCCACAATTTATCTTTACCTACACAAAAAGTTTAAAATATCTATTCATAATATTATTATGCTTCTTAAAAAGCATATACTATTATACTTTTAAAGAGTTCCCGCGGGAATTAAAAATCCTTAAACCACGCGGACAAAGTCGCGGGTATTACCTGGTTATTAATATTGTTATTTTTTTAAACAAGCGCCAAGTTTCTTGCTCGTCTATCTTGTTAGAAATGACATTCCGAACCAGCTGTAGAATCATCTGACGATTCGAAAGCACTTGCAATCTTCGAACGAACCGAAAATACCACTCACTCACTCACTGACTAATCACGATATCTCAGGAACTATAAAGCGTACAGACTTGAAATATGGAAGGTAGATTACTTCTATGGTGTAGACGCCAGCTAAGAAAGGGTTTTGAGAAAATCCACCCCTAAGGGGTTAAAATAGGGGTTGGTAGTTTGTATGAAAGTCGTTTGTTTTTAAAGTTAAGAGACATGAAAATCGGCAATTAAGTTATTAGTTATAAATAATAAAAGCCTGCATAAGCAATTTTACAAAAATGTACCCCAATAGGGGTGAAATGGGGTTTGTAAGTTTGTATGAAAGTCCTATGTTTCTTAAGTTAGAGACTTGAAAATCGGGATTTAGGTTATTAGCGTTAAATAATATTAACCTGTATAAGCAATTTTACAAAAATCCACCCCAAAAGGGGTGAAATGGGGGTGAAAGGTTACATAAAATTTTTATGATTTTGAAGTATAGACATGAAAATCAGCATTTAAGTTATAAGTTATAAATAATAATAAAACCTGCATAAGCTATATAAAACCTCTATAGATAGGCTGTTTGCAGCGGGAAAATTTCATCATCTAATAGGAAATCAACACGCGGACGAAGTCGCGGGCGACCTCTAGTAGTTTTATATCAATAAAAAATCCTTCGTCTTTTATGAACTCAAACACATATTGTTTTATTCAAATAAACTTATAAAAGTGCTTCCGAATCGTCAAGTGTACCTATCTATCACTGTTTCGGAATGCCATTCCTACCCAGAATAACCAGCAAGAAACTCGATGGTTGCTCTTTTTAAAAAAAAATATTTACAATAACATCAATGTGTTATATGTGTAGATACATAAGTAACCGCAGTCCTTAGCATTGCTGGAGCGAATCAAATCCATGCCCTTTTATCATTTACATCATCTTCAACCGTATAATAAGCTTTTTTCAGGCGATGACTCCGGGCAGGTTACTGCAGGGTGATTGATATCAATGTAGGTCAACTAACAAAATTGCAATGTGCCGAACCCGTTCATTGATTCACTCGGTCAAAGATCCCGGACCGGACCGAACATCAGCTCTTAAAATTACAACCATACAGTGGACTGACGCCCATACAAATTACAGACTCGACTACCGTGGTAACTGAGAGAAATAGGAAACTGCATACATAGGGGTTTGAATATTTTGGCCTACCAACTATTCCGCCATTATTATTTTTTTATCAAAATAGCGGCCTATCTATCTATCAAAATTCTATCTGATCTACTCAATGATGGAACCACCAGTAGAGCTTTGATAGCTTATAGATCGGAAACCTGACGCTTTAGAAGATTTTGTCTCATATAATACTTGCTTGTATTGATGCCAACTATTGATTAATACAAGTTTTATGATTGGACGTTATTTCGAAAATAAAATAAAATGGCGGAATGTTAGGTAGGCCAGGCTTCAAAGATAAATATTCTAACACCTTTGACATTAGAGTGACAGTGTTTTTATTGAAAATTCTGCCAGTTTCCTCTGTCATGTCCCCCCCGCAGCGTTGCTCAGTGTAGAATGTAGATGCCTCGAACGACTGGTAGGAAAGAACGAATCTCCTTAGACTGTGGTAACGATCAAAATGTTTTACGGTATGCTTAAAAATTTCTAAAATATTTTCTCAAGACTTCCTCATAATGCACATATATCTGAAATGACAATGGATAAAAATATGCATATTTAAAAACAAGGAAGACTTAAAACAAAAATAAAAACTACTTCAAAAGAATTCATCAAAGCTTTCTAAAAAAATCTTTGCTAATTTCCCAATAAATCAAAATTTGACATTTTAAAAGGGCAACATACGAGCTACCTACTTTTTACAAGACTTAGTTACAAACTGCATATTTAAACCAACAAGACATAATTAAAACAATAACAAAAGTCGCTTCAAAGGGATCCAAATCGGCATTATTTCTCCAAATTTGTCATGGCTAATTTAGCAATAAATAAAAATATGTCATTTTAAAAGGACAGTTCCAAAATTATTAATTAGTTTCAAAATTAGGAAAGAAGTAGCTCAGATTCATAATTTGATAGATTATTAATAGACCAGTGCCGAAGCCTTTGAAAATGGTAAAAAGTGAAAAAAAATCATAGTAGGATGAAACCCATTGGAAATGGAAGAGAATACAACAAAAATGAAAGGAAAAATAATTTACGGGCGATCTGAGATCGGGAAGTGGAAGGGGGTGGTTTTTAAGGGTAAAAAACGGTTTTTCTCGATTTCCGGCAAAACTACACGTCCTATGGACAAAAATTAAATTGCAAAGTTGCAGGTAATAAAAAGATCTACAACTTTTATATTTACACTTTTTTCACATTACCTCAAAATTTATGTGAAAAACTCAAGTAACCAAGTTTTTGGTTTTTTATTTTTATCTTCTACAAAACAATTTTTTTTTTTACAAAATTTAGTGAAAACGTTCCGTTTTATGTCCCAAATACACTGTAATTTTTTGGATTTAAAATATTTATTATTATACCCTTATTTTGACTTAATATCGAAAAAGCAGGCCTATTTTCAATCGAAAATTCTCCCGTCAAAATATCTGCTTTTTACAAAAAGTTGGTAGGTTTTATGTTTGTTGAAATCTCTACTTTCTGATGGTGTAGAAAAAAATATACATTACTATGGTAAATTTTCTCAGAAAATGCAAAATACTAACTCGAACTCGAATCCAAATTATTTTTTTTTTAATCATAAAAAATATACCTCACCGTGGTAAACTTTCTCAGAAAATGCAAAAAAGCGAAAAGAACATAAATCCGATTTTTAAAAAAATTATTATGTACAATTTTGAGCTACTTATTAAAATTTACACTTTAATTACTCGAAAAACGTAAGATTCCATATAACATTGATTAACAAAAAATCAAGAAGATATAAAACATAAAAATTGCACAATACATGCGACATTGGACATAATGATTAAAAAAAATATTCGGATTTGAGTTATTTTCGTTTTTTTTTGCATTTTCTGAGAAAATTTACCAAAGGAAGGTATATTTTATATGATTTTAAAAAAATCGGATTCAAGTTCGAGTTAGTTTTTTGTATTTTCTGAGAAAATTTATCACAGTAATGTATATTTTTTTCTACACCATCAGAAAGTAGAGATTTCAACAAACAAAAAACCTACCGACGTTTTGTAAAAAGCAGATATTTTGACGGGAGAATTTTCGATTGAAAATAGGCCTGCTTTTTCAATATTAAGTCAAAATAAGGTTAAAATAATACATATTTGAAATCCAAAAAATTACAGTGCATTTGGGACATAAAACGGAAGGTTTTCACTAAATTTCGTACAAGAAAAACTATTGTTTTGTAGAAGATAAAAATAAAAAAACCAAAAACTTGGTTACTTGAGTTTTTCACATAAATTTTGAGGTAATGTGAAAAAAGTGTAAATATAAAAGTTGTAGATCTTTTTATTACCTACAACTTTGCAATTTAATTTTTTTCCATAGGACTTGTAGTTTTGACGGAAATCGAGAAAAACCGATTTTTACCCTTAAAAACCACCCCCTTCCACTTCCCGACCTCAGATCGCCCGTAAATTATTTTTCCTTTCATTTTTGTTGTATTCTCTTCCTTTTCCAATGGGTTTCATCCTACTATGATTTTTTTTGGTTTCAAAAATTATCGACACTGGTCTATAAGACATAATATTATAGTAAATTTACTTATTTTTTGAAGTAAGCCTGATAGAGTTTTTAGAGCTAAAGATAAATAATAAGATAATAACCTATCACGTAAAACGACTAAAAAAATCATAAACCACTTTTTGTCTATTATTTTGTCTATCTGAATAGTGAACAGTGTACCTATCATAGACTTATTATAGTACCTATTGATATAATATCTGCACAACTCTGTAGCCGAAGTTCATTGGGGATAAGTTTATGAAAACATTATACCTACCTACTTACTATTACAACCTAATCTCTACACATGTCCGTTAAAAAATCACAACATCATCTGTCAGTCAGTTGTCGCGAAATAACTCTAAACTACGTAACAGAGTAATAAATCAGTGCAGTGTCGTGTCGAGGTACCAGGGAGGCATGGCTCGCGAGCGGTCGCCGATCGCGAATTACTTTCACTCGACTATCCCCGGGCGGTGACCGCGCAGGGGTCGGCGACCGCGGCGAGCGCGGGAATCGCCGCCATCATGCCATTCAGAAAAGCGCGCCATGTTTACACAGATGCGCGCCGAAATGCGGCCTGACTCGTTGCATCACTTCCGTTTGCGTTCCGTTTCGTACTCGTTACGCGTACGTAACACGTGCCGATTGCCGATTTATTTGTTATTCAGTGCTAATTGATAGATTGTACCAACAAACGGACGTTGTTGTTTTACCAATGTGTTTTACTAACAGACTAGTCAAATTATATCTTTAAGTACAATTTTCTTATCATACTTAAAGTTCTTATTAATCCTTTAACCTATGGATGCCCTAATAAAATATCATTTACTTTTTACCAATCAGGATAATGATTTATCTCGACAATCTAAACTCTAAAACAATATTATAATCTAAACCTTAATATTTAAAACAGTAGGTACAAACTACAAACTAATATTTAGCCGTAAGGTGTAAAACTATAAAAGCCATATCGGATTCGCTTTCTACGGTGTAAAGTTGCACAATAGAGAAAATTCTCTCTGACAGTGATTTCAAATTGCATGTCATGGATACGGAGTTATGAACATTTATCTCGGATACGTAAATTTAACTGTGTATTCCTAACCCCCTGTGTCCAATTTATAGCACGTCGCGCGTCGTTTATGTAACGTAATGAAGTAACTTCGGATAAATATAACTGCGATAAGATGGGGAACATCGGCGCACGCGCAGACGTCGCCTAGCCGGCGATAGCACTTGTCTTTTTGCTTTTGATACAAAATTCCTATGTCATGTATCGTTTATATTGCAAGAACGAACTTCAGTCTGGATTTTTATGCTTGAGAGCGAAGCCAATGAGATTGAAAGATAAGCAATTTTTTCACTCTCCATTCTTCAATAATATTTAATCGATTAATTTGACTTATGATTTAATTTGATTAATAGGAAGAGGATTCAAACGCGACTTTTTTTTGCATATTAAAAAAATATGTAAAAAATACTTACCTAACCGCATTTTTAAAACAAATACAATATCAGACATTGAAAATAAATGGTCATGAACTGTGAAAAAATGTACCTGATGAATATCTTTTAAAATGAACACGGCATTAGCGAATCTGGCGATAGTGTCAATGACCGATGCTCCAGGGTGCACCGTGTATCAAGCCAGTCTACAGATACCATGCATGAGGGTTGCCAACCGTATTTTCTTCACCTGTCCTATATAAAATAATGTACTTTTTATAGGAAAATATAATTACAAACAATCAAAAATATTTGAAGTAATTTTTTTTAAAACAGCTAAATAAAAATATGGCTTTAGATTTTATTATCAAAAGGAAACTGATTACTGAAAATCGATGAAGAATTAGCAAATACAACGCTTTTCAAAAAGGCGTCTTTTAGGCAAGCGCCCTGCAGACCTCATCACAAATTATTTTCAAATCTTGAATTTACTCCATTATACATTGTTTAATTGTAAATTGATACTAGTTTTGTCACTACCACCGGTCCGGAAAGCAGCAGGGCGACCGCGTATCTTTTGCATCAATCATTGATACATCGCAATCACCTCCGATTGGCTGAATTTATGGTATTCTTGCTGCGTCAATGGATTTCGTCCAATAGTGGAAGAGTGTTAACCAATTAGAGGTGATTGCGATGTATCACTGATTGATGCAAAAGATACGCGGTCGCCCTGCTGATTCCACTGGGAAGAGCCGGCAAAAAACTCAGTTGCTTAATAAACACAATGTTACATTATGTATAGGTATTCAGTAATGTAAGTCATTATACGATCCTGCCTTTGCATCTGCCATTGCTTTTCATTAATCGTGATATCGTCAATCAACTTTTTTCCTGCAAAACGCCCGGGTGACAACCCTCACGTCCCACTCATGTGGAAAGCGGTTATGCAACGTGGTCACGCGAAAGTCTAGCTCCGGAGACGATGCTCTCCGTAACTCGATGACATGATAGATGCATGCTCCATTGATGTATAGCGCATTTTCTACATTCAAATCTCTGTGCTCGAATTAGGTGGTCGAATAAAGGCAAGTTTGGACGTATGGATGGATGTATGTTTCTTACTCAATCACGCCAGAATGGGTGAACGGATGTGGATGGAGTGGAGAGAGTCTAGACTCTAGATGGCTACCTACTATTTTCCCGCAGGAAATATTACACTATAAACTATACTTTTTTACATTATAAACTTCAATCCACGCGCACGCAGGCGCGGGCATCAACTAGCCATATAATACCACCAAACTAATATTATAAATGCAAAAGTTTGTTTGTTTGTTTGTTGGTTTGTCCTTCAATCACGCTGCAACAGAGCAACGGATCGACGTGATTTTTTGCATAGGTATTTAGTAGTGGAGAGTGACATAGGATACGTTTTATCCCGGAAAATTCAAAAGTTCCCTTGGGAATCAAAAAACTTAGTCGCGGGCATCAGCTAGTATAAAATACACACGCAACTGCTACTAGGTAATTCTACTACAATCAATGGAACGGTAGTCCTAATTAACTAGGACGATAGTAATCTTTTCTACATCAATAACAGGTGTTCGGCGTACAGTTGGAAACAACTATAAATCCGTAATGCAATATCGATTGTGGTTTCGATTTCGATACCCGAGATCGATCCAATCTAGAATCTAAATCAATATACAATCGAATACGCTATCTCCCGCTCCGTATATTATCGCAAACTTAGTAACTAGCTATAGAGACGTTGTTTCCGTATTACAAGATCGTTTACAAATCATCTGATGCGATATCGGAGATTGATGAGATTGAGATTGATCGTTATCTAATCAACGCACAGCCTAAACCGCTGGGGTCAGCAACTTGAAATTTTGACAGTAGGTTCCTTTTGTAACGTAGGCGCTCACTAAGGAAGGATTTTTAAAAATTCCACCCCTAAGGGGGTGAAATAGGGGGTGAAAGTTTGTATGAAAGTCCGTCATTTCTCAAGTTATGTCCATGAAACTTGGTATACGAGCTACTGGTTGAAAATGAAGAAATACGTGTTTCGCAGTTTTTAAAAATTCAACCCCCGAAGGGGTGAAATAGGGAATGAGAGTTTGCATGAAAGTCCTATATTTCTAAAGATATTCTCAAGTTATATAAACGAAACTTGGTATTATGGCTTTCGTTAAAAAATTAAGAATTACGTGTGTCACAGTTTTTCAGAATTCAACCCCTAAAGTGATAAAATAGGGGTTGAAAATTGGTATGAAAGCTATAGCCATGAAACTTGGTATATGAGCTGCGGGTTGAAAATGAAGAAATACATGTTTCATAGTTTTTGAAAATTCGACCCCCAAAGGAGTGAAATAGGGGATGAAATTTGGTATAAAAGGCATTCATTTCTCAAGACATTTTACAAGTTATTTCAACGAAACTTGGTATTTTGGCTTTCGGTAAAAAAAAGAAGTACCTACGTATGTCACAGTTTTCCAAAATTTCACCCCCGAAGGGGTAAAATACGGGTTGGAAGTTTGTATGAAAGTCCTTCATTGCTCAAGTTATAGCCATCAAACTTGGTAGGTATGTGAGCTACCGGTTAAAAACAAAGAAATGTGTGTTTCACAGTTTTTGAAAATAATACCCCCAAAGGGGTGTAATAGAGGGTTGGTTCTTAAATCACGCCGCAACAGAAAAACGGGTATTTTGCAAGTGTACCATATACCACGCGAACGAAGTCGCGGGCGCTAGCTAGTATATATTATATAGATTTAAATTCCCTTAAATATGAAATTAAAATCTGCATTTCAAATTATACGCACTATTTGGGAATACATTGGATCTCTCTGCATCGTTCTCATTGCTGGAGGCTTCGACCCATTTCCTTTAATAATGATAGGAGCATCCTTGGCATAATAATTATAGTTAGTCAGTTCCCACTTCCCAGATACTTCCATCGACTACATCGCTAGAAGCTACAAAAAAACAAAAGTAAATAACACCAGCTTGTCATTTGCATGCGAAAACGTTAATAGAGTCTACGCGACATTTCAAAAGGCTATTTGAGTTTTGCGATCCCGCCCGATATCGTATCGAATATCGTTAGAACGGTCTCTAAAACAGTTTTGATACACTAATTAAACAATGATAAAATCTCGTAACCGGTTAGTATTAGGATTCGTGTTGCACACAGCATCTCGCAAGGCACAAACAAGGCACCGCGGCCGCAGCTGTTGCATTGTGCACGCGGCAACTTTCCCGAAGCCATTTTCGTCAAGCGACGGGAAAATATTGTAGGTGTAATTGGTATTATGGTAGTTGGACTAGAGTCACGCCATCGCATGTTAGCCCTACATAAGTTAGCCTTTTAGAGTTAACGGAGTGCTTTATTGTATGCAATTTACCACAACATTAATACAACGATGACCTATTGTTTTAAAATAACAAGCTCTTGTTGACCTCTGAGATAGTAATCAAGGGCTAACTAGCCGTGGAATTTAAAAAAGTCTACCTTAATGTGTCATCATCAACACCGCGTGCCTTCTCCAAAACGTAGTTTGAAATCTCCTTATTTTGAGCCGCATCTTTGAGCCTTGGATAGCTAAGCCCTAAAACTGAAATATTACTTTAGCACCGGAATGTGTGCTCCTATTGCATTATCCTCCCACCGCATACAACGTTGCGTCGTGATTCTTATAGCGCCTACAGTCATTGTGGAGTTAAATAAAAATTACAAGAGTTGTTTTATGTAAGGTGGCAACTGGCAAGGCCGGAGCCGCCGGGTCACGGGTCACGGGCGCTATGCAAATAGCGGTCGCTATTGTTGTGGTGATAATGTGCCACGTCAGACGGCACGCGGTCACAGCTAGTCTATCCATAGAATAGAATAATTCTTTACTTGCATAGTGTGTGTAAGAACATAATATGTTAGGTCTATAAAGCAGAGTCCAGCACAATAGCCGTTACGGCGTACAAATATAAATAGGCAAGCGCCATATCCATACTACTTAATATTATAAACTAGCTGATGCCCGCCACTTTGTACGCGAGGATCGAGGTTTTGTGGATCCCGCGGGAGCTCTTTAATTTTCCGGGATAAAAATATATATAGCCTATGTGTTAGTCCAGACTATAATCTAACTCTGTGCCAAATTTCATCCAGATCCGTTCAGCCGTTCTGGCGTGATTGAGTAACAAACATCCATTTGAGGTTTTCTGGTTCCCGCGAGAACTCCTTAATTTTCTGGGATAAAAAGTAGCCTATGTGCTATTCCAGGCTATAATCTATCTCTGTGCCAAATTTCAGCCAGATCCGTTCAGCCTTTGGGGCGTGATTGAGTAACAAACATCCATACATCCAAACTTTCGCATTTATAATATTTATTTGATTTGATGCGAAAATGTTCTACGCTTTAACGGCCCATCTTTTACATGAAATTTTGTAAAAAATCTCAATCCATGCAGAAAAAGTCGAGTTTGATGAAACGTCAGTAATATCATCAGTCTATATTACTGACGTTTCATCAAACTCCGTTCAGAACAAACAGAGAAAAGAGTAACAAATATCCAACCATGCTTTGGCGTTTATAATATTAGTTTTAGTAACTATGATCACATCCTGAATCCCATAATGATCTTACTAAGTATTTAGGAATAATAAAATAAAATGTATAAGTTAAACACATGCCATGAAAGGTAATAATTTAAAGATCAAAATTCAAAACTCAAGGGTTTTCCGTAAAAACAAAGTAAAAATTCGACATTGCAGCTTTTTCCTTATATGCGTCACTTTGCGCCAAAATTCAGGCCCAGAAGCTCAAGGCAGGCAAGTCTTTGGGTTTGGTATAATCGGCCCCAGCCTACATAGAGAGGCGGCACGTCTTTACCAATAGGGTGGTCACTAGCCACAGCCGAAGCCTCCCACTAGACCAGACTAAAATTCAAAAATAATAAATCAAAACATCCTGCCGGGAATTGAGCCCGGGAGCTCCCACCATAAGACCACAGCGCTCACTACTGCGCCACGGAGGTTGTCAAAAATCAAAATCATTCGACGTCATTTTTGCAGGCCGAATGGAAGATTTTTATACGACTGCCTGATAAAAGGAGTATATTGTTTTCAGGGTTCATGTATGTATGTATGTGAGTTTGTATATTCCACCATAACTTCTATACGCCTGAACCGATTTTGATAAATGAGGTATCGTTAGTGATTCACAAAATCATATTATTTGATAAAAATGTGAATAAGATTCCATTCAAAGGTAAATAATGACTGTGGTATCGTTACACGTAGTATAGCAGTGGTAGCCGTACTTGTATTCGAGGGGGATTTTTTACTATACGACTGCCCAAAAAAGGAGTGTTATGTTTTCAGGGTTCGTGTATGTATGTGTGTTTACGGCAGAGCAGTCGTATTTTTTAATAATTTTGATTATATTCACTTGTTTACGTATTCGATCGCGAAAACGTTAACTACCATTTATATGGATTTTTTTGAAAACCTGATAGTTGATACGATATGGTAAAATCACGACTTCTTACAGACGAATCAAGGTGATCAAAAACTACAATCAATTAGTCAAATGTATTTGCAGATTAATGTGTATCACACAGATCTATGCGCGTCGTAAAACAGACCTTGACGGCGTTAAGTGAGGCACAAAGATAAGAGATGAATATTGAATCCACAATAATTAACAATTCTGTACATTTCCTATTCTACTAGGACACGTGTAGACCAAATTACTTGTCTCATAATTAATCAGTTTTACCGGTACTATTAACTACTAGCCGATGCCCGCGACTTCATCCGCGTGGATTAAGTTTTTTTTTATTCCCGCGGGAACCTTTGAATTTTCCGGGATAAAAATTAGCCTATGTCCTTCCCCGGGATACAACCTATCCCTGTGCCAAATTTCATCAAAATCGGTTGAACAGATGGGCCGTGAAAGCGTAGCAGACAGACAGACAGACAGACAGACTGACAGACAGATAGACAGACAGACAGACAGACAAACTTTCGCATTTATAATATTAGTATGGATATTAAGTATTTCAATTATTGTATACAGGACCTTTGGCTGTACAACCTGCAGGCTTCTGCTCTGAAGTAACTACCAACGAGAAAATCTCAGCTATCTACGAACCACTCGTATATTGGATTGAAATAAACATATGAAGTGAACCGTATAAATATTAATGCGTCGCGTTCAACCCTTCCCCACGTGGAGTGCACGTCACACGTCACAAGTTTCACAACCCCGCATCAGGTCACGCACGAGGTCAGGCTAGGCCGATGCCGTTCCACGCGGCTCGGTGTAAACAAAACTCTTCATTGAAGATGGTAGGCTTTATATTATTGACTAACTTAATACTACTGAATACTTAAAATTCTCTCGATTCCTTCGATTTATATTTCGCGTACGGATTGCACCAACTTCGAACTGCGAATGCGGTGAGCGACATACAACTCCATGCTGCACAAAATATTCGTTCGAATATAATTCTGAATTCTCAGTGTGAAATTTGTATCAAACATGAGATTTTTTATTCGCAAGTGCGAAAAAAATATTCGAGCGAATGGTTTTTGCAGTGCGAACGTAGCCTAAATGCCCCGATCAACCCTTCCCCGCTTGGAGTAAACGTTACAAGTCACAACCCCGTTTCCGTTCTACGCGGCCCAATGTAAACAAAACTCTTCACTGAAGTTAGAGATTCCTTAGATCTCTTAACTGGTATTGAGACATTGAATAAATGTAGGAAGCGATAAACCTTTTCCCATATGAAGTGAACATCACAGCGCACCCCATACGGGCGTAAAATGTCACGCATGACGTTAGGCTAGGCTGTTGCCGATCGCGGTTCAGTGTAAACAAAACTGTTCTAAGAAAATACGAATATGAGTTTGTTTACGGCCCATCTTTTCAATTGATGTGATGAAATTTGATACACACATAGACTGTGTCTCGGGGAAGGACATACACTACTTTTTATCGCGGAAAGTTAAGGAGCTCCTGTGAGAATTAAAAAACTGAAACCACGCAGACGAAGCCGCTGCATTAACTAGTAGGTGGAGATCAAGCCCACGTGGTGCAGACGTCACAGCCCCGCGTCAGGTCACTCCCGAGGTCAGGCTAGGCCGTTGCCGTCCGCGGCTGTGTGTCAGCGGCGGTCGTCGCCCCGGGATCACACCCGCCACCCGCTCGCACCCGGCTCACTTACGCGGCTTCCACACACTAGCCACTGGCTCGACTCGATTGTGTCTCACTTCATGCGAATGCACACTATCCAGTCTAATATTATAAATGCGAAAGTGTGTCTGTCTGTCTGTCTGCTACAGGAATAGTTTGTAACCCGGGAAAGGATATAGGCTACTTTTTATCCCGGAAAGTTAAGGATTTCCCGCGGGAATCAAAAAAACTTTATCCTCCCGGACAAAGTCGCGGGCATCGTCTAGTGCATTAATAACTACGGTCAATAATAAAAGGATATGGTAAAAAATTATCCCCATAAACCTTACTGCTGAAGCAAAAATAAATGTAGGCAGGAATTTCATGCATTACAAAGGGAAATAAAGAGATGTGATAAAAAAAATATTGTATAATCTTACACTGAGTTAAGGTAAAATTCAAAAGTGTGTGTGATTTTGGCGAAAATGAGTGCAGACTACAGTGATAGTTTCATTCCAGGGAAGGACATTGGCTACTTTTCATCCTGGAAAATCAGATAATTCTCATGGGAATTTCAGAATTAAAAAAAAAAAAAACTGAAGTATAATAACACTGTAATGGGGGTCGATTCCTGCACATTAACCTTTTTGTAAAATCAAAGTTGCATGAATCTTATTTACTCACCTCATAGCCAGAGTCCAAAATTCTTTTTTGTGTGTCTGTAACCACAATACACTAAAACCACTTGGTTCACTTATAGCTAACACTAAGGGTTAATGTATCAGATATTTTTTTATCCCAAAAAACACTTGGACTCCTTGGGAATAAGCTATGAAAGTTTTGGATTAATTACATATTAAACATGTCAATTGTCAAATAAACTTTTACAATTGCTTAAGAATCCTCAAGTGAATATAAAACATAAACTCATTAAAAAATCTTATTACCATGTAAAGGATTACTTAAATGACAAGGAAGCTTGGCAATGATTTGATCTATTGGCTCTGATAGTTCCTTAGTTAAGATGATTTGTGAAATGGTGATAATGAAAAAAATTAGTGTAAGTTAAAAGGTAAACTAAAGTTCAAAAGGTTCAACATTTTCTACAATTTTCTTTCATTCTATGAATGAATAAATGATAATTTATAAAAAAAATGCAGCTGTTGATATGCATGAATGCAGCCCATTATAATATGTTATTTGAACCAAAACACTCAATATAACACCAGGATAGTGACCCTTCGAGTGAAGAAAAAAGTTTGAACTATTCTGTACTGTTATGTAGCAGTTAATTGCAAGCAAAAAGTTGATATGCTAACATTTCTTACATAAATTTGCATAAACACAGCTGTTCTTATAAAATTCCCTTCAGTTCATGATGATGAAATTATCAGTGCAAGTGCTCTGATAATACATGTCTTCACACATAGTATTGTAATTGCAAATCTTCGCTACATAGGTACAATAACAAATAGGTACCATTTTTTTCACAAGACAGTAAACAGTTACAGACAAAAACCATTGAATAAAGCACTTTTTAGCAGACTTCCAAAAAAGGCTACAGCTTATTAGCCGCCACAATTTTACAACAGTGTCAAATCTGCCCATTCTCTTTTGGTACACTGTACTCTTAGACATCAACAAAATATGCTGATAGTTAAGTACAGTATCTTAAAATTAGTTTCAGCTTTAGAGCTATGAGGGTTCTGAGAAGGCCTGAGGAGAGCCCACAACAAAGCCATGTCTTGCTGCAGCTACTGACTATCTCTACACCTCCATGTGTATGTGTGTATATTTATATATGTCACTAAAATTGCAAAAACCGTTACATTGTAATCTAACGCTTTTTATCTTGATAGATTGTATTGATGTATGAAAGATTGTGAACCGTTCAATGCTGTGAGTGTCAATTTTTTTAATATTCTTGTATTTACGTTTTCCTGTCTCTTTCTTATAGGTTAGGTTAGGGACCTACATAAATAATCAGGTAGTGCCCGGCCACTTAGGTTCTATCGGGTTAATATACCTAACTGATTACAATCTACCTAAAAATGTGTTAAATTGTAAGCAGTTGTTACGGTTCACAATCTTTCGACAGTTTACAATCTAACGAGATATTAAGCGTAAGATTACAATCTAACAGTTTTACAATTTTACGGTAAGATATATTATTAATATTTTAAATTACTTATATACAATTCAATTAACTTTTACCAACCTAGTTATAGGACAATTATATTGTTTTATCATCATCATCATCATCATCATTAATTATAATTTATTTATTTGTTGACTATAATTACTGTATTCGATTGCCGCTCATATACTCATACGCTAAGTAGCTAGGTACGAAATATCCTAACCATATACTTTTTTATCTTCAATCTTGCATGAAACGAAAACAATAACAAAAACATAACCTCAAACCTACCTTGATACTGAGCAAAACGTTGCTTGTTCTTTTCGGCCAGCAATCGTTCTTCTTCTTTCATTTTTGCCTCCTTTTCTTCTTCCCTCTTCTGTACTAGCTCTTGCTTACCAATAGGGATGATATTATAACCCGAATTCATTGCCGATTCATACTGATTTATATTATCATACAAGGGAGCGTTTTTATCAGGAACTTTCGTATTTTTTGAATATAAAGCCTTCATTGGATCGAATTTAGAACTTGTAGCACCGGTTTCCGATTCAGAGGACGAATTTGAAGACATTTTTTGTGTTTTCAATAGTAGTAGCTATTACTATTATTTGCAAACAGCAAACATCCGACATCGGCGAAAATAAAATACCATTACATTTACACCACACAGAAGTTGACAAATGACACTTGACACTGATATTTGCTGTTGATGTCACTGTCACATTTGACTTCACCATCGACAAACATTACTAGTTTACTCATTTTCGCCTCCGGATTCTAGGCTCTAAGTGGCATTTCAATGTTGCCCTTGGGTTTATCAAATATACCCAATATCCTTCAAACAATGGTAAAATGTGTAGGTACCTAGATGCTGTGGTGGTTAAGAATTAATTCAAAATGTATTGGCTAAAAGACTTTTACATTCATTTTTGAAGCAATCGTCATGCATGATATTTTAGTTGCGTTCTAATCTTATGTCATAAAATATTTTTACCTTGTAATTTTGAACTAAATAAATAAATAGTATAGTCCGTGACATATATTGTACCTACGGTATTTTTATACTTAATATTATGATAGCAGCTACGAATAGCGATTTTATAGTGATTAAAACGTCCACAAGTTGTTTGACTTGATGTATATTTTTTGCACTGGCATTATCGCTGGCATTGCTCAGTCATAGCGATCTCGTGATAGAATGTTGAAGGCTCTTCCTAACTCCAATAATGTATTTAATTACCTACAGCAATATGAAAGCAATAAACTAGATTTACATTCAATGCCTTTTCTGCCATTTTGATACTAAGAATAAAATATAATAAACAAAAATATTTGTCAAAGTTTTGCTATTCGATAATAGATGGCGCTAATAAATATAATGCCTTTTAATTAATGGTATTAATATGTAAAATATTATGTTATTTGCCGCTATTTAGAATGAATTAGTTTTATATCTTGATCTTGCTTACAAGTTGAACTCACTGCCAATGTTGCGATAGTATTCAACAAGGTCTTCATAGTAATATGCAGTAGGAAGTAAACGAATCAAGGTCGACTGGAATTTATCTGGTAAACGACTTTGTAAAGGGGAAAATGTTATGAAATAATAATTCTAGCAAATTGTATTATATAGTTACTATTTTTTAATAAGTATTTATATAATAAGGTACTTAGTAGAAAACATTTAATTAAGTAAAAAATACCAAAATACGATTTAATTGGTTGCAACGAAATATAAGTTTAAAGAAATATTATACTATATTTTATGAGTACTTAGGTAAATCTCTGAGAAAAAAGGTACTTTTATTACATGGCTCCAAGTAACTTAAAACCTTCGTTACTCCGAAGATTTAACTATAGTCATTATAATTTTTATCTTGTAATAATCATAATAGTTTTGCAAGTTACGTAATTCACAGCGTACAAATGCGTCGTAATAAATGACAACTTCAATATGGCCGCCGAGTCAACGCTCTAGTCACGCCACTCCGTACAATTTTCACTTTTCAAGTTTTCCCCTCTACAATGCGTTGTTCATAAAATATGTTTAAATGTAAAATGTAAATGAACATTAATTTATACTGTACTGCGTAACATTATAGTGTATGTTATAATAATCTATTACTATTACTAGATAACAACAATAATTTTATTTAAGTATAGATGAAAATAAAAATGAAAATATTTTGTTTAAGCTTAACTGTAAAGTTATTAGTTATTACTTAATACATATATATAAATACATTACATCTTACAGGTCACAAATGATATAGATAGATTAAAGATAGATATCTAAGCTGAACTACTGACTTGTTTCAAACTTCAGCAACACGAATGTCAGCAAACCGGAAACGCAAGACATGTTAAAACTTGTTTTTTTTTTACTTTTTTATGTTTTCAATTTCTTTTATTTACCTATTGCACAAAGATTTATATACATACTTAATAGAAATATGTAACTATAGCTGTTAAAAGATCGTTAATTTAAAATTAAAATAAATTAACTCAGGTCAATTGCATGACAGGCTGTTAATTTACAAGTTAGTAATAATTTGGAATTGGAATGAGATAGTAACCCAAACCCTATTCGTAAAAAAAATTATAAAATACATAACAATGACCGAGTAGATAGAATGAAACAAAACTAAACAATGCACAAGAAAGTGGCAAGGAAATGGAAAACAAAAGTCGATGATTAAAACTCTAGCGCTACAATTATAGTGAGAGGTCGGCATTGTAGAGTTTTTGCCATAATGTTTCTAACTCGTCATTTTCTATATTGTCATGGTTAGCCTGCCTTCCGCGCATTGTCATCGGATAATTCATGTCTTCTTTTGTTTTATTCTGTTTTGAAAGAACGATTGATAAATGTAACTAGGTACAAGACATTAATTGAATCGTTAACGTATTTGGTAATCATATTGTGATCTTCACATCTTATTAAATCTTCGTAAATCTTCACATTATTAACTGAAATACTTAAGTATTCATATATACTTACTAAACATTTCTAAGTCCATGATACTAAACAAATTAAAAGTGAAAAATTCATGAATGCTTTACAAAGTTTTCTCTTTTTGTTTTTACTAACCAATAATTTGATTTTAATCAACAACCTATAATCAAAGAGCAATGGCGAAATTAGTACAGATCACATCTTGATTGTACACAAGTAAGGTAAAGACGAAAGGAATTTGCTTATTTTTTTATATTTTATCAAGTATTCACCTTAATTAATTGAACCTAGGTAAAAAAATAAAATATTTAGGGAATCTTTTTTGATTATTTAGCTCCCGTTTCTCAGTTTAGTGTTACCATTCCATATATAATCTACCTAGTAGCGAGAATAAATCTAAATTGGTAGATTATTTTGTATCGTTTTAAAAATTGTAATTATTTTATCTGATTGATGTTTGCCTAAACAATGGGATAGCCTATTTTTAGTGGATTTTCTGTTACTTAAGAGCATTTTTTACTTTATTTTATCTAATAATCTCTAATAGAATGGTAATAAATGAAAGAATATTATGGCAGCACTGATGCTGATATTATATGGGTCTGTGGTTCTATGGATAACCATAGAACCACAGACCACATATAAATGTGGTCTGTGGAAATACACGGCGACAAAGTCGCAATCATCTGGTACTTTATATTAATATAAATCGTGGTTTTCTTAAAGACTACACTCAGAATAAAAAGTAAAAAGCTGTAAACATAGATCTTCGATCATTCTGTGATGTTTTAACGGAGTTTTGACATTTTTAAAAGTTACATTATCACATAACCTGCAAAACTTTAAAACGAAATATCTTTTTTTTCTAGGTTCATTAAAAAAGAATTCTTGCTTCTGAGAGCTTTGTATTCGACGCATTACTAAATATATTTTTATCACACGTGTACATTAATTTTTTCTCTTAATACTATTGATGTATGGAACTTCGCCTTTGCTCTTTATGAATGACGCTTCGACACACCTATCGAAGAGTTTGTAATTAGTTGTATTGTAATTTATCAAAAGGTCCATACTTTTTTGTAAAATGATGACATTGCCAATTATTAAGCTATCGACAGATTAAAGATTGTATAAGTATGACGTAAGGGAAAATCCAACATGGTGGACTAAAAATAATCAATAACAACCAACGACCTCAATTTACATAGACGGGCCCTGTCGAACAAAGAATGTGGACTTATGTTTAACAACGCCATCTAGTCTGAAAAGCGGGAACTTGCTTGCAACATATGCGCCATCTTGAAAACGTATGACTCGGTCATAGATTAGTACAGATGCGCTTGTCGAAAATAATACCTACATGAGTGTACTCTCTGAGGTAAACGATAAATGTTAGTATGACGTTGTTATTTTTACCACTTTTTTGTCACCAGTTTCCTGGAAAACCATTGAACCGATTATTATGCGGTTTTTTGCATTAGATATATATAGCTTGTGAGAAGGTTCTTAGATATATTTAAAGGTCAAAGTCCACACAATGGGGCGCTGCAGTTCGTCGTGGGTTTTTTAAATTTAATTATTTGTTAATTGTTGATACTGAAGTTTTGTCGAAAAATTGACAGAAACAAAGTCATTTTTAGGGTTGCGTACCAAAATGATAAGAAAACAACCCTTGTGGTGCGACATGACTGTCCGTCACACTTAGCATAATTCGGTAACTACTAATGCAAAAAACTTGAAATTTAAAATAATAACAGCTAAAACAGTTTAAAATAATCCTCGCCAAACCTTATTGCAAATGAAAGAATTCATAAATAATTATTAGTACTATTATAATAAAAAGGGGTTGGAATGGGAGAGGTGAAAGAGTACTAATGGATCGAGTCACAGAAAAATACTTCATTTGAAATTATTTTATTTTATACATTTCTAAGTATGCTACTTGCCATCAAAAGAAATATTAAAAGTTATTTTGAGATAAATCACTTACACAGTGTGCATTTAAAAATACGATTAAGTAATAAACACTTGTAAGTAGGTAGCTGTAAATAATAGGTACTGAACAACTTTTGTTCAACGAAATAATAAAATTCTGAATTTTGAATTAACTATTTATTTTTCATCAAATATCAATCAATCAAATCAAATATAATAATATATAGGTAATATAAATATTATAAATGCGAAAGTTTGGATGGATGGATGTATGGATGTATGGATGTTTGTTACTCAATCACGCCCCAACGGCTGAACGGATCGGGCTGAAATTTGGCACCGAGATAGATTATAGTCTGGAATAGCACATAGGCTACCTTTTATCCCGGAAAATTAAGGAGTTCCTGCGGGAATCAAAAATCCTCAAACCACGCAGACGAAGTCGCGGGCATTCGCTAGTACAAAATAAAAATTATCAACTTTAATAAATAAAAACCCTTTATTTATTGAAGTTGGTTAAACATTAAACTCACGTCAATAACTAATTTTATCATATTATCACAATAGCATAATATTGCGTCTCGGAAGGTATTAATGCCTACTGTCCGTTCTGCCCATCTATGCATTAACTAATCTTGGTTGCATTTTTTTTATCGTACTGGACTATTCTAGGGCTGGAACCCAAAGCCGTAAGGCCAGTTAGTAAAAAAAATTTTTATCATACAGTTTGCCGCGGAAATTAAATGATTGCGAAATGGATAAAAATATTAAATAGGAAGACTAAATAACGTTTTCTTGGAAATTTATAATTGTGAATAAATACACTTACCTTAAAATAAAAATAATACAGTGCCAAACTAATAAGACTAGATGTTAACTTAAAAACAAATTATCTACACGATGAGCGACCGTGATCGCGCTACGACGGGGACAAAGACAGGCTTATGACAGGTTATAGGAGCGCGCTCTCATAGTTGGTCGCCCGTCATTTTTCTATGAAAGGGCCCATCTAGTACTTACATATATATCGATGATAACAACCCTAACTAAATTAAATTTTGCAAATAATAAAAGATTTTTAAAGATATGAAAAAAAAATATTTCAGTTTAGGAATTAAATTGAAAAGTTTTTATTTAGCTGATGCCCGCGACTTCTTCCACGTGAATTGAGGTTTTTTGGTTCTCGCAGGAACTCTTGCATTTTTCCGGATAAAAAGTAGGTAATATATATGTTATTCCAGACTATAACCTATGTCTGTGTCAAATTTCATTCAGATCTGTTCAGCCGTTCTGGCGTGATTAAGTATAACAAACATCCATCCATCAATCCAAACTTTAGCATTTATAATATTGATTTGAATTATGAATTGTATATTTGTTTTTAACAAATATTGATTTGTTATTTTAATGTATGTTTTCCTTGTCCTCAGAGCATTGTGTACGCGGCGGCGGGGTGCGGCGTGCCGCCTCTATGCCGCATCGACGCAGGTTCGACATACACCGGGACGTCGCCAGGTGATCTCGTCACTCTGCCGTTTTTACCAACTCTATTTCGTTAATTGCTACAAAAATATACTGCTATTTCCTGTTCCTCTTTAAGTACATAATATTTAATTTTTTTTTAAATTTTATATTTACCTCTATATAATAAAATCATCTCTAATAGATAAATTTTACTACAGTTTCAAGGACATTTATGTATTTTTAATAAATCCCACTTTCCTTTTATTTAAATCATTTTAAAATTTTCAACCAGTCCAAATTATGGTTTCTTTTTCATTTTGTTTTAGTATAATTTATGAACAATAATCTTTTTAAATTAAACTTATGATATATACTTAATTAATATTTTATTAAATCCTTTTACTATATTCAGTATACTTTAAGAGCTTGTAGGCATATACAGTTAAACCACTTTGGGTTTTTACTATTTTTTTGTAGCAAATTCCAGAAAAACTATCACAAGGATTTGCGTGCTCGATATGGGTAGACTGGGTAGGTAGGTACGTCTATAGGTTCCCTTTGCTACTCTACTTAATAACCGCATTTGGGATGTTTGGGTGATTTTTAATGTTTTTTTTACATCTTTGTCACGTTCCATTTTGTGAACGTGGTGGATATTAAATTAATAGAATGCGCTAAGTACTAACAATACACTGAAGCATTGCAATTTTATAAAATAACGTATTGAAAAAATTGTTATTTCCCTAAAATTTAAGTATAATATCTTTTTTTTTGTGTTTTTGAAAGCTCTTGTCTACTACTTACCTATCAAATAGCCTTTTTGCATACAATACTCCTGAAAGCACAGCTACAATTCCGAATTTTGAAATGCGTGAGAGCCTACTGTTTACATTTCCGCAGGTTGCTGTTGAAGAGAACTGGAGTGCAAGGAGTGAGGTAACCTGGCCGGAGGAAGAGACAAGCGTAATCAGCGACAATACAAAACCGTCATGTGTTCCGAAACCGAGTACCTAACCGTCACATAGTATACATCGAATAATGTACGATCCGTCCAAACACTGCCAAACTTTAAAAACGAATTTATTAGTGTATAGTTATACGTGTTCACCGCGAGTGAAGTGACCTGTGCTAAACTGTCAGTGTCAGCGCCGTCTGGCGTGGTCGAGGCGCGCGGCACGGTGGCGGGGGCGCCTGCGCCGTCGGGGCCGGCGTTGGCGATGCCATTTATTGAAGACGAATGGTGGTCAGTGGAGAATGAGGGCAGAATGGTCGATCTGTCCAATTGCCTTCAGGTAATTCCATTTTTAAGAATCAATATTCAGTGGTTTTAACTACCTCCCTGGAGCAGTGGTGAGCGCTGTTGTCTTAACGCGTGAGGTCCCGGGTTCGATCCTCGATAGGGTCAATTTGAGAATTTATTATTTCTGAATTTTTTCTGGTCTGGCCTGGATGGAGGCTTCGCCCGTGGCCATAGTTACCATCCAAACGAAAGAGCAAAGACGTATCACCAATCGATTTAGCAATCCGGTACAACGCCGTGTAGAAACCGCTAAGGGGTATAATATAACTGCCATACCGCCTTTGCATCGTGGCAAGATCTTTTTATTTCATTCCAGGGTTATTTTTGGGATAACAATGCAGTAGGGTTTCAGATCTTTTCACATATGAATTTTAACTCAAGCTAACGATTAGGTATTATCAGGATGTTTGGCGTTTAAAACCAAGATTGACGGGTTATCCTACTTTACGAGGTTTTGAGGAAAGAACTGGGACTGATGGCTTAACGTAGTTTACGAGGCTTAGAGCCTACGGCTAAATTCTGACTTCAAAAGTTGACCACATATCCATGTACTAGTTTGAGTCTACATTACGTACATCACACAATAATCATCGGATACGCACAGTTGCAATTTAGTCATTAGCCATACCACCTTCAATAAACACTTAATAAGGGATTGATTGAAATTATGAATCTAACGACATTTCAATGGTCACTTCCAGGACGCGGTAGCCGCGAGTGGTCATGCAGCAACTCAACTCCAGCTACAAATGGCAACTTCCCTCGGAGAGATGTCGCAAGCGGAGCTGTCCAACTTCGTGGGTGGGCTCACTCTAGAAGCCGACGGTTCCGAGGCGGCAGATCCTGACGACATCCTGAAGCAATTGGGAGAAACAGCATTTGATAATTTTGATACGTTTTTCACTGATCTGACGAATTCCACTGCGTCTGGAGTACCTCATGTTGAAATTAAGGTGATTAAAATTTGAACTAGATTTTTTATACCTACATCGTCCTTGATAATCCCAATAATAGGTGATAGCAATAATTGCTACCACCTATTATTGAGATTATCCGACTCTTAGAATCTGTTTTCTGAACCGGTGGTAGAGTCAAGACATGATGTAACATAAAAGACATCTGTATCATCTACATGTCATGTTTTTTTTTTATTTGTATTTGTTGACTGCCTCGTTGGTCTAGTGGTTAGCATAGTCGACTGCGGATCACGAGGTCCTGGGTTCGATTCCCGGTCGGGCATGAAAAGTTAGGTATTGGGTTTTTCAATTAAGAAATTCTCAGTGCTAGCCCGGAGTTGGAAGTTGGCGGTGTTTCACCCCCGTGCCTCGGAGAGCACGTTAAGCCGTCGGTCCCGGTTATTATCACTAACATGATAATAGTCGTTAAAGCCCGCCAACCCGCATTGGAGCAGCGTGGTGGGTCTAAGCTCTAATTCCCGCTCTCCGATGAGAGTGGAGGCCTGTGCCCAGCAGTGGGACGTTAATAGGCTGTAGTGATGATGATGATGATGATGATTTGTATACATTTAGTTATACGTAGTATAATGTAGTGGTATAGCATTGGTCAATAAGCTTTTATTTATTTATTTATTTATGTAATATCTAAATTGAGTATTGAATTTGGAACTTTTGCCACCACCAATACGCACTGTGAGATAATTTGTCATCTAACCCTAGTGCTAAGGGTCTTTCCAAGTTATGCTTAACGGAACGTTTGCCTTCTTCCCTTTAGCCATTAGTGTGAGATTAAACTTTAGAATATAAATCTTACATACCTCCGGGTTGGCCTATTTGTTCTTTAGACTACCGCATCACTTAACATCTCAAGTGTTTTACAAGTTTCGTTATTCAAGAAGTAGAATGTTACTTAATCCAATTTATCTCAGTAATTAATTATTGATACCAATAATTATTAATATAATTTTAGGGTTTATTATAAATGAAAGTTTACTGTTTACTAATGTAATTTCCTTAAAATTTTTCAGCAAGAAGAGAACAACAACATATCGCCAACGTCCGGGAGCCAGTTACAGAACTCTTATTACCAACAAAACCAACACAATTTGCCAAACAATGGCCAACAACGATTGCAACAGTTATTACGATCTGGCACCAGCGCCATTAACCATGCAGTTGCAAATAACATCAATAATGGAAGATACAACATAGCTTCCGCAAACCCTTTGCTCGCTGAGAAACTAGCAGCGACATCTAGCGGTATAAAGCAAGAACCGATGAGTTCGGATTACAATGGGACGAGTATGAACTATGGAAACGCGTCGCCTATGCAGCGGGTGCCGAGTGGGAAGCCGCAGGTTCACGATGCTGGCGGAGGAAAAGGTAAACTGCTATAATTTCTTTGATTTTACGTTTTACTAAAAAGAAGAAAAAACAATTTACTATTGACACGCATAAAAGGATCCACAGGCAATCTGAGTGATTTATCTGTCAAAATATTTTTTGACAAATCAAGATTCTAAAATATAAAATTTTATATCAGCGTCATCTAGCGGCGAATAGCAAAATCAGCTTACAACACCTTTTATCTGTAACATAGATGGCGCTGCAATACAATTCGAGCTAGTGGTTACCTCAACTACCGCTAGATGGCACTACAAGTTTCAAACTGGAAACTGGAAAATATTATATTGCATTCTGCTGACTGCAGGCAGGGTTTTTAGCTGTTGTATGCAGTTTTCTCTCGATCACAATCCACTTTCAATTTCCGCTTGAGGAAGTGTGATTTTCCTTTCGCGATTCCCCGCTTTTACCTCGAGACTAATAACTGGTTGCTAGAAAGTTTTCGTTGTAAAAATATTATTTACCTACCTACTTACGTCTAGATTTCAGGATGTCTAGTCGTTTTGATCTTGTCCTTACGTATAATCGTTGGTGTTTTTATAAGGTTCTTAACTATTATGAAAAAAAATAATAATTTATTACTGCTCGTAGCGTTTAAATGCTCGAATCAATGATAGTAAAATATTCCTAAAAGTAGGTTTTTCCCATATGAATCTCAATTCACATCATTTCCACTCGTTGTTATGTAAATTATTTATTTTTTATTATTATTAATTTTCAGCCTGTATTGTCCCATTGTTGGGCAAAGGCCTTCCTTTCCTCCTTTCATTTATCTCGGTCCATACATATTTGGGGCCAGTCCCACCATAAAAGCATCGAGCTCATCGCGCCAGCGGCGCCTCGGCCTTCCTCGACGTCTTTTTGAGTTTTTTGGCACCCAGTGCGTTGTAGTCTTTGCCCACAAGTCGTCAGGCATGCGCATCTCATGACATGATAAGTGAATAGTTAATTAAATATAATGTGCTTTATCAGTGAAGGAAGGCCATCGTGATTGCATGCCGAAGAAGTCTCTAATCCGAGCAGCTCTCTAGACTGCTCTCATGTGTGTACCTATAGAACTTTCATAGAAAAGATTTTCGCGAGATGTCCACCAAACTTCAACGAATAAGTCACACGATGATGATGATGAAGTTTGCCAGTCCGCTCTTATACAGCAGCGTAGTGGACTATGGCCTAAGCCCATCCCATTCTCAGAAGAGATGAAAATAATCAGACTACTTTACCTACCTCATTGTCTATTCTGTATTACCTACTTACCTTATTCTGCACAATCGTAATATTAATTATCAGCCATAACCTGTATCACTGTATAGTATTAATTATCGTAATGTTATTATAAGCCTTGCTTTCTTTATCACCGTATAATATTATTTCTCGTAATCTTGGTGGCGCCCCCGCGCGGCCGGAAGTGAAAGCCTCTGCCAAGATGACGATTACTGCCTTTCACTATTATAATATCTAGTATTTCTATCGGATATTAACGAGGTTTTAACTGACTAGAAATTTTAATACCTGTACTCCCCTGCCTTGTAGGTAGCCAAATTAGCGAAAGATTTTCAGTTAATGAAATGTTTGTTTGCTAATTTACTAATAGAATTACTCATAGAAAGAATTTATGAAATTAAAAACAAAAAACAACTTATAGAATTGTGAACTCTTTTAGATCTATTTGAGAGGACAATTATAGGCATACTGAGTTGATAATATTGTTGTGACTGAAATACTGAATAATGTTAGTGACTGACTGAGCGACTGATCTATGCACAACGCACGGCTCAAACCACAGACGAATCGCCAACTTTTATAACACAAATTTGGGTATTCATTATAAATAGCTCGGCCAATTTACTCGAAATCAAAAACAAAACTATACTTACACATGACCCTTCACAGTTCGTCTATAAATTAGGGAAAGTCCTATTAAATTAATTCAAGTATAGTCTGACCCGGACAACCATAATGTAACCCGGTGGCCAACATTGGAACTATTTTTTATGCCTGTTTAGTTTTTGTTTTATCCATACTTTAATATTATAAATGCGAAAGTGTGTCTTTCGGTCTGTCTGCTACGCTTTCACGGCCCAACTACTCAACCGATTTTGATGAAATTTGGTACAGAGATAGGTTACATCCCGGGGAAGGACATAGGCTACTTTGTATCCCGGAAAATTGAAGAGTTCCCGCGGGAATCAAAATTATCAATCCACGCGGACGAAGTCGCGGGCATCATCTAGTTTTTCATATAGGTTTTATTTTTCCTACTAGAAAGTATATGGAATTGATCGAACGAGATCGAATGGGAAGAAAATCTTCCACCAGCATACTAGAGGTAATTTATTAGCTACTTACTCTGTGCCCACTAGGCATTCAGTAAGTTTTTATGTAAGGGAAATGTTACTTTTAAGGCCTATACCTATCTGTACCCATATTCCGGCAAAAAAAAATATTATTTATTTATTTATTTTTTATTTATTTGTGGGACTATACGTTGATGTTTGTCTTTAGATGGAGACAGCTAACTCGCGCTGTTTTTCTCGCTAAGCTTACTTACCTACCTATTGAACAGACAATAACGTGAATCTGTTTTCATATTCATAATATTATTAAACGCGCGTTGCGACCTATTTATTTTAAGGAAAAAAAGTTGAATCAGTGCTTGGGAAGTTCGCATGTTTTCTGTTTCCTGGAAATGTATAGTATGAACTAGTATGCGTAACTAAGAAATATATATGGCACACCGTGTCAAGGCAGCGTCGCGGCGTCATCTCGACCCCATTTCATACCGACGTGGTCAGAGCTTCGGGTATTCTAGTTACACCTTATTGGGCGTATGTTTCAGTGTAAACCGGACAAGCGGAAAGTTTATGTGTTTTGATTTTAACTACGGTTGGTGTCACGTAAAGGTAAAAATGGAACTATGACGGAAAACAACGCGAGGGAACCTGCTTGAATAATGTCTGATGCTGAGATTTAAAGAGCGTAGGCACTTTGTAAGCTTTGCTTTGACTTAAAACAGAGTTAATAAGAGATAGATTTGACACACTTTCTTTATTTTATTTTATTAATCTATCTCTGTGCCAAATTTCATCCAGATCCGTTCAGGAGTTCTGGCGTGATTGAGCAACAATTAACATCCATACAAACTTTCGCATTTATAATAGGTATCAGTATAGATTCAAAATTCAAATGTTTTTTATTCAAATAGACTTTTTGCAAGTGCTTACGAATAGTCGAATGAATAATGAGAAGAACCAGCAAGAAACTCTGTGGTTGCTCTTTTGAAAAAAAAATGTATTTACAATTGCAATTAATCTAAATATACCCAAGTAAACGTACTCTTGAGCATTGCAGGAGCGAGTCAAATCCATGCGTTTTTATCATTTTGTATCTATAATCTCCGACAGTATAATAAGCTTTTTTCAGGACCATTTTTTTAATGATCTTCTTAAACTTGTGTAAAGGCAAGTTTATAATAGGTTATGGAATTGTGTTAAAGCTCAATCCCACGAACGACCTTCCGACTTTCTTGAGGCGGAGCGATGGAGTCACAAGCCGGTGGCGGTTTCTAGTTGACCTTTCGTGCAGGTCGCATATTCTTTTGTAATTCTGAATGTACTGTTTTACGAAGGTAAGATTATCGTAAATATATTATAGCAAGGCTTCTGTAAGAATACCTATTTCCTTGAATGTCTCCGGGACTCGCGTGGTTTTAAATTATAAATTGCACGTATTACGCTACGCAGTAAACACGCTACGTCGCCTACTTACTTTTTACTAATACTAAAATTTAAATCTGAAATTATAATAACAGTAGAAGTAATGCATGAATACTAGACAGTAATTTTAACCTAGAGTACCTTGGTAGGTACCTACGCTTAAACAATCACGTATGCCAAAAGCGTATAGGTTTATCGAAATGAGCGTAATAGTAGTTAAGTATTATTAACGTATTTCCCATTGCATAACAGTAATAATGAAACGTCAGAGATGCTCAGCATACTAACATAATTTATAGAGATGGGCTAGGTAGGTATAGTGTTAAATAATAACCGTTTTCCTCGTTACATCAAGGATGTAATTCTTAGTATTTATATATGTAACACTTTTGTTAACATACTGTAACTACCATTGTAACACATATGTATTCAGACAAAAAAAATCATTAATTCATTTTATACATACTTTATCTTACTAGAATATTATAAACGTGAAAGTTTGGATGTTTTTGGTTTATTGGTTTGTCCTTCAATCACGCCGCAACAGAGAAACAGATTTTACGCATAAGTATCGTTGAGGATATGGAGAATGACAACCTCCTCCTTGCGTCGTATTCCCCATTACTGAGGGTCGTGACCCCTTCCACCAATAATAATTATTTTGTGAACGATGTCGCGTCATGTTGCCCGGTTTTTTTCTTTTTCAGTATTGACAATCTTTCCGAATGACAGGCTACCTGTTATCCTGGAAAAATTAAGGAGTTCCCATAGGTACTAAGTTGTATGATTCCAAGTTTAATGTACCTAGATATCGATTTTATTTGTCTGTATATAGCAAATTAAACTTCTTGTTCCAACATAACTCTTGATTATGAGTAAGACTTAAAGCAGTATAAATCCAGCAGTTTCTTAAAATAGAGCTGAGCTAAAAAACTTATAAACTATGGGATGAAGGAAAATGCCGTCAGATTTAAAAAGGATTTAGAACTGATTCATGTAGCTAACGATGAATGCATAGGTTGTGCATTTCCGTCCCCAATTACTTCGCTTGCATAATAGATTTTTTCCTCTATTCGGCGTTGCTCGGATCGCATTTCTGAAAATTATTTGTGTGAATATCTCTCTCTCTGCATCGTGTTTCTCATTCATGAGGGTCGTAAACCCTTTCCATTAATCAAATAATGGTAGGAGTTTTGGGATAATATGCGGTGGGTTCCCACGTCCTTCTGCATACGAATCGACTAATCACACTCAGACTATCGACTACCAAAAGCACTTTTATATAACCTTCCGAGCCCCATTTCACCCCCTTTGGGGTGAATTTTCTCAAATTCGTCAGTTGATGTCTACGCGATGTATTCCTGAGATATCGTGATTAATGAGTGAGTGGTATTTCGCTTTTATATAGTTATATACATATATATATATATTTATATTATATATATTCTGGGAAAGTGTAAAAATAGGTACTGAATGATGCTCAAATTTTGTTAAGTTCTTGCTCAGTCATTGTGAATCCATTGATGATAATGTGTTATTGCTAAGTTTTACACAAACATCATTACGCAAAGGAAAATTTTGGATTTAGTAAGCGTTCGCTGCGTATGTGATTGCTTAGCCCTAGTGGTTATGACGTGCAGACTCCTATTCGGTCGGGCTTCCGAACTTTCAGGAACATAACCTTTCTAAGCTATGTGGGTTGAACGCAATAGGGATAATTCCTTGGGTGAAACAAACACTAATTCGTCAAAGGATGATCCCTATGTCAAAAATAAATTAATCCATACTGATTATTAAATAGAGGGTGTATAAAAAGACCTAAAATCCACATCATCGATTAGTTTCAAGTTTTATAACCTTTTTAAAATATAGATTTAAAAAAAATCGCGTTGAAATTTGTTAATGTTACAACCATTAAGTCAATGGTTACAACTATTTATTCCATACTAACTTCCATACTAGAAGCGCGTTTTTAAGTTTGATAAAGAGTTGCTGATTTGATTACGTTGTCATCATCCCTATTAAATATCACTAAAACCTGCTTTAACGGTGAAGGCAAACATTGTGAGGAAACTTGCATGCCCGAGAGTTTTTCATAATGTTGTCAAAGGTGTGTGAAGCCTGCCAAAGCGAACTTAGTCAGCGTAGTGAACTATGGCCCAAGTGGTAAGCGACTCGTGCTTACCACCACTTTGTAGGATAATCTCCCTGATACTTGATATTTTAATCTCGGAAAGTTAAAGAGTTACCGCAAGAATAAAGCAAGAACTAAAAAACGTTATCCACGCGGAGTCGCGGGAATTCTCTACCTCTAGTAAAAAATAATGCAATAAGCCGGGATTAAAGCATGAATCTATACTTTTAATATTATAAATGCGAAAGTTTGGATGGATGGATGGATGTTTGATACTCAATCACGCCAGAACGGCCGAATAGATCTGGATGAAATTTGGCTCAGAGGTAATTATGGTCTAGATCTAGAATAACACATAGCCTAACTTTTTATCCCGGAAAATTAAAGAGTTCCTCAAAAATAACTCAATGCACGCGTCGAAGTCGCGGGCATTAGCTAGTTATTGTATAAACAGAAAGCCCTTATAAATCATTTATTGAACCTACATTCCCGATCTTACCCACTTGGCAAATATAAAACAATCTCGCCTATACATGTCCTTGATTACTTAATACGTAGTTGACATGTGCTGATATCACGGGCGACCTATACCTAAATATACATGCAAACAAACAACTACTCCATTATCATAAACAATAGGTTCTACAATCGCTTGCAGGGTTTTCGGTTTTACTATGCATACACTTTACACCGGAAAATTGCACCTATAGTCTCAGGAATACGTTCTTATTAGTTTTCTATTTTATAATCTTCGCTTGCTGTACACATATGACAAGTTGTGATTAGATTTGCGACTCTATTATTGCGTTGGTAGAACTTATATTTGAACTAGCTGACCTGCCCCGGCTTCGCTCGGGGCAGGTCTGCTACCTATGTATTGAACAGAATAGTTAAAAATCTACCTTTTATTAATCTACTCGTATACTAATATTATAGATGGGAAAGTTTGGATGGATAGATGGATGTTTGTTACTCAATCACGCAAGAACAGCTGAACGGATCTGGATCACACACATAATAGATTATAGTCTGGAATAACACATAGGCTACTTTTTATCCGGGAAAATTAAGGAGCTCATATTGGTAGATGATTCGTTCATATTAGGATTTAGGTGTTTTTAGCTCAAATTTTTAGCGTTGATTCAAATGTTTAATCAACTGAAAAAATGTTGGAAAAATGCATTAGAGTTTTGATATAGTCCTACACAAGTAGATCATTGCACTTCACAAGTAAATAACAAATACTGATATCAAACATCTGATAACAATCACACAACGTATGCTGTAGTGATGGATCCAAATATTCTGGCGATGTATAGTTTACTATCCGATGCCTGCGAGTTCATCCGCGTGGATTAAGGTTTTTTGATTCCCACGGGAACTCTTGAATTTTCCGGGATAAAAAGTAGCCTATGTCCTATCCATATAACAAATTTCATCAAAATCGGATGACCAGATGGTCCGTGAAAGCGTAGCAGACAGACAGACACACTTTCGCATTTATAATATTAGTATGGATTTTAATAATAAGAATATAGCCTTCAAACAACTTTTAAAAAGCTTACCTGAGCTAGTTGGTTCGATTCCCGGTTCAGGTAAACTTTTTTTTTTTAAATAATTTTCTCCTTTTTTAAGTTCTAAGAAATCTGAGTTTTCTCATATTTACCTTCACAGTTAGAGCAGAGCATATGATATTGAACGCACGTAACTCCAAAATAAAGGTGTTTATCTAATATTATGACCCTAGACCTACTCATAATCACTAGGCTATGCATAAATGTATTAACCTAGATGTATGTTAATATATATACAGCATACATTATGTAGGGTCTAACCTAATATTAGAAAGGATCCGTAAGTCCCAATTACCGCACATGGACCTAACGACACAGGCTATATGTGTGTGCGTTATATATTACATTACTCCTGACCTACCGAACGGGCGCTCGACGGAAACGCGTACAACATATTACCTTAATTACGCTACAAAAGTACAGATAGCAACAAGCGGTAAGCATTTATAAAAAATCTGTAATCCGACTCCGGAAAGAAACTTGAGACCCAAATTTTTTGAGTGCATCATTCATCCTATGACACTTCTCTGTTTGGTTGAATTGAAAAACAAAAACTTTGAATTGAAAAAAAAACATTGAAACTTTTGTTTAACGATGAAATTACCAAATTTTCACCTGACTTTTTATTGATGAGTAGATGAAATTTTTGATATTACTGGGCGTAGGACTTTTGTAGTTCCCATACTCCACAGTCTTATAGCGACTCTCTGCGACTCGTTTGATGTTTTTCTACCTAGTAGGGGGTCTACCAACACCACAGGTCCCCGTACAGATCTCAAGAGATATCCACGTTTTTTTTGTGAACGCTACCAGTACCGCAACTCCTTGAGTCGGTGCGACAACCTGATTCGTGTCAATGACAAGCCGACACACACGCGCACCGCCTTGCATCCTGCATACGAGACCGCTGATACTGGCTGAACACATCCTAGATACTACGCGGTGTTTTGCGAGCGGGGCTGAAACCACAGCTTTTTTTGAGATAAAGAACAAGTTTTTCTAAAAAAAATATCACCCTTAAACTCAAAATATCTAATAAAAAAAATATCAAATTAAAACTATGAAATATACATTAAAATCTAAATATTAAAGATATTATCCAAACCACCGTAATGAGGTAATGTGCCAAAATATTTATTTATTCAAACTACATATATCATTTTACACTTTTTGAACGACAGTAGTGTTTATTTAATTTTACAATCAGTAACGTGATTGTGATAATTGTCAAAAATGGTATTTCAAAATTAAAGCTTATGGGTTCCAAACGCAGTTGTGTTACATAATAAACATTAATAGAGCTTTATTGTTCAATTCGACGGCAACTGCATTTCTAGTATAAGTTTTGCCTCACTGATCTCTCCTAGTTTCTTGCGACACTTTAAATAATCTGAAATACTTAAATTAATAATCTGATAATTTTGATTCCGTCAGGATATTTTTCAAAATTCCTACAATTTTGAAAGAAATACTTAACTCATAAAATTTGATAAGATCACTGTCATAAAATCTACTTATTCAGAAAAATTAAAAGATAATCGAGGATGTTTGATAAAATTTCACTTTTTGTTCTATCGAGCATACTCTTGGCATGCAATAGTTTTAAGGATACGTGTGTAATCGCGTATCTTTGGTGTTCATTTGAAGTTATATCAACGGCGGCAGCGCATACAGGCGAATGTGATAAACGTTGATATGTTGATATTATCTCGGCTACTTTATGTTTGAATTAAATGGGCGTACGCTCGTTTAGCCGGACAGGATTTTATTACGACTTTGTACGGGCTAGGCTCCTTTTATTGCATACTACCACGACCTATACTAAAAGACTTAGTAGGTATGAATAGATTTATTATATGACTAGATAATTATACTCTATAGAGAGAGGACTGATGATAAGAAGATAAGTGAAGTTTTTATGTGAAATTCCTTTAAGAGTTTTGCTTCTCTGTAAGTAATAAAAATAGTATCTACTTTTTAGGTACGAAAGATTAAGTATCTACTTCAATCTTTTCAAAGGTTTAACAATTTCAGCTATATGCAGAGTACTCATAATATAAACTTTTCCCTCTTGGCCTGCTTTTTGGCTTTTTGTCGTCATCAACCTATAGACGTTTTCTGCTGACACTTCCTTATTCTAAGGAAAGGTTCCTTATTCCATGGAACGATAACAGCTGCGTCATTTAAGATTCGCAACCAGTTGATTTTATGTCGTATACTCTAGGTTTAGAGTCTATTTTTTCTACGGATCCCATTATTTCTGATTTGATCAGCATACCTAGTTCCCTTTTGGTTGCCAAATTAATGGTTAACACACACACCTTTGTACGCGAGTCTGACTCGCATTTGACCGGTTCTCTTTCCTTACTTTCCTTAAATTGAAAATCAACAAAATTCAGGAGGCCCTGGATAATAGGGATTTAATGAAGCTAAGATATGTGCAGCCTTTGACCGAATTGCGTCGGATCTCATCAATTTTAATGCTAGTTCTAGTTTTCAGTCGTTTAGTGCAACCACTATAGCGTTGTTAGGCTCAGTCGGCACTGTAGAAAAGTTTTGACATACTTACCTAATTAAGATCCGAAAAAAAATTAAGTACTTTATCCGAAAATGTAATAAGTATCGTTAAAGCAAGGAAAAGATTGAGGTACCTACCTTGGATTTGAATACCGGACCCTCTGTATAAGTGAACGAAGTTTTAACCACTAAGCTATCATTACTATTTACTGTCGCCATTACTTTCGCTGAGGGTGCATCTGCATCATCATTCTTAGGGTGCTTATTTTTTTCATCTACTGCAAATTAGTCCTTGACTAGCTGATGCCCGCGACTTCACCCGCGTTGTTTTAGTTCTTTTATTCCTGCGGGAATTCCTTAATTTTCCGGGATAAAAGGTACTCTATGTCACTCTCCAGGTCCTCAACTATACCCATGCCAAAAATCAAATTGAAGGACAATCCAACAAACTAATAAACCAACAAACAAACACACTTTCGCATTTATAATATTAGTGGGTATGATGCGATCTCACTTGGTGGCAGGTTAGGGATATGGCAGTTAAATCCATATTTTAAACCCGATAGGGGTTATATCTAATCGGTTTCTACAGGGCATCGTACCGGAACGCTAAATCGCTTGGCGGCACTTCTAACAACTAGCTACGGCCGAAGCCTCCCACCAGACCAGCAGACATATAGAAAAAATTATAAATTCCCTTTACGCTGCCGAGGGTCAAACCCGGGACCTACCGCTTATAATACAACAGTATTCATAATTTTCGAAAATAGTGCAAAAATATTTTCCATGTAGTGTTTACTTGCTTTATCGATTTGAAATGTATATTCAGATGTATTGGTATATAACTAAAGGATCCATGAATGTAAAACTTCTAAATATTCAGTCATTGAACGAATTGCATGTTATCTATAGTTTCGGAAATGTACTGTATTCGTGAATAGGGAGTACATAATACTTCAGCTGGTGAGGTAGTCTTACTAATATTATAAATGCGAAAGTTTGGATGGATGTATGGATGTATGGTTGGATGTATGGATGGATGGATGGATGTATGGATGTTTGTTACTCAATCACGCCAACGGCTGAACGGATCTGACTGAAATTTGGCACAGAGATAGATTATAGGGAGACGGGAATAACACATAGGCTACTTTTTATCCCGGAAAACTAAGGAGTTCCCGCGGGAACCAAAATACCTCAATCCGCGTGGACGTAGTCGCGGGCATCAGCTAGTGAGTTATAAGTGCGAGGTCCCAGGTTTGGTTCCCGGCAAGGACAATTTGGATGATTTCTAATCTGGCTCTAATCTAATTTCTCACTACTGGCTGAAATGCGTTGTTCTAATGAAATACCATGAAATCAGCATATCACAACAATGGAGATTGTTGCAATGATTGATACAATTTTTTTCGTATTCGACCATCAACCCTTGTCTTGGCTTTTGACCCTAGTTAGAGATTTTTTTCTAACTTCCCAAGTCGATAACTCCCATTAGTTTAATGTACAGGCGCCACCGAATCGTTAAAAATGGCATGACATTAATAAAGTTGGAACTAGTCGTGTCATTACCGTAAAATTGTGAACCTGTGCACAACTATTAGCTGTCAGGGTTCCGCTGTTAAATTATAAACCACCACGGTTAAATTATAATGATAGGTTAATTAAAACAAAACTGTAGAGAACATATCGTCAAATATTCCACTTCATCTTACTCCTATATTATTATCATACCCACTATATCTAAATGGGAATGTGTGTTTGTTTCTTGGTTTCTCCTTCAATTCCGCTACAACGAATCAACGAAAGGACGTGATTTTTGGATCAAATACAACCGGGAGACTTTTTATCCCGGAAAGTTAAACCGGGAATTAATAAAAAACTTAAATCAATGCGGTTGTAATTATTATTCATCATCTATTTATAGATATTATTTTTGATAATGCAAAACCATTTAATAAAAATATTTGGGCTTGATTAAACTTGCTAATATTATGAATGAGGAAGTGCGTCTGTCTGTGTCTGCTACGCTTTCGTGACCCATCTTTTCAACCGATTTTGATAAAATTTGGTATAGAGATAGTTTGTATCCCGGGGAAGGACAAAGCCATCAAAATAGATTCAAAAGTTTTGCCTTCAAAGCGTAGTAAAACAGACAGACACACTTTCGCATTTATAAAATTGGTATGGAAGTATGGATAATTCTTACGAATACATAAGGATACGTACTGAACCCTCTACATTAGACCGCGTGCTGTAGTTTTTTGCGTGAGCCCTGCACGGTCTATTAGCACTGCGCGGCGCTAGGCCCACGCCCACGGGTGTCAGAATGCTCCACGAATTTCACGCTAACCAATTATTATGAATTTTAGTGTCGTGTTGCTCATTTATATTCCAATTTTTTATTTCCAGATATAACAGTAAAATTCTTCCGTACTTTTGCAATTTTTATGCGAGTTTTCAATCATCATTCAGTTATACTCGATTAGATATATTTAAAATTATAAGGTCTGTTTAAGAAAGTCATATTTACCATAATTACTTACTTAATTATTTCCAAAAATTAAATATTTTGAAGTAAAAATTATCAATTCTTGCCCGTGAAAGTAGCTAGGTAGCATCTATTTACCCGTTTCTGCATCAATTTGCTTCATGAATGAAATACATTTTTTACCGTATTAAATCTATTCCATGTTAGGTTTTCCTGCAACATATAACTACAATTCTTCTACTTTTATATTACCGTTGTAGAATCTAAATATTTAAAAGGAAAAGGTGACTGACTGACTGATCTATCAATGTACCGCACTGCTCAAACCACTGGTCCGATCGGGCTGAAATATGGTTGAAGCGTATAATGTGCCCTAGAATATTGTTTTATGTTCAGGATAAAAGATAAATCTCACGTGTCAACTCTTGCTCCGCCTTGGTTGTGTTGCACCTACTTATTAAAATAAACGAACAGCATTAAAAATACTCTCGCCAGCTCAATTGCCTAGAAGATGGATGTCTGCGTGGATTCAGTGTTTTCGAAATGGGATGGGATCTCTTTGATTTCCCTAAATATATTAAACTAGCCCGCGACTTCTTGTACGTGGATTGAGGTTTTTTTGTTCCCGCGTTAACTCTTTAATTTGCCGGGATAAAAAGTAGCCTATATGTGTTATTCCAGACTACAATATATCTCTGTGCCTTTCATCCAGATCTGTTCTGCTGTTCGAGTAACAAACACCCCTCCATCCTAACTTTCGCCTTTATAATATTAGTATTAGATTTTGTCAAAATTGTGTTAGTGGATGGGTCGTAAAAAGGTAGCATACAAACATACACACTTATCCATTCATGATATTAGTTTGTAAGCATGGATTATTGTATGGATATATTTTTTTCATGGTATTTCACGCTGACGCTACTTAAAAAAGGCCTATGTCCAACAGTGGATGCATAATTTCTGATGATGATGATGATTTCACTAAATTTTTTATTCTTTTCAGGTAAGTGTAATGTTGATGTCACCTGGTTGAGTAAGTAAAAATTATGTTTTATTATATTACATGCAATGTAAATAATATAATAGCATTGAGTTTACTCGTCTACTCGGCAAGCATCAATTACCTATCACATTGACGCATACTTCTTTACCTGGTACTTAAGCTTTTAATAGTGAAAGAAGGGGGGTTAAAACAAGACGAAAACCCATCGCGAGCGGAGTGAGCGTACTTTTTATGTAAACTTTAATTTAATTAAATATTCAGTTATAATAATTTCACTCAATTTTTAAGCTGAATTTGGGGCCCCGATTTGGACTAGGTACACATTTTTTTTTTCATATAATTTATTCGTTTCACAAAATATGTAACTCATTAAGAGCAAATAAGTTATTCATGAATTCAGTCACCCTTGTTGCTTGTGAATACCGGGGAACATTCTAGAGCGATGATAAGCAGGACCTACTTTCAGCGGTAGGTAGTGCATGGCTTAGCAATCGTATACAGATCAGAAAAAACCGTGCTTATACAGTGCGCCGCCTATCGAAAACTATAGTCTAGCAATTAGTGTATAGTTTCTTGGCAGGTAGATATTTTTTTATTTTTCTCCACTACAAGTTAGCCCTTGACTGCAATCTCACGTAATAATAAGTGATAATGCAGACTAAGATAGTAGCGTAAGTAGTAGGTGGATGGTAGTGTTCGGAAACGAAATGAATTATTTCACGTAGGACAACTCGTCAAGATTCTACAACCAATTCACAAAGTTGATTCGGTGCTTATTTAAGTTTGATTTAATTCAAATCATATGAATCGCATGGCAAAAAGAAGGTAAAAGTTCTAAATTATCAAAATAACCACTTAGAACCACTCACAAAAGTTTACTGAAAAGTTGAAAATAGCCGAGTTAGTATTTACCTGTCCTAAAACGGATACTAATATGCCCGCTCGGGTAAAATTTAAAAATCCGTTCTTAGTGAGGGCCTATGTTAAAATAAAGAAGAACTAAATACAGAAACTGAAATTTACAAAGTTTCCAAACCAATTAAAGTATCTAACAAACCAGTCACGATAACAAAAAAACTATAAATCTTGCTCGGCTTTAATGGTAGAATCCGATAGAGTCCCAACGTATCGAAAGTGATATAAGTACATGTGATACATACAATAAAACATTTCATTTTATCTAATTAATTGCTTTGACTAGTGGTACCAGGCAGTACATGAAAAGTTAGAGAACCGATACAGCTGTCAAGTCTGTCTGGGGCCATACTGCCAACGCTTAAAGCCACACATAAGCAATATTACTCAAAATGACAGTTTGATGTCACGTACCTTAACGTTCCTTAAATAAGAATTATAATACTAAAATGCGAAAGTCAACAATAACGAAACAATAATATGGATTTAAGCGTTGGCAATATGGTCCCTGAAGTGTGCCTGAGAAGTGTCGCCCATGATATCCGTGTCGTAACTGTACGCTGGCTACACCGGCACCGCGGTAGTTATGTAACGCAACACTAGTCGCGCGTCGCCGCCGCAGATTTTCCGCGCGACCCTGACACACATACGCGCGCTAGCCGCGCGCCGGCTCACAAGTGCACTGCACTCGCTGCTGGCGAATAAAAGTGAAATTCGATTAACGAACGGAACGAACATACCTTGCCATACTACTTATAGTACGCGGCAAGGCTTAGCGCCATGCAATTTAGCGTTCCTAATCCAATGTAGTATAATACGGAGCGGTGATAGCCTTGTTTAGACACCCGGCATCCTATACGGGGTCGCGGGTTCGATACCCGGGCACCTCTACCTTTTCGGAGTCACGTTCGGTTCAAACGACGAAGAAAAACATCGTGAGGGAACCTCCATGCCCGAGCGTTCTTCATGATGTTCGCGAAGGTGCATTCTGCAAATCCGCATTCGGCCAACGTGGTGGACTATGGCGAAACCAAAAAAATCCTGCCTGGTCCCTATTGATTTTTCGCTCGTAGTATTGCTTATTAAATTTCAGTAACCTGTTTTGTCACATGTAACTTCTGAGCTCCACAACTATAAACAGCTATTATACTCACTGCTATGTAAATAATTAATAATACCTACTCGTATTGCACTAATATTTTATAGATATAAAATTTAATAGTATACTGTCGTTAATAACGCTGCAAGCCAATGAGAAAAGAAAGACGCCGATGGGCAAGTGTTGCCACATCGGCCACATGATTTACACAGATAAAAAAGTACAGATTTACAATAATATTTTTATGAACACTCACTTTTTTTTTTTTTATTCTAATTTGTTTTATTATGTATACTATTGTAATTTTTTTATGTTTTTTGTGGATTTTTATCTGAAAATAAAGAGCTTATTATTATTATTATTAAATTTAACAACCTCTATGGAACCATAGATAAGCATGCCATTAGAGCCACAGAGAAAAACATACACTTTAGAGGACGTAGCCTCAAAGGTTCAATCACACCGACCTTAGTTTCTTATCGCCTTCTGCGTTGAATTAATTTCGCTAAACTGTGATCGATTTATTGCCTTTACCTGACACACTTACCATTGACGATTCGCAAGAGTTTGACAAGCCGATTTGAATTTGACGTTAACTTAGCCCAAATCATACGTCAAAAACTGGACAAGTACTTTTTTCTTGCTTAATTCAGTGTTTCGTAATACACAATATTCAGTGTGCGATTGAAGGTCGATTTCTGACCGAAGCCAAAGGCTTAACAACCCTAAGGAATTCAGTTCCAGATTGGCTAAGTAAAATTTTTAAAGTGAATCTTCTTTAGGATCGTTGCGATTTGAAAATTAGATGAAACGAAAAAGTGACTAACCTATTCATAATAAGGTTTAGCCTGCGAGAGAATGAGATAGAATACAAGTTATATTTATCTCACTCTCTAGTAGGCTACTTTTCTATAGTTTTACTTCTGCCGTGTGTGAATTGCACACACACACTTTTTTTTAAAGTTTATGTTGCCTACTAGCTGATGCCCGCGACTTCGTACGCGTGGATCGAGGTTTTGTGGTTCCCGCGGGAACTCTTTAATTTTCCGAGATTAAAAGCCTATGTGCTATTCCAGACAATAATCTATCTCTGTGCCAAATTTCAGCCAGATCCGTTTAGCTGTTGGGGCGTGATTGAGTAACAAACATCCATACATCCATCCATCCATACATCCATACATCCATCCAAACTTTCGCATTTATAATATTAGTAAGATTGGAGTAGAACTTATTATATTTATTTTCGAAAACTTAAATATATTTAATAAATATCTTTTAACAGATTTTACTTTTAAGTATGGAACACTTAAAAGCCTAGTAATAAATTTAAAATATCATGGAAATATCGTATCAAATATCAATGCACATTGAAATGATTAACATATAAATCGTGTGCATATAGTATCAAATCTGCGCGCCTGTCTGCCCCTACATGGCGCTAGAAGGTTGATCCTTTCCATCACGCAGCACAGTGTCACAAATATAAACTAACTGGAATTTATTTAGCTTCGCTCACGTAAAGTTCGATTTTCATATAAATTTCATACCTTTATTTCACGTTGAATGTTCAGTGTTCACAAATCCTTTCTTAGCGAGTGCATACGTCAAGCTATCTTCATCATTATTTATATCAAACTAGCTGATGTCCGCGACTTCGTCCGCGTGGTTTAAGGTTTTTGTTATTCCCGCGGGAACTCCTTAATTTTCCGAGATAAAAAGTAGCCTATGTCACTCTCCAAGTCTTCACCTATATAATAAAAAAAGAATTAGCGAAATTGGTCCAGCCGATCACGCGTGATGCCGTGAGTCGTGACCAAGGGAAATAGGGATTCATTTTTATATATATAGATTTCAGCCCGATCCGTCGGGTGGTTTGACCTGTAGGTAGGTATAGTAGGCCTAGGTAGTAGGTAGGAGATTGATCAGTCAGTCACCTTTTCCTTTCATATTTTTAGACTAGACAATGCCTATGGGCGATGAACACGTCCGTGTGGTTTTAGGTTTTAAAAATCACGGGGGAGCATTTTGGTTTTCCGGAATGAAAATTAACCTATGTCGCATTCCAGGTCTTCAACTTCACCCATGAAGGTTTGGATGAATGGATTATATCACGCCTGAACGGCTGAACGGATCTGAATAAAATTTGGCACAGAGATAGATTATAGTCTGGAATAACACATAGGCTACTTTTTAACCCGGAAATTTAAACAGTTCAAAACCTGGGAATCAAAACCCTCAACCCACGCGGACGAAGACGCGGGCATCAGCTAGTCATCAATTTGTTTCTCTATTGTGGCGTGATTGAGGTACAAACCGACAAACTCATTTTCGCATTAATAATATTAAATAACCTAATGTCTTATAACCGAACCCTGCTACAAACCTAAATACCGGTCCATATAAGCACATTTTTAATATATGTTTGTAAATCTATGAATATAGGTTTTATTTATGCAATCAAGATTTGATTTTAACTTGCAAATACTAAGTAACTCAAAAATGTACATGTACCCGTACCGCCAAGCGATTAAGCGTTCCGGTATAGAATAGGTAGGTAGCTATTCTATACCGGAACATATTATTATATCCATCTCAATCTGCCCCCCAATCATGTAAAAATTGTCGATTAAATCGTATAAGTTCGGCTTCAAAGTAAAATAAACCTTAACATCATTGAATTAAAGATCAATTTCGTGTATCCATTCTCATACGTTTAGGTATGTACGATAGCCTAAACATATAAGAATGGATACACGAAATTGACCTCTAATTCAATGATTTATGGTTTATTTTACTTTGAAGCCGAACTTATACGATTTGATCGGCAATCCTCACATGATTGCACCTCTGATTTGTCAAGCCAATTGATAATCCTTCTAGTATTTCATTGCGCCATCGTCGCGTCGTTGCGATAACTACACAGTGGCAAAGTAAATATTTTCCTCAATTGCATAAATGAAAGCCTAAAAAATCATGTTGATTTAAAAAAACTTGATTCTATGCAACAGTGTCCACAATGTGACCAAAGACATGTTCCTAAAAGATAGAGTGGTTATAATAGCAAGCATTTTATACTTACATTTTACCCGTTGTCTAATTATTATGCTAAAATACTTCGAGAAGAAGTCAAATGGCATATTATTGACTTGGACTTTTATTGTCTTATTCCAATATATTTATTTACAAGCTACATTAGCCGCGTCGTTCATGCAAGTAAATTATTTTTCTCATCGTAGAAATGTAGAATCTTTAAGACCCTGTGTAGCGTAGGGGGTTTTTAAAAGCAGTGTATCCATCAAACGGTGACAACACAAGTTTTAACAACTGACACAGTAGAGCTAAAACAGGCCAAATAGCTTCTTTTCTACACCCATATTTTTGACCATTTATGCTATCTGCTACGTGTATATAAAGTTTGTTAATCGTTTCATCGTGGCGGTTCACATACGCGGCTATCCAAAGCTGGTATTTCAACAAATGAAAAGAGTACTACACTACTTATGACAATAATTGACAACAGCAGAAAAAGAGCCAAATAGCTTCTTTTCTACAACATTTTTTTTGAATTGACTATTTATCAGACCTGTTGTTTATATATAACGTTCGTATATCGCTGCGGTTCACATACACGGCTACCCAAGTCGCTATAGTCCGCCACAGTAGGTAAATCTATGTGCTACAGTGTGCATCTTGCACTTATAGCTTGCGATAATCACCACACCACACAAATCTTCCGCAAAGTAACGCCTGCTTCTATCCAATAAAAGAGCCAAATAGCTTCTTTTCTACATGCATATTTTTGACTAATTATCCGATCTTTCGTTTAAATATAATGTTAGTATATCGCTGCGGTTCACATACGGCTGGCCAAGGTCTGGTTTCGCAACACACGGAGAGCAGAATGTCCGGTTGGCAAGTGAGCTGGCGGCTCTGCGTAGCGGTGTATTTGTTTTTGTATATACCGTTTTGAATACCTTTAAAGTTTAACTATTTATAATTATTATATAAATAAACGGACATATTCCGAGGTTTTGTTTTATTTTTGAATGCATTTACACTTTCAATGCATTTTATTCAATTATATACGGTAGAGTCAGTCTGTATGTTACCTCTTCGTTGTGTATAATTAGCTGATTTTAACGTTAATTGGTACCGCAATAGATTGAATCCCGGGTATTCACATAGGGTACCTTTTATCCCGGAAAATCAGTGACCGGATGATCAATTTTCACAGGATTGAAAAAACCAAATACATGCGGACAAACTTGCTGGCATCGCTGGCTATCTGGCAGGTATCATTTAAGTAATTGGGTATAATCCATACTAATATTATAAATGCGAAAGTGTGTCTGTCTGTCTGTCTATCTGTCTGTCTGTCTGTCTATCTGTCTGTCTGTCTGTCTGTCTGCTACGCTTTCACGGCCCATCTGTTCAACCGATTTTGATGAAATTAAGTACAGGGATAGGTTGCATCCCGGGGAAGGACATTGACTTCTTTTTATCCCGGAAAAGTAAGAATTTCCCGCGGGAATTGAGAAAACCTAATCCACGCGGACGAAGTCGCGGGCATCATCTAGTTTATAATAAACTAATGATAATATGGCGTATGTGTGTTTGTTTGTTACGCTTTCACGGCTCATTTTTTCAACCTATTTTGTTGAAATTTGGTACAGACATTGGTTGCATCAAGGCTGCATCCCGGGGTAGGACATAGGCTACCCCGGAGTATTAAGGAGTTGCCGCGGGAATCAAAAACTATATCAACGCGGGCGAAGCCACGGGCATCATCTTGTCTAAGTATTTAGTAGGATATATAACGATAAATATAGAGATTCTCTCTCGTCTGGTACCTGTTAGGGATCCTCATAATGGCTTTAGACCTACCATTAATTACTTATTTGCGTAATACCATATAAAAAGCGTAATTACCCAAAGTTCAATAAAACATTAGTAATTTAGAGGTCACTCCATAGGCGACCGCCTTTCGAATTTGTACCATGTTTGTTACATAACGTATGTAGTTAGGTATGTACATATACGTACCAACTGCGTCCTGTCCCACATAGTGAGGTGAACCGGTCAACTGGCGTATAGTACCTACAATAGGTACCTAGTGTACTGCTACCTAATATACCTTTCCTTACATACCTAAGCGCGCTAAAACCTAGTGGGCTAGGCACCCGGCCACCTCTATTTTTTCGGAAATTAATTAGGTATTACTTAGTTGCTTTAACGGCGAATTGAAACATCGTGAGGAAACCTATCCCCGAGAGTTAAACTAAACTTCTAGTTCTTGTCGGTAGGGATGGAAATCCGAACTAGTGGTATTATAGGTTCGTTCGACTTCGTTCGTAGTGGTAGATTCATTTGTAAAGCACTTCTAAAAGTTTATTTCATTAGAGAACGTTTTAGGCAGGTCCTGAATTCAAGCCCCGGCAGAGTTAATTTATAATTTACTAGCTGATGCCCGCGACTACGTCCGCGTGGTTTGAGGTTTTTTGGTTCCCGCGGGAACTCCTTAATTTTCCGGGATAAAAAGTAGCATATGTACTATTCCAGACTATAATCTATCTCTGTGCCAAATTTCATCCAGATCCGTTCAGCCGTTCTGGCGTGATTGAGTAACAAACATCCATTTGAGGTATTTTGGTTCCCGCGGGAACTCCTTAATTTTCCGGGATAAAAAGTAGCCTATGTGCTATTCCAGACTATAATCTATCCCTGTGCCAAATTTCAGCCTAATCCGTTCAGCCGTTGGCGCGTGTTTGAGTAACAAACATCCATACATCCATACATCCATCCAGACATCCATCCAAACTTTCGCATTTATAATATTTATTATTTGAATTGATGAATTTCCTCTCACCTGGTTGGAGGCTTCAGCCGTGGCTAAGCCCTGAGGCTCGGTGACCCAAAGAGGATGTTTAAATTTATTTCAGTACATGTTACAAGTCCCTTGACTACTAGTCTCACCTGGTGATGGAGCGGGCTAACCTGTTAGTACGGCAGTTATATTAAAGCCATAATCGGTTTCTACACGGCATCATACCTACCGGAACGCTAAATTGCTTAGTAGTACGTGTTTGCCTGTAGGAAAATACTCGTTGAACTCTACCACATACATCCACTTACAACTCAAAAAACCTTATTTCACACGCTAAAGCCAAGTATTATTATCCCCACAATAGAATCCCGTTTCTACGACCGCATCCAGACCCGATAAAAATAATAATGTCATAAAAATAAACCTAATAAATACAGTATTTCCACCGAAGCACCGATATGGCAAATAATTTTTTTTTACAGCGATTAGACTAAAAAGGAGCGCATTCGTGTCGCCGTTGCTAGCTGATTCCATGACAAATTACCCGCAAAAAACAACCTTACACCCCACGTAATAGAGTACAATGAAACTGCATCTATTGCAATTGACTAACAAACTTATTTGTATGGACGATTTGCGCGAATTTCAATCTTGTGTGTTCAGTTATAAAGTTGTTTTTGTGTGAATTTAGAAGTTGGCACAGAATCTAGGGCAAGCGCCTTGAGAGTTGCATTTACATGGGTCGACCTCCGAGGGTCAGTGATCTCTGTCCTTAGTCGGATTGCAGAGTGGTTTCCTTCCTTCCCATCTATACATAGATAATTTAAAAAAAAACTACAATTTTATAACAGTTATTAGGATGTTTAGAGGCGATTTAAATATTTCGCGAGTAATATATTGAATTCGGAAGCTGGTAGTTGCGTCATGTAACAACGGCAGGTTTTTTCCTCAAGTCCGTCATTGGATTAAGGCCTCGGTTCGGATTGGAAATATGCTAAACTTTTTTTAACAACTTTTAACATTTTTATTCTTTTGTTTCATATTCTTAAACATGTAAATAAGTGTTACGATTTTTCTTTAATTTTAAACTAATTGTTAATTTTTATTTACTACATAAATGTAGTAGTTTTCTCGTATCATATAGTATGTTGTATGAACTTTATAGTTCTGTGTCGTTCATTTACCTAAACGAGTTCTATATTAAAGGGTCTTTCAAAATTTTCCGAAATTACGAAAATCATTTGCGAATTTCGATACTAGGTGATGCCCGTGACTTCGTTCGCGTGGATTAAGTTTTCTGAATTCCCGGGGGACCTCCTTAATTTATATAGCCTATGTTCTTCCCTGGAATGTAACCTACCTCAATACCAAATTTCACCAAAATCAGTTGAAAGGATGGGTCGTTGAAGCGTAGCAGACAGACAGATAGACACACTTTCGCATTTATAATATTTGTATGGATTTTAACAAATAGAGCGTATACGCAATTAATCATTCTGCAACATTTCTACAATTTTAACTTCAACATCGTCTTACCACAAACTAGATTTTTATTTAATCGGGGTTAATTAACTATTTTCCTCTAAAAACTTAAAATAAAACCAACTGCTTTTTTCTGAACAACGGATTATTTTAGATCGCATGAAAGTTATGAACCTATAACTTACATAAGTACTTTTTAATCTTAGTAAGTGTACCCATGTAACTAGCTATAGCTTTCGTGACTTGAAGCTTGCTCAGTATATATAAAGCTTCGATAAGGCATCTCAATACTACCTACCTACTACCTGCCTGGTTTGATGCATTGGCGTACATTTTATAAGTTCTTTCACCCTCGGTTATGCTGATTTTACTCTAGCTCTTTATGCTTTACAAGCTAAGAAATATAGTTTTGAGAACGTAATCTTTTAAAAGCCTTTTTGAATCTTTATAGCTCTGTTGCTAAATCTATCACTGGTGAAGAAGTTATACCTATATTACTACCAATGTAGGTACTTACATGGCTTTCTATAATTAGGAATAAAAAAGAAAGGGTTTGAAATTTCTTAAGGTGTTTTCAATCAAGCCTTGGTTCACTTTAAACTTGCTTTAACGGTGAAGGAACGCATCGCGGGGAAACCTACATGCCCAAATGTTCTCAGAGGTGTGTGGAGTCTTCCAATTCACATTAGGCCAGCGTGGTGGACTATGACTAAACCCTCATTCCGAGAGGAGACTAATGCTCATGTGTTACTAAACTATAATCTATCTTTGAGCCTTTCAACCAAATCCGTTCAGCCGTTTTAGCGTGATTGAGTAACAAATATCCATCCATCCATCCATCCATCTAAACTTTCAGTATAGACAAGTCATACCCATGTGGAATGGTGGAAAGAATTACCGCGCTGCACAGCCAAGTTGATCCTTTGTTGATTTTTTAAAGTTTATTGAAGGTAGTTGTACAAAGTAAGCGGTAGTACTAGTTAAGATGGGTAGTCAGTTTGGAAGTGCATCGCTTGCGAGTGGAGTGCAATATCATTGCGCCGATATTATTAACTGCAGCGTCGTTTTCCTTTACCGCGACCCGCGTCAGAATAGTGTGGACATTCCCACATAAACCAAAGAGCTAGAATATTTTGACCTACCCACAGTTGCGACATTTTTTTCCAAATAGTAACCACTCATAAAGCCTGTATTAATCAATAGCAGGCATTAATACTTGTACAAGCAAGACTTATTATGAGACAAAATCTTCTTTTCAAGATCTGGTTTCCGAAAATAATAATTATTTAAGCTATCAAAGTTATAGTCTACTCGATGTTGGTGCCATAAATACAGCTTCGATAGCTTATATCTAGAAAACCTGACGCTTTAGAAGATCAAGTCTCATACATAAAAAACTTGCTTGTATTGATGTCAGCACGAAAGAAAATTAAAATGGTGGGATGGAATTAGGCCAGGCTCCGTACCAAAATATTCAAACCCCTTTATTTATTTCTTGTATGACAATATGTCGTGAATTCAGTTCTAATCTACTGAATTCAGTATTTTGGTTCCTAAGTTCTATTGCTTTGCGAACCCGCGGTAGTCACAGAATATTCGATAGTACAGTTGTTATGTAGTGTCAACAGTTAGTCAGTAATTTCAGTTAAATGAAAACTTATCTGCTTAATTAAACTATTGGTTGGGTGTTATAAATTTGATATCTGGCCTACGAGCGGAGATTGATGATAAAATGTTTTTCTTTATTTCTCTTTCTTTTCTTCTATATTTGTTACATTGGTGGCTATTGAAGAGATACAATTTTAAAATAAATAATTAATCAATCTAACAGTAAAATACCTAGGTAGGTACAATTAAAATAATCTAAGTATTAATTGATAAAAAAACCATGAAGCACCTCCACATATTTCAATCGATCTGACGTCGAGCCATCGTAGTTGCATTGACCCACATAGCGGGTTCGACACCCGACTGAGGTCGTCTTCGCCAATCTGGTTTATCTGCTGGCTGTTGACGATCGTTTCCATAAACTGTTCATTTCACTTGAAAACGAACAATAGTTTTCGTTTTCAAATGAAATTATATGTTTTTTTTTTAATTATCTAACTTGAGCAACTTCAAAAAATCATTGAAGCTATTATTATTAATTAATAAGGCATATTATTCAATAAATGAGTACCTCAATGAACCGATTTAATAAATTAATTTTAGACTAAACTGATAACTGATGACATGATTTAAAACTGACATAACTGTACTAGGTATAGGTATTATATTAATTTCTTCGTGTTTGTGAATTCCGTGACAAATTTTTATTATAAATTTTTGAATTTGACTTTTTTCTTTTTTTTTCTTTGACATGGTTGCTACTTTTTATCTTTTATAGGACATAATATTAAAAGGGATATTAATAATATTTTAATTTTTATAGTATTTTGCTGAATTCGACGTAAAGGCCTCATTAAGACTTTTCTTATCTGTAATAATCAAGAAATATTACTTACTTATATTCTATGGTTTTACTTAATATAAGTTAGGCACTCCCGTCAGACTCCAAAGCGGTGTTTAAAAAGGTATAATACGGTGTTTTATAATTAATTAATAAGGTTGTTATACAATTGTGTCTGATAGTATAATAGTGTAATCATCAAGTTTAATAATTATTATTTAATATGATCTAATTAGGACAATTTATGTAGTAATTTTAATTTTAAAATATTTGTACACCACACTGTGGTAGAATAGTAGCACTTTTATACTGATTTCCACCTCAAATGTAACTACACTATTCACAAATAAATAAATTGAAATTAAATTGAAAATTGAAATAAGTGTAAACAGTATACCATAATCTCGATATTTTATATCATAAACATATACTAAGCGGGATTGATAAAAAATATTAATAAACAAATATTAACATCCATATCCATACTAATACTATAAATGCGAAAGTATGTCTGTCTGTCTTTCACGTCTGTCTGTCTGTCTGTCTGTCTGTCTGTCTGCTACGCTTTCACGGCCCAACTACTCAACCGATTTTGATGAAATTTGGTACAGAGATAGGTTACATCCCGGGGAAGGCCATAGGCTACTTTTTATCCCGGAAAATTGAAGAGTTCCCGCGGGAATCAAAAAAATGTATCTGTTCAACCGATTTTGATGAAATTTGGTACAGGGAGAGGTTGTGCCCCGGGGAAGGACATAGGTGGCTTTTTATCCCGGAAAATTGAAGAGTTCCGGCGGGAATAAAAAAAACAATCCACGCGGACGAAGTCATCTAGTTGGTATATAAAGCCCAAAATTGTTACTATTATAAATAAACCAGCTGATGCCCGAGACTCCGTCCGCGTGGAGGTATGAAAAATAGATAGTAGCCGATTCTCAGACCTACTGAATATGCATATTAAATTTCATAAAAATCGGTTAAGCCGTTTCGGAGGAGCATGGTAACTAACATTGTGACACGAGAATTTTATATAGGTATTTACAAAAAAGATAATAAATTAAATTAAAATTAAACTTGTAAGAGATCATTAAAATAAAAAGTATTTTATTCTGTTCTCCCATAAGTCAGTGTAATGCTTGTTACGTAACGTATACACTGTATAGGTATTATTTACATTTTTCGTTTTATGAAAAGAGTTTCATGCGGGCTCCTCTAAATAGAGTTTTCCGAACCAGTGGTAGAGTCTTTACTTATCATAAGTGACACAAGTTTTCCTACGTGAAATAAATAAATCATTTACTATATGACTCCCCCGACTTCGTTCGCATGGATTAAGGTTTTTAGATTCCCGTGGGAACTCCATAACTTTCCGGGATAAAAAGTAGCCTATGTCCTTACCCGGGATACAAATCCCTATAACAAATTTCATCAAAATTGGTAGAACAGATGGGCTGTGAAAGCGTAGCAGACAGACACACTTTCGCATGAATCATATTAGTATGGATTCTAGTAGCTAGGTATTAGATAGTACTCAGTGTTAGGTACGTGAAAGATTCTAATGTAATTCGCCTCACAGCTCCATACGTTTCCAACTATCTGACGTCAAGCCATCGCCGCTGCATTGACCCACATAGCGGGTTCGACACCCGACTGAGGTCGTCTTCGCCAATCTGGTTTATCTGTTGACGATAGTTTTAGCGGATTGCAAGGCCGCGGTGTTACTTCATTTTATCATTATTGCTGTTTAGCTAATCATTATGACTGTGATAGTGCTCGTCATTTCAATTAATTCTAGTGTTGGTTGAACTTAATTTAGTTTAATACCTGGGGCCATACTGACACAGGTGGGGACATACACACACCGAGGGAAGACAGGTTGATGTCACGTACCTTGACTTATTTAAAACTAGATGATTCCCGCGACTTCGTCCGCGTGGACCAAGTTTTTCGATTCCCGCGGGAACTCTAGAATTTTCCGGGATAAAAAGTAGCCTATTTCGTTCCCCGGGATACAACCAATCCCTGTAACAAATTTCACCGAAATCGGTTGAACAGATGGGCCGTGAAAGCGTAGCAGACAGACAGACAGACAGACAGACACACTTTCGCATTTATAATATTAGTAGGGATTTTAGGGACGTCAAGGTACGAGACATAAAACTGCCATTTAAAAGTTATACTGCCTTAAGCGATGGTAGTTACCCCCCTGCCCCTGTTTTGCAACATTACACAGTAAAATAATTAATTGTTTATAATCATTTTCATACCAAACCCTTATTTTACCCCCTTAGGGCTTCAAGTGGTTTGCGCTGTGCGTTGATATATCAGTCAGCCAGTCACCTTTTCATTTAATCATCGTATGTAGTAATATTACCTATTCTGTGGTTTCGTATATTTAGACTCCGACCATAGCGTTGATTTAATCCAAGGAGCATTGTTGAAAACTTTTTCTGAAAAAAGATATTTTGACACTGAGATTGAATTAATTTAAAAAAAAATTAAAGTCAGTTCCTCAAATAAACAAGGATAGAGTGAAAAAGTCCTACGGATTGGACAAGATAAAACGTATGTGCGAAAGAGCCGCCACGGAGGGGAACCAAGTCTTGTCCTGTCCCCCAGGCGTGTGCAGTGCCATATACAATTGAGTGACGGGGATATGTTGTCCGCCAGACAACCATATTTAGTCCCTCGTTTGTTTTAGATCTTAGCTTCTATGAGCCATAGTAAATCTAATATGATTTTCCGCCAATTCGTCTTTCCGCCTAAGTACTCGTTTTCCCCTTGCTCATTTTTCCCCACGTTCAATTTTACGCAATGTGTGTATAGTCTTTTTCTAAAATCCCTAAATTGAGTAAATGTTTACGTTTATTTTAACTCCATTCCAATCGAGTAGTTTGACATTAAGTAACAGTGAATAGTAGAGTGTACTCGACCTTCCTCTGCCACAGATGTTTCGCAACGGTTTGGGCAACGTGTGTAGTGCCGGATGCTATGGATATTAACACATACACCAAACGTCAATCAAAATTAAGTTCGTACGCCGAAATACGATGCCAATAACCTGTTTTTTTTAATTTATGCCAGCGACTTAATCAGCGCCATAGATTTACAAAAATTTCGAGGAAATTCTTTAATTTTCCGGCATAAGTACGTCTCCGGGATGCAAGCTATCGTATTCAAAACTTCTTCAAAAAAAAAAGTTAAGAGCTAAGCGAAAGTGTGTTTTTTTGTTGGTTTGTCCTTCAATCAATCTGCAACAGAGCAACGGATCGACGTGATCTTTAGCATGAATATAGTTGAAGACCTGAGAGTGAAAATGGTTTTTTATCCCGGAAAATTAAGGAGTTCCCGTGGGAATGAAAAACTTATTCCACGCGGACAATGTCGCGGGCATAATCTAGTCTTCTATACGGGCCAAAATAACAGTAGCCAGCAGCTAGTAAATTTTCGCAAGCGGAAAAACGCACGCGATATTCCAAAAAATTTGATGAAAATGTTTTATTGAAATAAACTTTTAAAAGCGCTTTTGATTCGTTAAGTCAATCTACCACTGGCAGAGTCGGAACGACATTCCTATATTATACTCGAAAATATCGTATCGGAATGTTAAAAAAGCGAACCGTCGTGGAAAAGACCAGAAGAGAAGTCAGCTGACGTTGTCCCACTAAATAATATTTTGACAAAGCTTCAAGCTTCAAGCTTGTTAGTTCAGCATAAAACTTTTGTTTATTGAAATATTTGTCAAAATAATATATTGATGTTTATATTTATTTACGAAACGGGGTGGAATATTTTCGTCCGAAACACGAAGGTGGCTCCAGGGCGTTTACCCCATAAATGATAAAAGTGAAGTGCGTTGGCAAAAGCCTATAGCCGGGATCGATGGGCCGTCCTCTAGACGTCTCGTGCGTCGCCCCGGTACGCCCTTGTCCTTCTGGTGCATTGAGTTTACTATTATTGGTTTATAGAGCCCAATATTTTCTCATAACTGATGCTCGCGACTTCCTCCGCGTGGATTGAGGTTTTTTGGCTCCCGAGGGACCTCTTTAATTTTCCAGGATAAAAAGTAGCCAGCTTATTGAACATTTACGAAAATCCGCTCAGCTTATTTTAATGTAACCTCGCCCCTACATAACCAGTTTTTGTAAGCAGAACATCTTATACTAAAGTTTTTCTGACTACCTTCATATCATAATAGACCTGTAACTTTAACATTTATTTATAACGTGCGACACTAACCTAGATAATGTACATAGGTACTTACAAAATTTAAATTTGTAATAAATTCTCTATGTAAGTAAACTATTTTTTTGTTCTTATTGAGTAATAATAAGAACAAATAATAATCTATCTCTGTGCCAAATTTCATCTAGATCCATTCTGCCGTTCTGGCGTGATTGAGTAACAAACCCATCCATCCTTTAAATTTCCTGTTTTAGGAACTAAAATGACGCTGTTGAATAGTCACTTTGATACTTTATAGTTCATTTTTGACATCGTTACTCAAATTTTGTTACATTTTAAACAGTAATCATGCCTTAAATGATGTACATATCCGGGAATCGAACAGCGCTTACCACTGTGCCAGGAAAGTTGTCGAAAGACAAACAGAAAGGTAATACTATAACAAGTTAAATATATTTCAACTCTTACAAAACGATTAGCTACCCTCGCTGCCCCGTAATAAACCGAAGGTTGGTTAAATATTTGAAGCGGGCTGGAATCGTGGTCAATGACACGACAGAAGTCTAGTCTGAAGGTCGAGGGAAACCGGGAGGGCGCCGCCCGCCCTGAAGGAAGGTCCATATTGCACTAGACCGTAATTACACTTGTTTTTACGTAAATTGCAAACTTAGGTGACTTATATCCTATCAAGACGGTTTACTTCGTGTTCATCAACTTCAATTTACATAGACGGGCCCAGTCAAACAAAGAATGTGGACTTATTTTACTAACGCCATCTAGTCTGAAGATCGGGACAGCGCTATGGCGGGGACAAGGACGGGCTTATACAGGTGTGGAGCGCACTCTACAGGTCGGACGTCCAAAATTTTTCTATTAAAGGGCCCATTTAATATCGATGGTGTTTATTTCGTAATTTACTCATTTAACGTGAGTAAAACTTGCAAGTGTAACCGTGGCCTATGGCATACACCTATAAAAAGTAAAAATGCATGTTTTCTATATAAATTTAGTGATTATTGAATAGGGTGTCTTCCAAAAGGTTTAAAATCCATGTACCCCGTTAGTTTTAAGTTTGATAATCATTTTCAAACTATCGTTTAAGTGAAAAAGTGCGTCAAATGTTGTCACAATTTAGTAGCTACAAGCTGCCTTATTGCCTGAGTTTTGACCTTTGATAAAGAGTTGCTGATTAGATAAGCAGTAAAATTTTTCAAACCCCTATTGTATCCGCGTGGTTTTAGGATTTTTCAAGCATCCCGTGGGAACTCATTCACTTTTCGAAAAAAAAAACTATCCTCAACTATTCCCATTGAAAAATTGCGTTTGCCTGAAGCTCTGTTGCTACCGTTTGAAACACAAACCAACAGACAAACACACTTTCCCGTTTATAATATTAGTTGAGTAATAAGTATAAATCTACTTGAATGACGTCACCGCAAGCACTTGCGGCCTGCAAGGTTATATCAATCAAGTCAAATCAAATCAAATATTTTTTATTCAAATAAACAAGTGCTTTTGAATCGAGCGAATCTACCACTGCACCCAGCAAGAATTGTCTTATCTACCGTAACTTAACTTTTAAAAATTTAACTTATCTTTTTAAAAAAAACTTGGCGGTTAAATAGATAACAGATTAGTCAATAGATAAGACAAAGCCAAAAAGCTACCCGTATTACAAAACGGTTATCAACCCTCGGTGTAATAGGGTTGCAGCGGGTGGAAGTGTTGGTCATTGACACCACACCGCCGTCTGGAGGTCGGGTGAGCCCGGGTGGTCGGCCTGCCGTCCTTGCAGGAAGGTCTGCAGTGCATTGCAGGTACACACCTAAAATTTATCAATTTGCCCGTCTGGTTTGGGTGTGAGATGGGCGGAAAGTTTTAAAACTAGCGGAAAATTTACCAATTAGGCGCTAAACATTGATTGAAACTACTATAGTGTGGAATTTAAAAAGGTGGCTAATAAACCGAGAGACTTTGAATGAGTTTAACTAAAGTTATAAATTTTTATTTATATAAAACTAGATGATGCCCGTGACTTCGTCCGCGTGGATAGTGATTTTTGATTCCCGCGGGAACTCTTGAATTTTCCGGGATAAAATGTAGCTTATGTCCTTCCCCGGGATACAACTTACCCCTGTACAAAATTTCATCAAAATCGTTGAACAGATGGGCTCTGAAAGCGTAGCAGATAGACAGACACACTTTAGCATTTATAATATTAGTTTGGATTTTATAACTTACCGGCTTAGGGGGTTGTCTGACACCCAAATGGATAGGTAGGTGTGCCGCCAGTTTAACTTTTTTGTTATATATGAGCCTTTTTTGTTATATATGAGATAGTTGAAGGTAAAACAAATAATGTAAATTTTACAATATTTTTTTGTTTTTTTGCTTTTCAGTAGGACTTGCCTTCTGAATCGTTAGTAGAGTTGTTGTCAATAGTACCTTATAAATTAGCTTCCATGAAAATAAATAGAGGTGTTTTGAAAAACGTTAAAATAGAGCGTTTATTAAATAGCATTTGCCCCGAAACCTAGCTTACTTCCATCAATAATAATTCCAAGAGAAACAGTTCCAACAGATATCATCCATCCTAGACAACAAATGACCTTATAAATTGAATTTCTATACTTTAACGTGAATATTCGGGTAGGTAATATTTCTATGACGCCTAACATTTAGATTTGAAATTCCAAGACAAAATTAGACACCGAATATTATTAGGAAAAGTAGCACGAATAAGTAGTGCCTCTGAGAAAATTCAGAAATTCTACTGTCGTGATAGATAATAGCTGGCGTGGTCTTACATTACGTACCGAAATGAGCAGATTAACTTATCCATACTAATATTATAAATGCGAAACTGTGTCTGTCTGTCTGTCTACTACGCTTTCACGGCCTACTACTCAACCGATTTTGATGAAATTTGGTACAGGGGTAGGTTGTATCCCGGAAAATTCAAGAGTTCCCGCGGAAATCAAAAAAACTTAAACCACGCGGATGAAGTCGCGAGCATCAGCTAGTACTACTATAATTAAAGGCTTTGAATGTAATCTTATACGCCTAAAAGGCTATAGCCATACTTTATCTTAATGCTTTGCTTAATGTTTATCAATTCGTGAAATCTAGAAGGCTTTCGAGGTTCAAGCACAGTAGGTAGTAATCCGAGATCGACGCACTGTCGACTTTCCGCCGGCCGGTCGTAGCACCTTAGCGTCCTCTACGCCGTAGCTCTTACATTTATTATTGCATGGGCTGTGTAACGCCACTATTTATATAGTCTGGGTGTTATGTATTAAAATACTAGTGGACGCCCGCGACTTCGTCCGCGTGGATTGAGGTTTTGTGGTTCCCGCGGGAACTCCTCAGTTTTACAGGATAAAAAGTAGCCTATGTTTTAATCCAGGTTATAAGCTATCTATGTTCCAAATTTCAGCCAAATCGGTTCAGTAGTAGCGGCGTGAAGGAGTAACAAACATACACACAAACTTTCGCCTTTATTATATTAGTGTGATTATAGGCCCTAGATTATATTCATTACCTGAATAGCTGATGCCCGCGACTTCGTCCGCGTGGATTAAGAGTTTTGATTCCCGCAAGAACTCTTTAATTTTCCGGGATAAAAAGTAGCCATGTCATCAAAATCGGTTGAATAGATGGGCCCTGAAAACGTAGCAGACAGACAGACACACTTTCGTATTTATAATACTAGATGATTCCCGCGACTTCGTCCGCGTGGACCAAGCTTTTTCGATTCCCACGGGAACATTTTAATTTTCTGGGATAAAAAGCCTATGTCCTTCCCCAGGATACAATCTATCCCTGTACCAAATTTCATCAAAATCGGTTGAACAGGTGGGCCGTGAAAGCGTAGCAGACAGACAGACACACTTTCTCATTTATAATATAAGTATTGATTAGCATTGATATGGATTAGTATAGATTAGTAATAAGTAAGTATAGATGGAAAACAGTACGCTGTTTGTGTATTAATTAATATTTACTTTGGTATGACGATGTAAAACAAAGTAATTTAAGATTCATTATTGTTTTTGTGTTTATAGTTATAAAAAATTAAGATTATATTTAAAAAAAATTTGAGTCAGAAATATTGATTAAATTGTGGCTAGTACAAGTACTCAAGAAAATTATAATTAAAAAAAAGTCACTTTTCCCAGAACTCGCCGTTGGTTAAAATTTAAATTTTATAGAGAAAAAGCTACAACATAAAGCGTGGCAAGCTTCTAGAAAAAACTACTCATATTATACAGGCGATAAAATGTGGAAAAGCCAACCAAGTGCGAGATGGACTCGCCTGAGAGTTCCGTAGCTTTGACAGAAATAGTTATTTGGTCAAATTAATATTTGGGACCTCAAAAATAAGTTAGTTTATAGCTGATTACTAAACGTGTAGTAAAACACTTTGTTTTAATTTTCCAGTAAAGTTTACATAAACTACATGATATAAGTCAGTTTTTTTATTTCCCTTTCCCCATTTTGACCACCTTTGCAATTATTATATTTAACAACAACAGCATTTAAATATTTTTTCTAAAGTTCAAGTGGATAACATTCGTGATCAGCTAATAGACGTCCTCTGCTGGATATAGCTCCCTTGCAGGGATTTCCTACATAAATATAGCAGTTATATGTAAGTATAATTAGTAACTGAAATAAACAAGACGTGTGACAGACGGATGAACGGACATAGTCGCACCATTAGAGAGCTTTAGGGGAAAAAACAGATGTTTAGAAGCGCTGTAAGGTATCCTCATACACCATTTTGGTACGGTATCCTAAACAAGTAGGAAAGTTTTAGTTTCTTAGTTCGTCCCGGCCAGGCTGCACCCGGGTCGCTGGCCCCTCGCCCGGGCACAGACGAGGTGAACGTGACGTTTGACTTCCACAACCCTATGGGGGAGGCTTTAGGGGGATGATCAGACAGACTGGAGGTATTGCACTCGTTTTGAAGGCTTATTTAATCATGTTTTGTTTGGTAACTTAAATAACATACACTTTATGGATTACATTTCTTCCAAATGAAAACTATTTTAATAGATCTATGGTCTTAGAATAAGAATAAGAGGTTAGAGGTTATGACGTAGCATATGAGACACCTGTATATCCTTCATGTTTTGAATAAATTTTAATTGAAATTAGAGAAAAAGAGAGGTTGACGACCTCCCTGGCGCAGTGTTGAGCGCTGTTGCCTTAACGTGGGAGGTCCCGGGTTCGATTCCCGGCAGGGTCAATTAGGGAATTTATAATTTCTGAATTTTCTCTGGTCTGGTCTGGTGGGAGACTTCGGCCGTGGCTAGTTACCACCCTACCGGCAACGACGTACCGCCAAGCGATTTAGTGTTCCGATACGATGCCGTGTAGAAACCGACTATAGGGGGGTTTAATATAACTGCCATGACCTTAACAAATTAGCCCGCTACTATCATAGACTGCATCATCACTTACCATCAGGTGAGATCGCAGTCAAGGGCTAACTTGTGGTGGAATAAAAACAATACTAGTTACATAACCCCAGAATACCGGACGTAACACAAAGGTCCTAAGCCAGCTAAGTTCCGAGTGTAACAGGAATACGTAACGACATACCACTGGTAACCTATACTAATATGCGAGACCTAAACAAACAATAGCCACCTATGTAATATTCAGGCCTTCGCTTCCAGACCTAGTACTTCCACAAGTACTGCTTGGGGCAGATACAATGAAACTTACGACAGTTCATGTCTGTGATACAAAAATTCCAAAAGGCTTTGATATTTCCTACGCTTAATTGCTTAAAGACAGTCTATCTTGGTAGGGTACGAGTAGCTGGCTAACTAGGCTATGGCCGAAACCTCCCATCCAAGCAAGATACTTGTTTTTGAAAGATGGTAGCAGGCTACCTGAATCCATACCCCTATAATCGGTATCTACGACTACACGGCCTCGCACCGGAACGCTAAATCGTTTGGCGGCCCATCTTTGCCGGTGGGGTAGTACTTACCATGGCCGAACCAGACCAGAACAGAGAAAATAAAAAAAATAAAAAAAAAATTGCTGCCTCCCGCTTTCAAGACTACAGCGCTCACCACTGCGCCAGTGAGTCAAAATGGAAACCTTTATTAATCTACGAGTATCTTTACTAATATTATCCCTAAATGCGAAAGTTTGGATGGATGGAGGGATGTTTGTTACTCAATCACGCCAGAACGGTCAAAAGGATCTGGATGAAAGGCACAGAGATGGATTATAGTCTGGAATAACGCATAGGCTGCTTTTTATTATGGAAAATTAAAGAATTCCAAAAAAAGCTCAAACCACGCGGACGAAGTCGCGGGCCTCAGCTAGTATGTCTTTAATTGAAGGAATCGTGACCCTAAGCAATGTAAAATTCGACTTAAATAGAGTTACATAAGCAATTTTGCAGCTCACGATTATTATTAAACGTTATATTAAGGTATTACGCAACTCGTTAAATATTTGATACAGCCCTCAAAGGGCCTCGTTCAATTAATCCCTCGTCACTCGGCCCTGCCGAGGCGTTCAGACTTCAGACACAGAGCTAAGCCTGACCTGGGTAGCTGTCAAACAACTGTCAAACTTGTGTCAAAGATATCCAACCCACAAACAAGATATCGCTCTGATTAGGCTTCAATAGGACTTCAATTAATGCATTCGAAAATTTTGTAATAGGTAATATAATAATAAAAATGTGATACTAAAACCTACAAATAATTTAAGTCGTACACTGGAACTAAAAACAATTTAAATTGTAAGGCTTACGTTTGACAACAATCATCCTCAAAGGAAAGCAATGATGAAGTCTTGGTTGGAGCGCGCTTGCCTAAAATATGCTTCAAATATAAGTATAGCATTAATAAATTTAAAAAAAAATTTTGGTTGTGACTTAAACCAAACGGCTTTTTTAATAATCACTCAATTCTGTCCAGCTGCAGGGCGACCGCGTAACTTTTGCATCAATCATTGATATATCGCAATCACCTCCGATTGGCTGAATTTAGGGTATTCTTGCTGCGTCAATGGATTTCGTCCAATAGCGGAAGAGTGTTAACCAATCAGAGGTGATTGCGATGTATCAATGATTGATGCAAATGATACGCGGTCGCCCTGCGGTTAACAAAACGTGATGGTACAGTCTCATAATAAAATTAAATTGCAAAGGGATAATTCGAGAAACATCTGTGTGTGAACGTAGTAGTGTTTTCTTTTATATAACACTCATGTTATATTATTATCACACAAATATTTTTCGACGACCGCCCTGGCGCAGTGTTGAGCGCTGTTGCCTTGACGTGGGAGGTCCCGGGTTCGATTCTTGGCCATTTTGGAATCAATAATTTCTGAATTTTCTCTGTGCCTGTGGCTAGTTACCACCCTACCGGCAATGACGTACCGCCAAGCGATTTAGCGTTCTGGTACGTATCCCATACCCCTATGGGTTTAATATAACTGCCATAACTCTAAAAGATTAACCCGCTACCATCTTAGACTGCATCATCACTTACCATCAGGTGAGATCGCACAAGGATTAACTTGTAGTGAAATTTAAAAAAATATTGAAGCTAATATTGAAACCTTTTTTTAAACACATAACACCTAGTTGTAAGGATATCGTGAAATTTCCGAAACGCCATGAGATGTTGGGAATAATTAATAAGTCAATAACGCACACACCTCCGCCGTGTAAGCACACAGAAAATATTCACGGGCACACGCACACATGTGCAAACTTCGCCAACAAACTCACACAAACGCAGCTACGCACACTTACGGACGCGTCTAGACGACTTGTTAAAATGCGATGTTCCGGGACTCGACATTCGTGAGTAGGATAGGTCACGGACCACGATATTCCCATCTCCCTCTAACCCAGGGCTGCATCCCTCTCTTCCCTCAAACAAACCCTTGTTATTCCAAATTCATCTCTATCCTTGGTTCATAACTCATAATTTTGTTTGGTACAAATACCAGGTATAAATTTCGCTTTCAAAGCTCAAATGTTGCCATAACTAAAGGGACGAAATCAGGAATTTCGTTTATGGAATTTGAGCTTTATAGTTAAACAGTAAAGATATATTTTCGTGGTTATTGCAATGTTAGGTCTTTCAGGTCTCCCAGCATCGCTAGGTTTGTCCTTGGTCGGTCAGGACGAATTAGTGTGGAATAATAATTTATGTAAATGTGCGTGCGTGTTCACATAATATTCGTACCTACATAGAGTCGGTGGCCATGTGTGCTAGGGACCTAGGATCAAGCATTAGGTCGAAACGTATGGCCCTGGATGTCGCCATTCGTCATTTATTCACAACCTTTGCGCTTTGTGGTTTCACAAAGGTTCGAGATTTCGACGGCTTGCGATTCTATTTTTAATTAGGTATTTGACAAATCATTACTTTTTAGTGATTATAAAAAATAGAATCTTACAAAAGTCGTAATATATGTAACATCCCCTGTTAGTTTTTCGTTGAATAACAATTTTAAACTATCGATTAAAGTAAAAAAGTGTGTCGAATTTTGATGACGCTACAATTCAGTACATATTTCATACAACATCCCATACTAATCGCGCGTTTTGACGCCTAAGTAGAGCGCCAAAGACTTTCCAAATTAAAGCTTCTAAGATGAGTTTTATTTACATCAATCGAGTTATGGCTTATTATGGTAAATATAGCATAGTTTTTATTTTTACGAAGAAATTATGATTGGTCATGTAACATCTTTTTTAGAATGCCCTTATTAAGAAAAGAGACTTTTCAGAACCTAAGAATTTATAGTTTTCATAAGACAGAAAACATACTATGGATGGACAAAATGTCCACTTAACACTTTCAAATGGAGCCGCACCCACTAGCACGACAGGACAAACCGTCGGTCACCTCCAATGCGAACGTATCGCGCAAGTACTGTACTAGGTACTGTCAAATCCGTAGTGTGCAAATTACAAGTATAGTCTAACTATTTTTTTTGTTTTTGTTTTATTTTTAATATTTACTAGCGACGCTGTCACCGGGTTAGACAAGTTTGTCGAACAAAGCTAGATCCTAATTATCCCAGATTTCGGAGAAACATAGATACACTAATCTTGGAATACATTATGTACATCGTAATTAGTTTTCGCGAAGAAATCTGTTCCAGGCGAACTGGGTTGTTCTTTTATATTTTATTTTTCGGACTATTTCAGCTCGGATAAAAAAAAAACCTGGAAAGAATAACTGGAGTTCTGGGGCTGCTTTATCGAGTTTTGATTGGATAAATAGAAAAGGTTTGAGCAAAAAGTTAGGCAACGGATGTTTTAGACGTTTTGCTGAGAATTGGTTGTATAAATATTAGCTTCTCTTTGAGGCTTTCATGTAGACGACTCTGAAATCGAATCGAACTTTTTTTGAGTAACAATTTCATGTCATGGTATTATCTACACTTATATTATATCCATACTGTTGTTTATATTTTATCCATACATAGGTATATTTTAAATGCGAAAGTGTGTGTCTTTCTATCTATCTGTCTGTCTGCTACGCTTTAAAGGCCCGTCTTTTCAACTAATTTTGATGAAATTTAGTATAGATATCCCGGGGAAAGACATAAGTACGCTATTTTTTAAGCCAGAAAATTGAGGAGTTTCCAGAGGAATAAAAAAAAAATATCAACGCGGACAAAGTCATGGGCATCATCTATTTTTTATCAAATAAAGGAGATAATAGTAACTGGGTAAAATAGAGATTTATGGGGGAGATGATGCAGAGATAGGTAATGCTTTAAGAAGAAGAAGCATTTGCTTCCTCGTTTCTGATTCGAACCGCTAGGAAATGGAATACCTTTTCAGTTTCCGTATTCCTTTCCAATTTTAATATAAGAGCCTAGAAATCAAGAGTAAATAGACACCTTCTAGGCCAGCGCGCTCCACCTAAGGTTGCATCATCATGCCAGCAGGTTTGATAGCTTAGCCTAGCGCTAGCATATACATTTTAAAAAGTAACGAAATCTACTTCCGTTTTATTAAATTTATAGGTACAAAATAATACCAGCTTTCATATAAGAGAACATAATATTTTGATTATTACACCTATTTTTCGTGAGAAAGGTGTCAAAAATAAAGCGAAATGTCGCATTGCAGTGTACAAAGACGTCTTTACAATGTTACCTTTCTATTAGTCAAAAAGGTTTTTGAGGTTAGGCTCGGCCTAGGTCTTAGAATTTCTTCTACATGACGTGCGAATTTCCTCACAAAGGTACAATGTCCTTCTTTGCCGTCGTTTTGGCTGATAAATTACAAAAGCTTTAGAAAAAATGCTAGATTTTGACGTGTCTAACAAGGCCACCTCGGCCTGTTTTCTTTCTCCTCATTTGTTTTTTTCACAATCAGGAATAACCTTAAGACTGGCAAAAATAGAACTACCTCGCATTTAAAAAGCTATGCAGTTAAACTAACTGCTTTTTTTAAAATGATGTTTATATTATTACACACAAACACACCGTCACAAAATATAGCCTGAAACTCGTATTCTATGACTTCCACAAAATAAATCAGTCAATCAGTCGCTCTGTTTATTTTAAAAAGTACCTACCTTCCGAGTAAAAATTGTACAGATAATACGAGTATATTAAAACAAAATCAAAATTTTCGGGTTTGATAGTTTTTCACAGAAGTATCGAATTTAAGTACCTAATCATTGAGGTACTTGGGTTGGCAGTCAAAGCATAACGATCCCTTCCCAATCCTACCCATTAATGGATCTTCCATAGACCTGCCCTATAGTATATACCGAACATAGACTTTCTCTTTCAAAATTTTGCAACTATCAAACACTTTTTCTCTCATAATTAGTCTGTAAAGCCAAGCAATCGTTTCCGATATAATCGCGAGATTTCCACAGAGAAGAAAATGCTTTCTCTTCCTCGATATACACCCGACGCTGGTCGCTGGCTAAAGACTTATCTTTCTGTATTAATAAATCATAATGAATGATTTCCGAGCTGACAATTTTTATCAGAACTCAATAGACTTTTATCAATACTTGTATAATATAAGTGTGACTGTGTTTCTGTGTATACATAATACATAATATGTTTATTAATATTTCATATAGGACAAGCAGGTGTATCTTATGTTACGTCATGTTTTGACTCTACCGTCAGTTCAGAAATCAGAAAATAATATTTAATTTTTAAAAGAATATAAATTTCTTAATGGGTTTTCATTTTAATGTAAAAAATAAGTTGTCTGTATTCTATGGTAATTCTGATTGAAAATCTTGAATCGGTTTTTCAATAAAATTTCAAATTTACATACACCTTATAACAGTTTTTCAATAGCAATGATCTGCGTAGATACATATGATTTGAAGATAGATATTAGTTTATTCGAGAAAAAAAGGAAAATGCTTGGGATAAAACAAAAAAAATGGCTGCTTCACATTATTCTACCGTTCCTAATGTATTGCTACTGGAATAAACGCACACGTAATACGGTAAATACTCACGTATTTTCCAAAACATGCCCGCACAGTTACGAAGACCTTATTCAACTTAAATATCAGGAAAATATTTAGTCGAACATATATTCCAATAAACGTGAGTTCTTAACCGTGTCACATGCATGTTTTAATGAATAAGTATGTATAACTCACGATAGCTAAAATCAGGGTAAAACAAACACTTCAAATGTGAATCTAGACAGACAGAAGAATGCTGGTGTCTAATTTAATTGATACCAAATTTTGATGCACCCCCAGCCGATACATAAGGTAATTATTTTTTTCAATAGATCACTACAAAATCCAGCAACTGGAGTAATATCAAGCGGCCTTCATAACAACAAAGACAAAATAACATCCTTATAGGATGTTATAGCATCCCATTTTCTCACGAATCATCCATACATCACAGGTATCATAAGTAATCACGAATTCGTACCTCGAGACATCCACGTAACAAATGTGTCTAACCCTGTACACGAAAGGCTTCCTCGCCACCCGCCCCCTCCTCCCCCGCAGTCTGAAGGTCGTGCGGGAGGCCGTTCACCCCCGCCCCGTCCGCAGACCCAAACCTCTGAAAATCCTCTGTTTCCACCCCTCTATTCGACGTAGCACCCTACTAATACATGGAAAACCGTTATACGTACACATTTTCTTATATACATTTATAATTACATATACGCGTACATACATATAAAATGAATACACTAGTTTCTTCTTGTGGTTTCACCCACTGAAGTTTTGGGCATACTGAGTGAGTAGAGTTATATTGATACAAGAGCACACTGTATAATATTACCTTTACTAAACCTAACCTAAAACCTTTACCTAAACTTTATTATGAATCAAACATATATAAAATAATATACACAATTCTAGATGATGCTCGCGACTTCGTCCGCGTGGATTAAGGTGTTTTGATTCGCCCGAGAACTCTTTAATTTTCCGGCTAAAAAGGCCCGGCAAATTTCATTAAAATCGGTTGAACAGAATATGGGCCGTGAAAGCGTCAGACAGACACACTATATCATTTATAATATTAGTACTTAGTAGGGATTATTTTGTCTATTTCATAGGTGTTATAAAAATGTATTAGTATATCTGTACATGATATAAATCTGCGGAACGATGCACTTAGATAATACTGTCACAGTTTTAAAGCATATGGAACACTCATTTTTTTTCTCTATACAGCTTATAACCTAAATTGGACCATAGGCTACATTTTATCCCGAAAATTTTAAAAGTTCCTGCGGAAATCAAAATCCTGAAGTAGGCATTATCAATTCTTTCAATAAAATAACTAGGTATCATAGAATCTGATTAGCTGACACAACTCATAGTAGTAGAAACATAAAAAAACATGTACTTAGGTTTTATATTTTGTAAAGCAAAAAAGAAGCATTGTACCTATTATTTGGAACACGAACAATATATTTTGTATTAGCATTACTAAGATATCCATTCTATATCAATACACTTCTATTCACCTCAAAGTTGTACCCAACTAATATTATTAAGTAAATAATATTAGTTGGGTAAGTATTTAGGTAAATAGTAAATCATATTTACTAGTCTAGATATGTATAGAGTAGCCTAGATAGCCTACCTTATCCATTCTAATATTATAAATGGAAGTGTGTCTGTCTTTTCCCATCCTTTCAACCGATTTTGATGAAATACCGAAGGGATAATAGTTACCTTTTATCCCGGAAAGTTAAGGAATTCCCGCGAGAATTAAAAAATACTTAAACAACGCGGACGAAGTCGCGGGCATCGTCTAGTCTAGTAGGACATAAGTTTTAACAATTGATATATTTGTAATGAAAGCCAGTGTGTGTGATAGGAGAACCATCTGTTGGGGTTTTGTAGGATACATAGGCATTTTCTGCTTCATCCAGGGACAAATCTTGCGTAAATTCCCTTTGATTCTGCGATATTGCTTCATAAGTGACGGATGTGTTAGTTTTAAGTTTGATAAACCATTTAAACTGTCTATAGTTATAAAGAAAAAAGTGCGTTGAAATATGACGTCGTAACTATGTATTCCATACTACCATACTCGAACCGCGTTTTAAGTTTGATAAAGAGTTGCTGATTTTATTGAGTTGTCATCGTCCCCATTATCCTTTTTTTTTTTAATCATTTATTTAAAGGCTTTTACATTTTTAGATGTATGCCAGCCTTATCGTACCCAATTATATTACAAATTAAAAATATATATTAAAAACAACAAAAACCATTACTTATTAATTAAGAACAATCTGAACAGACTGCACGCTGCGTCAGAATTTGGCTTACTTAATAAACCGTGGAAGGCACCAACTTGCAATCTGCTCAGACGTAAATCTTCAATCAATTTGTCTCTACCTGATTGATATCGGGCACATTCCGCCAACAAATGATACACATCGTCTGTGACGCCACAGACGTCACAGTTTGGGGAAGGTGTTTTTCCCATAAGAAAACCGAATTTGTTGGTTGGAATGTGTCCCGATCTAAGCCTATTATGTGCCATCACCACATATTTCCTTTTCAGCCGAGTATAACTGCTCCAAGGTATATGAGGAGGTTCACACTGCAGCGTTCTATACCATATACCTTTTTCTACAGACGTTCTGTCGAAGTATTCCTTCCATTCTTTATAACATAATTGTCTATATTTTGGCAATGATTCAGAATAATTTATCTTAGATTTTATTAATTCTCATCTGGCCGCCCCATATCAGAAGACCTATCATGCGTGTGAAACCTATATTATATCTAGACACATAAATAATGTACTACATTAATTCTGAGACCCAGACACGACCTAAATAATATCTAACTAGATGATGCCGCGACTTCGTACGCGTGGATTTAGTTAAATTAATTTCCGAGGAACTCCTTAATTTATCGAGATAAAAAGTAGCCTTATAGCCTCGTGTCCTTCCCCGGGATGTAACCTACCTCTATACCAAATTTCATCAAAATCGGTTGGAAAGACGAGCCGTTAAAGCGTAGCAGACAGACAATTACACTTTCGCTGTTATGATATGTAGTATGGAAGTATGGATACAATGCCGTGAAATCCTGCAATGTAACATCAATAAACTAACTATCAGCCTGTATGTAGATACTCTTACACCCTGTATACTCAGCCTGAAGCTGAAATTAATTGTATGTGAAATTAACTATGTGAATATTATATTTTTGAGAGAGTATAGGGTTGGTTTTCTGAGCTTTTTTTTAATCTAAGGTAGGTTAAATAGGTATCGTAGTGCGATTAACTTAAAGATTTCTTGTTACCTACTGACAACTTAATCACTGTTAATATTATTAATATTATGTGAAATTGTGTCTGACCGTCTATCTGTTCGTATGTCTGTCTGGTACCTGGTTAAGAAAAATTCCGAGAATGGATGAAAAGACTAACAAATTACACTATTGAGAATATTCAAATTTCTTAAAAACTAAATCCAAAAGGCTAATTACTATGTTTATCACTATAAACATAGTAATTTCTTCCTCCTAAAGCGGTCTCTGTACATGATGTAAATTTTTATTAATAAATGTAGATTTTAACTTAATTTTGTGAAGTTTTTAAAAGATATTTCATGCAAAATAGAAACCTGGGGCCATGCTACCAACGACTTACTGTGACCGTTTGTACAAAAACATTTTATTTTTGTTTTCAGGTAAGACCGGCACTTTGATCCTGAAAAAATACCCATATCCAGTACATAGACGTAAGTACCATTCACCGCTCTTACAAGAAAATAAGAGAGGATCCAATACATATTTATCGAATAAATTAAGCACTATTAGGCTACGCTACACGTAAAAGTGATAAACTAACTACCTTTTGGCTTTCGCGCGGGTAGTAGGTAGGCATAAGTAACCAAAACCAACCTTAGATTGCAATTTTAGTCAGGTTTTAGTCTTAACTTTTTAAGAACGTTGATATTGACAGATTTATGTTTCTCCGATTGTGGTCTACGTTTTTAACTGAGTTTTAAGAAGGAGTAGGTTTTTTTATCCACATCGATTTGGTAAGTCAATGTTTATCCACTACAAGTTAACCCATGACTGCGATCTCACCGCATGGTAAGTGATGATGCAGTCTAAGATGGGAGCGGGCTAACCTGTTAGGGACATGGTAGTTATATTCAACCCATACCCCTAATCGGTTTCTACACGGCAACGTACCGGAACGCTAAATTGCTTGGCGGTACGTCTTTGCCGGTAGGGTGGTAACTAGCCACGGCCGAAGCCTCCCACCAGTATATTGAGGTACTCAATTCTGCTCAGCAAATCAACGGATCGGCGTACTTTATGCATTTATATAGTAGAAGATCTGAGACCTGAGAGACCTTTCCATGGAATTTTGTATTGAACCTAAGCCCACGCGCAAGAAGTTCCGAGACTAAGACCTAAGACCAGTGCCTAAGAATTAAAAACAAAAAACAACATTCCTCCTATTGTTGTAAGTTTTTACTAATACATAAATCACTTATTAACAAAGCGGAAAATCATAGCTACTACTTTCAACTCCATTCACAAACTTTCGTTTATCTCAGGGTTTGTGTGTGTGCATAGTTATAGATGCACTGTGCGTGTGTGTGCAGTGTAACTGGAAATAAAATAGCGATGCATCGTGTGCATGTGTGCAATGCTTCTGGAAATAGCGCTGGATGTGCGCTTGTGTGCGTTTTACGAGCACTCACACAGCTATGCGTTAGGTCTAGAGACAGTTGTTTGATTTCATGTGAGTGTTGTGCAAGTCAAATCTTTCGAAATCTTCAAGAGGTTGTGTCTATCTTAATAAGTATCTATGTTTAATCAGAGAAATCAACCTGAAACTTATTGAAATTAAAATTATAAATTAAAAAGGCCTCTCGATAAAATAAAGATTAAAATAAATTATTTATTTAATGTAAGCCAACTTACCGTATATATATTATAAATATGCATATCATATACAATATCGTATATTGTCAATTATTAATCATTGGCTCGATAAGCAGTTTAATTTAATTTAGCTACGAACACCTAAGTGTTCGTAGCTCAAAAGGAACTCTTAGTTTTATAGGATCACTTCGTTGTCCGTCTGCCTGTCTGTCTGTCAACTCCCTTTGTTTTCAGGAACGCGTGGAGTTGAAGTTGAAATTAATATCAAATACTCAGGTACCTACTTTTTAAAAATACAGCCATATAAGCTGTATTTTTTGAGTATTTTGACGCTCACTAGTAAATTAAAACCTATAGGGTGCTTCCCGTAGACCTAGAATCATGAAATTTTGCAGAGAGCAAAGTAACACAACTCAAGTACAGGAATGAATAGTTAACTAGTAAAATACTAACGTTACTAACTAGAAAATTAAAGAGCTCCAGTGGGAATCAGAAAATCCTAACCCACGCGGACGAAGTCGCGGGCATCGTCTAGTTTATAATATAAGAATGAAGTATGATGTGTCTGTCAAAATATGTTGGAGTAACCCATCCTAAGCCTTGATATGTTAATGTATTTGTTGCTGCGTATAATTTACAGCTGTGTCTCGGACTGTACGCACGGTGCAGCTGTGTGCAGGAAGAAAGTGCATTCTGCGCTAGGCACACGAGTGCGCTAGGCGAAACTTGACATTGAGAGAGCGCGCGGCATCGCGGGATAACTCCCGAGATATCGGGTTAACCGATAACCCACTTTTGCGTTATGCAACCATTAGCCTGATTAACGATGTTTTTCTCGATTTTTATTTTCGTTGTGAGTGCTTTGGGTGCCAACTATCTCGCTGGATGATATATTAGAATGTGTATTGATGCTTTTAAATTTTCTGACGTTAATGATAAATTACAAATATTATTTTGATATTCAGGTACTTTTTATTATAAAAGTTGCTAAAAATGGTGTATTGTTTAAATATGTTATAATTTAGCTACAATGGTCACTTGGGAGCAATGACGGATAGTCAGATATTTTGTACATGGCATGGATATTCGCTCCGAAGGGTTTTCCTTTTGAATAGAATAGAATAAAATAGAATGACCATTAATTTACACGATTGCAGGTACAATGTAGTCGTCACTAAATTGTTTTACCGTCTACAATCCTGCAAGCCTGCAAAGACAACTAGCACATGGATGTTCGCTTCGAAAGGCTCCTTGTAATAAATCAGAGAGATATATCTTAGGATTGGCAACGCCCGTTTATCTCATGTGCATCGCGGCAGCAGCCCCAGTAAACTTGAAACACTTAGCTGCGCGCGATTATCGTCGCGTTTCCCTTTCGCAGCGCGCACTTTTACGCTATTCGTAGGAGCTAACCCATACTAATATTATAAATGCGAACGTGTTTCTGTCGGTCTGCTACGCTTCCACGGCCCACCTATTCAACCGATTTTGATAAAATTTGGTACAGGTATAGTTTATATCCCGGGGAAGAACATTGACTACTTTTTCCCCGGAAAATTTAAGAGTTTCCGCGGGAATCAAAAACACATCAATCAACACGGAAGAAGGCGCAGGCATCAGCTGCATAGTAATCGTGGTTAGTTCAATTCAATTTATTTAAAACATGTAGGACATACAGGTGTCTCTTATGCTACGTCATGTTTTGACTCTACCACCGGTTCGGAAAGAAGATTCTGCTTAGTTAGTTAGTAGTAGTTAGCTGCTTGATAGTTACTATCCTAATGGCAAAGACGTACCGCAGAGCTATTTAGTGTTCCGGTACAATGCCGTGTAGAAACCGATTAGGAGTATGGGCTTAACATAACTGTTAGCTGTAGAAATAAATCTACACGGCATCGTACCGAAACGCTAAATAGCTTGGCAGCACGTCTTTGCCGCTAGGGTGGTATCTAGCGCTGAAGCCTCCCACTAGAACAGACTATAGAAATTTCAGAAATCATCTATTCCCAATTGACTCTGTCGGGAATCGAAGCCGTTACCTCCCGCTCATAAGACAACAACGCTCACCACTGCATCAGGGAGGTCGTTAAAATGACGGATTACAAAATACACTTAAAGTTAATCTTGTTCACTTTATAGCAAAATATAAAAGTGTCTAACAGTTTTAAGAAATATGTACATAACAAAAAGTTTTGCTGTCCCAAGAGAAGAAGACTTGTTTTTTAGTATATTAGGTAATTTTAAAAACCAAAAAGCAACGTTAAAACTTGCTGACTTAAAATATAATGTAGGCTGAAAGTTGTATTTAAATGTGAGTTTGAAACTAACCTACCCAACCAGCCTTACATTGTAGCTAATTAAAATAATAAAAATAGCATCAGAGTACCTTGATTACTACAGTACTAGATATGCTGTGAGCTCTTCCATACAAAATGTAATGTAAAATAAAAATAATACAAATAAAATCAAACTATAAACACCTTTTATACCATATTTTAATACCATATGACATCATGTTCAAATTGTATTTACCTATTCATTTTTTTATCTACTACAACTTAGCCTTTGCCTTATTACAGACTATAATCTATCTCTGTGCCAAATTTCATCCAGATCCGTTCAGCCTTTCTGGCGTGATTGAGTAACAAACATCCATTCATCCAAACTTTCGTATTTATAATATTAGTATAGATTATATCAATCAGAAATTTATACTTTGTCGTAACTTAAGATTTTGCACCCAAACGCTGCTCGGGTGCAAATAAGCGCGCAATCCTGAGTGAGCAGTTATTTTTCAGGAACACTTTTTGACAGTGTATCTAGCAGTTTAATGATCATAGTGCCAGTACAAACTGCCAGTACCTAGTAATAATTATTAGGAGAGCTGAAACTCCGCGCGGTCTAGACTGCGGCCTTGGCAGAGACTTTGTATGTAGTCCTCAGGCTATATTCGGGACTCCTAGATATTATTTATTCATCAAACAACGCTCGTCTGATAGGACTAAGCTTTCGGGAATTAGGGAGGGGCTCCGACTAGAAGCGTAGTCGAACCTTTAACTAAGTAAGTACTGTAGTCACGTGTTTTGATATCCATAAATAAAGATGATGCCTATTAAAAAAATCTTACTGATTATTGAATAGAGGGTCTTGTAAAAGACCTAAAATTCACATCCTCGGTTAGTTTGAAGTTTGATAACCATTTTAAACTATAGATTAAAGAGAAAAGGTGCGTTGATATTTGATGACATCACAACTATGTATTTCATAGAAACTTCCATACTAGAAGCGCGTTTTTAAGTTCGATAAAGAGTTGCTGATTTGACTGAGTTGTCATAATCCTTATTGTCACTGTACTACAAAATATATTTTTGGAGTTTACTCCTTAAGAATCGATTTTCATATATAAGGCGCCCGGTATGAGAAAAATATGAGAGGTAAAATCTACTGATGAATGACCTCGTTACTTTTTTGGTGCGCACCTATGGTGCGCACCTTTCTAATTTGGTTGTGACGTAAGAGTGAGACGTACATAGTGTATGCTGCAAGGCGACTATACCTATATGTTATTGGGCTTGTTTGTTTCTATCAGTGTCAATGTACTTATATTGCTGTTTTTGTTATACATAACAATATAGCTATTTATGCAACTGTATCGTAATGAAGGTCATTTTAATTCGAGTGCTGTTTTTTGATACGAGGCTTGCCGAGTATCAAAATAGGATAGTACGAGTAAACTCCAGTCGTGCGTCGGAGCTGCCACACACAATTTTTGTTTCTACTTCTACAACTGCACATGTGTATTTATAGAATATATGCAAGTCCGGATTCTCCACTTATCATTTTAATTACCACGGAAACTCCTTGATTTTCCGGAATATAAAGTAGCCTATGTCACTGGTCAGATCCTCAGCTATAGTCGTGCAATAAATCAAGCCGATCCGTTGCACTGTTGCGGCGTCATTTAAAAGCAAACCAACAAACAAACAAACAAACAAACACACTTTTGAAGTTATAATATTAGTATGAAGTATGATATCTTCATAAATATTAAAAAAAAATTCGACTAAAAATATTATAATTTTGAAAACCAAAATTTCAGAGCTCTTATAAACAATATACAATAAACATCAACATTCGACTTGATATTACAAATCGAATAACTATTCGAGTTCCCTTATTACCAGCCAACACTAGTCTGCCTGAATTTCGGTACATGAGAGAGTTATGTACACATAGTTATAGTTTCCCAATTTCACCCACTCCTGTATGGCTTCTACTTGAACTAGGCAGATATTATGTAAGCTTTATGTTATATACCTAGGTAATAATATGAACGTAATGAATTTCGCTGTTGCTGGGCCGGGCCACATATTGGGTTAAATAATTAATTAATCGCAACGGTCTGCGCATATGCGAGTAGCTTTTTTGCGTAATGGTACTTATTTAGTTGTACTCATTGCTTTTATAAGTACATAGTTATTTGTCGTTGGTTGTACATCTCTTAAATAAAATAAAATTGAAAATGATGCGGCCTACACTAAATGCTGAAAGAATGGACTTATATTCGTTAAAAGCTTACAATTTAGCTTTTGTGACCCTATTTCCCCTATTATTCATTGCATTATCCCAATTTTAGGCAATTCTCTGATCTACCACTATTTTTAAATTATTAAATTGAGTACAATTTAGTACTCACTAAAAATACTGTGTAGAGATCACAGAAGTAGAGATCACACTAAAGTTATAAAGTAATCTAACACTAATGACTAAATACAAGAAAAAAACGTTGCATCTCGATGGAAGCAACGGTAAAATAGAAGTTATTTTAATAAGATGATCCAGGCACTCGTTTACACGGTCCGCGGTGCTCATTACCGCCGCCGCCATATTGGCATGCGCATGCGCATGCGAGAAATAAAGGTGGTAATCTGCGCGGAATTTTCACTTGTGAGAAATATATAGATAGTGAAAACAGTAAACAAACACGTTATGTCGGTACCGATAGCAGCATAGGGAGAAAGCAGACGTCTGCTTCAATGCTTGACAAAAAATATTTCCATTGATTTCCATCACGTTTCATTGTCAGATGTCACCAAATGAAATCCTCTTTAAAAAATCGTAATTCAGTCAAATCTTTTGAAAAATCAACATTTTAAATAACTCGAAATAAACTTTAAATAACATTTATAAATTGTGTAAATATTACCTCAAGTTTGAAAAATAAATATTTATGGAAATAATAGATGGTGCCTGACTTTGTCCGCGTGGACAAAAAAAATTTCACGAGAACCCTTTGATTTTCCGAGATAAAAGTGGCATATGTCCACCCGATGCAAGCTCTGTCCAAAATCTACAAAAAGAAAGCTTTAGCTTATTATAAGTTTTCTTTAAATTTATTGACAGATATCGTACAAGTTTAAAGCACATACGCGAATAATTTCTGAATTTCCTATAAAACAAGTAATGGATGAAATGAATATCCACCATTATGTTGGTATCCTAAAAAGTTTTCTTGCTATCGCTCCACCCTGAGGGAGCGTATACAGTTTTTTTGCAGCGTCAGCGAAATTGAAAGTGGAAACCGCTGCAATTATGACATTGTTCTGCGAGAAAAACTGTCGCTAGCGTGCGACCGGCGGGGAAACGCCGCTCGATGCATTCAATTACCCGTGTGACATACTGATATATATCACTATCTCTCCCGGTACCATTTCTACGACACACTAAAGCCCCACTTGAGATGCACGGAGCGGCGCGCCACCTAGCTGCAAATAATTTGTATGAGTTTGTACTGGGGGCCGCGTTGCGCAATGCATCTCCGTGAAGCGTCGCTTTAGTGGGCCCAGCTCCATACAACCTCATACAAAGAATAGTTACTTGCCGCTACGTGCCGTGCCGCGCCTCGCCTCTTTAGTGGGGCTAGACCTTCATATGACAAAAACGGATTAGCGATAGGCCACGATTACACTTGTAAAGTTTTAAACGTAAGTCGCTTTAATGAGCAACTTACTAACACGCATTGTAAAGTCTTTTAAGTCGTGCATCGTAAACAAATGTTAGTTATGTAAGTTACTTACGTAGGTACGCTACTTACGTAAACACTTAGAAATGTATTTGCGGCCTGCAGGAAAATTTTGTGATTGGGGTATATAGGTATATGTGAACTATAGGGTCTAAAGCGCAAAACACACACGGAACGGGCGCGGGCCGGGTCGGGTGCGCGGCAGGTTGAATTACTTGTATTTATATGGACGACATCACCAGCGTCACCCGCCAGGCACCCAACCCGCGGCCGCGTCCTGTGTGATGTCGTTCATACAAAAACAATGAATTCAACCCGCCGCGCACCCGACCCGGCCCGCGCCCGCTCCCTGTGTGGTTTGCCCTTAATATTTGCGCTTTTTTTTCTAAATTTATTCTAGTAAAATAATTGAAGTCTATAGAAATTCCTTTTGAATTAATACTAGGATTAGATAGGTAGGTCACTTAGGGTTAAAATACACTACGGTTAGGACAGGACATAAAAGGTCGCTCGCTAGAAAACCGGACAAAAACTCGGTCTCGTCGGACGAGGATGTCCTGTCCTATAGAGGCAGTGTGTTAACCCAAACGCAGAAATGACGGCTTTACATTGCTCACAGAAGGGAATGTAAGTTGTAATCCTGTAACACCACCAACTTCCCAACTTTTGAAATCGAATTGAACCTGGGACCTTCAAATCCGTAGCTGAATTGACTAACCACTAGAACTAGACCAACGAAACGGTTAACAAGGATATAAGAACCAGCCAATAGATATCAGATAGACATTGTTTGCGAAGTCCAAGGCGAAGTGTTGTAACAAAACACTTGTACCTAGTATTTGTTCTATACCCTCAGCTGTTTGACTGCCACTCACTGGTTTTATTGTTTTTTAACTGCTATCAGTTCGGTTAACCGGCGGTTATCTCGAGTGGTAGGTTTGATGACCAGGTTCTTAGTGTTTGTGTTTGTTGTGCGAGTTTTCCGGGAAATATTTCGAAACTAGATGATGCCCGCGACTTCGTCCACGTGGACGTAGCCTATGTTTTTCCCCGGGATGTAAACTACCACTTTACCGAATTTCATCCAAATCGGTTGAACAGATGGGCCGTGAAAGCGTAGCAGACAGACAGACAGATAGGTAGACAGACACACTTTCGTATTTATAATACTAGTATGGAAGTTTGGATATTTGCAAAACGTAGAGCTTACATTTTTTTATTTTAATTCCAAAATGAATTCACCTATTATAGAAGATGTAGAAAAGGAAAAGTCAGGCAATTTTTCCTTTATGGAAATTGTTCTATTTTCTATTCTATTTCTAAGTACCTAATTTACGAAATCGTCTCAATTAGTATCTATTCTAGAAATATCTTAACAAAGTCTTGTAAAGTAGTACTATTTTTGGTGCAGAATATTCTAAGGGTGGCGTTAAAATACCATTTCAGATTAATTCATACTTCAGACAGTGCTTTGTGCCTACCTAAGTAATAATGTAATAGACTGTAACTTAATTTTTTATACGACTGCCCAAGAAAGGAGTGTAATGTTTTTAGGGTTCTTGTACGTATGTGAGTTTATTTATTCCACCATAACTTCTAAATGCCTAAACAGAATTGGATGTATGGGGTATCGTTGGAATTCTTACATCTTCCCGAGTGACAGTGGCTATTTCAATATTTTTTATTGAGCAGTTATGTTTTTTAATTATTTTAATTAGTCCTTGTGTTGTATTTTAATGCTCAAAAATGTAATTTAAAGAATATTTTGATTGCAGGATATTTAAAAAAACACAGAAACAGAATTCCTATTGATAGCGATTATGTCCATTTTTTAAAATGCGATTTGATACTTTTTGTCCATAACTATCTTAAAAATTCTTATCAAATAATTACAATAAACTACAGTGAAATGGTTAACGGCGCGGCGTAACTAGACCTGGTACTCAACATCCATATAATATGTATCTCTGTCTACATAAATATGGAGTCGCGAATTGCAGAAAAAGATGCGGGCACGTTGATATACAAACAACCAAGATAGATCCAAATATTGGACCCATAATTATGGTAATCAAGCAAAAGGAGACCAATCATGGTTAAACCGGTAACATGCTTCAACAAAGGACAAGACGCAGATTCTGATAAGAAATATACCTAATAAGCTTTTAAAATAATCCTAAAATTCCTTGAAAATATATTTTCTGCAAAAATTTTTACCAAAATAACCATGGTTTTGTCAAAATCTTAAAGTTCCATTGGATTTGACACCTTTTACGAGCAGTTTTCGCGTTCTTGGATTTTATAAATCTATGTAGTGATTGCAGAAAAAGACGCAAGAATGAAGTAATAACCAAACGCAACCTAACCTAAACCAAGCGGCGCCAACTTGACCGGATAGGTACTATTTATATGACACAAAAAAACCATACACGGCGAGTCTTCCTGTGCTAATCGTTGCCAATTACAAACGCGTGCCTGTGTGCGTGTGTGTGTAGTACACAGTGCGCGGGAGTGAGCGTGTGCGCCCGCGCAGCCGTAGCCTTGAATCCGTACGTCGACTGCACTTGCCCGCGCTATCTGTTCGGAAACGCTGTGTAATATTTTATTTTATTTTGAAATTTCTCTCTTTAATATTAAATTGTATCTAAACATTAGATATGACTTATGAGTAGGCAATGCGCATATCTTTATTTATGTACTTCAGTAAGGTCAATCTGGACCCTACTTAGTTACTGTTTCACTAATAATAATAAGGGCCAAAACACTACGGGCAAAAAGAAATGTATTTAAAACAATCCACACGGACTCTTTTATAACGAGGATTTTCACGACACGACAAAAAGTATTCCCCTACGACGCGGCTGATTTGCGCGTCTGTTTTCCTATCCTGTCCTTAGCGTATGGCACCCTAACGAATACCCAATATAATCTTACTAATATTATAAATGCGAAAGTTTGGATGGATGTATGGATTGTATGGATTGACGTATGGATGTTTGTTACTCAATCACTCCCCAACGGTTGAACAGATCTGGCTGAAATTTGAAACTGAGATAGATTATAGTCTGGAATAGCACAAAGACTACTTTTTATCCCGGAAAATTAAAGAGTTCCCGCGGGAACCAAAAAACCTCAATCCGCGCGGACGTAGTCGCGGGCATCAGCTAGTGGGTAAATGAAAAAATGAATACCCAAATAAATTTGGTATTCAAATAATACCTTCCCTTAGATATAAGTTAAACAAGACATTATACAATTTATGTACCTACAATAATAAATTTAAAATTGTTGACATTAGTAACCAGTGTGGTAAAGTTTGTTTCATCCAAGGGTAAAGTTTATTATGACTTGGACCAAGATAGGTATTTAAAACTATCTTGTTATTCTAAAAGACAGATATAGCTGTGTCGCTATCATATTTTTTCAACATTAGCCAAAAATGTGCCTAAACAAGCTGCTTCTATCGTACAGTGTTTTATCTCTGTTATTTTGGACATAAACCCATGTACTCGTAACTTTAGTTTAAACTAGATAAAGAGACAACAAAGGTTTTCTCTTGCTTGAAAAATCTTATATACATAAAAACTTGCGGACGCCCGCGACTTCGCGTGGCATAATTTTTTTAGCTCCCACAGGCATTCCTTAATATTCCGGGCTAAAAAGAACCCATACAAAAAAACATGTCGATCCGTTGCTCTATTGCAGCGTGATTGAAGAACTATTTAACGTCCTTTGGGAAGAATTTTCAAAAACTGGGAAATATGTATTCCATAATTTAAACCCGTTGCCTAATCGTCAAGTTTCATGCCTATAACTTGAAAAACGCTGGCCTTTTACACCAACTTACAACCCCTATTTTACCTGTTTGGGGGTGGAATTTTGAAAAACTGTGACACACGTACCTTTTATATTATATCGAAAGCCAAAATACCAAGTTTTGTTGTTCTAACTTGAAAAATATCTTGATAAATGAAGGACATTCATCCCCTATTTCACCCCTTCGGGGAGTAGAATTTTCAAAGACTGTGAAACACGTATTTCTTTATTTTTTACCGGTTGCTTATATTATACCAAGTTTCATGGATATAACTTGAGAAATGACGGACTTTCATACAAACTTTCAACCCCTATTTCACCCACTTAGGGGTGGAATTTTGAAAAATCCTTTCTTAGTGAGCGCCTACGTCATAAAAGGAAGCTACTGTCAGAATTTCAAGTCTCTAACCCTAGCGGTTTAGGCTGTATGTTGATATATATGTCAGTCAGTCAATCATTCAGTCAGTCAGTCAGTCAGGACTTTGAATTTTATATATATAGATAGATGAATCCCTATTTCCCTTGGTCAGGGGCTGGATCAATTCCGTTAATTCTTTTTTTGTTGTGTTGGTTTGGACCCCGGGATGGTTTATATTCACAATTGGACCCGATAGAGGGAGCTGCAATCGGGTTCGAGGTTCAGGGCAGGACAAAGTCTGCCGGGCCCCACTAGTACAAGTTATAATAAGGCTTTGCAAACACAAATATAAAAAAAAACCGGTTGAGTTGGTTGTACCTAAGCTCTTCTCAGACCGGCGCGTTAGGAACCCTCGTAGCTTTAGTTTTAAGATATCTAGTTAATCATCACCATCACGTCTCATTATTTGTTGACGTTCAAAAAGTGTACAGTGTAGGTACATTTTTTGAATAAACAGTCTTTACTTTTGAAAACTTCTTTGTGTGTTTATACTCCATTTGAAGCCCAATTCGATCAATTTAGACACCTATAAACAATAATATTCTAATACATTTCTTGTATATAAATGGGTCTATTTATTAATACTTCCAAAAATTTTTTTTCCTCTGCGTTACTCTGCAATCAGTGGCAACTTTTAGCAGATGTGTTCAATGATGTTTCGCTTCGATTCTTCCTTAATGAATAATCTTATTGGAATGTGTATTCATAATAGTTTCTAAGCTAAATATTTCATTCTAATTATTAGAGTTTATAATAATTTCAATATATATTCGTATTTAAAGGTGCGGAAGGACGTGGGACCCACCCCATTATTATCCCAAGAAAACTCCTACCATTATGTGATTAATGGAAAGGGGTCACGACCCTCAACAATGAGGGTAGGCATAAGTGTAATAATAATCAGTAAAAGAAATATTTTATTTCTTCAACTTTAAAATCTTATAACAACAAAGTAACTTTGTAATTAAGTACCTACACATGTTGTATATACGAGTAGATATTTTATAAAAAACTTAACTGTGTATAAGTAGTAATTGTTGAACGCACTCGACTGAAACATTTCAGTTTATCTTGAAGCATCAAATACCAACCTGTATCATGGTCCGGTTGTTTTATTAAATCGGTAATTATAATAGTATATATATATTTTTTAAATTATGTTTTGTTTTTTTATCTATAAAAGTATAAGTAATCAGACAATTGTAAAGCATCATTGATAAGTTAATAAACGGCTCTACTCTTTCGACCTTGACCTTGTTAGAATCTGTTATTTGTTTCTTAACTATTCTATCTAAAATTTCCTGAATCTAATTGATTAATAATAATTAATCAATCAATCCTTCGATCAATCAATATTTATTTTTTCAAATTAGATACACTATACACTTTTTGGCATCCAATATACAACATGATGGTGACAACTGACAATCAATTAAACTATTTCTTCGAATTTTCCAAACGCGCCCTACTTAATCATAAATAAAAATAAATGTGGGACGCAACATGCGTAGACACATTGGCCCCGTGTCATATCAGGGAGACAGCATCAAGGCCGGGAGCCGCAGCAGAAAAGGCTGAAACCGGTAAGCGGCGGAAGTATGCCTCTCTCATAGAGAGTTACATATTTGTTCCGTTTGCCGTGGAGACCCTGGGGCCATGGAGTCTTAGTGCCAAAAACTTTTTACGAGATATTTCACCGCGGTTAATTGCCTCATCTGGTGACAGAAGGGCTGGCTCATTTTTTGCGCAAAGGATCAGCCTGGCTGTCCAGCGCGGAAATGCAGCCAGCATTCTTGCCACTATTCCACGCGGGCATGATTTATAAAGTAATTAGGTTAGGCTAGCTAGCATTAAGTTCTATTGTATTATTTTCAATTAAAAATAATAATAATAATAAGTAAGAATAAAAATTCGTTACTATAAACTATAAATTATATTTAAACTTAATTATGATTATGATTTTTTGGTATAGAAAAAGTAAAAGCCTTTAAGTATTCCCCTTATAGAATTTGCTATAGTGATTGTAAGTACGCGCGGGTCTGAAACGAGATGGGTAAGTACGGAGGTACTTACCCATCTCGTTTCATCTTAAAAGATGTACTATGTTTCCATCCTGCTCACACGAGGTTAAATTGGGACGAAGGAAGAGAGATTGATGATCTAAGCGCAGATCGATCGCCCGATCCTCGATGTCAGCGCGTCTATAGACGTCCCGACAAGTTGAGTGCAACCATGTACCTAACTTTGTACGTAGGGATAAGTGTCAATTTTTAATTGGTTCCAAACATAAAGCATACTTTTGCAAGTGCTTTTGATTCGTCAAGTGAAATACCACTGACTAGAACCTAGAACCAGAAAAGAACTCAGCGATTGCTATTTTTAAAACTTTAATGCACAATTCTATGTAAGGTTATTTATTATATGCAACTACATTATTTCTACATACTACATCACTGAAAACAGCAATATTATATCGGCGCAGTGTCTTGAAGACCAGTTACTGCATGTCAAGATAATTTTCAATTTGCGCACATAGATGCTCATACTTTAATCAAAACTTTTAAATCACTAAATATGAAAAAACACAAGACATATCAGGTATGTCTGTGCACGTTATTAGTTCTGTAATACATGTTTTGGCCCCACATCTAACAAAATTATTTAACAAGTGTGTTGACGAAGGTATTTTTCCGGACTGGATGAAGATCAGTCGCCTAGTACCGTTATTTAAGTCAGGTGATAGTGAAGATCCCTCATGTTTTAGACCTGTGTCTGTCTTGCCAGTGCTCAGTAAAGTATTTGAAAAGATTATGCTAAATCAGTTACTTTCATATTTTAACGCTAACAATATTTTACACAGTCAACAATTTGGTTTTACTAAAGGCAAATCTACTACGGATGCCGGCATTGCCCTAATATATATACTAATATTATAAATGCGAAAGTCACTTTGTTTGTTGGTTTGTTGGTTTGTTGGTTTGTTGGTATGTCCTTCAATCACGCCGCAACGGAGCAACGGATTGACGTGATTTTTGGCATGGGTATAGTTGAGGACCTGGAGAGTGACATAGGCTACTTTTTATCCCGGAAAATTAAGGAGTTCCCGCGGGAATAACAAAAATCTTAAACCACGCGGACGAAGTCGCGGGCATCAGCTAGTTAAATATATATTTGAGGCATGGGAGAGCTCACAAGATGCAATCAGTGTCTTTTGTGACCTCTCCAAAGCTTTTGATTGTGTTGATCATCAGATTCTCATGCGTAAACTTCAGTATTACGGAATCAGAAATCAGGCTCGAGATCTAATACAATCATATCTCATTAATAGGCTACAGAAGGTTGACATAGGTGGTGTGATATCTGAAGGATCCCTGGTCAAGATGGGTGTACCGCAGGGATCTATTTTAGGCCCATTTTTATTTTTAGTATATGTTAATGATTTACCTCATATGGTTCAAAAAATCTCAGACATTGTAATATTTGCTGATGATACTTCGCTTATTTTTAAAACTAAAAGACAGACAAATAACATGGACGAAGTAAACAGTGCTCTGTCCCAGGTTTTGAGCTGGTTCACATCAAACAATTTGCTTCTAAATTCTAAAAAAACTAAATGCATTAAATTTACCCCACCGAACGTACGGCAGGTGGACACTGAAATTATTTTAGGCCATGACAAGTTAGCCTTAGTGGACGAAACAGTATTCCTAGGGATAGGTATCGACTATAAACTTCAGTGGGGAAGTCATATCCGAAAGCTTTCTAAAAAACTGAGTTCAGCTGCGTACGCCATTAGGAAAATTAGACAGCTAATGGATGTATCCACTGCTAAAATTGTCTTACTTTAGGGTCGAGCAGCCGATATCAAGACTATATTTTTATTACAAAAAAGAGCAGTTCGCGCTATTTACAACTTGGGTCCACGTGAATCGCTAAGAAATATATTTAAAGATAGTAATATTATGACAGTAGCGAGTCAATATATATACGAAAACTTAATGTATGTACGCAAAAATAAACAAAACTTTAAAACTAATTTTGAACGGCATAACATTAACACTCGTAACAAAAACAAATTAGAAACCAATAGATTTAGACTGAAGAAAGTTAGCGCATCATTTTTAGGCAATAGTGTCCGTTACTATAATAAAATTCCGACCGAAGTCCAAAGTTTACCAGAGGGGAGATTTAAACAATACGCCAAAAAAGCCTATGTAAAAAAGGCTATTATGGTCTTGACGACTGCTTATCAGACAAAGACGCGTGGACACTCCAATCGATTATTAGTTATTATTTATTTTGAATATTATTTATAGTGAATGATTATTATTTATTATTTAATTTTTTCTTTGCTATTTTTATTTTGTTATTATTATTTTATAATAATTCTAATGAATTTAATGTCTAAAATGTTTCATATATGACCTTCAAAAAGAGTAATATGGTACTTTGAATAAAATAATTGAATCTGATTTTGATTTTTGATTTTGAGTCACACAAGTTCTGATATAAATGTAAGCTGTTAATAATTATGAATTATTAGAATCTGAGGCTGAGTATCATAGCAAACAGGTCAACAATATCGCATACGTACGATAAAGTTGAATATTGTAGCTAATTCGGTTGTCTACAGCTCTAAATAAAGGGCTTAGATATTTGTTTCCGCAGGGAGCATTATGAATGAGATAGCTATTTATTTACAGCTGTTATTTCAAATTGTAATTGGCCTGATTATTGGCTAGTTGCCACGTATGTAGTTGGTATAATTAATGTTTATTTGGTTTATTTGCTTTGGTAGTCGCTACTTTAGGTCCCGTTGGTCATTGCCGGTTTTTTATTGAAAAAGCTTTTGTTTTATTTATCAAACTAACTCTACGAGTATGCGCCATCCTATTCATGTACGTATTTTAATAATTATAGACTGTACTTGCTATGCTATTGGGATAGTAGTTAAAGCCTTCCATCCTTCTCTCGGGTGACTGTAATCATAAGAGCAAAAGAAATTATCCCATTTTTATCATCCTAATAGCATCAGCATATGAAAGAGCTATAGATAGAACTTTCTATCTATATTTATAAAAGTAAATCGTGTTAAGTTTATCACCTTAAAAAAGTGTACCTATTTCATATATTTATAAATTATTTATATAATTATGAGTTGATAAGTATGTTTTCATATACTCAGTACGCATTATCAAATATTTTGAAGGTGATTTTCCTTGTGGGAAGATTACATAGGACGTATAGAAGTTAGCGGGTTCGATGCCCGGCTGAAGCGATAACATTTGACCCGCGCCTGATAACGATATCGAATGTTAAAGACTACATCTTAGATTCAACTATATTACTTGAACATGTATGTACTTGAATATCTTAATTTTTTTATTCAGATACATAAATTGGCCTTTGAGTCTTGACTCTTGACTGAAGTGTCACGTGGTCATATATTATGATGATGCAGTCTAAGATGGATGTGGGGTCACCTGGTGAGTTGAGTCACCTATTAAAACTCATACCCCTTTTCTTTTAATTTCCACAGGAACTCCTTTTACAGTTTGCAGTCAACACATATGACTTAAATAAAACTTCATACCTATTTAAGTATAATCATACCATACAATAAAAAAGTAATTTAAAAAGAACAAAAAACCCGACTGCTTGGATACCTAAAAGTATAAAACAAGCTGTCCTGCAAGGAACATACAAACATATATAGACTGATGAACACATAACCCTGTGCGTTCCGCAGTCGGGTAAAAAAGATCTATTTTGTTATATGAACAGCATTCTGAGGTTCCAATAAGAGGTATTTTCGGGACATAAAATGTTTAGATCCGATGTAAACATGATGTGAACAAAAAAATACTTATATAAGTAACATGTGTGCCTACACGTGCAATCATCTCATTAAAAATACACCACCTCATATAAACAATAACATATCATATAACATTAGCAAATACATGTAAGTAGTAAGTAAATAACATAATAATTACTTAGTAATAGTTATAAAGCAGTCGCTACTCGTATGTATATATTACGCAAATCCTAGCGATAGCGCAAGGTCGCCTATACCAGGTCAACCGTGATTCCTTGTTTACCGTCACTTGACAAAATTCACACTAAAAGAACCCAAAATTATCTACACGGGCCAAATCAACACTGACATTGATTCTACATTCTACCCTGCTGAAAACTAAATTAACCTGATCTCTCCATCTTCATACATTTTCCTCGTCTCTAGTATATATTTGTGTGTAGGCTGGGGGGCGTGGAAGGCCACCTTATGCTGGTTATGTTACTGTGTCACGTGGCTAGCGCCCGCGCAACTTTATTTGTGAAGTGTAAAGGAGGTCAATGCCCCGTGCGTTAGATAAAAAACATACAAATTGTTTACGTGGTCCGTTACGCAAATTGCGATTACACATAGGTTCACACTATTCCGGCTCACTGTAGAGTGTAGGTATTACTTACCTAATTAATTTAGGTATACCTACTACTGTATTGATCGTGTTACAAAAAACTGTTATTCTTCGGTAAAAACCATATTTTGACTGAAATTTTCCGTTCTTAGTACACCAACTTAAGCTTACTTCTTTTTAAATTAAGTGTTTGTTTGTTGGTTTGTCCTTCAATCATGCCGCAACAGAGCAACGGATCGACCTGATTTGTATGGGTATAGTTGAGGACCTGGAGAATAAACAACGCGTGCGAAGTCAAATTGGTTTTAAATATAAACTTTGAAATAATGAATAGGTATGAACGCAATTTTATCGCTTTATATTTTTAGGTTGTGATTTTTGGATCCTTTCTTGAAAACTAATTTAAAGCCCCAGAGCACTTTGCTTTAATTTCTAAAATCGTCCTAGGCGGTTGCTAGCAACGATTCTTTATACCTATTAAAAAAACAAGGGGTATTTTGCAAACAAAGTTTTGATTTTATTCTACCAACTACCAACCGATTTGAAATTTTCAGTACACCAAATATCACCTTAGATAGGTACAATATACTGTGTATACCCGTTTTGTGATTTCTTAAAAAACTGGCCAAGTGCGAGTCGGACTCGCGCACCGAGGGTTCCGTACTCAAGAAGTAGGTAGGTATAATTACCTTTGTTAATGAACCGCAAAACTAACTTTGTTTGTAGAGGTTTACTGTTAATATCAAAAAATTACGTTTGTTGTATGGGAGCCCCCCTTTAATATTTACTTTATTGATATTTAATTATTTATTTTGAAAGGTAATATACAAGTTAATATTCTGTGAAAATATGAACCGTCTACCTGTTACCGTTTTTAATATTGAGCAAAAAAATACGAAAAAAACACGTTTATTGTATGGGGACCCCCCTTAATATATATATTTTTTTAATTTTTAGTATTTGTTGTTATAGCGGCAACGGAAATACATCATTTGTGAAAATTTCAGCTTTCTAGCTATCACGGTCTATGAGATACAGCCTGGAGACAGACAGACAGACAGACAGACAGACAGACAGACAGACAGCGGAGTCTTAGTAATAGGGTCCCGTTTTTACCCTTTGGGTACGGAACCCTAAAAATCATGTCTATATTTTTTCACAATTTAAAGAGTAAGCAGCGGCAAAGGTTCCATAGAATAATTGGAAAATTGTGGCTCGAAATTTGAAATTATAATGTTATTGTAACAATTTATTATATATACTTACCTAAATTCAGCAATATAATGTTAATTATTATTGGATAGTAAAAAAAAATCAACTAGATAGGTACGTGTTTCAATAAAATGTAATCATAATTTCCGTATACGTGCACCAATTTGGATATCGACTTCCACTTATTCCATGAGGAGGAAGTTTTTAACTACAGTAGTTTTTTAACTATGTAGAGTCATTGTTAGAGTCATACTCGTAGCTTCCGCACGCGTGGCCCAGTTTAGTTATTTTTAGTGATAACGGGCGTACTACATAGATATGGGAAGTACCTGTGTACGTACCAAATTTTTCCTAAATGTTAAACGGAAACTCAAACTTCTATTTATTTATTTATAGGATTTTTAAAAAAAATAGACATTAGAGAATAATGTATTCATGAGAGAGAGAACTCATGGGCGGCTGTTATCACTTAACATCAGGTGACCCGCCTGCTCGTTTGCTATACGTATTACATATACATATATATATAGAAATAAAGAAATGTATGGATACTATTGCAATTCAATATTATTAGATTTTTTAACAGTAAGAAATAGCTTAACCAGAATATCAAATAAATATTATAAATGCGAAAGTTTGGATGGATGTATGGATGTATGGATGTATGGATGTTTGTTACTCAATCACGCGCCAACGGCTGAACGGATCTGGCTGAAATTTGGCACAGAGATAGAATATAGTCAGGAATAGCACATAGGCTACTTTTTATCCCGGAAAATTAAGGAGTTCCCGCGGGAACCAAAAAACCTCAAATGGATGTTTGTTACTCAATCACGCCAGAACGGCTGAACGGATCTGGATGAAATTTGGCACCGAGATAGATTATAGTCTGGACTAACACATAGGCTAGAAGTTCCCCCCGTACCGCGGCGGTGAGCAGACGTGTGCACAGCGTTCGGCACTGCGCCAACCAAACGCGTTCAAAACCTGTTTGCACGGCGTAGGCAATCGAGCTCGGGCACGTCACTCGCTGTCGCTTGCCACAAGTCATAAGCGGTAGCGATATTACTGCCTAGGTGTTAATCGTCACTTTGCAATATTACATCCAATATGTCCCAACCGAGTACGTCCGGTAGAGGAACAAGAAAGGCTGTCGAATCAAAAACTAGCAAAAGGGTGGAGACAATGAGAAAGAAAGTCCTCACAAAGGCGATGGAAGAATTGAGCCCATCAGACACAAGTGACAGTGACACGCAAGCAACAAAAACCAGCCAGTCTAGCAGAACCTCAATAGGTGAGCCTACCCAACAATCTATGGCCACGTTACCAGCAACGGCAAACAGATTATTCTTAGAGGCAAAAGAAGAAATTGAACAATCCGTGGACATAAAAGTCTCCACTAAGGAGAAAGTTTTAGAAAATCTTGCTGCAATGTACGAAATAATACTGCGCTTGAGCGAATCGCGACAAACTCTCCAAATACAACTCGAAAAAGCACGCGCAAACACCACAACCCAAGTGCTAGCAAAGGAACGGGAGTACGCGGGCCGTCTAGTGGATCTGGCGGAAGGTGTCAAAAGTGCGGACGTTCGACCTTCGATCAACGAAATCTTAACCGAAGTCAAATCCCTACGTCAAATCATCGTTTTCGATGTTCTTGACCAACTATCTAATAACCAGCAACAACAGCTGCCCCAAACTGCTGAAATCACAAAACAGCTGCAAGAGTCGAGCAACAAACTGGCAGAGATAGTGGAAGAATCGAAAAAGCATGTGACGTACGCGGATATGGCAGCTCGACCAGCAGATAAGCCAAATCACTCGATAATAGTATCATCAAAAATTGAAAAAGATACGAGTGAAGATGTCCTCCATAAAATCCGAGGAGCTGCTAACGCACGTGTGAGTGGTGTCAAAGTGGAACGCATAAGGAAGGCAAAAAATCAAAAGGTAGTGATAAGCTGTTCTTCAAAAACCTCCTTAATTGATCTTAAGGAGAGATTGAAAACAGACGTCAACCTAAAGATTGACGATGCTAAAAACAAAGACCCGCTCATTATCATAAAAAATGTTTTAACCTACAACACCAACGAGGATATTCAAGCTTCACTCAAGACCCAGAACAAAGAAGCACTGAGAGACATTCCAGAGGAAGACTATAGAGCAGTAGTCAAATACCGACGCAATGCAAGGAACCCCCACGAATGCCATGCCATACTGCAAGTTTCACCGAGGGTGTGGCAAGCGCTTACATCGATAGGACGCGTACATATTGATTTACAGAGATGCCAAGTATTTGACCAATCACCATTAGTACAATGCAGCAGATGCTTGGGATACGGGCATGGTAAGAAAATGTGTAAGGATACAGTGGACCGCTGCAGCCATTGTGCTGGACCGCACCTCCGTGCTGACTGTCCTACCTGGGTGATCGGCGACGTTCCATGCTGTAGAAACTGTCATATGGCTAAACTTGAAGGAACGGACCACAGCGCTTTCGACAGGGAGTGCCCCACCCGCAAAAAATGGGACACCATAGCGCGTTCAAGTGTTTCATACTGCTAGCCAAAGTATTTAATAGAATATCGGTTGTACAGGCAAACTTGCAAAGAAAAAGGTTAGCCACACAAGAACTCCTCAATGAAGCAGTCAACAGGAAGGCCGATGTCTCTCTCGTTCAGGAACCCTATGTAGGAGCAGGCGGCTTTGTAAAACAGTATAATGGAATCAGAGTGGTGCAAAAGACTCAAGGTCGAAGTAAACCGGTGAAGGCCGCAATAATAATCCATAACGATAAGGTTGAAATATACGAGGATCCGTCATTAACAACTGAAAATATAGCGTATGTTTCTATCAAAACTAAAAATCGTATGCTTAACCTGCTATCGGTTTACTTCGAAGTTGATGAACCTCTTGAACCATATCTGGATCACGTTAAAACAATAGTTCTAAAAGTGAATACTAGGAACCTGATCGTGGGGGGAGACGTTAACGCTTGGAGTACTTGGTGGGGAAGCTCAAAGGAAAACCAACGAGGAGCAGATCTATCTTCTTTCTTAAATGAACTGGATCTTCACATATTGAATTTTGGAGACGAGCCTACTTTTGAAACAGTCAGAGATGGAAAACTATTTACGAGCAGGGTTGACATTACGACATGTAGCGTAGATATGCTGAACAAGGTAGATGATTGGACTATAGACAAGGGTTACACAAGTTCAGACCATAACACTATCACATTTGATATAAGAGTAGAAAAGGATTTACAATTTAAACTAAATAGATCTACAAGGAAATATAATACTAAAAAAGCCAAATGGGCACAGTTCATAGACGAATTTAAACTACAACTGCAAGAAGCTAAAATTACCGAAGATACCATAGAACATATAATTACAACAGAAGAATTGGAACATATAATATGTATGTATATAAGAAGTTTAACAAATGCATGCGATAAAGTACTCCCAAAACCAAGAAGAAAGAACCATTTTATTCTTCCTTGGTGGTCACACGACCTAGAGTTACTAAAACGGGATATGACAACTAAGAAGCGAAGAATTAGAAATGCAGCTCAATCTCGACGGAAATATGTGGTGGAAGAATACATTCAGGCAAAACTAAAATATGAAGAGAAAGCAAATACAGCCCAAACCGAAAGCTGGAAAACCTTTTGTTCAAAACAGGATAGAGAAAGTATGTGGGATAGTATATATAGAGTTATCAAACTAACAGGGAAAAGAACCGATGACAAACCCATGGTGAAGGATGGACAAACACTCAATCCCGCAGATTCCGTAAAACTAATAACAGACACTTTCTTTCAAGACGACAACCCATTAGACGACACTCCCAATCATTCTCATATAAGATCGATGACGGCTGAATCAAATAACAACGGTAGTGATGACCCGTATTTTACCCTAAACGAACTTCAAAATTCAATAAACAGTTTTAGTCCGCGCAAAGCACCCGGTTCAGATGGCTTCACGGCTGATATATGCCTAGCTGCAATAAATTACAACCCTAAGTTATTCCTGAATATAGCAAATAAGTGCCTGGAATTAGCTCACTTCCCAGACCCCTGGAAAACGGCAACTGTGATCGTTTTAAGAAAACCAGGGAAGACAGACTACAACCACCCGAAATCCTATAGGCCTATCGGACTCCTATCGATTCTTGGTAAAACCTTGGAGAAGATGATGGTTTCTCGCTTGAAATGGCACGTGATTCCGAAATTAAATCCACGCCAATATGGCTTCGTCCCTCAGCGCTGTACAGAGGATGCTCTCTATGACTTGATATATGATATAAAAGAAAGAATAAAGAAAAAAGAAATAATAATATTAATATCCCTAGACATAGAGGGCGCCTTTGACAGCGCTTGGTGGCCAGCCATAAAACTGCAACTGATAAAGAAAACGTGCCCTCGTAATCTGTACAATCTTGTGAGTAGCTACTTAGAAAACCGAAATGTAGAAGTTACATATGCTGGAGAAACATGCATTAAAAAAACAACCAAAGGCTGTGTGCAGGGTTCCATAGGTGGTCCGATATTCTGGAACCTACTACTGGACCCTTTGCTAAACATTATGGATGAACTAGGTGTATACAGCCAAGCGTTTGCTGACGACGTCGTCCTTGTTTTCTCCGGACAGAACACCCAAGATATAGAACGCCAAGCCAACATTACATTAGAAACTATAAATGATTGGGGAATGTTAAATAAATTAAAATTCGCAGCACACAAAACAAACGCAATGGTAATAACCAGGAAACGAAATTATGATACTCCAAACCTAACTATGGGAGGGCAAGTCATTACACTAGTAGACGAATTCAAAATTCTGGGCATTACCATTGACTCTAAATTAACATTTAATAAACATGTGTCAAATGTCTCAACACAAGCACTCAATATTTATAAACAGCTCTCCAGAGCAGCAAAAGTCACATGGGGTCTCAATCCGGAGATAACAAGGACCATATACTATGCAGCCGTGGAACCAATAGTGCTTTACGCTGCCAGCGCATGGGCTCAAGCTTCTAAAAAAGTGGGCATACAAAAACAACTTAACACCATACAAAGGGGATTTGCCCAGAAAATTTGTAAAGCCTACAAAACAGTCTCGTTGCACTCAGCAATATTGCTAGCTGGTATGATACCCCTGGACTTAAGGGTTCAAGAACAAGCTAAGCTATACGAGGCCAAGAGAGGACGGCCACTTGAATGTCTGCCCGATGACCGTGAACTGGAACAGAGGGTCAGCTTCTTGGAGGCAGAACACCCCGCCCATGATATAAATATAGCCTACTCCTGTCTAGACAACCTTGCACCCGAAACCATGGCAAAATATGAGATGGATGGTGCTGTAATATTCACAGATGGAAGTAAAATAAAGGGAAAAGTAGGAGCGGCTATATCTGTGTGGGAAGGAGGCTTGGAGACCAAAGCCGTGAAGCTGAAGCTCGAACCATACTGTACGGTCTTCCAGGCGGAATTATATGCATTGGACAGGGCAGTACAACTTATTAAGGACAAAAATATCAAGAAAGCTAATCTACTAAGTGACTCTAAATCTTCTCTTGACTTGATAAAAAGACATACAACCTCACATCCATTGGCACACTCCATAAGAAAAAACCTTTTAGAAATACAAAACCAGGGGAAAATCATACGAATGTTCTGGATAAAGGCCCATGTGGGTGTTGAAGGCAATGAGAGGGCCGATCAACTGGCTAAGGAGGCAGCGCTATATAAAAGGACGAGGGCGGATTATGAAGCGTGCCCAGTATCCTATGTCAAACGCTCAATCAGAACAGACACTCTCGACAAATGGCAAAATAGATATACCTCTGGCTCAACGGCTGGAACCACTAAGCTTTTCTTCCCAGATGTCAAACAGGCCTACAAAATCTTAAAACAGACTAGAATGAACTGGATAATAGTGCAAATCCTCACGGGACACGGCGGATTTTCATACTATCTGCACAGATTTAAATGTAAGGACAGCCCGTCATGCAAATGTGATCCAGATGTTGCGGAGGATATTATACACTTAATATCAGAATGCCCCAGATTCGGAAAGCAGAGGAATGATATTGAAATAGAGATCGGAAAATACATAAAACCTGATAACATCAGTGAACTGATGAGAAATAATGAAATAAGGCAAAAATTTCTAAATTATTGTGAAAAGATAGCGAAAATTATAATAAAAGAAAATAAAACAAATTAAGTAACAAGCAGGACAAGAATAAAACAAGATTAATATATTAAAATAGACATACACTAAAGTTATAAGTTAACCCACCAACACCTTAAAGTCCAAGTAAAGGCTCTGACTTTTGTGTTTTGGACCACACATCAGTATCAGACCACGACAACTAAGTACCCACAATAGATTGCAGATGCTCATACTATCATGATAATCTGCAAATCGTATCCCCTTGCGAACAAATAGAAAAATAGGGGGGTAGCTAAGGTATTTCTTAACTTATATTAGTAAACTAATGTTTAACACTTAATTTAGAATAAGTAGGTAGGTAATATAATTAACATAGTATAAAACAATTATGTATATGAATATGTTTGTATATTATTTAATATTTAATATATAGAACATATTAAAAGAAAAAGAAAGAACAGGAAAAAAAAAAAGAATAAAAAAAAAAAAAAAAAAACAATGAAAAAAAAAAAAAAAAACAAAAACAAAAAAAAAAAAAAAAGGATTAATACTTTAAATGAATGATAAAAAATTTAAAAAAAAAAAAAAAAAAAAAAAAAAAAAAAAAGGGAAAAAAAAACACCATTAACTAATGCATTTACAGTAAATATAAATAGGTATTAAACTGTATAGCATATAGATTGTATAGAATATAATAATCAAGGTCACAATCTCTGCTTGAAATATAGAAATTGTCCAATTTACTACCGAGTAAATAGTAAAGCAACCTAGGTAGCTGAACTAAGTACCGACCTAGAACAGTCTTCGACCCCCATGTCGAAGGATAAAAGGGAGGAACACATTAAAAAAAAAAAAAAAAAAACACATAGGCTACTTTTTATCCCGGAAAATTCAAGAGTTCCCGCGGGAATAACAAAACCTCGATCCACGCGTACGAAGTCGCGGGCATCAGCTAGTAATACTATAATATCAATTTAGCAATTATATTTAAGAATGATATTTAAAAGTAGTAAACTTTTTCTATGAAATCATTTCAATGTAGTTGCATAACAAGATGTATGTATCCGGTAAATGTGACGCCGCTGGAAACCTCTCAGATGACTCAGTCACAATCACAAAGTAGGTCACAAAGAAAATATTTCACTCCATGCCACTACGCTGACCAGAAATTAAAAATATAATATTATCCCCGCATCAATTTTCTTCATCTAACAGTCATGCCCTAACATCAAAGTAACGGGAATTCAATATGCGTTTAATAGATAGACGGGTCTCAGTGAAAACCTGTCTGGCAACTCGGGAAATTAAGGAAAGCTCTGACGAAAGTGGAAAAAGCTCCACGCACACTTACACACAACGCACACAGCGGTAAACAGTACACGCGTATGGCTGTGTGCGATTCTAAACTCACACATAGGCAGCGATACGAAAACGAAAGTGTACGAGCGGCGCCGAGCGCAGCCGAGGCGAGCTCACCGAGTCAGTGGAACTCGTCGCCGAAAACTGGGACATCAGTCCGCAATTCGACGCGAACGCCGGCGGACGCGGCGCGCTTTCCCAACACAACACATTACGCTGTATGACATAACTGGAAACTACTTGTGATTATGGTGTCTGTGTGAATAATTAATCATGATGGCAGTGGAGGGCCGTCCGGCGAGCGCCGGGCCGGACACGCGCCGGACGCCGGTATGCGACCGTAGAGCGATGAGCGCCGATTCGGAACCGCGCACCCTGGCCGCCCGGAAGGCTTACCCTGAAACGGAAGAAGATGCTCCTTTGGACTTGTCAGTGCACTCGCGGAAAGAGATCACAGTGCGGGATTTCGCGCGGCACTCGTTCGCGGACCCGGTGGACTATGTGAGGGCGCAAGAGATCCTGAAGCAGTCCCGGGAGTTCCTGGCTGCCGGGAGGGACTCCGGTACGGACTCTGATGACTCAGCCGGCCGGCTCAGCCCCGGCGAGGACCCTATATACGGAAAGGCTTACAAGAAGTCCCTCATTAAGCGATACAGTAAGTCATTTATATTTACCGGCTTTACCAAAAACTCAAAATATTTCTCTGCAAAGTAAAGAATTTTTTGTCAAAATTTTGTAAGCTCTTTTGAGCTCTCAAAAAATATAAGTATCTGTTGGTACTGGATCTACCACAGTTTGGAGATGATTTTCCTAGGTAGGTATAACGAAAAAAAGCAAAGCAAAAAAAACATATGTGGTGAATACACACTTTGAATTCATCAGCTGAAATGAGACCGGCTTCAACAAATTTTTGATTATGTTTCCCCAAAGACAATATTCACTGTCTGTTAGTAATTAAGGTCTTCGATAAAGACCATCTTAAGACCCGGCTGTTTGTTATCGGCTCTTCTCAAACCACGGTGCGTTTGGAACCCGTTGCGGTGATAGCTTCAGTTTTAAGATCATTTTATTAAATCTAAATCTGAAACTGAAACTTTGGCTAGTCTATTCCTTAATAATCCCGTGAGTACAAAAAGCGTCGGACAATCTCGTTCCATTTTTCCCGACGAAATGTTATGATAACTTATTTACGCGTGGAGCGCGAATTTTATTTATAATAGCGTGTGACCTAATTGCATTCGGGTGGAATTCCGCATTCTCTCACAAATTGTGTCATACGCTTCATAGTCGTGTGACCACTGATTTAACCCACCTGGGGGCTTAGTACCATTGCTAAAAGCAGTACTTCTTTAATATTGTTGACGCTCATTTTTAGGGACGACAAGGTACGTCATGTAAAATGTTAGTTTCAAAATAATACTGCTTTATAAGCGATTGTAGTAAGCTAACTGTGACCTGTTTTAATTGCCACTACACAGAATAAACTAAGTCAGTCTATTTGTAACAGTTTTTCTTTAAAAGTAGGTTGAACTGAAGTTTAGACTTTTAAAACCAATTTCTCTTAGGACACACCATTAGACAAATTATTTTAAAATTTAAAGCGAAAAAGCTATATATTTTTTTTTAAACTGCATTAAAATTCTTATTAGATTATTCTCATACAAATAGTCATATTAACAACTACATGAAAAAAATGCGATTTTCAGTCTCACTCAAAATTATAGAATTTGAAAAATCAAAGCTGCTACGCGCGTAGCACTGCTACGGCCGCTACGACGGCTGCAGCTCTAAAAATATAACAGCTTAATTATGTAAATGCACGTAAGCATTAAGCTCAATGTGATGACTGTAATTAACGCCTTTATATGCACGAGTAAATGTAAGCATTAAGTGTTTAATAATGTATTATTATTATTCGGTTTCAATAAAAGCCATGATCAATTATTATAATGTGAGATTGCATTTAATTTTTATGACGTTTGTTATTCAATGTCAATGACGAAGTGTAAGTTATGTTGTTTTCAATTACTAGATGATGGCTGCGACTTTATTCGCGTGGACTTAGGTTATTAAAACCCCGTACGAACTTATAGGGTTTTCCATAATAAAAAGTAGTCTTTGTCTAGTTGTTGTCTGCAGGTCTTACACTCTAACGTGTATGTTTGTATGTGACAAAGGATGGCAAAGACGTGTCGGGTACAATGTGTGCAGAAACCAATTAGGGATATGGGTAATTAGGGGTATAACTGCCGTACCCCTTTCAGGTTAGCCCGCTACCATCTTAGACTGCATCATGACTTACTACCAGTTGAAATCGCAGTCAAGTAAAGCAACTTTAAGTGGAATAAAAAAACCGGCCAAGTGCGAGTCGGACTCGCGCACCGAGGGTTCCGTACAAACATGTAGTAGGTAAGTTTTAAATTATTAAAAAACACGTTTATTGTATGGGGACCCCCCTTAATATATATATTTTTTTAATTTTTAGTATTTGTTGTTATAGCGGCAACGGAAATACATCATTTGTGAAAATTTCAGCTTTCTAGCTATCACGGTCTATGAGATACAGCCTGGAGACAGACAGACAGACAGACAGACAGACAGACAGACAGACAGACAGACAGACAGCGGAGTCTTAGTAATAGGGTTCCGTTTTTACCCTTTGGGTACGGAACCCTAAAAAATACTTTATTGCACACCACAAAAATAAAAGAACAGATAACTTAAAATGTAGGTAAGCTAGTAGGCGATCCTATCGCGAACTAGTTTTTGCCCGCGGCTTCGCTCACGATTTTCATACAAATTTCGAAGCCCTCTTTTACCCCCTTACAGGTTGAATTTTTATAAATCCTTTTTTACGTCATTATAGCTATCTGTATGCCAAATTTCAGTCCGATCCATCCTGTGGGTTGGGCTATGCGTTGACAGATCAGTCAGTCAGTCACCTTTTCTTTTTATATTTACAGAATGATCGTTAAAACACCTTAGTTTTAAAGCACACAGCTTTTTCTTTAGTTGTAAAGCACTTCGAGTAAGAAGTAAGAGTCGAAATCCCTTAGAGAAATCTAGGTATAAGGTGTATTAACTAAATATTAACTTGCATTCGAAACGATGATGACAGCGTATTACAAAGTGCATACGAATGCATATTTGTGTGCATATTTGTGTTTCGAAAGTTTCCGCCTACGAAGCAGCGTCGCCCTAACACACATACCGGTCAACGACATATGACGGAAAATATACATATAAAGACATTTTTAGTAAAACGCTGATATTGCGATAATTTCCTAGTCAAAGCAATGTAAAGGCGGCGACAGCCTAGTAGTAAAGACCTCCGGCTTCGTATTAGGCTGATTGGCGGTTCGATACCCGGGCATTTCTAAACAATACTTACTTACTTAAAACACGGTCATCATACTTCATAGTAATATTATGAATGCGAAAGTGAGCTTGTTTGCTATTTTATTGGTTTGTCCTTCAATCACGCCGCAACAGACCAATGGATCGACTTGATTATTTGCATGGGTATAGTTGAGGACCTGGAGAGTTTTTATCCCAGAAAATTAAGGAGTTCGCGTGGAATTTAAAAAACTTATTCCACGCGGACAAAATCGCGGGCATCAGCTAGTTATTATATAAATGAGCATTACTTAATGATTTATTTTCGCGCTGTACATAATTACTGTTATGTATGATCACATATATATGTATTATGTTGTATATAATGAATTGCATTTCCCACGTCAATAACAATTGCGTAGAATCAGTTTTCCTTCCTTATTACCATCAATATTGAAATGACGTAAACTAAAAGAGATAATTACCGAACTTTTCGGTAATACGTGCGTTAACACCGATATCACTAGCTTCAACCGTAAAGGAAAACAACATAAGGATATCTGCTAGACTGAGATTTTCCCCATAATGTTGTCATAGGTGCGTGTAGTCTGCCAATCCGCACTTAACCAGCATGGTGGACTATGGCCTAAGCCCTCTTCATTCTTAGAAAGTAGAGTTCAGTAATGGTCTAGCGACAGGTTGAGATGATAACAATGATATTATTGATATGTAACCCAACCATATTGCAAATCACACAATGTGGGTAGCTTAAATAATATACTTAAACCCTTCATCTAGATATAATCTAGATGTAACTAATTTAGTAGAATTACAAACAAAATATAATTGTGTACCGGTTTTCCAAACTAGTTAAAACTGTATATCGGAAAACAGGGCTTCCAGGCTTCAGTTTGCGGGAATATGTGTTTTTTTTTAAATCTACTATAGAAATCTACATTATCAGCGAGTAACATAGGCTATATTTTATTTTCAAAAAAATTAGAGATCCTTACGAAATTTGCAATAATGTGATGTGTGTATATAAAGGTAAAGGTCGACGATCCTAACCCAAAATAGTATAGTTATCAAATTAAAATAACAATTACAAATGACATGTAATTGAATCGAAAGTGCAATGTAATCCGATATGTAATAGCAACAGATTGTGTCCAATCGGTCCGTCCATACTCGGAAGTGAGCCGGGCATCGAACCCGCAATACCGCGAAATGATGATGCATCAGTCAGCGTTGACTCGCTGACCACGCTTGATAGTATAATTGAGTCAGTATTGTTGGTATAATAATACCTAATCTGATACATAAAAATACCTATCATTGCAGTTTCCATTGCATTCACATCAATACAAAAACAAAACTTTTTTATTGAAATAGACTTTGACAAGTGCTTTTGAACAGTCGAGTGAATCTACCACTGGTTCGGAATACCATTCTTACCTAGAAAAACCACCAAAAAACTCGGTGATTGCTCTTTTCAAAAATTAATTTACAATTTCATCAATCGGTAGATACATAAGTACCTAATTGTGTCTTTTTGACCCAAAATTTGCTCAGAAAATCTTGCCTTTTTTTATTCTTCTGCAAGGTTTAGCCCTTTTCACCTTGTGGCAAATGATGATGCAGTTTAAGATCGTAGCGGGCTAAGCTGGCAAGGGTATGACAGTTCCCCTAATCGGCTTCTACACGGCATCGTTCCGGATTCGTCACGGCATCGCCTTTGCCGGTAACCCATTGTCCTAGGTGAGAGACAGAAGCGACGCAACGCGACACAACGCCATAGAAAATGACAAAATTTGTTTACGCGACAATGTGGGCCACGTGAAGGGTCAGTTATTGTTTGATACTGTCGCATCGCGTCGTATCGGGTCGCGTTTGTCGCTCACGTAGGACAACGGGTGAGGTAGTAACTAGCCACGGCAGAAGCTAGAATTAATTCGCAAAGGGGATCGATCCCCAGGCCTACCACTTATAAGACCACAGCGTTTACCACAGCGTTATGGGGGTCGTCAATATAGAAACTACAAGTCAATCATCATTGAATAATATTCTTTAACTTCACTATACTTATTTAAAACTAATCAGGTAGTATGCTATACTTGTATGCATTTTATAACAAAATAAAAAAGTATCAAATTGCAACGATCGCTTCCTCATATTAAGTGGGTCATCCCTACCTGTGCTGTAAATCAAAAAAAGTATAAACCAAATCATTTCTCATGCGTATCAAAGAGTACAGGAAATCTGGCGCAGGCGCAGCTGCCAAAGCCTAATATCGGCTAACCACCTATCCCTTCGATACCTGTCGGAAGTGAAAGGCGAATAAAAAGTTATACCTTTATCCTATCAGTCGGGTTAAGGAATCGGGATGTAAAGATGTGTTGCTTAAATTAAAAACCAAAATACCAAAATTAGGCAGAACGAAAAAAATAAAACTAAAGCCATTTTAAAAGAGTAAAAATGTACACTTAAACCGAAAAAAGTAGGTGCTAATAGTTTGCGCAAAGGATCAGCCTGGCTGTTTAGCTAAACTCTCGTGAGAACTCCATGGCTTTCCGGGATGACAACTAGCCAACATCATAAGTCAGAGTTTCTACTGTATCCCTACAATTCACGTCGATCCGTTGCTCTGATGCGACATGATTGAAGGACAAACTAGGACAAACCAACAACAATTATTGTCTCGATTCATCAAGCACCTCAAACCACAGGCTTTGACGACGACAGCTCATGTCTTTGATATGTCACCGTAAGATTGCAAAAAACGTTAGATTGTAATCCAACTAGCGGTATTGTAAACTGTCGACAGATTGTGAACCGTTCAATGTTCCGAGTGTCCATTTTTGAAATATTCATTGTATTTACGTTTTCTTGTCTCTTTCTTGTAGGTTAGGTTAGGTTAGGTTAGGGTTCGACATAAATAATCAGGTAACTTAGGTTTTATCAGGTTAATTTACCTAACAAATTACAATCTACCGAAAAATAATGCGTTAAATTGTAATCTGTCGAAAGTTTACAATATCACTAGTTAGATTACAATCCAACGGCCTTTGCAATCTTACGGTTACGGTGACAGATACATAGGTGAATTTCTTTCTCATTAAAATTCAATCATTCCGAATTTGTTCTTTAACGGAATCCCCGAAATGTTCTTTAACGGAATCCCCCCCCCCCGAATCCCCCATCCATAATTATTAGGATTATTTATTAGTCTGGTAAAAACTTTAAAAAACTTGCCTTTTGCCGATAACCGTAAGCATCGATGGTGTGATTGAACCCATAGAGTTATAGTTCGTGGTCAGTACAGTACTATGCCGCATAGAAACTGGGTAGTTTGGGGCCTTGTTGGGGCTTAATAAAACTGCTTTTTTATTATACCCTTCCAGGTTATTCTGCTACCGTATTATGCTATACAATGTCGTAAATTACAACCAAAAATATGCCAAAAAAACTGACATGTCATTGAGTTTAAAAACACCGATAAAAATGTTACTTACTAAAAAAATCTCGTTTAAAATCCACGGTTCGTTGAAATTCATGAGTAGCTATAGGAAACTATTGCTTGAACAGGTTTCTCACGACTAGCCAGTCGTGTGCTATAAATTACTTTATGGAAAGTAGGTATCATATAGGCAGGCATTAGATAGGTAGGTCTTAAACTTTACTTGGATCATGGATGAGCATTTTTCCTTGGCATAACCGTTCAACCTTTTTTAATCAAATAAACTTTAACAAGTACTTTTGTGTCGTCGAGTGAATTTGCCACTTGTTAGGAATGATATTCGTACCGAGAAGAGCCAGCAAGAAATTCTGTGGTTCTCTTTTCTATAAAAATTATAGTCAATAATACAAGGATACAATTTCAGTAGTACTCAGGTGTGTCGTCTGTCCTCCGTGTTTAGTTTCAGTATACCCATTTACACCGTTTGTCAAAGTACATAAAGCTAAGTTATTTTTTGTATCAAAGGTCTCGGCTTCACGCCGCTTTATGCTTCAGTAGCCCTTACGTTTACCCTTGACCCATACAAACACACAACGTATACTGCAGTGAAACAGGGCTTCTATAATATTTCCCTTCAGAGATACAGAATAGCATATATATTTTGTACCGTAAATTGTAGCCATGCTCTTTCTCTAGAACTTGGAGAATCATTCAGTTCATTTGCCATACTTACCAACTGACCCACCTCAGTACAGCGGCTTAGACAACAGACAGACTTTCGCAAATGCAGTACTAGATGATGCCCGTGACTTCTCGTGGATAGTTTTTTGTATATCCGCAAGAACTCCTTAATTTTCCGGAATAAAACGTACCAAATTTCATTTAAATCGGTTGAAAAGATAAGTCGTTAAAGCGTTGTGACTCGTGACTCCATCGCTCCGCCTCAAGAAAGTCCGAAGGTCGTTCGTGGGAACGAGCATTCTATTCTTTAACAAAATTCCACTACCTTATAAACTTGCCTTTACACAAGTTTAAGAAAACCATTAAAAAATGCTCCTGAAAAAAGCTTATTATACTGTCGAAGATTATATAAATGATAAAAGCGCACGGATTTGACTCGCTTCAGCAATGCCCAGGACTGCTGTTACTTATGTATCATTAGATTTAATGCAATTGTAAATATATTTTTATTATTTTTTCAAAAGAGCAACCACCGAGTTTCTTGCTGATTCTTCTCGGTAGGAACGGTATTCCGAACCAGTCGTAGATTCATTCGACTATTCATAAGCACTTGCAAAAAGTCTTTTTGAATAAAAAAAATTGTATTGTAGTATTGTATTGTAGCTGACAGACAGACAAACTCTCTTTCGCGTTCAGAATATTAGTATGAATTAATGATATGGATAAAGAACAGAGTAAGCAAAGATAGGAACCTCATAATAATAAATAACAACCCGGAGGCTGCGAGAGCCGCCAAAGGTCGATGTTCTCCGAAATATTTGCATACATTATACTCATGTATATTGAAGCATCAATATTAGCAGCTATACTAATAATAACTAAAGTATAGAGAACAAGATTAAATGACTACTTTATATACCTACATGGATATTTATATATTATTATATTTTTAGAATATTGTACAAAGTTTTTATGCGATGTCACGACAATGTTTAATTTGTCGTGACGTCAAATGGACGAGATTAACGAAACTTCAGTTGTCAAAATATAGAGCACTATTCCCTATTACGCAAAAGGTGACATAAATCATTGTTACCAATATCGAGAGCAAATAAGCCAAATGCGAATCGGTATACGAGTACTCAGCAGCAATCACTTTAACGTTCCGAGGTCCCAAAAGATGTATTTTGCATACCAAAATTAGACGAAATCAGAACTCTCTTTTTTTCTTTGTCGTAGTTGGATAACAAAAACAACTGACTACCTGTTCGACGATATTCAAAACTCGCGACAAAAAAAACTGAATTTTATTAATTCCCTCAATATATTTAAATCGATTAAGTACAACAACCATCAATGAAAAATATTCTTTAACCCTATCCTGATTAAGTTTATTATCGATCGCAAGAAATAAATTTAAACGTCATTTTGATGCAACGTAAACAATAGAATGCGCCGAAAGGGTGAGGAAGGATTGTCCTTTTTTTGACCAGCTTCCTGGAAGCTCGTCGTCTCTCTTACACATGCTCTGAATATTACAACAGAGTAGGATAGAGGTACAACAAAATCAGACAGCTTTTTATAGTCTGCAGTTTCAGTATTCAAATGACGTTGACGCATCCGTTTTTAGAATTTGGAAAATAAATAAACCTACGACACCGCCAATTGGTTGGCTAGGTGTAAACTGTTTTACAACTTCCTCACTCTTGTGAGTTTACAAAGAGAATAATGCACCGGCCATAAATACACAAACTAGCTATGCTAATGATCGTACAGTATTATTAATATTGAACCACTAAAGTCAATAGCGATTTATTTAAATTAGGTAACACTGCACACTTTTTGAATGTCAATAAAATTAATTAATAAGCTACGAGGGTTTCAAATGCGCCCTGATCTGAGAAAAGCCTACAACATACTTAGCATAAACCACCGGCAAAATTACCTCAGAAACCGGGCATCTTCTTCTATATTCTATATATATATAAAAGCGAAATACCACTCACTCACTCACTCACTCACTGACTAATCACGATATCTCAGGAACTAAGGAAGGAATAGGGGTTGGAAGTTTGTATGAAAGTCCTTTGTTTTTGAAGTTAGAGACATGAAAATTGGCTATTAAGTTATTAGTTATAAATAATAAAGACCTGTTTAAGCAATTTTACGAAAATGTTCCCCAATAGGGGTGAAATGTGGGTTGGAAGGGTTCCAAGTTTTTGAAGTAAGAGACTTGAAAATCGGGATTTAGGTTATTAGTTTTATGTTATAATAAACTGTATATGCAATTTTAGGAAAATCTACCCCACAGAGGGTGAAATGGGGGTTGTAAGTTTGTATGAAAGTATAGACATGAAAATCAGCATTTAAGTTATCAGTTTTAAATAATAAAAAAACCTGTTGCTATATAAAGCCTCTATAGATAGGCTGTTTGCAGCGGGAAAATTTCATAATCTCATAGGAACTCAACAATTGTACGCGGACGAAGTCGCGGGCGACCTCTAGTTAGAACAATAAAATAACATTGGCTTATCTAATCTTATCTAATACTATGGACAAGGGAGTAAATATGACTATGGACTTTGAGTCCGTAAGTAGTCCAGATAGTTTTCAGTATCGGTATATTTTGTGTACATATGTATATCTTCAGACAAATAGTCTATTCATTCATGATACTTAAGTATGTAATTTAGCAAGACTATACCTAGCTAAATTGCGGCTAACGAGATGAATTGAGTACTTAATGAGCTCAAAACAAATAGAGAAATTAAAAGTTACTTTTTACCACAGGAAATCGAAAAACCCACCCATTATTTTTAGAAAAATCTAAATCCACGCGAACCAAACTGTAATAAGCTAGTGAAAAATAAAAGTACATAAACAAATACCACGGACACGTACCAAGCGATTTGCTTCCTCGTTTCTAATTCGAAACGCTAGGATATGGAACACTCTTCCGGCTTCCGTTTTCGCCTCCATATTTATTTTACGCACCTTCAAACCAATCTTCTAAAGTGCTAGACAAGTGCTCTCCACTTTAGACTGCATCATCTCTATTTTTTTGCAATCAAGCGCTAGTCTATGAATTAAACAAGTGATAATCTAAAATATTGAAAGTTAAACCGACTTAAACACACTTAACAGTCCATATCTTGAAAACTTACTTACTTACTTACTTCTTTCGGCGCTACAACGTGCTACAACCCTTTGTGGGTCTTGGCCTCCTCTACAGTTTTTCTCCACCTGGCTCTATCCTTGGCCTCCTTCCTCAATGAAGGGAGCTTTCCTAGTTTCTGCAGATCTTCTTCTACACAATGGATCCATCTTTTTCGAGGTCTTCCTTTGGGTCGATCTATCTTGAAACTTCTGAACCGATTTTGATGAATCTTGCACTGTTCCCTAATTCATAGTAAATTTAAGCCAATAAAAAACCAATAGTCACGATCTGATTTATAGTTTCGGAGAAATCCGCGTACAAACATACATAGACACACCTAAGAAATTTTGTATATTTATTTAGAAGCCATTATAGATTATTTTACTATTGCAAAATATTCACATTTTACGAGTGTATATATTATTTGTATATGTGAATATTTTGCAGTTCCTATAGTATTACATAGATACGTGTAGGCTCCTTTTTTTGAAGTCGATTGATAAAAATTGTTTTTCCCAACGTGTTTTCGGCAGTGACTATTAGTGTTTACACAGCCAATAGCTACCGTGGAAGTGTGAAGCCTATTCTAACAGGTTATTCTAGTGTGTTGTGAAACGAGCCGACGAGCCTTGTCGGTTGAAGGTCGGTCGGCGCGCGCGCACGATCCCAACATCACTGGACGGATCATTGCCTACACCACAGACCGTACAATTACTACTCGGTGGCCTACACTCATAGGCATTGTAGTCTGTAGATCGGAGGATTCGTACGGGGGCCTCTCTTTCTGGATATATAATATTAAACTTTATCTATAATACTACAGATAAATTCTTCCATACTACTTCATACTAATATTATGAATACGAAAGTGTGTTTATTTGTTAGTTTTTCCTTCAATCACGCCGCAACGGATCAACGTGATCTTTTTATCCCGGAAAATTAAAGAGTTCTCGCGATAATTCAATCCACGCGGATGGAGTCGCGGGCATCAGCTAGTTATACTTATAAGCAACTTTTCGGAGTAAAATAATATCACTTTTTTTTATTCAACTACAAGTTAGCCCTTGACTGCGATCTCACCTGATGGTAAGTGATGATGCAGTCTAAGATGGTAGCGGGCTAGCCTGTTAGGGGTCACTTGCTTTAACGGTGAAGTTAAAAACATCGTGTGAGGAGACCATCATCAAACCGCACGTCTACCAATCCGCATGTGGCCAGCGTGGTGGACTATGACCAACCCTTTTTCACTCTGTGATGAGACTCGTGCACAATCGTAACTAGAGAGCCGGCAATTTATTAAGGTGATGTTAGTTTATACTTTACGTCCTTGTGGTTTAAGTTTTTTGATTCCCGCGGGAACTCCTTAAATTTTCGGGATAAAAAGTAGCCTATGTCACCCTTCAGGTCCTCAGCTATAACCATGCCAAAAATCTCGTCGATCCGTTGCTCCGTTGCGGCGTGATTGAATGATAAACCAACAAATAAACACACTTTTGCATTTATAATATTACTAGCTGATGCCCGCGACTACGTCCGCGTGGTTTGAGATTTTTGGTTCCCGCGGGAACTCCTTAATTTTCCGGGATAAAAAGTAGCCTACGTCCTTCCCCGGGATACAACCTATCCCTGTACCAAATTTTATCAAAATCAGTTGAACAGATACATTTGTTTGATTCCCGCGGGAACTCTTCAATTTTCCGGGATAAAAAGTAGCCAATGTGCTATTCCAGACTATAATCTATCTCTGTGCCAAATTTCATCCAGATCCGTTCAGCCGTTCTGGCGTGATTGAGTAACAAACATCCATTTGAGGTATTTTGGTTCCCGCGGGAACTCCTTAATTTTCCGGGATAAAAAGTAGCCTATGTGCTATTCCAGACTATAATCTATCCCTGTGCCAAATTTCGGCCAAATCCGTTCAGCCGTTGGCGCGTGATTGAGTAACAAACATCCATACATCCATACATCCATCCAAACATCCATCCAAACTTTCGCATTTATAATATTTATTTGATTTGATGATTTGATATTTGATTGATTGATTTGATTATGATAGGTAGGTGTTTATTCGGTTATTTTTTCTCGAATCATGTAATGAGCAAATAACAGAAATAGACATAATATTTATTAAACAAGATAGCAAAAATATAGGTACAATTGGGTACACCCACACTCGAAGCTTCCTTATTTACAGTTTTTATCGCTATTACCAGTGTGATAAGCTCATACTTTTAAATACCTTATGTCTACAAAAACAAAAACATCTAAGTAGTTAAGAATATCTCGTCAAAATCGTTGCAAGCGTTTTTGTTCAAAAAGCCTACATCTCAAGTTCTAACCACTTGAAGAACTTTTTATAACGCTTTGAAGTTTAAAACATGTGAAACGATCATGCATCGAAATAGTTAATAGGGTCATGCGGGTAAAAAACCGCGCGTTTCCGTAACCATACACCGCCGCGTACAGTTCACCTTGCTACGACAAAAAAATACTTAACCCAATTCCAAAATGTGCATTATAAAAAGCTACCTGCCTCCGGTATAGCGGGAGCGAACCCTCTGCAGTGAAAAAAAAAGGAATAACCGTAAAAGGTCTTTTAAGTGTACGGCATAAAGAATCGGTGGCATTTTTTCGCGGTTTTTTTATTGACAGCTTAATAGCCGCGTTCCGTATTTCGCATTGGTACGGTACCTTTTTTTACAATTACTTTTTGTCTATTGCAGATGTTTTTGCGAAATCACATAACGCATGTCTTTTTGAACTGTTCTGCTTCATACTAACCCTGTGTTTATAACAAAACAATGTTTAGAAAAGGTTGTTTAAAAGAAAGGCTTTTACGAAAATAAACCTTTTTTTTTTAAAGTAGCTAAATAAGTTGAAAACATTCGCAAAACTATTTGCGTTACTATACATAAACAAATGTCTAGTCTGCGCATGCGTCATATTGAAGTAGCGATAAATGTGACGTCATTGCAGCTTCCGGTCATACCTGTTTTCCTCTCTTTATATTCTAAATCAAATCAAATCAAATTTATTTATTTGTGAATACACTAAGTAGGTAAGATGTTAGTTTTACAGAAGGTATCATGTGTGGTGTACAAATCTTTTCGCTTAATTACAAATTTCGAGCATATTATAAGAAAGCGTATCTCACAGAGTGCTTGTCTAGTACTTACTATTATCTTAGATTATTAAAACACCATGCAATGACCCATGACATATCCTTAATGACAAACAATATTTTCATTTTCATTTCATAATATATCTGAACAATAATACAAATATTATCAAAAATAATGTCAAACTAAATTAAAACGTCCATTTATTCCAATTGTCAATTATTAAAAACGTAACTGAGGGTAGCGAGTAAAATCATATCAAAAATAGAATTAAAATGCTGATTTGTTGTTCATAAGTTGGCATAGTCAAAATTTTATCAAATTTAAAAAAAAAATTTATTCTAATACCAGTTCTAATCGAATATACATTAAGCTGCAATTTATATAGCTATCAAAAGATATCATGTACAATAATTGTTATTTTTTTTTCATTTTACATTGAATCATAAGTAATTTATGTGTTAGGATATATAAATAGGTAGGTACCATAGGTACTATTTATACTACCTACTGTTTCTACGATCTAGCCAGACGGTCTACAGTCTAAGTATCCCGAAAAGCACAATAGTATGGCAATATTCATTTGAATTTAAAATATCTGTGTTATTCTCATTCAATACAATATATTTTAATAGAAGACCTAAGAGTTTTGATGTTTTTTTCTCCTAATGTAATAGAAAAAAAGATCGAGATGTTTCGATTGAGTCCTTTATAACCCGAACTAGTTATTAAATATCTATTCAATTAGTAGCTTTTTGTATGTAAACACGAAACCAATAATTGGAGTTGTACCCGCAGTGTTTCAGGCCAGACGATTCACAAACAATGTAAATTGATGAGAGGCTCCCCACTGGGTCTCTGGATAAAGCCTACGATCCAGTGTCAATGCGAAGCTATAGCAACGACGACGTTAATAATTAAATACAATTGTAATAGGTACTGCTATGTTTTATCACTAATCATTAAAAAGTCGTTGTATTTAAAGAATTAGAAAATGGTTTCATCATGTTATAAGAAATCAGAGGCAATTGTAGAGCAATAGTGTTGGTAAAGTCATTTGCAATGAGGAGATTTGCTTACCCATTAAAAATTACATACGGTGTAAATGTAATTAACCTTGGTGTATAATACAGACCCTGTCCCATTCTGCCTACGATACACATCTCTCAGTAATGTCGTAGATTTTGTCTATCTACTCCTAAGAAAATATCCTCTGCTGCCGACCACTAACATAACATACCTGCCCGCTACCATTTTAGACTGAATCATCCCTTACTACCTGGTGAGATCGCAGTCTAAGGCTAACTTGTAGTGGAATAAATTAATAAAAAGGCAATCATATCGCTATAAGATATAGCTTGTAGAGGATAACAGGGTTTAGCTTGTATCCATTCGTGTTTTCTCTGTAAACCCAGTGGCTCTAGTCTAGATAACTCAAGTATTCCCTTTGCTGCTAGCAACTCACAAAGAGCCAAAAAAATATACCTAAAAACCTAAAATAATACCGCTATATAATTCATAGAAGAAGGGTATTACATAAGGTTGTCTAGGTACTTTTTGTATATTACTGATATTTTTTTTTTATCCCCTACAAGTTAACCCTTGACTGCGATAGTTACTATTAATATATTTAGTTACTAGCTAATAAAACATCAAAAGCCTACTTGTAAATGTTAGTCTGTTACTAAGTACTTAAGATTTCAACTCATTTGACGTTTTTTTGTTGGACAGCCATTTTATACATAACTATAATTGTTTCTCGTCTTCGTCTCATTTCAACTCAGTAATGGAACTTTAAATCGAGGCAGTTAAAGTTTAATTTAGCGCCAAAATGTGTCGCTGCTTTAATTCCATCAAGTTTGCTGGGATGCATGCAAAATCTCACACTAAGCATACGGACCTAATGACTGTAGGTGTTGACGAACCGCGGAACAAAAGTTTGAAAGGATTTAGCAACGTGCGGTAGGCGGTCTCAAGGTGACTGCTCCTCAACTTTGAATCTTATCACCATAGTAATACAGGTGGTAATGGTAGCACCGTGGTCGAAGGCGATCTTACGCCATGCGGATATTGGGTAAGCCATTTTGTAAAAACGCCGGTACACGAAAATACAGATTTTGAGTCATATATAAACTTTTGGTAGACCGTAGATTTGTTCATCGATTTTTTTTTCAATCCCAGACAGTCTGATATAATCAAAGAGTCCAAAAATACTTGTAGAGACAAGTCATTGTCATTTTGATCTTTTTGCATTGAACACGAAACACGAAAGGTGTTTTATAATCTTTTTTTAATAATTTATCAATAAAAAGTCAAGAAAATTCTAAATTAGTATCAAGGAATTAATCTAAAGCCGATTTTTTAGCAAATCTTCTTTTGATACTTAGTAAACGGAGAATAGGTATAATGGAAAAATTTAAACATTAAATTACGAAATAACGAATCGAAGTTTCTCATGATATTAAAGACAAACCACGCGGACGAAGTCGCAGAAATCATCTCGTATAGTAATAAAGTTATTGCGCTTTATTTCCTCTTAACTTTATTAGCTATTTGAAGGAAATTATTTCCCAAAGATTTATAGTTAATGAAACGGCCCTAAATTCTTAAAAGGTCAGGGCGTCCAATGGAAATTAATGAAACTCGAACCTATACCTGTATAGATGTGAGAAATTTTTCCGCTTAGTAGATGAGTTATTTTTATAAGCATTACGGGCGGATATTGCTTCATCTAATGGTATTAAAACAGGAAATACGCTCATTAATTGACGTTTTTTAAATCATTTTAATTATTGGGTAGGTTTGATTGATAAATGTTAATTTTAATAGAGTTCATAATGAAAAAAAAAATATGAAATTATAGTTTCACCAGAATTCTGAAAAAAAATACAAAATGTTCAGTAGTCAAATGCGGAATGTCAGATTTCACACATCTTTGAGAATATTGTGGAGAGCTCATGTTGAGTTGCTCATAATGTTTTCATCCACTGTGAAATCAAGTAATATTTAGGTATTTGCTTAAAACACACGAAGCTCCAAAAGGTTAGGCATGCCCTTTAAAAATAACTTTAAAATTTTTGTAAATTTGAAAGGTATCAAACCCACGTAGCTCCGAAAAGGTGAAGCGGAAAAATCCAAAAGGTAAAGATGTTCTATATATAATTGTCAAAGGGTATAATATACCTACCTAAAAGTATAGCCTAATCTGTACCGGAGCGGAAACTACAGAATACCGGCGTAGCATTGCGCACGCGCCGCACAAACATACAAACAAACAAACACAATATTGTTTCCAGCGAGACTTCCTTTGCCTGTTTTGATACAAGCGATATTGTTGTTCACGCTTCAGGTATCGGTTTCCTCCATCTCGTATGCATCCGTTATCTCACAGATGTACCAATTGGAAATTCCTAATCATCCATACTAATATTATAAATGCGAAAGTGTGTATGTCTGTCTGTCTGCTACACTTTCACTGCCCAACTACTCAACCGAATTACAAATGTTAAAAATTAAAATTAACTTTTTAGACTTTTTAGACTTTTTTTTATGTTGCTGTTAAACATTTTGTCGCCCTGCGGCATAGGCAAAGATCCATTTCCATACAGCCTATTCATTTTTAATTTCTATAACTACGAAAAAAATATCACAACTAAGCACCAACTAAGTTACATTATTTTTTAATCAAAGCACAGATCACTAACCGTTCAGCCTAAAGGACAAGCTGACTGCAAGTCTGACAGTCGCAGTGTTGTGCAATAAAAACCGGTGTTTACATGCATACATATATTGTAACGCCGAATTAATGGCATTGTCTCTGTTACGCAATGACGACATTCGCACACGCAAACAGGAAAACTTGCGCTATATGGCGCGCGCAGCTTTAAATACCAACTGGCTCCCCATTCATGCGTCCTAACCACAGATTACTTATTGCCCGTCATTACACCGCAAATGAGGTCATGTATTTCAGTTTAACCTATATGAAAGCTGGTAAAAATCCGTGGAAATGAGTTTGACTTTTCTTTTTATTTGTTTGTTTGTTTGTGTATCAAAAACTTCATTGGAGTGATAGAGGCGAAATTTTGAAGAAATTCCACACGATAGTATATACCATAGGTTCAAATACGGAAACTTATCGATAAAAAAACAGCAAACTGTTTGTCTTTTGGATACGTTTTAACAAATCATCTTTTTCACGCATTTAGATAAAATTTATTTTAGCAAGAAAAGAATACAATTATTTTGCTATAATCCGCCAACAGCAATAATTGTATTATTTTCTTGCTAAATCATGAACTTCCGCAAAGTAACGCCTGATTCTATCTAATATTTAAAATTTATTTTGCCAATTTGTAGGTATCAACAGTTGTTCTTTACAAAAATAGTCCCGTTCACAATTAAGAGTGAAAAAATATACATAATATTATTACAGATACAATCTCAAAATAAAATTTTTGTTGACGAAATATAGTACAGAATATATAAGTTGCATTCCGTAGACGGGCGTAGGCTACCTATTTTTTCCATTTATTATTTGACTAGCTGACGCCCGCGACTTCGTCCGCGTGGTTAATTTTTTTCGATTCCCGCAGGAACTCCTTAATTTTCCGGGATAAAAAGTAGCCTATGTCACTTTCCAGGTCCTCAACTATACCCATGCCTAAAATCACGTCGATCCGTTGCTCCGTTGCGGCGTGATTGAAGGACAAACCAACAAACCAACAAACCAACAAACAAAGTGACTTTCGCATTTATATATTTATATATTAATATATTAATATATTAATATTAATATTAAATTATTAAAATATTATTAAAATTATTAAATTATTAATTATTATTTGATATTATTATTTGATTTGAGTAAACATCTGAAGTAAAAATACATGTGTATCGGAAAATAGCTGTACAACTACATAGGTGGTAAGTATACAGTGGAAATTTCAGGGGCTACCTACATCTAGGTATTAATCGATTTTACGAAACTGTGTTATCAGCACTGATGAAATTGGAGCGGATTGCGTTAGTTAATTACCGGCCTGCCGGTTTTGATTGTTTATTGCTTTACCCTTATCATAATTATTTGTTTCAATATTTGAAAAACAACATAATATTATATCTAGATTTCCGGATTTTATCATATTACTGGTTTATTATGTACAAGATTTTATTAAATACTAGCTGATGCCCGCGACTTCGTCCGCGTGGGTTGAGGTTTTTTGGTTTCCGCGGGAAATCTTTAATTTTTGGAATAAAAAGTAGCCTATGTGCTATTCTAGACTATAATCTATCTCTGTGCCAAATTTCAGTCAGATCCATTCAGCCGTTGGGGCGTGATTGAGTAACATCCATCCATACATCCATTCAAACTTTAGCATTTATAATATTAGTAAGACTATGTGCTGCAATTGTTTGCTTAAATTAATAATAACCATTGTTACTTGTAGATTGTCTAATGGGGAGGCACAGGCAAAGCTAATCTCAGATGGCGCCACCCTCGCTGGTAACTGTCAGGTTCATTTGCGTACCTACCTATTTTAATTGAATCTGGAATAAAAACCAGTGTATTGTGCTCTTTCCATAATAATCGTCAGGTCTAAAGTGAGCGCTACATAACCTAGCCGATGAACTGGATTTCTAATTTTGTTGGCGCAAGGCTTTATACCATAGTCTTCTTCATTCCTCATCAGCAGGAAAACGGTATGCGCCTTTATTATTACATTTGAATGCATAACATTTAGACATTAAAATGAATTAATCTAAGAAAAATGAACTATCGCGTTAAAAATATAATATGGTGTTTGACAGGTAAACAACACCAGCGACGATGCGACACCTAGCGGGATAAATTGGCAGTGCCCCTCCCCATTGGTTTCGAATAATACATAAGTACTAAGACAACTCGTCTGTATTACCGCGAATAAGCTGCGATTCAACTAAGCTAACCTGACCTTGACATAACGATGTTTCAAGGGAAACTGTAGTATATCAGACTAAGTTTGGGTTATAATCTGACTTCAAACGTTTATTATATTGCTTGCTAAAGGGTAAAGCCCGCGACTTTCTTTACGTGGATTTAGGTTTCCAAAAATCCCGAGAGGAATCCCGAGGAGAGGACTCTGCGATATAAGGCATATTTCTTATGCAATTATCTCTGTGTGCGTCTGTGCGTCGTCAAAGATAAGTAAGGAGTTAAAACTTGAAAAGGTAATAAATAAACACATTTTCCCATAATAATATTTTAATGACTTAGTATTTCGAAAAACTCAGCCTTATTATTTGTCTACGTTATCAAAGAAACGTCTTTGCAAAAGTTCAGCTTTCTAGGTTTAGGGTTTCGGCTGGGTATGCGCCAGTCGGTAAGTCAGGACTTGGTATGTTTGTTAAATATGAGATTTTTATAATATTTAAAGATTTATAGTTGATAATTCGATACAGTCATAATGTTAGTGTACTCGTAAAACCGTGCTAGGCATGCGCTGCGCCGGTGTGAACCGCAGAAAACCGGTAAGCGGTAAGGAACGTACCTAAAGGCGGAAATGTTGGCCAATCTGTGGCAAGTGGGCGCCGGATTTCGTCGTGGTATCCGATTGCTTTAATACAAGGTGTTTACGTCCAGAATATTCCTGTGTGTAACACTTTTACTGGGTTAATTTAAAGACACTAAGTTAAAAAGAATAAATTCTCCAGTACTTTTCCTTTTAGTAAAAGTTTCGATTGAAACGCATAACGTTAAGGCATATCATGTTAGTTCATTAGTTTAGATATTCTGAACAGTAGCGATTACATGTTATGGATTTTCAAAAGAATGTTTGCGCAAGTAAAACTATGATATTTGGTTAAACTCTTTACTATACAAACAAATCTTTGACAAATGAAAGATGTAACTCTCGAGTGAGTTAAAATAACTCACCAAGTCTGCTAAAATTAGGCACTACCTATCTTGTTACAGCCTACGCGTATTCGCATACTACTATGATAATGATACACATTCAAACTATAATATTACTACGCATAGATCCTAGCATCAGATCTGTTTACGGTCGAGGCGAGCGCGGGGCGTGCGCGCGGGGAGAGGGGGGGGGGGGGGAGGTACCGTACAACCAGGTCAAGGGAGCCGCGATGCACCGCTCGCGCGAAAACTCACTTTCGCGCGTTGCACCAAACATGGCCGACCTACAGTGACGCGCGGCTTCGATCTCGTTGACACGTTTTCCGATTTTCCGGTTGTCACTTTTTTATCGTTATTTCTTTGTAACGTTACAATACTATTTGTTTTGTACCGTTATTGAGACGACAATTGTATTAGCTTAAAAGGGTAGGTATATTATTTGAATAAAACAAATCAATTGTTTGATTGAATCTTTTTCTGATTTTCTCGAGCTTTATTGTTGCTTTTTTGTTCGAATGTGTTAATTGTGCGGATTAAATAAAATAAAATACTTATAGAATTTATTGATTTCATTAAAGCTAACTGTGGCTCTAATTATTTTGTCAAGACTACAACTAGTTTCAGATTTAATATCCTAGTGTTAGGTATTGTAAAATCTATACTCTATAGTTTTACTTACTCTATAGTTTAACTATTAATAAATATCTTCAAAATGTATGTAGATAATGTCCAAAAATAAGGCCATAGAGGAATTAGAGTGGTGTTGCAATGGTTACACGTGTACGTACGGACATTCGACAATAACAAACAAACATATCTAAGGCAGACACATCCTTGCCCCTATTTCTCGTTTCCTACGAGTATCGTATCGCGATAGCTTATCAGTGGTAGCTTATCAAACGTAATGCAATGCGCGATAAACTACGAAGATTCGGTTATTAATAAAATTACGTGAATGACCTTGTTTCACGTCACTATTGAGGAAAAATAAGTTGAAAAATATTTTAACTTAAAGGTATACCAATTACCAGTACCATTTGTATATTAGAGTACCATGAGCAGTATTTGTGGCCATATTGAAAACTTAAGGTATTTCAAATACTTATAATAAAGTAAGCAAGTAATTAATTATTGTTGCCAAATTATAAAAGGGTTAGAAAACGAAATCATTCGGTATTTATTTTATTAGTATTCAAAATATTAAAAATACCGTTATGTTACCGGTTACAAAATAAAAATAGTCAGCGTGACCTATATTTTATGCTGCATAATTTGTTTATTTTTTCGTTGATCATGACAAAACAAACTGCCAGTTCTAATCAGCCAGTGACAAAAAATATAACCGATGGCGTGTTTACGATTCGGCTGGCAACATTTAGAATATTTGTTCACAGAAAATGCTACTTTAAGGGCTATGTAGGAGGGTTTATAATGCAAAAGCGTTATTGGTGGCCGTTATAAAGTTGTTGACTGTTGGCCATGAGAAGCATTAGAGTCTGTACGAGGCTGCACGTAGGCTGCCGACCTGCTCTATCCCAAGGTGAGAAAAAAATAATGCAAGCGTACGAAACTAAGCTTTTAGGACATGACTAATAGACAATAAGCTTGCGAAATCGAGAATTGTCTCTGCTATGTTAATGTTTTCTGCGTTACGACTGGTCTTTACCTTTTTTTTCACACAGACTATTAAGGTATAAAGATACACCCGTAATTTGCCTAGTAGTCGGTTTCCAAGGAATCAGCTGATTTTTTTACGGTGAAAATTCTTAAACCTTACCGATATGAATAGTGTATACTATTCAGACGCCTAAGCAGATTCTCTTACTAGTTACACTTCCGTAGTCCACCCCTGTGGCACAGTATGCACTAAACTGATTCCATTTTTAATGACATATTTGGTCCTGAGAGCTCCATCCATATGTCCCTTCTGTCTATGTCTAGTCTATTCATTTTTGTTAATCTATGTTGTCTAGGTCTCATAAATAAAAATTATCTTCGAATAAATCTTCCGAACAATATTTTGGTATGTTTTACTGAGCATATAATTTATGATCACTAGCCGTTTTATTAAATTTACTAGGAACTGAATCTAGCAGACAAAATTCAAGGAATTAACTAACATCTTCAGTCTTCATCTTACTTCAGGCATGTAACAAAAACACTAGGTACAAGTCTACTCTTTAATATACTACGACAAATTTTAATAGTTCAATTCTAATAGTATAAGTACAAAATAAAAGTTTTTTGCCTATAAGATGTATATTATATTAACGCGGTGGATTTGAAGTCTTGGTATAAAAGACTATGACCTTCCCTGAGATACAACCTATCTCTGTACCAAGTTTCATCCAAGTCGGATGAAAATATGGGGTGTTAAAGCGTAGACAGACAGACAGACACTTTCGCATTTATAATATTAGTATGGATATAAAAACTCTAAAAACGTGTAAACACTAACAAATAATGTATGCACTATGCAGTTGTTGCGTTATGCCGTAATCGTGCACCCGGATATAGCAGCACTGGGTGAGTGGGCGCGGAGACGCATCGCCCTTCGCCGCTGACCCAGATACCACGCCACCACTAGCCCACTACCAGGCGCCCTACTACCGTCGCTACAAGCAGTATTGTTTTAATATCGTTCACGTTCTTGTTACAGAATAGGGATGATGACAACCCAATCAAATCAGCATCTCTTTATCAAGCTTAAAAACGTGCTTCCTAGTATGGAAGTTTGTATGAAATACATAGTTGTGACGTCATCAAATTCTAATTTAAAATTGTTATCAAACGTAAAACTAATCGAGCATGTGAATTTTAGGTCTTTTTGAAAACCCGCTATTTAGTAATCAGTAAGAGATAATTTATTTTTGACATAGGCATCATCCCTATTGTAATCCTTATTTTTGCGATGTTAAGGTACGTCATATGAAACGCCAATTTCAAAATAATACTGCTTTAAGCAATGGTAGTAAGCCCACTGGTCTATTCCAATGCGGCCGCAACGCACTGCAGATATTCTATGACAATTTTCTCTTGATAAATATAGTTGAATATTATAAAGAGGTAAAGTTTGTGAGGTTGTAGGGGGTAATCTCTGGATTTACTGAACCGATTTTGAAAATTCTGGTACTAATTTCTGGAAAACAACATTATTTGTGAGTCTCATAGGCTAAAAACCCTAAAAATTAGGGAGTTCCCGTGGGAATTTCACAAACTTATTTCACGCGGACGAAGTCGCAGGCATCTGCTAGTGGTGAATAAAACTAGTCAAATACCTAGTCCATGAGGCTATAATTGGGAAGGAGAATATCACTAGAAAACCGTAAAACAATTGTTTTATGACCCTCAGAATAAGGAGGGAGAAACTTTTTTTATTTAATAACTTTATTTATAATTTTTCTTGCTCTTACATGAAAGCTTAATCGATTGTTACTAAGGACTTTATATCCTTTATCTTTATCGCTTGGTAAAGACCTATACATTCACCTTTAACCTTTTATAAATTTAGCCCTCCGCCTTTTCCTCTTGACATCTGTTGAAATAAGTTTTTTTTAAATAATACTCTTACTTACTGAATCTGTGGGAGGCTTTGACTGTGGCTGTAGTTACCACCCTACAGGCAAAGACGTGCCGCCAAGCGATTTACTGTTAGCCTGTTACCATCTTAGACTGCGTCATCACTCATCACTTATCTACCAACAGGTGGGAATGCAGTCAAGAGCTAACTTTAAAAAAATACTCAATAATATTTTAATGTTTCTAAATAATAAATGGCGGCATTCAAATATTAAGTATGATTTTTGTTAGTATCGCTTCGCTAAGTGATAAAGTGAATGAAAATGGGCTGTTTGTTTATACAAAACGGTGAGGTGAGGTTGCGCAACCGTGAGTCACGAGTGGAAAGGCCGTGTCAAATCATTGTTTATCCGGCAACTTCGCAGTCGACATTCAATATACCTACACCACCAAATAAGTACGTAAAGTTTTAACTATAAACATATACCGGTTATAACTCACGTGTTTTGTCGGAAAATGTCCGACTATTTTAGTCGTTCAGTTGACGCGTCACGTGATAAGGCTTTTGAGGAATTAGAACCCCGGACGGTTTTGAAACTTGGCAGGCATATTCCGACAAAACACGTGAGTTAGCAACAGTATGACTGTATGTAATAATATATATCAGTAACGCTAATTAACATGCTAAACTAATATTATTCAGTTTAAATTACGGTATTCGGCTATATCAAAATATATATTGGTTTAGATATTTTATCCGTTCAATCAAATAAAAATAATAACGTAATATTTATGATTCTAATCTATTTTTTTTAATTAATTTATTGAAACATCTAATATCTTAATCAAAATATTTTGTTTCCAGTGATAAAAAAGCTAAAACTTAATCAATTTAATATTGAAGTCCTACTATATACAGTTGGTATTTACTATTACATGCACGAGTTTGATGTTTACTTTTTATAATCCTATTTGGTCTTATATTAGAATCAAGACAAAATTGGAAAATTATATTATTATAAAACGCTGTTGATTACAGAAAATAAACAAAAAAAAATACTGATCAATTCCACTATGCTATTGTTATACGAATTAAATAGCGAACGTAAATGCTAGCACTAGGTATCTATTAGCTAGGAATCCAGCGCGCCGCAGTTATTAATGTGCTAGTGGGTAAGATTAACTTGTTATCATCGGAATCGGTTTCCATTTCGCGCGGCGGCGACTTTCTTTCGTTTCCCGCGCGGGGAAAGTGCGCGCGCTTTTCCGACGCCATCTTGGAGCGTTCTCCCTGCCAGCTGTGAAATAGTGCACGATTATTTTTATACTGTTTCTCTATTAAGAATTACTATATGACCTCCGCGTGGTTTGAGGTTTTTTGGTCCCCACGAGAACTGTGTTTTTCCAGACTATAATCTATCTCTGTTTCCAATTTCGACCAGATCCGTTCTGTTGGGATTGAGTAACAAACATCTATCCATCCCTTCAAACTTTCGCATTTATAATATTAAGTATAGATATTAGTTAGTATAGACTAGACAGTGTCCGTTATTTTGTTCGCCTAGATGTAGGGGTTTTGAAAACCGTGGAAAATCGTTCATTTTTCCGGAATAAAAATGAGGTGATCCGTTCTCTCGTGGAAGGCATTCCTAACCAACTTGACGATTCAAAAGCATTTGTAAACGTTTATTTGGATAAAGAACATTTGAATTACAATTTATGCCTATTGCCCGTCGCAAAATTTGATCAAATCCAGGCAAACGGCTATGCCGGTGGAAAATTAACAGACAGACAGATACCAACACAATTGTGTTGGTCAACACAAGTGTGAAGTATGGAAACTCACGCTATAAATAATGATTACCTACACCTACACGGTATAATTATTGTTTTCTTATTATTTATTAAATCCCCATAAAATAAAGCCATTATATTATTAATTCAAATCAATTTTAAACTTTTAATCACTGGATAAAAATAACAGAATCTTCACAGGTGCTGTTCTATTTGTGGAGCGGGATAACAACGTCTCGCTCGCACCGCTATTTGTTTTAAAAAACCACTAAAGACCGGGTTTTCACAAAATAATATAAACATATCCTATATACCTATCGGTATATAGGATCTCAAACACTTGAAGGTGACCACAGGGATGTAGGTAATGTTGACGATTATGTTGCCAACTATTTTAACAAAACAAAAACCGAGTAATATAGGATCTCAAACACTTGAAGGTGACCACAGGGATGTAGGTAATGTTGACGATTATGTTGCCAACTATTTTAACAAAACAAAAACCGAGTATAGTCCGTTTAAAGAATTCAATCATACTTACTAATATTATAAATGCGAAAGTGTGTTTGTTTGTCCAATCACGTCGCCACGATGCTCTGTTTCGGCGTGATTGAAGGACTATTTAACGTCCTTTGGGATAGAATTTTAAAAAACTGTGAATTATGTTCCTATTTCATAATGTTTAAATTGACAGACTTTCATACAAACAAGCGCCTACATCTCAAAAGGAAGCTACTGTCAAAATTTCAAGTCTCAACTTGATATATAAGTCAGTCAGTCAGGACTTTGAATTTTATATATTTAGATGATATATATTTTTCTTTTATTGTTAAGCACTCACTCGTCATCATATCAACCGATCGCGGGCCTACTTCTGAATACTAGTCTCCTCACAGAATAAGAAAAATAAAACACACTTTATTCTATTGTAAAAAAATACACAATAAAATATTTAGAATTAACAACTTACTATTATGTATGTGATTCTATTGTCATATACAAAATAAACAATAAGCATCAATACATAATATACTAATACATGTGTTTTATATAAATAATACATTCCACCATTGTCGGCACCACTTAATATGGATACCTATGTAATTATGACGGACAATAACCAATCTGCTATGAACTCTAAATCCATTAATCGTCTTTGAAATCGGGTTCCAAGTCCTGGTCATCGTCAGTTTGTAATAGCAGTAGCTTCCCGGATGTTAGACTTTGACGTCATCCATCTCATAAGATTTCCCAAACGGGATTACTATACAAAAATGTAATCTAGCACTAATAAAATAAAGTTCTAAATTCTTTGGATTGATAATGAAGACGGACTTCCTTTTAAACTGTTTGTTATTACAAGTGCGAATTGCTCTATTGACAATAATGTTTTTTTTATCTTCAGTAATGATCGCATGTCGTCTAGACAAATTTTAGGTTAGCACATACATATACCGGATTCAGTCTAAACAACTTTTCTTCATGAAGTTTGAAACATAATATAAACATAAGCTTTCTGTATATCTACTTAATATTACATTAGATATGTGATTGATCTCTACCAAAGTTCAATAAGTAATTACATACATTACATCAATCTATCTTAGCACTAGCACCTTTTGACCTATTGAAAGAAAGAAAGAAAGAAAAATCATTTATTCACCTTGTGCCTCGTACATAAAATCAAACTTTATAATTAGGCTATGGCTTTTGCACCCACATGGCACAAGATGAAAAGGCCCCGACTCAGCATTAATGCTGCAGGTTTTGAAAACAAAACCCGAGCGCTGGTATTCTGCCGGAACCCAAACGAGTGACACGCACGAGCTCGACAGTCTTCGCAGCCGTCTGCAGTAACGGGATAAGTGTGCTAAAATGGAGTAAAATAAAATATGTAATTTGCGCAATGAGTGTACTTATTGTGTAAAACTAAATATTAGAGATATAGCGATTTAAAGATAAAAAATAAAATAAAATAGATTAATATGTATAATAAAATATAATAGGCATATTATGTGAGTACATATAGCAGCTTCAAACCACTAAGCTAAATAACCTGGACCTAGTTGAAGTTTGTTGTTTTTGATCGTCTAAAAGTTTCTTTTTTAATGTGCTCTTAAACGCGGGAACTGAGCTTAGATTCCTCAGCGGAGGAGGAATATTATTCCAGCATTTAGTAGCCAGATATCGAAAACTTCCACGAAAAGCTGCTGATTTATGGCGTGGCCAAGTCAGCCTATTTAGTGGCCCTCGAGCATTAAAAGCTGACATTAAATTATTGGGGTCAAAAGAAATGAAACTAGATTAAAATCTAACGAGTTACTTACTGATTACAAACTATCATGACACGTCAATAGAGTTCTTTTTTCGTTATATATTTATTCATATAATCAATGGACAATGACCCATCTTATATAATCCCCAGTATAATCTTATCATTTCTGTACATATTATTAATCAATGACCAATAATATCTAAAAGTAAACGGATCGAATCTCATAAACATGCAAAACGCTGCCAAACGGAGTCTATAAAAAAACATTTAAACTAGTTATATTCAAAACATACAAAAAATGGTTCTCAATTCATAATACCTATTCTCATGGTATTTTTCCAAATATTTATCAATACTTTCAATCGCAATTTTCCTCATAATAAAATAGGTAATGACATACAATACTAGTTATGGCGTTGTTTATATGAAGAACTTGTTTTCCTTTTATATCTATACTTAATATGATAAATGCGAAAGTGTGTCTGTCAATCTTTCTGTCTGTCGGGATTCTACAAGTTGACAAAGGAATTAAGGAACAAAATTGTAGCAGTATTGAAATAAGTCAATAACTCTTAGGACGAAAACACTACGGATAAATAAAAAATCTGGTAGACAAAAAAATCAACGTAACTCACTTATGGTGCTGCACAGACTAGTGCGACAGGAGAAAACGTGTTTCCCCTCGCGGACGTTTCGCGCAGATGCTTAGCCCTATCCGGTCCATTGTGTTATGTCTTTGCCCTTATGGCTCTCATCGTTTCAAAAGTTAAGTCGTTGCGTTAGTAAAATGTTGAGTTGTAGTATATTTGAGGGCACTCAAATTTTTAGAGGTACGATAGTACATGCGCTCAAATATTAAGAAGTACATAACTCATCTCCGAATTTACATTCGTCTCTGGAACGGCGTCTAGTAGTAAACACATCTCCAGACCGCAAGGCGTCTTCGAGGTTGACTTATGAATCAGCATCGGATGCTATATTTAAAAAATTCTTTTTTTGAAACTCAAAGCATTCTTTTAACACTTTCGCTGCGTTACGGCAAGTATTTTGCCGTATTTGACGGTCAGCCAGTGCGGCAGCTAGTTTTCCTTGTTTTGCGCACGGTGCGGGGGTGATTTATCTATGTTCCCGTACGTGTAGGAAAGAGACAGTGATTTTTTCTATATGGTTGCTTTTAATATAATGATATTGTATACTAATAATGTACGGCAAAATAGTTGCCGTAACGCACAGCAAGGTAATTATTTTTATTCAGTGCGGTACGGCGACTATCTTGCCGTACCCCCCCAACCCCGCGCCTCACTGCATGCGTCCGCGCGGCCTCGCAGTTTGCATTAGTGTTGGCCGTAAGTGCTCGATATTTTTTATGCAAAAAACTACGCGACGAGACTTTCACGTAAAAAACATGATATGAGTAAGGGAATTACCTACTTTTTAAAATTTATTTTATTTCGTTAAAGTTCCTAATATGATCTCATCATAGATTAAAAATAAAAAGTAATTACTAGTGGTTCGCCCCGAACTGAGACCTCGCGGTTTCACAGAGCGCCATATATTGACATCAGTGTGAAGTTCTGTTAAAAATATCATCATCATTAAAAATTAAATAATTTCGTTTCCTTATAATATTTATCTAATTTTAGTATTTGTTGTTCAAGTACAGGATATAATTCAAATAATTGATCAAGTTTCAGGCTTGAGAGTTCAGAAAATTGAGAGTTCTGAGGTCAACTTTGGTCGTTAGAAAATCGCTACTTTGAAAGCCTCCCATTTCGTCAATTTTAGGGGAAAAATTCAAAAAAAAATATTTTTGGACTCTATTCTTAATTATCTTTAAAATGATATTCTGCAACCCTATGTAACGCTATAAAAAATATTTTACTTCGCATTCGCTTCTATGAGAGCCCCCCTGAAATAAAGATTTTTAAAACTTTTTAAGCCATATTCGGCGGGAGGCCATCGATTTACATATTATATTTAAATTTGAAGTAATTACGTTCAGCAATTCAGAAGTTATAAGGCTCTGACAGACGGACGGACAAGTGCTAATTCACCCAAGTAGACTCAGAGACCTTCGCTTCGCTCGGTCAATAATAATTTGGTACCCTAATATGAATCAAAATTTAAAAAACCTATTTGTATTTATTATTATTTATTTATTAATCAGTGTATTTGTACTAAACTTACATGAGTGACTGCTTTTTATTTTAATTTTTTTTATATTTAAATATATTTTTTTAAATTGGCGATAGGTACTTGTAAGAGTAATTATTATGTTGACTAATTATGAAGAATTATGTTGATTTATACACTTAAAGATGTTGTTTAATAAAGAATATCTTTAAAATATCGATTGTCATTTCAGAAGTAAACCCATCCCTAGCAATTTTTTAACTTCTATGCTATACGGCATATATATTGCCGTAAATGACTGATTTTGAAAAATCTCTGTATCTTTCGAAATATCATAGAGAACCCGGGGCTACCGCAGCTAGGTATACACGAGGATGTAGCCTATCGATTTGTTCAAAAAACCCATTGATATGGTGAGTTTCCACGTCTCCATGGACTTTGAAAGTCAGGTTCCGGTACGGCAAAATAGAGGTCGTAACGCATATCAGGAAATATAGATACGGGCAGTATTTGTCTCGTACCGCACGAGCCGTAGGTTTAGGATCCAATGCTGCCGCAGCGAATGTGTTAAACCCTGGATTATTTGAAGTATTAACTTGGTAGTTGTTTTGAACTTAGAGTCATCACTAAGCGATCTCTTCTTTTGTCAATACTTATCGGCTACGAACACATATTTTTTTTTCAAAATGGAAACATTCCAAGCTTACTTCAAATCACGATTTTTATTTTATACCCTTCCATAGTAAATAATATGTACGCATTTTACAAAAAAAATATTAGTCTATTATTCACTTTAATTTATGATTTTTCTGTTCAACAAAACTTGTTTCATCTGAAAAGGTCCACTAAGCGTTGTCTTGTAATTAATTCACTTACTCAAATCATACTATCCTGGCCAAAGGTCCATAGTAAAGCCAAATAATTCCAAAATGGTTTCCAACCCTTCCGTAAATGGCATTCCAGGAATATGTAGTTGGCTTCCTCGTTTCTAATACGCATCGCTGAGATGTGGAATTTCCTTCCGGCATCCGGCTTCCAGGTCTATGATATGCGTATATTTGAAGTAAAGGCATTTCCTATACGCAATAGTAGGTATGTAACTGTATATATTTTAGCCATTGTTTAATCCTTAAGAGAATGTCTGCCGTTGTATTATCCTTATGTAGTGTAAGTTGCTGACGTTACACCGACTCCTGAGTTATCTCTGTTCCTGCGTCGTATTCCTCACTCCTGAGGGTCATGACCCCTTTTCAAATCACGTAATGGTAGTAGTTTTGTTGGGATAATGCGGTGGGTTCCAACGTCAAATCAAACCAAATAATGTTTATTCAATTTAGGTAGGTACACTACACTTCATGACGTCCAGTTATTTATGAAATATAATGGTTATAATCAGTAACGGTATCGTAAAAATAAAGCTACGAGGGTTCCAAACGCGCCCTGGTCTGAGAAGAGCCCACAACAAACTCAGCCGGGTTTTTCCTGCCGCGTCCTTCCGCAATACGACTTGACTTAGAGTATTTAAACACTTAGGTTTTTATAATGATTATTATCAGATATAAGTTATAATAATAAATACGTCCGGCTCTAATCTACGGCTCCGAATGCTGGCCTTTAAAAAAAACTCAGGTTTCTAGGCTTCACGTAGCGGAAATGAAAATGCTGAGATGGGCGGGGGGAGTCACTTTACTTGATAGGGTACAAAATAGGCATATTCTGGGCACCTTTAAAGTAGCGCAGATCGAGGATAAACTCTTAGAGAGGCGTCTGCGGTGGTATGGTCATGTTATGAGAAGACCTGAAAATCACATGACTAGAACTGTAATTAATGTTAGTGCTGGACCCAGACGACGGGGTAGACCCAGACAAAGCTGGATGGCAGTTATACTGAACGACCTGAAAACAGCCCAAGTTGACAAAATGACGACCCAAGACCGAAAAGCTTGGAGAAAAATGGTTAGGAGAGCCGACCCCAATTAACATGGGATAAGGCTAGGTGCATATATATATAAGTTATAATAATAACCGGGACCGACGACATAACGTTGCTCTCCAAGGCACGGAGGAAACGGAAAAGCTAAATTCGGACTTCCAAATTCGGTCACCCATCCAGTTACCGACTTGGGTCAATGTTGCTTAACAATCGTCGCGGGCCATTCGTCCCTCAACTGAGTTATGTTAACTACTAAAGTATGGAAATGTTCAATCATGACGATTGTCCGTTCATACTAAGATTAACTCTAACACGTATGTCATGTTAGAGCGAAAATACCTACTACTTGGGACTGCACGGGGCAATACGTTATGCGTCGGACGAGATCACTAGAACTACTTTTCATCCTGCAGCGCTAGTGTGAGCAGTTCCATATAAACGTGACTTTTGTCAAACAATTTACTTTTGTCGTGAACACTCTTAGAAAAACTCACGAAAATTAAAAAATGTATGGCAGATCCCCAGAATGTGTTAGGTTTTGGTAACTCAGGGTAAAAAGGTGAGTCAACATAGGGTGTATTCGCCAAATTATTTACTCCAAAAAAAGAAGAAAATTAACGAAAAACTATTCCTATTTCCTACCTAAAAGTACCTACTTACCCACGCTACTTACTCATGGGAAAATTAATAGTATCTAGGTACTTACGTAGGGCAAATTGTTGATATAACTTACCGTATTATGTACTAAATGATAACTATTTGCCTAGACTAACTATACCCGCTATCAGTTCATGTGTTGCACCAAGGGATGACGTCATCCGCTATGATACGATGCTAACACCATCGGCCCGGCCGACTTCCTCAATCCGGCGGGTCACATTGAAAACTGGTCCGGATCATATACCTAACTCTTATAGGTATTACATAAAGTCATTTTGGTATTTTAATGTTGGGCGTCTGTGGCTGGATGCCATTGTTTTTATAAAGAGACTAGCTGATGCCCGCGACTTCGTCCGGGTGGAATAAGGTTTTTAATTCCCACAGGAACTCCTTCATTTTCCGGGATAAAAAGTAGCCTGTGTCACTCTCCAAATCCTCAACTATACCCTTGCAAAAAATCACGTCCACTTGTTGCGGCGTGGTTGCCTTCAATCCTTACAAACCAACAAAACATCAAACAAACTCACTTTCGCATTTATAATATTAGTATGATACATAAACCAGATCATTTGGTAAGACGTGCCTACATAATTATGTATAGTAGACACGCCATTTAGATGCATAAGAATGACTGTCTGTCTTTTACATTTAATTCTGCTAAACTTTGTTAATGAAAGACTAGACAATACAATTAGGTAGTTCAATTTAGACATCTAGTTCATTTAGTTTTCACCAAAAATTTACTGTGTCCTTTAAATATCTCAGTAAATAGCGGAAAAACACAAAAAGTGAAGAAAATTTCCTTGGCGATGAAGTCACAGTGATTTTCCCGGATAAAAAGCCTATTTACTGACATAGGCTTTGTATCCCAGAAGATCAATAACCCCGGGATGCTAACTATCTCGTTACGAAATCCGTGAAAATGTAACAAATAGAAAGACATACAGACATCAATTTATTAAGTATATTATATTATTATATATATATTTATTTATAAATAAATAAATAAATAAATATATTAATATGGATTCAACAACTAAAAAATAGTGACGTAATGGTGATAGTAAATATAACCGTAAGTATGTTCGTATGTATTTAAAAACGACTGCATTTTTTGTGTAGGTAGGATGATAACGTATTTCGGGCGCGCTATTTTTAATATTGCAACACAAAGACGTGTCGTCGGAATATTTCACGTTATTTTAATACTAAAGGATATAATAATTAAGCCAAGAAGGAGTTGTTTTCGAAAATATACTCTTACATCCGACGCGGTTGACTGGTACAATTTTGCGACTTCGATATTGGTAAGTCAATGCGCTCGACCGAGAAAATATAAGGAAATTAAAATAAAATTTATGTTTTTTTACTGCGATCTTACTATATGATCATGAATCATAATTTGTAGCGTGGCTGGCTTCATCTGTTATATTTAAAACTAGCTTTTTCCTGCGGCTTCTATCACGTTAGCTCAAACCATAACTAATAAAAACAACAATTCAAATTACATTACATTTTACTTTCACGGAAAACAAAAGTGCCCCGAGTAAAAGCGAAATGTACGTTGAACTTTTGCAACAACAAAATTATACAGAGAATTTCACTCGCTAAAATAACAGACCTGCACCGAGCATATTTCTTACCCCCCACCCCCCTTTATAGTGGGGTGGAGTGCATTCACCTGCCCACCCCTGGGGGGTTAAGCCCGCATAACTTATGCAAGTTAGTTAATATTTCAGGAGAACAGGAAAGTAAAAGTAGTTTGGGGGGGGTTGTATCCCTCAGTTGTATTACAGTCTAGGTAGCCTGTATGCCCCTGGGGGGCCTTTGCCCGAGGTTATGCTAGTTAATTTACTTTGAAGCGTTATCTTTGGTGTAGATAATATGTATATGTAGGTACAACCTTATTTAACTTGTTCACAATTTTGTTTCTCTTCTCCATAAATATATAATAGTCTGTTGTTCTGTCCGTGTTGTGTGACGGGCTGAGGAGGGTATGTGTAAAACTCGTTATATTTTATTTATACTATTCAAACTCAAACTCATATTTTTAATATAAAAATATGAGTTTGTACGTATAGTTATATTATACTAGCAGATGCTCGCGACTTCGTCCGCGTGAAATAAGTTTTTAAATTCCCACGGGAACTCCCTAATTTTTCGGGTTAATATATAACCTATGACACTCACGAGTAATTTTCAAAATCGGTTCAGTAGATCCAGAGATCCCCTATAAGGTCACAAACTCACAAACTTTACCTCTTTATAAGTAAGTGAGGCCCAGCTCCATACAAACTCATACAAAGAATATTTACCGCTACGTGCCGTGCCGTGCCGTGCATCTGTAGTGGGGCTAGACCTTAAGTGATTTTGGTAGCGGGTTAATCTGGTGGGAGTTCAATCATCTAATTTATCAAGTATAATCAAGTAGACTTTGACAAGTGCTTTTGAATCGTTGAGTGAATCTGCCACTGGTTCAGAATGGTGAAAAAAAGATTGAAGTTTGAATACCCCTACCAGATAACCACCAGGTGAGATCGCAACCAAGGGCAATTTTTACTAATAAATAATTCACTACATGAGGAAATATTATAGACGGTATTGTACCAGTAGGTATATTGAACAAACTAGGCAGTTAGGTAGGCCTGAGGCTCAATCGATACTCGCTGAATTCAGGGCATCCGGCCCCGTGCTAGACCTCCGTTACTTCCGGGCGGCAGCGCCGGCGGGATTTGATCTTTTTCGAAACCTCCATATGGTCGATAATGGTATATTGTTTACTTTAGCTATGTACGGAGACCTGTTTCAATATTGGCATTGATAACATATTTCAGTGCTAATATTCCTTCGAAGCGGTAATAGCGTAGAGGTTTAGACATCCGACCTTGTTATACAGGGTCGCGGGTTCGATCCCCGGGCATACAGCTCAAACTTTTCGGTTTAATGTGTGTAGTTTTAAGAAATTTAGTATCACGTGCTTCAAACAGTGAAGGAAAATGTTAAGAAAACCTTAATGCTCGAGATTTCTTCATCATTTTCTCGAAGGTGTGTGGCATTTTCATCATCATCATTACAACCGATTGCCAGCTCACTACTGAGCACAAGTCTCCTCTGAGAATGAGAGTAGACTCAGTAGAGACTTTTCAATCGTGCATTGTCGTGTCAACATCTCCTGAAGATGCTCCGGTATCGGAGTGAAACGTACGTTGAGAGTAGTTTGGAAGATTTCTGTGGTGTGGTGAATATCTCGGGCTATAAGTACGGGATACACCCTGTATGCTGTATCACATAGATTTACCTATAGCCGCGGATTACAGCGGATTAAACTTCTATTTCCACCATCCACCACCCTGGCCAAGTGCGTATTCGCTTCACACATCTTCGAGAACATTTTCAAGGACTCTCGGGCATGCTAGTTTCCTCTGCGGGCATGCTAATTTTCTTCCTTCACCATTTGAAACAAGTGCTATAGTATAGTTAAATCATAAATAGTAAAAGTTAGAGGTGCACGCCTGGGGATCGAACCCGCGGCCACGTATAGGAGGTCCAGTGTCTAAGCCAAGCTAAAGCTAAGTTAGTAACTTATAAATAACTCGCTAGGCGAGCCATAAAACTGAAGCTCAAAGAAAACAGAAAACAAAGAAGCGCTGTTGGGAATATGCATTCAATTTTCAGTGAGTGCAACTTCGGAAGGGAAGAGGGAATAATTCTGCGGAGGGCCATCGACCCCGTCCGCCTTCCTATGTCCTGAATAATGCACCGACGATAACAGCTTTCTGCTTTCAGCGCTCACCCGTACTCTAATCAGCTGGCTTATGAAAGATCCATTTTGTTTTACTGATTTATTTTATTTTCTATTGAAAATTGCGATGTAAAATGTTTCTATCAGTGAGTGAGAGATTCAAACTTTTTACATTACGTAGTGTATGTAGAGTTATCTACATTTATAATGAATAATATTTTTGTTTTCTGTGTCAAAAAGACCAACTGCTCTGCAACTGATCTGTCTCTCACTGAACTGAAATTCTCAGAAGAATCTATTTTCCTGAACTTGAACCCCTCTTATTAAAAAAACCGGCCAAGTGCGAGTCGGACTCGCGCACCGAGGGTTCCGTACAAACCTGTAATAAGTTTTAAATTAAATGTTTTTTTTAAATATTTGAGTTGATTGAATGAAAGGTAAATTGCGATTTACGATTAATGACGTATTAAAAAAAACTACTTACTTGATCTCGTTCAAACCAATTTTCGGTGGTAGTTTGCATGGTAATGTACAACATATATTTTTTTTAGTTTTATCATTCTCTTATTTTAGAAGTTACGGGGGGGGGGACACACATTTTACCACTTTGGAAGTGTCTCTCGCGCAAACTATTCAGTTTAGAAAAAAATGATATTACAAACCTCAATATCATTTTTGAAGACCTATCCATAGATACCCCACACCTATGGGTTAGATGAAAAAAAAATTTTTGAGTTTCAGTTCTAAGTATGGGGAACCCCAAAATTTATTGTTTTTTTTCTATTTTTGTAAGAAAATCTTAATGCGGTTTACAGAATACATCTACTTACCAAGTTTCAACAGTATAGCTCTTATAGTTTCGGAAAAAAGTGGCTGTGACATACGGACGGACAGACAGACAGACAGACAGACAGACAGACAGACATGACGAATCTATAAGGGTTCCATTTTTGCCAAATTTGGCTACGGAACCCTAAAAAGCTCCATGGCCTTGTGGTGAGCGCTGAAGTCCGCCGAGCATTCCGAAACGATGCCGTGTAAAAACCTGTTGGGGGTATAAATGTCGTACCCTTAAATGATTAGCCTTTTACCATCTTATCATCTTAGTATCTAAGTTTATTATTATTTTTGTCCTCCCGCTGTCCTCTTCTTTATTTTCTCCCTAAAGAAGCGTGAAGGTTGTCTGGAAGTGATCGCTAGAATAGGGATAAGACCGCCTTATTATACCTACGTTTTAAGTTTTCTTGTTTGTAACCTGTCTCTTTTGTATTTTTGTGATGTGCAATAACTATATACATACATACATACATCTTAGACTGCATCGTAACTTACCACTTGGTGACTAACCAAACAAACCTATATTATTTTGTTTTCATGACATGAAAATATCAGCACTATAACCAAAAATCAAAAGTTACAAACACCTAATGTAAGGAAAGTCTTATAATAAGATTAAAACTTTCCTTCTAAAGCCATTAATAGCCAAAAAAATTCGATTGAGCCTTAGAAGGGCTGTCAAAGTGCTGCTAACAGCGATTGTGAGCTGAAAATTGTCTGAACATTCACCAAACGACGTCTCCGGCCGTTCGGAAACTTTAGAGCAGGATAAAACGTTTAGAGCCCAGTCGTTTATTGGTCGGTAAGAGGCTTGTACAGTGAGGGATTGAGTATTTGACAACGCGGTATTTAATTTTTTTGTGATTATTAAACAGAGAATCTCCTAAAAGTCGTAATATCCACGTCCCCTGTGAGTTTTATGCTTGAAAACCATGTTAAAAAATCGATTGTGATAAAAAAGTGCGTTGAATTTTGATAACGTCACAGTTATATTTCATTTATCATCCCATAATAAGCGCGCGTTTTGAAAAAACATGCTGATTTGACTAGTAGTCAAACACCCAATTAAAAAAATATGATAGTGTTAAAATTCACGTCATCATCATCATTTCAAACCATCGCCGATCTACTAATGGGCATAGTTCTCTGAATGAGAAGAGTTTAGGACAAACTCCAGTGCGGTTCAGCAGACTCCAAACTTTTTTGAGAATATTATGATTCAAGTTAAAGTTCAGTTAAGTGCGCGTAATATTCGAACTCCGTACCTGAAATGTTAAGCTCAAGGCCATCACCGCCTCTTCAACATAATATATATCGTTTAGTACCAGTAGATATGCCCGCCCTTCCATTACGCTGCAATACAAAAAAAACACACCTCTGAAAGGATATGCGTGACTGGGATTTGAACCCCGAATAGGACTCTAGGAGGTCATAGTTCTCACCACTCTCACCGCTTTTGCTTCTACATTAGGTAATAATATATCCAAAATATTGTATCAAAATGAACGTGATCGACGCTGTAAAGTTGTCAACGTCGCGTGCATCACGCCACGACGGAACCAGTCCGCGTCATTTGCATTCGCCCGTATCGCATCGCACACGACCGCGTCTCAGCCAGCCCGTTTACAGTTCACACACCGTCTAGAGTCTAGACATTTCGACCAGAAACCCTACAGTAACAAATTAAATGTCTTCTACACTTATATTATAGATGCGAAACTTTAAATAGATGGATAGATGGATGTTTGTAACTCAATCACGACCCAATGGCTGTACGGATCTGGTTGAAATTTAGCACAAAGATAGATTATAGTCTGGAATAGCATCCATCCGAACTTTCGGATTTATAATATTAGTATAGATTAGTAACTATGGATTTCATCAAATAAGTAACTTGTTAGGGCCGTTATACAGCTCATATTCATGGCTTCTATGCATATTCACTAAGAAATTCGTCAATTTGATTTCATCGTTCAACAGATTCACATTTTGTCGACTTGAAATAACTTTGTGTTATTGCTCAAAAGGGAACTTTTCTTTTCAATTCTATTCATAGTGCGAGTTTGTTAATTTACAAAAGTTTCATAGATTGCGACTTTAGATTGATTCGAATCGACACCGTTAGCGTTTAATCGATTAAAAGTAAGCACTTGATTATAATCTCAACTAATCGAAACTGTTACCTAATCGTTTCATGGGACATTTATCGTCATTCATCTGCCATTGCATCGTTTTCGAAAACTATCAAAACTCATGCTAGGCTTTGGTAGTAATTCAACCCAATAACATAAATTGCGAAGATCATAAACCTATCAAAATGGAACGACTAGTTCGGGAGATCCAATGTAACAGACAAACGAACAAACATTAGACGGCAATCGCAGACACCCACGTCCCATTCCGAGAACAGTTCAGATACCGTCTAGACATTTCGACCTCTGAAAGGGAGAGTGGGAGAGACTCTCTCTCTTGCGCTAAACATGCGCAGAGGGCAAGGCAACAGGTGGTCCCGGCGGGAGGGGGAGGGGGCGCAAGGTCGCGGAAGCGTCCTCGAACGTATCATTATGTAGAAGCTATATGAAAGATGTAAATTGTTTTATCGATTATGTAATTTTTGGAGACTGGGGGACTCTTTCCGGGAAATATTTTACGATGTTGCTGAGTAGCTACATCGTAAAATATTTCCCAACAAAAAGACTTTCTGGTTTTACTTATCCATGTATATTAACTGACCCTCCCCAACTTCGGTCGTATAGAGTGTCTGAAAATCCTTTGTTAGTGGAAGCCAAGAGGAAACCAATGCGTATAAAACCTCATGTTTTGATATAAAACCAAATAATTTACATACTTTCATACAGAGACCTGCGTAGGGCAAAAATTACTGTCTTTTAATGTCAAGCTAATTTATCCCATTCCCCCGGGGCAAGACTGGAATACAAGACAACTAGCAACAAAAATCTACTTGTAAACCTAGAATTTGGACGTCGTGTTTCGTGTTTTAGACATAGATTTTTCCCAAAAATCTTTTCTTAATATTTAATAACATTTTCTCTACCATTTTTAAGTATGTTATATAATATTTACTATTTAGCCTTTTAGCGAGAAACTTACGGTCTAAATACATAATAGGTCTTCTTGAAAATTAAGTGTTCTTTAGTACATTTTTTTGTACTAAAGAACACTTAATTTTCAAGAAGTTATTATTTTAACAGCGGAACGCTTCGATCTTACACAAAACGTTTCAGATTCTGTTCCTGAATAGTTCAATTTGGTATTGGGAAATTAGGATAAAAATGGGAGATTGGGATATTTTCAGGCTTAGGTAGCGTACTGTGCTCTGAGGCTTCGGCCAATGCTAGTTACCACCATGTTGTTATTACTGGTTAGAGTGAATAGGCATTTTCTAGGCAAGCCTAGCCTCCTAGAAAAATAGACCTCATCATTGCTTTTCATAAGCAAATTTGTCGCCTAGCGCATTTTGGCATTTAAAAAAAATAATTATGCTACGCAAATAAACACTGCTACGAAGCTACGATGCCGCGTAGAAGCGTTATAGGTTTGAACTTAATACCGCCCATCTTCATTCACGCCGCATTTACCTCTGAGCTATTGGAACTGAAGTTATTACAGCTGTTGATTCATTCCACGTAATTTATCTCAGCGTCTGGTATTTGAGGATCGCATTCGTAATTGTTTACTTCGCAAATTGTTACAGAGTTTTTACACCGAGCGATCCGACAAGACAGATTTAAAGAATTTGGACACGCCGCGTCTGATTTTACCCCGACTCAATACAGGCTCCATTAGCGCGGGCATTAGGCATATTTTCAGTGCTTTGTCGATGCAAAAAAGACGTATGTTTTATAGTCTCTGTCACAATAAGATTGAGTTCTATTTTTGTGAAATATTTTTGTATTATACGTCTGAATTTATAAATGTCTTTTCTATATTCGCCGGCTTATAACTATTATTATGTAAGTGAAAGATACGATGTCTAGTTTGATATCGGATCGGATGGAGTGGAAATTCTCTAGCGAGATTTCATTTAAACTTGTTGTTTTCCAGTTAATCTATATGCTTTGTTTCCTGTTTACTTTCAATTAATATTCTTGTCCTATTAATTGAAATTTAGAAAAAAACGGGCGGCATTTATTTCCAGTTTCACAGTGTGTGGTAAACATATACAGAATATTTATTCTTTGTTCGTTCATATATCTGTACAGCTAAACTTAGTACAGAGTTAGAGTTGCATAACGGCTTCGCTTTTACATACTTTAATTTAAATTATCATTTTATTTATTTTAATTTCAACAAACATTGTTCCCTACATAAAATAAGTAAACCAACAAAGTTGTGCTTAGACACTCTACATTTAGATAAAGATATCTCAATCAATCAATATTTATTTATTCAAATTAAGGTACACTCTACACTTATATGGTGGCCAATAACTTATAAAACATGATGTTGATAATCAGTTACGGTATCGTTCCAAACATGCCCATGTGTAAGGTAATAGTTTGTCAAAAAGATAATTCGACCTGTTTAAGGCGTTCATAGAGGCCTGCAAAATGTGAATTCCTCAAACAGTTCGAGAACGAGCATGTGTGAATTCCTTAAACAGTTCGAGTAATACGTTTTAAGCTGTCAAATGATTACGATTTGCTTACTGTACCGAAATGAGCCTCTGGTTCGAGAAGAGCGCACAACAAACTCAGCCGGGTTTATCTAACATTGTGTATCTTTTTGTTACAGTGGACGGAGAGCCAACGGCGCTGTCGCTGGGCGCGCGCGGCTCGCTCAGCAGGGCGCTGCTGCACGGGCTGCTGGCGCCCGCGCCGGCGCCCCGCCATCACCTCTACACCGCGCCTAACACGGGTGAGCCCACCTACTTTGATCACAGCTTTTTTAATATAACCAGACTAGCTAATGCCCGCGACTTCGTGCGCATGGCTTAAGTTTTTTTGATTCCCGTGCAAACTCCTTACTTTTTCGGGATAAAAATTAGTCTATGTCACTCTTCAACTATACCCATGCTGAAAATCCATTGCTCCGTTACGGCGTGATTGAAAGATAAACCGACAAACAAAGACACTTTCGCATTTATAATATTGGAATGAATATTAAAATTCGCCCGCAACTTCGAACGCGTGGACGAGGAAAATTCTTTACGTGCTCTCCGAGACACGGAGGTGAAACATCGTAACTTGTTAACTGCGGACTGGTAATGCCCGACAAATCCAACAGATACTTCATTGTGGCCCTAGCCGAGAATAAAACCTGGTCAATAATCTCCGCGTTAAATCCACGGACCGTAACCGCCGAGCGAACGCGTCCTCGATTTAAATATTTAGCGTACCTAAAACAGTCGTTTGCTGTAGGCTGAGAATTTACACAAGAACAACAATGGGCCGAATGTGTCCCTCTGGAGCTCGTATGATAAAACTGTGTAATAAATAACGTAGATTGTACCGTTGTGTAGTACGTAGGCATTATATGCGGCATTTGTGAGATGAAGCGCCGAACTTCGCCGCACTGCCGGCAAACGGTACGCCACCGCCGTGGTACAACTTATGTTTACGATATACATCATGTAAGATTACATTATTGAAACACTTGCGCCTCAAAATTTCAATAACAGAAAACATGTCTAACCTAATAAATATGCGAAAGGGTGTTTGCCTGTCTATATGTATAATAATTAGCTTAACATCCGCGTAACCGTATTTGATGAAAGGAACTGAGATAGATTGCAGACATTATGCTGAGGAAGCGTTGTTACAAGAGACGTTTCTACGTTGTTAAGTTACAAATGTTTGTCAAACCCACCAATAGGACCGCTCGATCTAACATCTAGCGAAATAAGCTATTCCACCATAGTATAGTAATTAGGTTAGGCTAGGTATCATTAGGTTGTATATTTATTTTATTTTACGATAATAATATACAAATTATTAATTTAAAAAAAAAGCTATGGAAATCAAACTCCAATCCAGGAAAATCAAATTTCGCACGGGAATTTTAATAACCCTAAATGCACGCGGATGAAGGCCCAGGAATAGTCTAGTAAAGTAAGTGTAGTGATTCTAAACTAAACGTATCTTACCAGACTAGTGGTAGTAGATAGAGGTGATTCCAAACACAACATTTTTACAAAATTTTTCGAATTCTTCATAATTCAACAAAACCTTCGACAATTGCACTTTAATAAATTCACCCCTAATTGGGACTCAAACCTTCATTATTCATCCTCTGATTTCCGCTTCTCTTATTTCTTAAATACAATTTCCCGAACACAAGTTCGTAAGGTAAGTAGGTAGGTAAAAAAGTAAAGAACCTTCAAAATATTCCAAAGCAAATTTTCCAATAGCACGCAAGGCTGGCTCACCTTTCGCTTTCATCCCGCTATTTTGATCCGGGTCGGATCTTTTGTCCCGAACTCAGGGGATGGGCGCCGAGGGGCACTTACGAGACCTAACGATATGACGTTAACAGGCGGGTAAGGAGATGAAATACTTTTTATCGACTCGAAAATTGGTGTCTAAATATTTGACGCGATTCCTCTCGTTAATTAATAAAAGTTTTCTTTAAAAAAATAACCAGAAATTCTTCACAGAAACGATTTCTTATTATTGATAGAAGTTAAATACCGCAATAACCACAAACTACGAATGGCTAACATTTGCAGCTATCTACCATGGATACCTGTAGGCAGTGCAATTACAATACAGTACAGTATTGGTTAATCTCTATATAGGAAAGTACCTATACATAGTTTTTAGGGTTCCGTACCCAAAGGGTAAAAACGGGACCCTATTACTAAGACTCCGCTGTCTGTCTGTCTGTCTGTCTGTCTGTCTGTCTCCAGGCTGTATCTCATAGACCGTGATAGCTAGAAAGCTGAAATTTTCACAAATGATGTATTTCCGTTGCCGCTATAACAACAAATACTAAAAATTAAAAAAATATATATATTAAGGGGGGTCCCCATACAATAAACGTGTTTTTTTCGTATTTTTTTTGCTCAATATTAAAAACGGTAACAGGTAGACGGTTCAAATTTTCACAGAATATTAACTTGTATATTATTACCTTTCAAAACAAATAATTAAATATCAATAAAGTAAATATTAAAGGGGGGCTCCCATACAACAAACGTAATTTTTTGATATTAACAGTAAACCTCTACAAACAAAGTTAGTTTTGCGGTTCATTAACAAAGGTAATTATACCTACTTCTTGAGTACGGAACCCTCGGTGCGCGAGTCCGACTCGCACTTGGCCGGTTTTTTTTTTTAATACAAAATACGAACATCTTCACTTCTAAGAAACCAGAGGAAAACAAAAAGTTAATTTCAATCTAAATATCTTGAAAGACATTGTATTTAGGCTCCATTTTGAGTTATAAATAAGATAAAACAGAAAACACAGGAAATTGATTTACAAATTGTCGCAAGAAAGTTATCATGTATTTCAGCAAATAGACCGTAGATACATTATAGTAGAACGCAATATCCGGCAAATCACGCTGGAAGGACAAAAGATATTAGGTACTATAATAACTATGTACCTGTAATATCTATGTGCCGTCCTTAGCTACAGGGTACAGAATTCAGACTCTAATATTTATACGACGGTATCATTGAAAATACATTTGTTAGACCAGAGGTCTTACTACAATCGCTTAAAGTATTATTTTAAAATGACTATTTTAAATTACTTGCCAACGTCCTTAAAATAAGGATTATATGTAATTCTAAGAGCGTCAATAATATGAAAATAATACTGTTTTTAGCGATAGGAAGCCCCCAGAACACCTACGCTCATGTCGGGCGGTTTTGCGTATTTGTATTTGCAAGTATGTAAGTAGGTACTGACTATAGACTGAGTATATTTAATTTAACGTTGTCAGCATTGCATGTGATTAACACCCAAAGTATAATAGTACGCGTGGCCGACCAACGCGACTTATATATTTTTTTTTATTTCTTTTTTAAATTCCACTAAAAGTTAGCCCTTGACTGCGATCTCGCGACTGCTTGACATGAAACAACTGGCATAAGGCCTTGTTTTTCAAATTAAATACAAACTTATATGTTATGAAAATAGGTGTATGTTACATAATGAGCGTGTATTTTATACGATCATTAAGACACTGCCTGGTGGTGGTAAAGTTCTGACATATCATGAGTGCACAAGTTGTCCTACACGAAATAAACATTATTCATTTCATTAATACTAAAAGGTATTGTTCCGAAAAACTGCTTTCAGCTTTACATAAATAATTACGAGGTGACAACGCGCCGTAACAAAAAAAAGGAACCCGAATTTTTTCTTGAAACGTCTGTAACATAATTCATCAAAATATATATAATGCTCAAAAATAGTGTCTTAAGCATGACGAGTTTAGTTAGACGAGTATTTGTCTCATGTCTGCTCCCGACGTAAGCCTGGCCTGAAATATCTAGGCCCTTGAGCGAGAATACATAGCCTACAGCGTACCTACGTTATCTACACAGCTTATATGACTATATACTAAATATATAACAGCCATATTGCGGTTGCTGAGCGCCGTCATATATTTTTGACATGCCTTCACAGACTAAAAGAAAAAGGTAGACAGATATCTTCTAGTGTGTTCATGAAAGCGGATATCATTTATGTGTAATGTATGTACACGCCTGCCTGAAAAATTAATTGGTTTCTTTCATGAAATTCTGTTCTCGGGACGATTTTTCGTGATTTGCCGAACCACATTTCTGTCTACCCTTTGTCGTTAATCTGTGCATACCTATAATTCATATACGGGCTGCCAAAACCCGTTATGTCACGTTATTCATACGGTTGGTAACCGAGTTTCTGAGGAATTTCGGTGCTTTTAGAGGTGGGTAATGTCCTATACGTTTTAATCGTAAGTCCACATCCTTAAAAGTATGAAAGACCTACTTTATTTTTGACTACTTGTAAATATTTGCGTACGATTTAGGGTATGTTCCGATATACGCTGCGAGCACTGTAAGATGTGACATCAATTTAGTATACTGCGAAGCCATTCCTTTATAGTTAGCTGTACTGATTACTGTTTAAAACGGAACGCAGTCAGCACTGAGAGCACCTTACCTCAAAAACACCAGTGCTCACAGTACAGAAAATGGCGAAGATTTATGACGTCATTTATTTCCTTAGGATACTGCGGCAGTATACTGTCAGTCCACAACGGAACGAATTTCTCCCCAGTAAGAGCACTGAACATTGCTCGCAGTGTATATCGGAACATACCCTAGATCTCAATCGCTCCAATGACTTTTGTCAACAAATAAAAAGAAATGACCGTCAGGTATCGCGGCTAACAGACAAAGAAATGTGGTATCTTGGAATGTAGACACTCTTCAGCCAAAGCAATGTAGTGCATTCGTTCCCTCGCTATTCGGTCTTTCACTTTTTTCAATTTAGGTCCTGTAAAAATCGAACAAATATAAATAATAAATTTTTCGACAGATTATAAAATAATCGCGTCATCGATCAATAATCTGATAGGTCTGCTTAACTTATTTCCGCAGCCGCTCCTCTCCGCTTCACTGGGTAAACAGCCTAAAAAGGATTAAGTATCAGAAATACCATCCGAGCAAAGCCAGGCCAATCAGTTTATAAACTCATACAAACTATTGAGAAAGGTTTGTGTGAAGTTTACAACCAAGTTTGAACTGGTTATAAATCATCCGCCTCCGTTAACGCATTCGATAGAGGTCGCGTCAAAACAAACGGGTGGGTAGCGGCATGAAAAATTCATAAAGAGCAAAAGAGGAAGTGCGCGGCAATCGATACCCTCAGCTGATCCGCCCGCCCAATGTCAAGAGCGCGCCGCCCGCCCGCCCTACCCCCCGCGCACACCGGCGCACCATTCACGCACAACACACACAGGCGGTTGCGTAACGCTTTCATTACTTGTTAGCTAGGTCCTGTTCGATACGACGCGGGCTTTGAGGAAAACCTTTATTGCACTACGAGGTACGTTTTTCATCTAATTTAATAAGTAATTGGAGGAAAAGTTCAAGTAATTTTTCTACATTTACGACGATTCGCCTGGCACTGTGGTGAGTGCTCGGATTCGATTGCCGGCAGGTGCGATTTAGGAATTTTAATTATCTCTCTCTAGTCTTGTAGGAGGCTTCGGCCGTGGATAGTTAGCGGGTTGCCACCCTACTGGCACCGCGCGTACCGTGCCGCCAAGCGATTTAGAGTTCCGGTGCGATGCAGTGTAGGTATAAACCGATTAGGGTTTAACGCAAATAGTAGGGTTTAATCAGGTGTAATGCAGTGTGTGTCTTACCGCTGCCAGGTTAGCCCGCTATCATCTTAGACTGCATCATCACTTACCATCCAAATGTGATTACGCTTCAAGGGCTACGTTGTAGTAGAATAAATAAATAAAAAGTATAATCATACTTACTAATATTACGAGTATAAATACGAAAGTGTGTTTGTTTGTTTGTTTTTTGGTTTGTTGGTTTGTCCTTCAATCACGTCGCAACGGAGCAACGCATCGACGTGATTTTTGGCATGGGTATAGTTGAGGATCTGGAGAGTGACATAAGCAACTTTTTATCCCGGAAAATTAATTAGTTCCCGCGGGAATCAAAAAACTTAAACCACGCGGATGAAGTCACGGGCATCAGCTAGTGATTAATAACCTCATTACCAACCTACCCAGCAGCTAAGTAGGTCTATAGCTGAGTCAGTAGCTAGGACCTATCTAGTAGCTACTAACTATTGAACAAATAAATATGATGAATAGGCTTTTACTAATAATACTTCTAGAAGTCCCCTACTATTTCATATTGTTTTGTCTGGTTTATTACTTATTAGTTAGGTCAACTCGAAACATTATTGTTCTAAAGATTTCATATCAATTATGATATGTGATCTTTCAACTAATAATATTTATTCTTCAACTGATAAAAGTCCCTAACCATTTCATAGTAGAAAAATGTTAGTGAGAAATAAACCTACATTATAACATTATATCATTGAAATTAATCCTTAAATTGAAAAAAAAGTATCCCTTATTATAAATAATACAACTATCACTTTCTCTAACCCTTCGATGACATTCAGCTTGTGCAGATGGTCAAGGGGCCAACAATGTTGCAAAATGTGCAATTTCACACAACATCCCCGGCTAACCCTTCAATGCACATGTGGGTGGATTGTACCCAAATTGCACAAGGCAGCGGACATTTTCATTATTATTAAGAGTAATAATATTAATTTATTTTTCGTAAAGGGTTCATATTCGCTTTTGTCCACTCTTGACAGCTTTGATATATTGCTCCATGCGTCATTACATCACACGGTGTATTTATTTTGGGACCTATAATGTTTTTTTGTATTTATTAAACACATAAACTTTACGGAAAACCAGTTTCTCTTTTAGGTTTGTAACCCTTTTTAATAGGTAAGCAAACCCAAAATTATAATATCTTATTCTAAATTCCAGCAAAAGTGTTACTAAACTTCATCGACAAGGTACATCAATAAAGATATTAACAAGGAGTGATTTTTTAGAAACTTAACCCAAGAAAGATTACTGGATATTAAAAGACCCGCAAAAAAATAAACATCTTTCATTTACTTTTACTATGGTATTTAGGTTAAGAAGCATCTCAGTTACGGTAACGCTCCGTAATCCGATATTAAGATAAATTTGTACAGACATTATCACACTTTGTGCAAAAACTTGCACATTTAACCCAAAACGTCGGCACTACAAAGGGTAACCCTTACACTGCACAGGGTCCGATCGACCGATCCTAACCAAACAATCGGGCCGCAGATGCTAGCACACATTGCACCACTTTTGACTCAAAACATTTGGTTTTTATGCAAAAATGGGTTATATTGCACCTTGCGCCGAAAATCCCTGAGTCATATGATCACAATAGATCACTTTAGCCTCTAATCTGTCACTCATCTCTTTCTAACTCGTTGCATCTCTATCCCTTTTGTATCGGCCTGGTTTCCGGCGTTGACACTTTGAAATTAGAATGTCACGCGTGGGTGCGCAAACGCAACTCATTGTTACTGATTATGAATGAGATCTATCGTAGTCAAAAATGGGAACGTTTCAATACATAAGTATTATATAACGATTTGCAAATATACACTGAGCTAAGACTAACAAGTATGAATTATCTTCCACAGTGGCATTTTTTTGTTTAAAATAATACTAGCGAATGCCCGCGACTTCGCCTGCGTGGTTTGAGGTTTTTTGGTTCCCGCGGGAACTCCTTAATTTTCATAATATATAGAATAGTGCCAAATTTCAGCCAGATCCGTTCAGCCGTTGGCGCGTGATTGAGTAACAAACATCCATACATCCATACATCCATCCAAACTTCCGCATTTACAATATTAGTAAGATAGCTTGTTAATACATAGTGTTTAGGCAAATCGGATGTAGATTTATACAAAGTTTTAGTATAATTTTATACATACACGTTTTTCAGTTAATTTTTATCTGTTAACAAAAGGAAATAACTTTTTGCGGGTAATTTACCTATCATGTAGCCGATTAATATTCTTAAATCATATCTAATCATGATTTTAAATAACTTACTTCCCAATTACTTAATTCGATGAATCATAAAAAAACATTTGTATCTACTAATCATTCATACAGTTTTAGTGTCTTAAAAGTTGTAAAAATCATGTTACAATCTTCTATTTTGGTATAAAAAAATATTTTTACTCAATATTATTAGTAAGTACATACGTCGCGTCGTACATATTCAAACAAGTCTTTAAAACCATTACATAAGTTATATACAGGTCGAAGTGACCAACGGCACGTCTAAATTATGCGGGGTCTAAGCCAAATTAACATCTTAAAGGAGATAAATGACAAAGGGCGACACGGAAAGGGTTATCAAAGCTTAGATAAAACTGAAACGATCTGGGGTCAGTGGTTTGTAACAGAATCATGTTTTGGAATTTTGTCATGGAATTTTATATTTTCGAAAATTATTATTATTCAAGTATTAATGGCCGCGACTTTAACACCGTTTAATTAATTTTAACCCTTTAAATGCGACATATTGATGTAATGTACCGATATACTTTTATGATTTCATTCTGGTTTTATATTTCCCTTTAAGATTCTTACACATCAGAAACAGTCCTTGAAAAATTCAAATACTGTAAGTTATGTTATTTATGGCATTTTTTAAAGTTATTTATGCGTTGTTTAATGTGTAATTGTGAATAAATTTTTAGTTTCATAATTGTTCCATAGAAATGTACCTAGTAAGTATTGGTTTTCCCCGTCAAGTATATAGTTATGAGTATGGCATAAGGCTAAGTTATCTCTATTACTATTTACTAATAAACAAAAGAGGACAACTTCACATTTTGTCTATCTAATAAATATTGCTATTCAGAAATCTAACTTTAATAATAAAAAGAATAAAAATTTTATGATTTATTTTTTCATAAATTTTTCAACAAATAAAAATTAATAATCGCGCGCACATAATGTTTCAATTTTTACTGCTTTAAGACTTCACGAAATTAAACTATTGTACTTTTAGTTAAAACTAATAATGTACTTAATAGCTTTTCAGATTAATTTATGAGCATAAATTAATCTGAAAAACTATTAAGTACAAATTATGTCATCACGTGCTACTACTATTGTTATTAACAACACTTTAATGGAAGTTACATGATTTTATCACTTTTTTCCTACACGTGTATGACTAGGGAACATAAAATAGTCACCAGTTAGTTCATTACCCATTGTATTTCCACTGTTTAGTAAAGCCATCTTTAGGGTAGCGCCAAATCTTTCGGTCTTCTGCCCTTTGCATCCTATCACTGTCATTTTTGGGACATTACTTGCCGAGTTCTTCTCATGAGGACCTTTCTACTGGACCTTGTCATAAGTACAACTTAATAAGTATCGATAGGTACTTACACACAGTGTTGGTGTTATCTGGAGCTATAGGTATACACATAGATATTTTTATATACGAGTAAGGTACCCATGTGTTTGTTTTATAAAGATCCCTACGTATCGTCAAGGAGGAAGATCTATATAAAGGCTTATATATTTTATTCACCGCATGATTATTCATATGCAAAAAATATATTCTAAGTCACAATTCGCATGGATTATGGTCTAACGCCGCTGCCGGGACAAAAGCGATGGACAGCGGTCAGTCTATAAAGATGGTCCGATTAAAACCGAGGGGCACTTTTGTCCCTTATTGTGATATTTTACTAATGGGACCGCATTCCGCACCGACCGGTAGACCTGATCCAGGCAGGGCAGCGGTCATTATTTATAGTTAATTTATTATTATTTCGATACCAGAGATGAAAGGGTTAAACGTGTATGGCAATTCCGCGTTGCTAGCCGTTGGGCGAACGTTCTAATAGAAGACAACTGAATATTAAGGATGTAAGATATAAGGCACGTCATATAGTCAACACGGTATTTCCTACCTCCCTTTTAGATACATATAATATTACAATCATATTTCATGGCAGAATAATTTTAGGTTAGATATAAAAATAATTACATACCTGCGTACATCAAAAAGGTTCTAGTTTTTTTATGAGTCACATAAGCATGATTAATACATATTATGTTGATAATTTTTCCTTCAAATGCCTTACCCTCAAAGGTGAACACAGACGGCCAGCTGTACGTGGCTGTACTGAAGTTCAGTCATGAAAATAAATGGTAAAATTATGTCGTTATAATTTTACCATTGATATGGCATTTACCTACTTTAAACTTACAACAACGTTTTAATGAACGGGTCAAAGCAAAGTTGAAAAGGATTAAGTGTAACTGTAGTAGCAAAACTTAAAAGTAGTGTACTTACTATTTCGCGTATCTATAGAAACAGGTTTTGAGATGTTTTGTTTATTGCAGAGTAAAAAGGATTTATTCGAGATAAAGCCTGTTCTATTTGCTACTGATTATAGAGTAACACTATTCCATTCTCAGTTTAAATGGTCAAAAGTGACCGGGGTCCGAGAGGCCCGCGGCGCTTCCCGGTTCCCAGAGCCATTGTCCGGCATTGAAGGGTTGACAATAGCCACAAAGGGGTGTGGACAGCGCATTTACGCTCGCACCGGTCAAATGGTCACTGGTCTTAATACCAGTCATAGTTTCAATGGACAAGGAAACGTATGAATAAAAAGCTTTCTTTCTTGCCTCCTAGTTGTATGGATGATTATATTATTTAAATACCCAACAACCGTTACTCGTCAAACTTTTTTATTACAAGGGCTCGGACATGAGAAAGTTTCGGGTCGGCTTTTGATTTCCATAATTGTGTCCCAAAGATTTATCAGCTGAAAGTTAAGACCTATGCTCGTAAAACGTTCTAGTGAAAACTTGACCGACGTAAGAAACTTTTACCCTAAATTTTGTATAACGGTATACACAATTAAAAAAGAACCTGTTATTTCCGAAAGAAAATAGATTAATACCACTACTCTTAATTTCACACATGAATATTTATTTTTAATCCATCTTCCAAAGCACTATGCAAATAACGCGATCGCATTCATCTTACAACGAAAACATACCAAAATGGGACTTCTTATTTGTGATGCAAAAAATGCAACCCTTAACTTAACCCTTGGCCTCTCCGACCCTAAGACAGAGCGATCTGCATAATCATAAATTAAAAACATACCGTGGAAGTTTGCATGACAAAAGCCCGCTGACCGTATGCATTCCCACACGGCACAAACAGGTTGAATGCAAGTGCATTTTAGCAATCTCTAACGGTACATTAGGGTATTGTCCGAACTGACCGTTGGGCCTAAGAGACCGCGAGGATTCGGCGCAGGGTTGCATGCAAATCATTATGCAAGATGACCGTTAGATGCGACAAAGCCGATGCTGTGTGTGTGATTTATATGTTTTTTATTTAAATCGGTATAACGGTTTTGTAGACTCCTGCAAAAATGTTATCTTCATTAGGTATCCATTTTTAGGAAGATTCGTCATACAATTTTTTTTATTATCTAGTTGGAAAAAACTTAATTTAAAATCTGCATAAATATAACGTTGATAAACTTTTATGGAATTTTTTTACCTAAAATAATTATCATATTTTGTATCAAATTTCACTAAATATTCTCAACTAGCTGATGCCCAAACAAACACACTTGCGCATTTATAATATAAGTATGATATGATAATTGCTTTCGATACATCTTTTTCGATTTTAGATAAGCTAAGTCAGACTACAATAAACAATACCTTCTAGTACCTAATACATATATTATTTTCACAATATCTTAACCGCAACACACTAACACGAACCAGCTGCAGAAATAAAGACGTAAAGCTATAGAAATGATGCAATCGAGAGTTATAAATTTTCCAGTCACCGTGTAAAATACAATTGTTTTGAACACCATACAAATATACATACTTAAACTTAGTTATTTGAACCGCAAAACTCTTTACTAATAGCATTAGGGATCTACAGACATACCAACTTTAAACGCGAACTTGGATCAAAGAGGGAAATTGGCGAGACCCGCATAATATGCGAATTCATTTTGAGTGTTCAGAATCTTTTACTTTAAAGATAAAGCTGGTTTCCTTGCAACGTTATTCTTCACATTATGTATTGTAAATTTTAAATTAGTATCTTATTTGCTGAAATAAAGTCCATATTATCGTCAATTACCTAAACAACCTTACGTTTTGTAAAATAGTCTTGCAGTATTCGTATTTTTCCTAATATTCATAAAATATTTAGGAAGTCGATATTTTTTAGCGTATGATCTTACTTCGATGCTTATAGTCAATTGTCCAGTCAGTCCGACTGAATTCAACGATAATTTACTGGGTACTTGTGATATTATCGGCGTTCGCAGTCAATTTGTTGGTGCGTCTGTATACGGGCTAACTTTCGGTCATACCTATTTATAATTTCACTTTACGAGTAAAAACGCCCCGATGCTATTAATGAGACATATTTTTATTCTAAGATGGAGATTGACACAATTATTTGTCTTGGAAATAAACATTGACATCACCATTTATTAATTTTACATTTTAATCACCTCATGGTACTGTATTTTAATTTTGAGTTTTGAATGGTCATATGTGATACAGCTAATATAATTATAATGGACGTATATATAATGTAGTCCTTGAGGGTAGAAATTAAAAGATCTAAACCTTTTGTGAGAGAACTGGCTTCCGAGTGGACATAATACATCAATGCTACTTTGCGGCTGGTTCCGGCACGAGGATGGTATACGAGTATCCTTAGAATTATTAAAACCGGTATTATCTTTGACATACAAAACCAATTATAATCAATTTTATATATATAGAACTAGACGATGGCCTCGTCCGTGTAAATTTAGTTTTTTTGAGAAATTCCTTGATTCTCCGGGATAAAAAGTAGTAGGACGAAAACTATCTCCGTACCATCGTCAAATAAACGATGCAAATTCTCAGTACTCCCGGAGTTAGGAAATTGGCGGTGTTTCACCCCCGTGTCTCGGAGAAGCACGTTAAGCCATCGGTCCTGCGCCTGATCTCCGTTCGTATCGGCTATGAGAGTAAAGGAACAGAGAGTGTACCTGTGTAATCTCTCTGGAGACAGACCGCCGTGGCTAAATTCGATCGGGAGGACATTCATTCATACTTAAATTTCATAAAGTATAGTGTGTAGGTTCCAATCATATCATACTTAATATTATAAATGCGAAAGTGTGTTTGTTTGTTGGTTTATCTTTCAATCACGCCTCAACAGAACAACGTTTCGGCGTGATTTTTGACATAGGTGTAATTGAGGACCTGGAGAGTGACATAGGCTACTTTTTATCCCGGAAAATTAAGGAGTTCCCGCGGGAATAACAAAAAACTTAAACCACGCGGACGAAGTCGCGGGCTTCAGCTAGTTTTGAGTAAATATACCTACTATGACTTTGCCTTTTGACATAAAGCTGACTTTGCTATTGCTCTAACTGCCTCAATAATATCGGGTGGTGTTCTCCCGCAGGCTCCCTGCCGCCGTCGCCGGCGGACAGCGGCGTGTCGGACGTGGAGTCGTCGTCGTCGGGCGCGGGCTCGGCGGAGGAGCTGAAGGCGCGCCTGCAGCCGCCGCCCGCGCCCTTCCACGCGCCCTTCCTGCCCTTCTACCAGCAGCACCAGATCGCGACCTCGCTGCAGCACCACGCCGCCGCGCACCACAGGCCGCCCGGTGAGTGCACACCCTTCATTTATATCTATGCATTTGTTTCACGCGCACTCTCTCTCTGCATCGTATTCCTCATTACTGAGGGCCGTGACCCCTTTCCATTAATGAAATAATGGTAGGAGTTTTCTTGGGATAACAATGCGGTTCCCACGTCCTTCCGCATACGACACCAATGAGAGTATTTAAACTCTTAGGTTTTTGTAACGATTATTATGAGATGTTATGGATAATAACCGCGACCGACGGCTTAGCGTGCTCTCCGAGGCACGGAGGGAACGAAAAGGCCAAATTTGAAACTCTAAATTCAGTTACCCATCCAGTTACCGACTTGTGTCAACGTTGCTTAGCCTTCGCAATCGACTGATATGCGTTGTCCCACCTAGGCCGCTCGTCCCTCAAGCGCATAAGTCCCACGAACTTATTTGACCCGGTGGCCAAAATTTGAATTAATTTTTGTGCCTGTTTAGTTTTTGTTTTATTTTCATATATTATATTAGCGATGCTGGTCAGATAAGTTTGACAGACTAATCTAAGAACATATATATGTATAGGCCAAAGAATACTTGAATTCAGAGCCGTTAAAAAATTCGAATAAGTAAATCTATGTTTTTAATATGAATTGTATATGTCACCGTAAGATTGTAATCTAACGCTTTTTTTTTCGATAGATTGTAAACATTCGAAAGATTGTGAACCGTTCAATGTTTTAAGTGTCAAGTTTTGAAATATTCATTGTATTTACGTTTTCCTGTCTCTTTCTTGTAGGTTAGGTTAGGGTTCGACATAAATAATAGGTTCTATCGGGTTAATAAACCTAACAGATTACAATCTACCGAAAAATAATCCGTTATATTGTAATCATTCGACAGTTTACAATTTCACGAGTTAGATTATAATCTAACGGTTTTTGTAATCTTACGGCGACATATTATACAGTATGTCAAGTGTAGGGATGATAATGTTAACTAAATCAAATCAGCAGATCTTTATCAAACGTCGTAACGCGTTGGTACTCATTTTTATGCCATGTTTCAGACTTATTAGGTTTCTCTTTGTATTGAGAAACTCATAGGTTTAATTTTACTACTGCACAATATTGTGAGGCACTTATTTTTTAATCGTTAGGTACCTACTACCTACCTAAATCAAATAAAAGAAAAACCCATAATTATTTTATTTTGTTAATTACAGCGAATTATGTAAGCTTCATTGTTCCTTGATTATCATATATTTTATTATCACAAGCGAATGCTCCCGGCTTCGCTTCCGACTTCCGAGGGAATCTCAAAAAATCCATCAGTGGTTGAGTCCGCACTTCTGTACATTATACCCAGAGATAACTTGTCCAAAGTTATTTTTCTCAATTTTGTACCTATCTATCTACTTGTACTATATCAACGACCTCAATTTACATAGACGGGCCCTGTCAAACAAAGAATGTGAACTTATTTTAGTAACGCAGTCTAGTCTGAAAAGCGAGACAGAGCTTTTGCGGGGACAAAGACAGGCTTATACAGGTGTGGAGCGCGCTCTACAGGTCGGACGCCCAATTTTTTTCTATGAAAGGGCCCCATCCAATATATAATATATCGATGTACTATATACATAAATTAGAATCTCATAAAGTTACCGACTAAACAAAATACCGTACACAAACACTTGTTAATACCAAATACTCGTATATTATTGTTCAGCGAGTGTGCAGGCAGTAGCGTCGGCAAATAAAAATAAATGAAAATGAAAGATGTAGCAACAGCTATTGTTTGGGCGGGAAGGTGACCGGTGAACGACCCCGGAAGGTGACCTTACTACCAGACACCACTGCAGTCGCCAACTGGGGGTTTTGGGAAACGCGCACGCTCGCACAATGCAGACTGTCTTGATACTTGGCCCTCTATTTTGATCTAGATGGTGCCCGCGACTTCGTCCGCGTGGATTTAGATTTTTGGTTCCCACGAAAACTCTTTAATTTTTCAGGATAAAAGTAGCCTATGTGTTATCCAGACTATAATCTATCTCTGTTCCAAATTTCATCCAGATCCGTTCTGCCGTTCCCAATTACCAGAACGCCAAATCGCTTGGCGGCACGTCTTTGCTGGTAGAATGGTAACTAGCCACTGCCGAAGCCTCCCACAAGGCCAGACCAAAGTAAACTCAGAAATTATAAATTCCCAAATTGACCCTGCCGGGAATCGAACCTGGGTCTTCCAACGTTAAGACAGAAGCGCTCACCACTTCGCCAGGGAGATCATCAAGATGTCGCTTTAATAAAACCACAGAATATAAAACGAGCTTTAGGACATCATCCAAGTACTTGCTGTGACACACTGCGTCGCCTGTGCCGTGTTGTGGTAAAAAGCGTTTGTTTTTGGTGTCGCACTTCCGGGGGCTTGCTGCACTGGCTGGCAGCCAGGTGGCCTCCATGCCGTATCCATTGCACTCGAATATTATTCACAAATAACACTGATATCCAAAACTTTAAGCCATATAATCTCACAGAGATTCAATATCCTTAAAAATTTAGAATAAAAAAAAGATATTGAAAAAAATATATTGCATGTATTTTTATTTTTTTTTAGTGTCCAAAGAATTGTTGTTAGAAAAACTTTAGGCTGCGTCCATTTTGAAAAGTTGGTTAGGAAAATCCTGGAAAATCCTCAACAGAATGTATCGCGAGATTAATAGTGGTAATTCTTAGACCAAAGACTAAAACACAAATATTTCAAAAAAGTTGGATTTCAAATGTTTTTTATTATTCTATTACAATTAAGCCTTTGACAGTGATCACCTGCATTGTAACGGTGTAGTCTAAGATGTTTAGCTGGCCAACATTCCTTGGCCTTCTTCATTTCCCAGGAATGAGTATATCTTAGTGTCTGTGTATATCAATACCCGGTCGTAAAACTCTCGAATTATTCGGCAGCTCAGCGGTAAGTCGCGCTGCACTCGCCACATTTTGCTCGCGACAGAAAAAACGCGATAAGTACGTTTTTATAAACAACGCTATCAATTCGGCGACGGATTTAGCTCCCGCAGCACGGTAGGATTTACAAATTGATGAACCCAATGTTCACTAGTGATGGCTGTACCTACCTCACACATTTTTTAAATCGATGACTTTGACTGCAAACTTATCGATAAAAAAGTGTAAAAACTCAACTGCAAACTCCCTTCATTAATTAATAGACATCATAAACACATTAAAGCACCATAAGGTAACTTAGTATGTCCAAAAGTCCAATCTGCACTTAACCAGCGTGGTGGAATATTGATAAATCCTTCTCATTCTGAGAGGATACTTGTACTTAGTAGTGAGCCAGAAATGTGTTGAAGTGAGTTAGACGCATAGGCGTGATCCTAATCGTTCACTGTAGCCAGTAAAAGCCTGTCATCTATAATCATACTAATATTATAAATGCGAAAGTCAGTTTGTTTGTTGGTTTGTTGGTTTGTCCTTCAATCACGCCGCAACGGAGCAACGGATCGACGTGATTTTTGGTACGGCTATAGTTGAGGACCTGGAGAGCGACATAGGCTACTTTTTATCCCGGAAAATTAAGGAGTTCCTGCGGGAAAAAACTTAAACCACGCGGACGGAGTTGCGGGCATTAGCTAGTTTATACTAAGAAAATAATTAATTTGACCTAAATTGTAGCACATTGATGTCATACTTAATTCGTTTTCCCAAAATTGGGTCCATAATTATTATATCAGGTTACTTACCCACCATGTAAAACCCTACTATTAAATCAATTCGAGAAAATAGCAAATAGAAATATTACTCGTTTCATCAATTTGTAATTATTCTAGGATAAATTATAATATGCATCTTACTACTAAAAATACATTTCGAAAAACACTTTGCTATATCATAGTTTATTCATGCAATTTACTGTGACACTTGTGGGAATGTAATATTAGTATTAGATATTATTCTAGGTGACCTATAATTAAAGGGAAGTACCAAGTTAGGCATCAGTCATACGATTTTATTACATGAACACGAACCATATTAATTAATTTCATATTATAAACAGCTAGAACCTTTGAGAGTAAAAATATCAATACCTGCTTGCTACGGAATACTTAAATTAGTTAAAGAAAAGTAAAAGATTTCGCAGTGTTGGTTCTTCAATTAAATAACTTTTGGATATATAATTAAATCCAAAAGCTGTCCTTTGACGAATAATTAGATACCTAGATAAAATTGGAATCGCTTGATTTGTATAGCAATACATCAGCTGTCATATTCTAACAAGTCTTTAAGATTATTTAGTAGGTACAAATTGTAAAAAAATGGAATTTGATCTCGGCTAAAATGAGTAAAGATTGCAATTAACTCTGCAAATCTATTACTTATGTACTTTAATATGCACCTGATCTCATACTTGTAAGTGACGAGTTGTAGGTAATTATAGATATGTTTCATTGGTACATGCAACATCTTGTTAAATAAGCAAAGCAATCAAAGTAACATGCATAATAATAAAAAGAAAAAAACAATGACTTCCTATGGGATTGTGAAAAACCCTATATTCGCAAGGACGAAGATGCGGGAATTATCTAGTAAATATTATAATCGAGACACAAGAAATATGTTGTTAGATATACATCAATAAATAATAATCAGCAAACTAAATATTTTGGTTTAAAAATAAAGCACAACGTTCTAAAAAAGTAAAATAAAGATCTCTACCTTTAGTCGCATCATGCATGAATAGTTTGGTCTCATTAGTTAAATTAAATATAGTTTTGGGTACAATAAAACAAGTTTTTAAGCTGATAAGGTTCTTTAAAAAGAAAAGAAGAAGTTAAAGATAAAAATATTAAAAAAAATACCGATCAAACTCGATAAGCCTTCGGCGCATCCCTAGCGCGGAACCAGTTGGCATAGCGATGCATCGGACGCCTGTCCTCAGCTATTTGACATTGTACAAGGTCAGTGCTCCTTATAATAATATAAAGATGCAAAAACTCCGCCCGTCTCCCGCCCGCCGCCCGCCGCCCGCCCGTACGCCCGGCGCATGCGAAATAACCACTTTCGATTGTTGCATTTCAAAATTACTAACTAAGCTCCAGCACAACTTTGACTTTTGCTAACATCAACTTGGTATGACTCCTGCGTTTCATTTTGCATTGCAAATTATAAAACTCCTATTCGTTATGAATATGATATTATTCATTCGTTATAAGAGACAGACAAAAACTACCCACGAAAACTTCAACCTTTCTTAATTTAAGTTGTTAATTATTAGTTATGTTCTGTAATTATTTTATACTGGATGATTCCCGCGACTTCGTCCGCGTGGACCAAGTCTTTTCGATTCCCGCGGGAACTCTTGAATTTTCCGGGATTAAAAGTGGCCTATGCTCTTTCCCTGGATAGAACCTACCCTTGTACCAAATTTCATTAAAATCGGTTGAACAGATAAATTTTTTGATTCCCGCGGGAACCTTTGAATTTTCCGGGATAAAAAGTAGCCTATGTCCTTCCCCGGGATACAACCTATCCCTGTACCAAATTTCATCAAAATCGGTTGAACAGATGGGCCGTGAAAGCGTAGCAGACAGACAGACAGACAGACAGACACACTTTCACATTTATAATATTAGTATGGATATTAGTATGGATATTATGATTTGTATTACTATTGATATAACTATTATTGTAATTTTCTCATTCCTCACTGCATTTTGTAAACCTACCATACTTAAATTTTGAAATGTTTTTATCTAAAGGTCTTTTGTCTATAAGTCTTTTTGTAATTTATATATACTTTATTTATGCATGAATATTGTTGGTTGGTCGAATAAAATAAAATAAAATGAAATTTAAACAGGAAATTTCACCTTTTGTGTGACAAAAGCAGTTTGACTCCAAGATACCATATACAATACAATACACATGAAGCTGCCCAAAATATTTTGAATAGATAAATTAAAGAGGATTTTCAATAGATGAACATAAAAATTATGATGACACTGAATAATAAATCAAAGTGCAAACGGCAACGAGTAACATAAGCACGAATAACGGAAAAGATAAGATTGGACACAATGAAATGATAACAGGACAGGAAAGGAACCATAGCAGTGTGTCACGTCCTTTGCGTTGTTTTTATTATTCTTTTCATACATTTTTTACCTACATTGCTACAAATATAGTGACAGGTCCAGTTGCAAATGGAGTTTCTCAGGAATCGTGAAAAGTTTCATTTTTTCACTAAATCAACCGTACTATTTAACAATGAATTCATGATTTTTCCGAATATATGGTACATGTATCAGAGAATAAAGGAAATAATTTCGTCCAAAATATTCTTGCCCTTTGCCTGATAAGCGAATTTATATTATCGATTCTTTCTTTGATTTCCTTTGCTTTTTTCATTATACCAGCTTCGTGTAAAATAATAAGCATACAACATATAACCTAGGTACACAGACGTATCGGTAAATAGATAGATGTTATTACACAAAGTCCGTAAACCGAACATGAATATAGTACTCATCATTTTAGTAGGCTATTGTACTCGTTGGAGGCTGTTGTTAGCGTCGTGTCGTGTTGGAAGGCGTGCGGTGTTGCAGTAACCACACACGAAATTTCGATGTTGCAAACGCGTTGCGAAAGAGCTCCGGCGCTACCATTGTCAGACTGGCGAAACACACGACCTTCCTACACGGATTGGGCAGCCGAAACCTGATTTGAGTATGTGCGACCGTAACGCAGTACAATCGATCGAACCTACTGATACACGTGCCACTGAAAGTTTTGTAACTCGTATAAATGAAAATGAAATGGTTATAAGCGTGAAATATCTTCACAGGGATCACAAAGAAATGTCAATGATTATGTTTTACACTTTTTACGTACAAATACTGCGTTGTTAGAAAACTTAAATTATGCTAAAACTCTTTACCTTGTATGCATCTTTCTGTAAAGAAATCTGCCCTTTATGGGCTAGTTAGCTAGTGAGTATATATCGACTACATATATAATATGTCGAGTTTTTCTGATATCAATTGAAAAATTTATAGATAAACTCATCTGAATTTTGAAGATAAACTTATCTGAAATTTGAATAAGAGTGTTTAAAATTCAGAATTTGTAAATCACTAAGCAAAATCTTCATAAGTTAACAAACCCTTGAATAGCAAAGCATGTGTCGATATGGGTAACGGTCTGTGAATTCAATTCGAACATACTGTGACGCAATCCACATTACAATTCTTTGGAACCTCTCGTTTGCCAGCACGGTGTGGAAGACTGTTTCACATCGCCCTACGTCACGAGATTGGCCAATCCAGCTTCAAGGCTCTGATGATTAGGCCTGTGATGCGAGCGATATCTGAATTTTTACGTTTCGACACATTTTCTAGTTAAATTAGATACATGTTTAACATGTCTTTCAAGGTTTTTAACGTTTTGGAGTGGGTTGTTTAATAGAATCACCTAACCTCCTAACTCTACAGTCTCTATTAGTGTTCAAAGGTATCTATTCATAAATTTTTATTACTTTGTTGATTAGGTATATTTTATTTCTTTTTCTCAATCAGTGATTTCCTTTGTAACGTCCATTTCCAATATGAATAGGAATAGATAAGTCAGTAATACAGCAGTCACCGATTGGACATGATTGCGTGATATCCTCAGCCCGCTGCCCGCCTGGTATCGCCACGGTTGTTTTTCTATTTATCATAGTGACCTCAATCCGTCTGTCAGTTTCACGACAGGTTACAGTAGCTTCTATACTGTTAACGCTCCCAAATCACATCCTTTATATCTATTAAGATTGTTGGTTACCGTATTCCTATATTTCCTAACAGATTTTAACGATAGATTTGAGAATTTTCTTTATCACCAACAGAATTAATTCGTAGCACGGGTAAGATAAATTAATAAGACAATTTTATTATTCGTTCTGAAGTAAACTGCACAGTATTTAAATACTGTGTTTTGGCACTTAAATAATGTTTATTTGCCATAAATATCACCACATTCTGATAAGATTCCAGTTGGCATAGTTACCTACATGTTTTAAACTTCTTATTAGAAGTTAGTCGCAGTTATTTTATTTAAAAAGTAGATGATGTCCGCGACTTTATCCTCGTTTAGGTTGTTTTAATTTCGTGGTAACTCGTTGTTTTCCCACCAATGTCGTCAAAATGGATTGGGATAGTCAGACAAACAGGCAGACACACTGTCTCATTTATAATATGATGTATATAATATGAGGTATGGATTTAGATACATCACCTGAAAACGAAATTAAAATTAAAATTGTTGGCAGAAACAAACAGGAAAAGCGCCCGCCGTGGAGTGATGTAAGTCGGGCCGAGTATTCCGATTTGGAAGTTCGCGAATGTCAATAATAAGCGTTCCGGTCCCCCGAGAGGCGGCGCGGGCGAAAATAGTCGCCAACTATTAATATGAGCGCTAGTAACTCCGGCGAGCTGCACTGCCCTTGAATCGGGCCGATCACCTCGGCGCACGCACACACTCACAGCTAGTACGTTAGAAGCGCGCACACGCACGCGTTATCGCGATGCAGCGCTGCGAAATAGACGCAGCGATCATTTTAATTTCCATTTCGTTTGTGCAAATATGTCACGCTTCGCACCGAGAATTTGCATGTTGTTCTTTTTTTATTGTTTAATTTTAAAGCATTTGTTTTCTAGAATCCATATTCCATACTGATATAATAAATGTGAAAGTTTGTCTCTCTGTATGTCTTCTATGCTTTTAAGACCCATCCGTTCAACAGATGATGACGAAACTTATTCAAACATCCCGTTGAAATCAAAAGAGTTTCCTTTTAATTTTTCAATAACATAAATCTACGCGGACCAAGTCACTGGCATCGTCGAGTTCATTATAAATCAATTTATCTGTCGTCTGACTTCTATCTTTCCCATAATTTGTCAGAAACAGCATCGAATACTTTATTTAACGGTTTCTTAACCTATAGAGCTTATAGTTCCTCTATCCTTGGAATAAGATGTTGTTACAAAACTGAGCATTTAGGTTTGGCAAACACTTTCAATGCAAGATAACTGCTATAAAGATAAGTGTACAAGGCAGCAATCGTCTCAACTCTTTGTCCAACACTGGGCCGCACAAGGAAGCCGCGCGCGCCATCTGTCGTGCGCGGCCGCTTGCGCAACTCGACCCACTTGCGCCGCGGCCGCTGCCAAACGCCTCGACTCCTCTACAATTACATATTTGTGTGTCGCAACATTCGTCGCATCCGAGTTGAACGGCCCGCGACCTTGAGCGTTGCGCAGCGCACGCGCCGCTGAAAGCGAAAGGACCGTGTGGATCCCGGAATTTAGTACAGTAACGTGAGACGTCGATGCTAAATCTGGGAAAGCGTTGCTACTCGATGTACGTTTCGTATCTTTGGACTAACCCAACCCAACCAAATGTAGTGATGCTCCTCCTACCGAACATCTTTCCATCAGGTAGAAAGCAATTCCTTAAAACAAGAGTAGGCGCATATTGTGGTTTTCTTAATTTATCACAGTAACTTGAGACGATCTTGTGGTCTTGTGCTCCATAGTAAAGCAGCCACCAAGAGTCACCAGACTTATGATCTTATCAAGTCCAAAACATTTTGATTCATCATTTGGTAAATCAATGTAAGGTTTTCCCATCTTTGAGTAAAAACCGTCGCGTCGTGTACCTAATAATTACATCAATATAATATCTATATTTATGTAATTTTTAGGTATAATTAAATCTGAATCTGAAATGAATCTGAATCTATGTCCATTAACAACGACGACGTACCTAACATTAACAAATGTTGCTCTTTCCTCATGAGTCATGTATATTGCCGTCAGGTGGCAACCTGAAACCTTCAAAACAAGAAGAATCCAACAATTACGTGGATGCCAAATCTCAACGCGTCTACAGCGTTACATCAATCTGAAGGTCCTTCCGACAAACATCTTTCTCACCACCTGCACCTTCAAAGTGATAAAAGACATCGATAAAATCCATCGTCATGAGCTTAAAACATTTTTATTCTTCCGTCATTATTTGCACGTAAACTTTTGGGTTTATGTAAATTATTTTCTTAACCATCATGCTATGAGCATTTTTTTCCAGACGTCCCTGTGTCTGAAAACTTAGCACCTTTAAAAAAAGAGTTCCTAAATTCATCAAATCTTGTTACCACTACCAGAACCACTGCTTTGCAAATTGACACTGTCGAAGTTAAGCTCAAACAGTGATATTTTTGTAAAATTTTGGAATCGCACGGAGGCGTTGAGCTGGGTCATTTCTATCGTTTTGTCAAAAGTTCCCCAAGAGTCCCAAATAAACCAAACACGTTAGACTTTACAACGATAGCGATAATCGGTGACGGTTGATCAGAAAACAACAACAGACTGAATTTCTCTGCGGTTCCGTCGCTATATCGGGTCATATTATGCGTACGTGACCTACCAATAGCAACGCACTAATCAGAAAACCACAGTGAAGTCCCATCCTATCCATGAATCACAACAAAGTCTGTACTAATGCGTCATGATATTGTTTAGTACCAGTGGTCGTGGGCTTAGGTTTAGAATAATTATATCTAGTACTACTTTGCTATATTGTTGTTTGTTACTGATAACAACCGGGATCGACACATGATTTAAGATGCTCTCCGATCACCTAGACAATGTAGTCTATAGAGAGCTTAATTCAAACAAAATGACTATAAATCTTGGTTAGCGTTTAAACAAGTGTAATCGCTATACTTTGTCTACAAACAGCTAATTTCAGTGTACATTTTTAATTTTTATTCGGTCATTTAGGATTGAAATTCTAAGCACACTTTGGTAGAGTATCGGGAACGGAGAAGAAGAAAACTCATTAGTTTTTTTTATAAATATATGTCTCCTAAAATTCACCGCCATCTTCCTTGGGAAATACTTCAATCTCAATACAAACACAGACACCTACCTGAAGTGCTACAAATAGCATTTTATAGCTTCTCGACATGATTGGCGCACCGGCAGAACTCGATAGATGTGTTTCCAAGATTATTGCAAAAATCTTTTTTGATTTAAATTTTTGATGATTTATATGTACTTACTCAGCTATTTATAAATACATTACCACTACAGCCTATTAACGTCCCACTGCTGGGCACAGGCCTCCACTCTCATAGGAGAGAGGAAATTAGAGCTTAGACCCACCACGCTGCTCCAATGCGGGTTGGCGGGCTACATTACACTGTTCTCAAATTCTGGGGCATCTGGAAGAAATCTCTTCAAGAAATAAGTTGTCCTTGTGCATGTTCTTTAAATTTTTATGTTTTAGTTTTGAAGTTTCTAGTACTAAATAAATAAATAAACAAAGTTATTATAAGCTTTGATTCATAAACACTGCCTTAACTGTTGATTTGAATTGCTTCTATAGACGTTCTAAAATCTAAAGGGCCGTTCTGTTCCCCATAAATTACTTTTAATGCTCTATGAGTCATGAGAGAGGTGTTTCCGCAGAAAGTTAAACCCGTATTTGGCATAAAGGTAAATAAGCTTAAATTTTTCCGTCGAAATCACTCCAAAACAAACGTGGGCCGGTATGATGGTTACTAATTGGTCATGGCGTTTTCAATAACCAGAAGTGGAACAGCCAACGAGGCCCAATTTGAATTGAAGCCCGTTAATTACAACTGCCCACACCAGACGTTCGCGATCGCTCCGCATATTACAACGACCCAATTCCACAATCTCAGCCTACTTCCCCGGAAACCCCGCGAGTATTTTACGATAGGTATAAAAACAGAGGGCGTCCAGGCGGCCTACATACGCGCTCGACTGGTTTCCTGCCCGTTTTAAAATTATCCGCTCGTTCCCGACGAGGCGGCAAGGGCGCCCTTTACAGACCAAAGCGCCCCATACTCTAAATAGAATTATACTTGGCTGTCTTTGTTGCTGATATAATGTTAACACGTCCATACGTCGATGTTGCGTTGACACGAAAAGATTACCAGTATCAGTTACGACAACAGGTTACAACATTGCTCTACATTGACAAATTTTGATAAGCCACCTTTCCTGAAGAATTCGGAAAACGAAACTTCTTTCCACTCGTAAATCTAGGACTGAAGAGTGCAAAAGTCTTGTCTTATGAAACAATTTTCGAGTGCACAGTGCTCCTATTGGACGTTTTGGGTTATTATTCCTTTGATTGTTCATTAATTAAACCTACCTCAACCAACTCCACTTAAAGTTACTAATACAAACTCAAACTCCAATGAAAACGATGATGAAATTCAGCCATTATTTAAAAGGACACGATGAAAACGAGGATGATGTCTACGTGTGCGTGCATGGCACTAACGGGGTCAGTGTTAGACCGCATAGCGTTGCATAAATAGACGCACTATCCCCCCCCCCCCCCTTCCCCCGCTCCCCCTCTCGCCTGCTGCCCTTTGCGCCTCTCCCATTCGCTCTGATGCACTCTCAGATCATCTCATAGTGCCACTTACATATCTGGCAACTTATAAGACCCAACTTGTTCGGGCAGCCGACTTTTTCGCACATCTGATCCCTTGTACCTACTATAGGTGTGTTGGAGATTGGTTACAATTTATCCATAGCAGACTCTCATCTGTAGATCTTATTTGGAAATTAGGTTCAGGGATGTTCTTTGTTAGAATTTATGAAATATTTTATTTATTTTGTAATGTATGGACCTACGACAACAATAACAGTAATTAATTCGAATTATTTTTATTTTTATTTCAATGATTGTTATTACAAAACACATGTTATGACGTCATAGAGTTACAGTTCATATACCTCTGAAAGCAAATAAAATAGAATGTATTTCTTTCACAATGCATAGTATTTATTAAAACCATGAACACAATAGAACAGAAGTATGAAAATATGTCACGGTCTGTTATTTCGGTTTAAAAACTATTTATTTTATCATTCGTTACGGCATATGAAAAAAAATCTGTAAACTATGGTAGTTATATATAATATAACTACCATAGTTTACAGATTTTTTTTCAATTTTCAAAGTCCTACTGGCGATTTTCAGTTATCATTAATTCGTCTCCTGAATGAATGCCATTTACCTACTAGCAATTAATTTTGGGCTTTAAAATATAAAGTGCAAATTGCCAGCCGTTTTCCAGTATTTTAGTTTTGCTTCTCACTCGGTTTTGACCTACATAAAATGTACCTAAGTCCATCGGATTTTCTTCTTCACGAGTCAAATGTTTATAACTTCGTCCAGGTGGATTGAGGTTTTTTTGTACCTGCGGGAATTCTTTAATATTCCAGGATAAAAAATAGCCTATTATATAGTGTATAGTTAAGTGTTATTCCGGTCTATAATCTATCTCTGTGCCAAATTTCATCCAGATCCGTTCAGCCGTTCTGGCGTGATTGCGTTACAAACATCCATCCATCCATACATCCATCCAAACTTTCGCATTTATAATGTTAGTATAAAAGTATATATAACTGATGGATCACAAAATTTTTGAATTTGAAACGCTCGATATCGATACGCTGGTTCAACCATTAATAGATTGTAGTTTATGCTTTAATTGCAGCAAAACCTATCGTCTAGGGAGCCTCTTTAGAAGAGCTTATTGTCCTACAAACTGCCTTCACCCTGTAGGAAGTACCAGTCGGATGCCGCACGCGAAGTGCTTTGGTTTCGCAATCAGTTTCCCCGCGGTTTGCGCTGGTGCCAAAACCGCGCTTCCAGCACGGCTTCCAAGGTTGTCATCCTCTTGTGACTAAAACTCAAAACAAAACATGGCAATAAAAGTTTAATGGTCGGTAACAATAGTGCAGAGCATTTGAAATAGCCAACTTCCAGAACTAAATTCTAATTCTGATTATTGTCAGACTAGCTGATGCCCGCAACTTCGTCCACGTGGAATTATTTTTTTAACTCCCACGGGAATACCTTAATTTTCCGGGATAAGAAGTAACCTATGTTACTCTCCAGGTCCTCAACTATACTCATGCAAAAAATCACGTCGATCCGTTGTTCTGTTGTGGCGTCATTGAAAGACAAACCAATAAACCAACAAACGAACATACTTTCGCATTTATAATATTAAACTATTATAATATTAAACTATGGTATCAGTCGCGCTATACCAGTTAAGCTGTATCAATCATTGTTGCGATTTGCCTTAGTGAACTTTAAAGTATTTGAATTGGCCTAATTTATGCTATGCTTTCTGTGGAAGTGGATTTGGCCGAAAGCTGTCATTTTACTCCCCGGGATAGGTATGTTTTTAGTATAGACAAAATATGCACTTTATATAATTAATTTTCCAATAACAAAAAGGGAAAATGGCTTGAAAAAGCGTGATTTATAATGTAATTTCTTATCAGGTAACAATCTAATAAGAATATATTTTTCAAGTGTAACTTATTTATTTGGCGCAAGTAGTAGTAACCCTGTGTGGGTACGCATTCGGCGGGTTGCAAAACTGTAGTTTGAATAAATTCGGCGCATGGGCAGCAGGGCCGTGGGAATATGGGACGCACGAAATTAGAGCGGCCATTTTGAAAATTATTGTTGACACAATGATATAAGATATTAAACTTAAGCTTCATATCTCGTGTTTTTATTCATATTCATGGCTTCAAGATTGTCTCATGTTTAAGATCAGTTTTCACTACCCTTTTTATACGACTGCCTGATAAAAAGAGTATATTGTTTTCAGGGTTCATGTATGTATGTATGTATGTATGTATGTATGTGAGTTTGTATATTCGACCATAACTTCTATACGCCTAAACCGATTTTGATAAATGAGGTATCGTTAGAATTCCTAGCTTATTCCGGGTGACATAGGCTAGTAAAATTTAAAAAAAAATGATGGTCCCGCATTAAAGACTAAAGTTAAATATTTTTTTTCAAAAATAAGATTAACTATAAAATCATCATCTAGAAAATGATGAGTAGATTCCAAAAATATATAACACTATATTTCAATATCTAGTGATTCCCAAAAAAAATATCATTTAATAAAAATGTGAATAAGATTCCATAGGTAATTATATTCACTTGTATCAAATGCAAAAGTTTGTTTGTTTGTTATTCAATTACGTCGCAGCGGATCGGTGTAATTTTTTGCATAGATAAAGATGTAATTTTATGCATAGATCGATTTAATTTTTGCATAGTTCAAGACCTGGGGAGTAGTAACATTGGCTACTATTTATCCCGGAAAATCAAACAATTCTAATGGAATTCTTGAAATACTTAAATCGGCGAAGAAATAGCTTAAGACCAACTTGTTAATTATGTATACTGTTTGGTAATTCTAAGTAATCGGATCTTAACAAAACTGACGTAACATAACATTATTCAGTTCAGGAAAATTGTCGCGGATTGTTACGCTAAACCTATCGACTACCGCTGGGGTCAGTGTTACCAGTTGTCAATATAATAAAATTAGTAGCAATCGTTCCGGCCTGGTTGGCGAGTCAGGGTCGAGTGTGGCAACGATGAAAATCTGAGCCTTGACCGGTCGTGGCCGGCCCTCAACTGGCACCGCTAACTGTCCACTTGCCTAGTCTACTAGTCACTAGCACGATGCTAGCTAGTAAATAGTAATGCATAATTCAATGGTTTATCGATCTTATCTGGGTTTTGAGTTGGATGTTAAGTGTTACTGCCAATGTCAGTCGAAAATAAAGATCCTAGAGTTAATAATGTTTTACAGCGAACGAGAGCTTTGTAGAATGACACAATGAGGTAGTGATACCAATAAGAATTCATTTTCGGATAAACTTATATTTTAGTTAGGTACGTCCGCGACTTCGTCGTCGTTGCGTCATTTTTCAATATCCCATTTTCCCAAATTTTCAAAATCCCATGGGATTTTGTATAACTCAAGCGGTTAACAGATCCGTGAAGTTACCTATGGACTATGGTAACTTACCATAGTCCTTAGGTAACTTAACGGATCGGAACCGCTTGAGCTATATATCAAAACATAGGTAATTTTTTAATTAATTAATTTAAAAATAGTCTGGACCGGATTTTGATAGGCAACCTATTTTAGGCGTATTTATCTACTATTAAATAAAAATAAAAAGTAGGTTTCATTCATTAACCAGCTCGGTGAAGATCGTCGTATATCGGGATCTTAGGCTAATGGGGAAATCTTTGATTTTCTCAGATAAAACTTTCCGGGATGCAAGCTGATGGGCCGACAAAAACAATAGTTTAGAAGATCTTGCATCATAGCATTACCATCAAATGAAATTGTAGTGAACTGAAAAGCTTTCAAGGATAAAAAATACCAATCTCAAATACTTAATCGATATGTTTTTAATTTTATCCTCAAAGCGATATAATTCGTATTGAATTTTGGAACTCTGAATATTTAACTAACTGCACGTAGTTATTGTACTGACGTAGAGCTAGTGGAATGTAATAAAAAGAATAGAAATCGTCGAACTATACTATAATATCGATACAAAATGTGCATATTTGTCACCGCGCTCGATAAAGTAGGTATTGGATATTATATACGTAACGCCTCACGCAGATGACGACGATTTCTAGTCGATATCCGTCAAACCGACTAGTGTATCGGTTGTCTACGGTAGACGTAAGCTGATACGGCAATTATACCTTTAAACGTGTAATAGGTACGCTTACTAATAATAACTCGAATAAATAATATATACTCGTATCTTAACTATTTGACCTTCAGGTCTAATGAATTAATTTAGACTTGTCCTTTTGTTTCACAAATAGGTATGATATCAGATTGGATTAAACCTAACTTTAGAAATCCATTTGCTGACATTAATATCAAAACGTTGTATACAATTTCTTGACTTAGAAATATGAATGAAAGTCGCCTTTTTTCAGTAGAAAATAATTACCAGTTTCCAAGCCGGTAGCATCCACTAAAAATAGACATGACGTTTCCCTAGAGATTTTAAGTGTTTATTAGTATGTTCTGGAAAATAACCTAATTTTTAACGCATATAAAGAAAACTGTCAAACTGTCTATCTGTTACCTTTTCACGGCTTAAAAGCTAAACTTTTCTCAAATTTGGTACAGAGATGCTTGCATCATGCATGATGCATCCCAGAAACGGATATAGGCCAATTTTTATCCCAAAAAAATCCATCCAGGTGGATTATTATTTAAAAGTTTGATATGAAAATATCGACCAAATAATAGCTATATTTCTACTCTGTAATAAAACTGATCGAAATATCCGACTCATGAGTAGGAAATACCTATTTGAATTGAACTTTAATTGAACCTCATACATAATCGGTGTAAATAAACTGTAAACAATAAAAATGTATATGTAATAATATGTATGGTAGGCAAGTAGGGCGCGGAGCGCGGATAACGAGTCGGCAACCGGAAGCCAGTGTCGGAGATGACCGGAAGGCGAAACTTCGAGAGCGGCACGCGAGCTGCGCAGGCTCAACACGTATCAAATTATGTACATCCTAGTCTTGCTTTAGACCGAGCATTTATCATCCATAATTCCATACTAATATTAAAAGATGATGCCAGCGACTTCGACCGCGTGGATTTACCTAGATTCTCTAATCCATACTTCCATGTCTGCTTCGCTTTCACGGCCCATCTGTTCAACCGATTTTGAGGAAATTTGCTACAGGGATAGGTTGTATAGGACATAGGCTTTAATAAGCCCCGGAAAATTAAAGATTTCCTGCGCAAAAAACCTTAATCCACGCGGACGAAGTCTAGGCATGATCTAGTAATTAATAATTAAACTCGTTTATTTCCGGGACAAAACGTTACTATGTATTACCTATTTTGTGATGTCACACCGGTACCGCTGAAAAAAGATTGCTTTGTTGCGATGTAATTTATAGACATTAAGCCAACAAAATATCAACAAACAGACTTTTGCATACTATTACATACAATTACATAATATATATGGGAGCTTAATACGAAAGTAGGTAAGCTCTTTTCATCTCTACCGATTTTGATAAACTTTCTCATAGCTTACATCCAAAAGAAGCAATTGCAAGGTAAAGAGTAGAGACGAAGTTAGAACTTATTACCTACTTCATCTGTGGTACAAAATTATTTCACTCTCGTAAAAACAATCTTGCTCTATGATTAAAATAGAATTCATAAAATTCTCACAAAATTTACATTTTATTAAGTGAATGAAAAAACGCTATTTCTCTTTGTTTTCTTGAATACAGACACTCAGAATTTAAATTACAAACCCTGCTAACAAAACAGGAACATAACTCCACAGTGCCACAAGACAAAGAAATCCTTAGAGTAGATTCTTAGAATGAATTCGTATTTTAGCTGGTGATAGGTATACTGATTATTTTTCTTTTCTTTAAGAAAAAGGAAAATATTATTATGTTATCAAAATTCTAACAAAATTGCGTGGAAAATATTCAATACATAATCTTGAAGTACTGTCCTTCTGAAGTTCTAACTTTTAACGACAAGATCTTTTTCCTTGACCAAACAGCATCCTCAACCGTGTAACTATTACCGAGACTCATCCATACCAAGTGATTGATCCAAGATGGCGTCCTGCAAGGAAGTGCAGGAATTCGCAACCGTGTTAGAGGACGCGGGGCGAAGGCGGGGAAGCGGTGACCTTCGCGCGTTGATGCAATGTCGCTGTGTCATTGACCACGCGCGCAAACAGTTGCAGCGAACCCCCCCCCGGCACCCGCCGCCCACCTCGGCACCCCCCTCGCCTCCCGCTGCACTCCCGCCCGCCATCTATCACCCCGCACACACCCGCGCCCGCCGCCCTGCACTAACTTTTGCCATAAGGATGTCGGCTCCTGTGTTTCGATGAACCAATTTATCGATTACTTTTTTCGATTGAATGTGATTCGCTCATCGTCGTCAAGCCAACATGTTTTTTTTAAATCGAGTTTTTTTGCCGTTTTTGGAAGATCAATTGCAGATTGCTTGAAACTTGCAGGTGACTTAAAAATTCCTAGCTAAAATGTTAATGTTGATTACAATTTCGATCAGTGAGATATTGAGAGAAATAAACCTAGTAACGAACATAGTTAAGTTTTCACAGCTGTTTGCTCGATTCAAGATCACTTACCTATAGTCTCATAGTAAAATAACAATAGGTAAGTACACAAATTAACCAGGCAAAATGGAACTCCAACTTCGATTATTTACAGTGGGTGTCGCAGCGACCTTGTTAAGTTAGCAGTGTATAAAAACATTAAACCGATATTATAACAAGGCAACAATTTCTTTAGTTACATTACATGTATTTACGTAAGCGGGGTACACGAACTCCGCGTCGAATCACCTTCGCTGCGTCCCAATATACAGGTTGAGGTCGAATCAACAATAAAAGTAGTTTTCGATAAAGCCGAAACGGCAAACAAGACGACTTTCCAGACGTCACTTAAGTTCGCGCGGGAAAGTTGTCAATGTCAAAAGTACGGACGAGTCTTCACTAATCGTTTTACAGAGATCACACAATAGTTCAAATACTTACCGATATCTAAATACCTAGGGCACAGTGCATCTCTACTGATAAAAAATCACAACTAAGTTTAACATGTACTTGGTTTTTACTAGCTTTTATCAATTTATATGCATATCGGATGCAAAATCTATATGCGTTTTATTTCTATAGTAATATGAAGTAAATGTAATAAATAAAATAAAGCAATGAAATGTAATAAATAAATTACTTATTGTAATTTTACAACTTAATCGTTATAGCATTAACACCTAAATTAATATTTTAAGCAAAGGGTTTAAGTATGTATTTTATAAGATAGAAGTCAAAATAAATTAGAAAAGTTTAATAAGAATGAATGTAATAAGAAATTTTGATTTATCGTAGCTAAAAAACTTTCAATGGTTTTTAATTGAGTCCACGAATATAAAAATAATTGAATCATCTTTTCAAAAAGCGCATCTTAAATCGGTGCAAAAAGAAAAAAACTAAGGTTGATTTTCCGTCGTGTACCTTTTAAAAATTATAACGTTTGGCCACATAATGGGTAATAAATAGTAAAGATGTTTGACTCCATCTTTAAGAATATCAATTATTTTAATTGCTTAATTAACCACGCCCTGCCTACTTAAAAACATCAATTACAGATAACGAAACATAACGCACTCTATCATCCCGTGCGAGGCCTAATCGATCCTGACCTTCCTCAACACATGCGTGCAATAGTATAGCATGGACTAAACAAATAGCGCACTAACACAAACAACCAACACACAGACACCAGATAACTGCATCCGGCACGATATTTGCATACATATTGAAGAAAAAAACATACTTTTAGGTGATAGCCTACAGGTTATCATGGCATTGGGTGCTCATGTTCCCGTCTAAATGAAAGTTATCGGTTATTGGTTCGTTCACTCGATATATGTTTTCTTAACATTTTTTGTTATATAATTAAAAAATGGTTGATTAAGGAAATTTGAGATATGAATATATTATCAATTTTATGGGACCATTTATTATTTGCGCACATAATATTTTATGTAGCAATGGTCAGGTTTTACGCGGCTGCATCAGACGGTAATGGTTTTTTTGGTGGCATTCCGAACCAGTGGTAGATTCACTTAACGATGCAAAAGCACTTGTAAAAGTTTATTTGAATAAAAAGCATTTTGTTTTTAATTTTTTTTTTTTTTATCAATATTTTTTAATACTATGCGAGTTATGGGACTGGAAATAAATTAGCAAACGTACTGCATAAATATGTTAAAAGTTAAATGAAAAAATCACCTTATCGCATCAACATCTTCATTTTCATTTATTTTACGATTAAATCAAACATATTTAACCTCTTATTATTATTAAATCATTAGCAGTTAAACTATCAAATTTTTAATATTTGCATTGTAATAAACATTTAATTAATATTCTTTATACAATTATTTTTATTTTTAATGTTTCTTAAAAAATAAATAACTCATTTGGTAGCCGGCATAGCGAATAATATGGCCGCACCGACAAAAATGTGAATTAGATAAGTGGCAGCTTCCTATTTAGATAATGAGCGGCGGAATGGAGCTGAACTGTCAAGTCCACGTTCACGCTCAAGTTTATTCGAACACCTATTTATTTATTTATTCAAATTACAACTGCAATCTTACAGGTAATAACAATTATCTAATAGAGAAATTAAAAGAAATTATACGATTTTAAATTCCATATTTAAACCGTTAAATATTTTTTTATAATATTCACGTCTCTATTCCATATCTAGTCGAGCAAAAAATAGTACGGGCAATCCAATATTTCGCATTGTTTAATGAGTTACAATCAAACAATGTATAAATTACTAGCTGATGCCCGCAACTCCGTCCGCGTGGAGGTATGAAAAATAGATAGTACCTAGCCGATTCTCAGACCTACTGAATATGCATATTAAATTTCATAAAAATCGGTCAAGCCGTTTCGGAGGAGAATGGTAACTAACATTGTGACACGAGAATTTTATATATTAAAAATAAAATTTTGTAAGTCTTTTCCCTCGCACTCTAAACTCTATAGTTCGTCAAAAATTGTTAAACTATCTAATAATTAAAAATCATTATGTGAAACACTTAATAGTAGATTATTCACCACTGGGGGGTAATGCGATGTATTATGTCACGGGCGCCGGGATAAATCCCAAGCGGAACAAGGGATTTTAGAGTAACTCCCGAGCGTAGCGAGGGTGTTGCATTTAGAATCCTGAGAGTAGCGCGGGAATTAGGGGCGCCCAAGATTAATACAGCATTACCCCTACGGTGAATACTCTACTTTTCACACCTCGCGATACAACCACTTGTTTCAGCTGGCGTGGCCTACTCTATTTGACAAACAAATGTCGTCAGTGCGAATCTAGTGGGCCACGGCTTCGGTTTTCGAAAATCGAGTTGGCCGCGCCTGCTGAGAACACATTCTGTTTACCGAAATTAGACTTTATGAATATAGCAATAAGAATTATGAATAGAACCTCTTTGGAATGAATAGAATTTCCTTCAGATCTTGCTTCAGATGCGCGATAATTCTAAATCTAAATCACATTATAACCCTAGGGAATAATGGATTTCAGTACAACATTATAACCCTAGGAATTTAATGTCTTACTTTAACCTTAGATAACAGGCCATGTAATTGGGCGTTGTTGAGCGAGTGGTGTGAAAAATCATTTAGTTTCTTCTTTTAACAAGCAACTCCTTTAGACTTATATTAATAACGTGGATTTTGTTTTAGTGCATAGGTACATCTTAGTAATCAACGCATATATAATTAAAAACAAGCTAAAAATATCTGGTTCGTTAATGTAAAACGGAAGCTGGTGCAAGATGCATATTTATGGTAATTTCATGCAAAGCACTGGTTTCGCAAGCGCGCTCCGTCCAATCCGGTAGTCGCTGCCAACGACTATATACCTAGCTTGCTCAATATCTAGGTAATTCGTAATTTTGTTGCCGTAATTACAACAATAATGTAATTCTTGTAATCTGTACCGGGTGTGGACACTTGCGTTCTTGACCTTTGTTATTTTTGACAAAAAATATTATTATAAGTAATAATTTTCGCGAACTACTTATCACAATTTTAAATAAATTCTTTTATTTATGAAATTATATTGTTATGTACCTTTACAATCCACAATAAAATGGTTTGTTCTTTTTAAGTTATAATATAGCTAAACGAAAGAATCATAATTATCATACTAATATTATAAATGCGAAAGTGTGTTTGTTTACGTGTTTGTTGGTTTGTCCTTCAATCACGCCGCAACGGAGCAACGGATCGACGTGATTTTTGGCATGGGTATAGTTGAGGACCTGGAGAGTGACATAGGCTACTTTTTATCCCGGAAAATTAAGGAGTTCCCGAGGGAATCAAAAAAACTTAAAACACGCGGACGGAGTCGCAGGCGTCAGCTAGTGATTTATGAAGCTAACATAGAGGTTACATTCTAAGTACTTATTCATAAATAAAATAATACCTTTAGTAGTATGGTAGCACGTTTAAATACTGGCACCTTATGATATAATATGTGTATTGTGTACAATCAGTAAACATTTCCCAACTTGAAGGATTTTTCATTCAATCGTTTCTTGTATTATAAGGTTAAATACTTAATACTTACGGGCGAAAGACTGGCTTCCCATAGCACAGGGAATCCTAGTTTGGGGGCCAGGAACTTAGCTAGACACTGTTTTTCTATTCATCTTGTCAGTATTAACCTCAATATACATACATACATTGATTAGTTATAACCAAATAACTATAATTGAAGGTACGGCTAAGGACTGGCTTCCCATAGCACAGGGAATCCTAGTTTGGGGGCCAGAAACCTTAGCTGGACACTTTTTTTGTTAATTTTTTTATATAGCTACCTACTACTATTGTATGATTTCATTTTATAAAAAACAGTGTATATGTGTGTTTTTCATGATTAAATAAATTACTAAACCTTTTTCACACCTGAAAAATGTTTGACAATAGGCATGATGACTGATTTTGAATTACAAATTTTAAAAAACCCCCGACTAGAAAAAAGCTGATGACCTTCAGACGGATGAACAGATTTTCATGAAACATGGCTAAGAACACTCGGGATAAAATTATCTATGACACAAAAAACTAAACGAAAATCGGTTCATCCGTTTGGGAGCTACGATACCACAGACAGATACACAGATACACAGATACACAGATACACAGATACACAGACAGACACGTTAAACATATAACACCCCTCTCTTTTTGCGTCGGGGGTTAAAAATGGTCAGATTATGTTCGGAAGTATCTACTATTTCGAAAAAATATCTTATTACAGCAGAAAAATAAAGTTTGGTACCTAGATAAAATTAGCATTTGAAATTTAAATTTTAAAATTCACGCCAAAACGTTCGGCGGTGTCATGGCGTCGTTGTGACGTCACTATTGTTATTACCAATGTACTCTGTGCAGTGTGCAGCAAGCAATAGTGTGATTTTCAAAGCTCGAAAACAAACAATTGTGACGTCATTCGCTTCTTTGTGTTTTATGCAATATGGCGGATTGCTGTATTTTATAGTTTTATTTTATCAAAATAAATAGCAATCTCACTCGAAATAGAAAAATAAATACGTTTTTTATAATCTATGAATCCTATTTCATTAGATAAATTCATAATTTCATTGATTCTTGGTTACTGTCATCATGCCTATTATGAAACTATAACTTATGAACATATTATGTATCGTTTAACTTACATAAGTACTTATTTAAAGTCATGAAAGTTTTTCATAATTTTAAAGCCTTTAAATAAGTGACTTACTTACATTAAATATTGAATTTGAATAACGATGGAACAGATGAACTTACATAATATACATATTATATTACCATAGGGTTTCGGTGAAGGAAAACATCTTGAGAGAATCTGCACAAGGTTCTATTCTTTAGTATTCTGTGCCTGCACGACCGGCATATGCTTCATAATGTTCTCAAAAGTGTGTGATATCTGCCAATCCGCACTAGGCCAGCGTGGTGGACTGCGGCCAAACCCTTTTGAATCTGAGAAGCGACTCGTGTTCAGTATTGAGCCGGCAATGGGTTGAAACTTGAAGTGAGATGATGATGAGTGTTCTTCGACCTTAGGCTGCCTGTCCACTGAAGCGACTCGAAATCGCTTCACCTGTCAGGAATCCCATTGGTCCGTTTGTCACATCTCCACTCCGCCCAGCTCCAGTGCACAGGCAACCTCTCGAGACAAAGATGCATTGTGTGCTGATATCTCGTGGCGCGGCCACGTGACCCCTGCAGCACAAACGCCTCCTTATCAGTTATGTAAGCGCCGACCTTCCTCAACCAATCACAAGTTCGCCTTAACATAGACATTAACTGCTAAACTGTTAACTGTAGGTACCTTTAATTAGCATGGTTAACAACTAGATAGAATTACTTTATTAATATTTATAGTTTTACTAGCTAATGCCTGCCACTTCGTCTGCGTGGATGGAGTTTTTTTACTCTTTAATTTTCCGGGATAAAAGTAGCCTAATTGTTATTCCAGACTATAATCTATCTCTGTGCCTTTCATCTAGATCTGTTCTGCCGTTCTGGCGTGAATGAGTAAAAACATCCATCCAAACTTTCACATTTATAATATTAGTATAGAAATATAGAAGTTTAAAAGGTATGAGGTAAATATTTGTACGGATATAAAGATTTTATGAGTGTTTCCTTAGACCTAAATCTAAAGATAGAGATATACTTTGTCTGCGTGAATTTAGATTTTTGACCTTTAATTTCCGAGTTTAAAAGTAGCAAATTTCCTCAAAATCGGTTGAATAAATGGACCGTGGGAAGGTAAAAGACAGACAGACACAGTTTCGATTTATAATATTAGTACAGGTATAGATTAATTATAGATGATAGCCTAAGGTACCCAAAGTAAATTAGTTTATTTCCTTGTTGTAAATATAGTAGCCATGCGATGGTATCAGGCAACAGCGTATCGGATTGATAACACTATCGGTTAATTACTTTCCAACGTGCTTTCTATTACTATGTATGTAATCATATCGTAACACCCGTCTTCATATGCTATTTATTGATATATATATTTTAATCAGTTTTTTTCGTGATTTTTGCTTTTTTAATTTTCAAATTAGACTGAAATTCACTAGTTAAACTAAAAGCTTCAAAACTTTGTGCAATAATAGGAAAATCACGTCTTTACGTACTCATACACTACAACTTTGCATTCACTTTTATCGATTACCTATAATAAAAACATTTTTTTAAAATAAAAAACAGGCATGTTTATGTATAAAGTAATATGACTTATGTAAACCTTAGCCTTTTTTGCCTGTTTTGCAGAACTATAGTTAGTAAACATGGGCCCAGAAATCAAAACATAAAATAAAAAAATATGCTTCTAATCTCGCTACATTGTTTATATTTTATTTTATCGGAAGGCAGAGTGCAAAATTAGTGTACCTAAATTAGGAGCCACAATGTCACCTTGACAAGCAAAACAAAAAATAACTTATCATGCACCTAGCGCGGTTCATGATAAACCATTTATTATGTCACCACGTCTTCATCTCACTACTGAGCACGATTCACCTCTCAGAATGGAAGGGTTTTGCTACAGTCCACCACGTTGGCCAAGCGCAGATTGGCAGGCTTCACCTTCGAGAACATCATGAAGAACTCTCGGGCATGCAGGTATCTTCACAAGGTTTTCCTTAACTGTTAGAGCAAGTGATATTTCTTAAAACGCACATAGCTTCGAAAAGTTAGAGGTTGCCCGGGGAAAGAACCCCCAACCAACTAAGTAAGAAACTGGGCGTATAAACCAATAGGCTATCACTAAATTATACCTTTATGTAAAGATGAGTAAATAACACCAAAATCGTTCACGTTAAATTAGTCGCTCCAAAGATTTTCTTATATCTAAAAGGTCTTAAAGTATTAAAAATTACTATGCTGTTTATTCATGGCTTATATGCATACCTTATACACAATCTTATACCTAATATATGACTGAAATATAATGAAAGCATAAACCATGCAGACATTAAATCAACCGTAGACAAAAAACAAGCATCTAAAAAGAAACAAGTAGTCTATGGGCAAAATACTTCTAGCATTTAAAAATAACTTTGTACTTAGTTGAGGAAAATTATGCGCCGCGAAATCTTAAAAACCGGGAGCGATGGGAGTGCAGGGATGCGCGGGCGCAGGCTGCGTGCGCGTGTGTGCGTGTGTGTGTGTGTGAAGGTCAGCCGGCGGCGTCATTTCCTGGTCATTGCCTGCCTCATCCGACGCCCGTCTGCGCAAGGGCTGCCTCCACTAAGCTTCTTTGGAAGCTTTGGGAGCTTTTTCTATTATTTTAATGAAAATAATAAAGAAATTTTTATTCAAATCAATCTTTACGAGTGCTTAGAAACGGTTTTTATGAGTACTTTTGATATGAAACGTTAAGTAAGTCTACAAATTAATTTCAAATGGGATACTGTCGACACAAGTGAAATATTTTAGGAAACATAGTGGTTGTTATAACTTATAACTTGTTGATGGGTTCTTTTTTAAAATTTAGTGTTAAAGATCAGCTATAAACTGCTCTATTCCTTCAAAACTAAACAAATTAGATAAAAATAACTTAGGAGCCTGGTGGCTTTAAAATTGTTGATCGCATTGATGTTTTGAGTGTAAATAATTAATGACCGTAAAAACAATGTGTAGTCTGCCCATTTTCAATGACATGACGTAGAATAAAACCAAGAAAAGTAACAACTGGAAACCCTAGTTTGCAGACCCACACACATACGCACATTATAATATGCACTCTTAGAAACACGCACACCGCTTCCCGCCGGCAGCGGCGCGGCGGTCGGCAGTCGGCACAGGAAAACCATGTAGATGTAGCCATTGTGAGCCGATCTATTGGGAGGATATGAGCGAATAAAAACTGCATTGTTTTGCATGACAATCGAACTAGGATAGCTGCAATATGTACGACTTCCCAGTGGTCGCCAGTGTTTACGTGACTTAGCTTTTTAAACTTAAAAGCTCTTCGCCAAACTGTTTTACATACGCAGTCTTGCTTGATGACTGGGGCCATACTGCCAACGCTTAAAGCAATACTCAAGCAATATTACTCAAAGTGACAGTTTAATGTCACGTACCTTGACGTTCCTAAAATAAAGATAGTTATTAATTATTCTAAAACACTAATGTCCACAATAATGAAATAATTATGGCTCTAAACCCAGTGTTGTTTGATTAAGTTTGTAGGTAGGTACCTATTGGCGATTTCCGTATTGGTCATCAGTTAGTCATCAATATGTTTTGACTGTTTTGGAGTTGCTGGACATTTTTTGAGTGAAATCGGGTCCATTTTTGGGTCTGCTTTTCTTCAGGTTTAGTCACTCTGGTAGCTACTAAATTTGATTTAAATAGCTACCACAAACTCAAACTTTTAAACTTTTTTCGAGGCTTTAGTTTACTTAATAAGTTCCAGTGATTGTGACCTAATTTAATAAGTAAATATTATAATCCTCGAGTAATAATAAATTAGGTGTTTCATAAAAATTTGAAAACTTATTCTTATTATTGTTTAAAAGTCCTGAATTTTAATGATAATATGCTAATCAGTGGTATCTCATCCGGCAGTAAATATAAGCTAAATATTTGCAGATAATAATAATATAAAATGTTTACAATTTGCAAAAATTTTGCACAACAACGCGTTGCTTGGAGGAAATGCTCGAAATCTTATCTGTGTATCATTTATCAAGATAAGTGATACGTCGTCACAGATAAAACGTAATTATCATATATCATAATGTTTTCATAGATCACACGTGATGACTGAAAAATGATAAATTGGGTGCAATATTATGTTCTTAAAAAAATGCCATGATGCATGTTTGGAAAACTTCCTATCAATGGATAAATTTGGAACATACGCAGTCTACATACTTCGTTTAATAGTTGGATGAGGTAGAGTAAGAAAACTTTTATGGTGTTGTTTATAAAACACCATAAAAGCTTTATCCAACACAAAGACATTATTATCATATTAAAATACCAATTTTTCAAAGGGAACCTCAACAATAAAAGTGAGACGGTCTCAAATTACCGCACGCGAGGCGTGCCGCTCAGCCGAGCATACGCGTACCCATCGCAGATAAAACAATAGCGTTTGTATTGCAAGAGGTTTGTGGGGTAACCCATTTATTGCGAGCGGGATGCGACCGGTTCCCTCCCGCCGCTAACGTTCGCATTCTTGTATCCGGGAATAAATACCGTCAGCGCACCCATCGATCAACTGTAGACTCTAACATCATGTCATACAGTTCGCTTTTACATGGTGGCACGCTCGAGTAATTTTCTTTCTGCACCGAGGGTCTGGAGATGACATTCTAGAGGCACCGGGCACGGACGAGCGCTCGGCGTAACCTTGATAATACAGCACTAAAAACCAGTAGGATGCGTCCAGCTAAAAATAGACACGCCAGCGCATTATACTGGCTACTTTTTCCATGCTTTTGGTTATGTTGTTAGTGTTCCCAGAGGGATTTTATGGCGTCCGAGTTAAATACGTAGAACGGTTCATTAAATCGTAAATATAACATACGCTTTCACGTCCGTTATCGTGGGCATTTATCTTTATAGATTGTGGTAGAGAACGTGAAGTGTACCTATTATTTTTAGTCCGCGAACTATTTCGCTTGGTAAAGCGTTAGGTATTATTGTTAAGACAGGAAACCTAAAAGCTTAGCCGTCCGGTTTTATGTATGACTAACCGGAAAAAGGTAGGATTTAATAAAGGATTATTGTTTGAATTGTGTATATTATGATTGCGTGACTCCAAAATCCGTATATTAGAATAGTATTATATACTTCCTAATATGTATATTGCTCTAATGTAGGTAGATTCATCTGACATTATTTAAACCGAGTTCATGGTAGGTAGGTAATGTTAGAAATGCGAACTGTATGTCCGTCTGTCTGCTACCTTTGAACAGCTCATTCAACCGATTTTGACGAAATTTGGTACAAAATGCATCCCGTGGAAGGATTATTATCTATTTAACCCTGAAACCCAAGGAGTTCCCGCAGGATTTTCAAGACATATCTGAATCCACGCGAAGTCGCGGACGTCATCTTGTGTCTTTATCATATTTCTTCTGATTTCGAAAGTGCTTTATTCACTATCTAGGTACATCGCCATAAGCAAGACGCCTAATTATATTTAAAATATTTTAGGTAAGAATTTACTTGCGTTGGTTGGCCCGTGGCGGAATAGATAATTTAATCTATTTTTAAGATAACTTTAAATAAACACCAATTACATAAATTGATAATCTACACATTAATTTAGACCCATAATTATTATTAATTTGGGTTTTATTACAGATAATAATTGGTTTTGTCGTAAAATCGCGTTCATTCATTGTCATCGCGGTAGTTGGCTTGTAATGATAAAAAATAATTAACATTGCACTTGCGTGTCTAATAATTTTGTAATTGTACATAATATTAAAACAAGTGATTCAAACTATTTTATCGAAATTCTCTGAATTATTATCTAAACCGGTTCGCAGTCATTTGTTTCGTTTGAATTTTACTTGATTATAAATAAGTAGCTCAAAGGCGTCCTTGGGCACAACAATCAACGAGCAAAGTTGGACAAGGCTATTAGGTCTGCTACGCATCGCATGTCCTGGTGAAAAGCCAGCTTTGTAATTTCCAGCAGCGAGCGTAAAAGGAGAAAATGACTTATTATACATGGCTGAAAATAGTTCAGATTTTGCATGGAGATTTTTTACGTACTAAGTGTACGTAAGTATTTGATTTTCCTCCTAAGCAAAGCCTAGTCTGCTACTCTATGAACATATTATAATTAGAGTGACCTATACATTTACCTACATAGTTCTAACACTTGCCAACTGTGCCGATGACAGTGATTTTCGCGCCAAAACATCCGCCATTTTGGTTTCTACGTGCCCATTCATAGCTTGTTACAGTTGCTAAACATGGAATTAGGAAGCCTTTTAAGTTTCGATGACAAACGGCACACGTGTCGGGGTGAACGACCCGCGATAAGGCACCGCGAAAATACGCGAGTTAGATAATATTAGAAAGAAAATGGCGGACAGCGGCGCGTCCGTGCCGCAGTGTTTACGACTCGCGCGAAACATCCGCCAAAATATATTTATTTTTGATGATATTTTGAATTCTTTGGTGGAAAATTTCTGTGAGGAAACCGGTGTATCTATTACCCTACTATAGATGATGTCTACGACTTCATAGCCTTTTAATTGTTATTTGATTGTCCGGAATAAAAAATAACTTATATCACTTCCCGGGATGAAACTTGAACCTGTACAATTACCAAATTTCGTCAAGATTGGTTGAACTTTTATAATTGTAACACCTTTTTGTACCTACTGTATTGACAAATAAATGAATGAAATGAAATGAAACAGATTGGACGTGAAAACGTTTACTTTTCACTTATCAACTTCATTGTTATCAACGTTAAGTGAAGTTAGCCGGTGTCGAGCTGTAACATATTTCGGGAGAAAACCTAGGATAGGTCCGCACTAAAGGCTTAATGGTCATAGCTCTATAATATAGAACCTAGACCTGAGAAATATCCTCTATCTAGTAAACAACGGGAAATTAATACGGTCATAATAAAATTGACATTTAACTCTTTTAAAAAAACGAATAAGAAGAAACCATAAAGATTGCAATGTACACAGATAATTAAAGGTTTATTCTTATTACAAATTTGAATTTAGATATTTTCCGTTCTGACGGACTCTATTTTCACGTTTTCAGATTTCACGTGGTATTTTTACATACTGTGAATGCGGCTGGTGATCGAATTTCATGTTGTTTTCTTCAAAGTAAGCTCCGGTGTTCCGTGTTCCAATTAAACTTTCATTTTAAAACACAATATGACTCATGGTTAAACTAACGAACCAAACCAAATTGGTTTCGTCCCAAATTGAAACCAAATAAGTTTTTCGTTTAAGAAAACAACATTTATAAAACCAATTGTTACTAGGAAGATCTAGATACTTACCTACATAACATATATCTACAAAAAAATATTTTAGGTCTTCCCCTGGTTTCCCTAAAAGAAAAAGACAAAGTCAACAGATTTTTTATTCAAATAAACCATTACAAGACGTGTTTTGAAGTTACCACAGTCATACAAAACGGAAATTATCACGACAGACGGACAGACAGATAGACAAACTTGATGAAACGGTAAGGAAGGAAAGAAATTAAACATTGGCGCTCTACATTTATGCAATTATTGTAGGCTCTTTATAATAAAATATCGTTAAATCAGTATAGGACTTTCTTGGCTGGCTACGGAATCCTAATTTAATACTTTCTCATAATGTAATATTTTTGAATCCACGACGTTTAAAAATCATCTAACCAGTTTTGAAAGGTCCAGTTCGGTAGGAAATATTTAATAAATCTATGGTCCAGTTATTTCAAAGTGAACTATAGAGCATGGCACTATAGAGTTTAGGTCTATGTCCATAGATAATACCACAGACATAAATCCGACCACAGAAGTCCGACAAACCTTTGACAAGCTTATCTGACCCGGTGACAGCGCACTGACAGCGTCGCTTATCTATGAAAAAAAAACCTATCTATGAAAAACAGGCATAAAAATTAGTTCCAATTTTGGCCACCGGGTCAGATAAGTTTGACGGACAACCCCGTGACATGTGGTAAAACGCGTCGTGTCGCGTGGCTTCGCGCGTCGTGAGGCAAACGCGCGGGCGACTGGCTCCGGCCATTGAGGTCAAGGCGCATTGACGCAATCTAACTCGCTTTATCTATTCACGCTGTTATCAAACGCCCGAGAGCGTATTTTTAACTGTTAGATGTTTTGTTGAGATTGGGAAATAGTGAATAGGCATACTCACAGTTCTTTGTGGCCCTGAAATATCAACTCGTGTTTCAGGAAAATATCAGGATCTTTTGCATTATGTGTGTCGAACTTCGAAGTAGTTAATATTAGGTACCTTCCACAAACTTATGCGTGAAATATCTTGACATGGAAATAAAAAATCCTTATTATATACGCTACCATTTTATAATCATTTATAATATGCATAAAATATCAATACATAGGTAAATAAATAATCAAATAGTTACCTAGGCCTTCTTTCATTTACCAACTCTATTAGACTGACAAATAGGGCTTCGGAACCGGTTTACAATCCAAATTATTATGTCACAAAACTTGCGAGGAACTTATTACTTAGATTTAGGTTTTTTTTATTCTGTGGGAAAGTGTCTATATCCGTTTCCGGGATGCCTGCTACCACTGTACCAAGTTTAATCATAATTGTATGAGCTCTGAAAAGGTAACACTAAAATAGACACTTTTGTACCTAATTATAATAATATAATTAGAATAGAATGGGCAATAATACCAACGTATTTTGTTTTTCTTTATCCACTAGATGTACAAGTTAACCCTTGACTGCAATATCACCTGATGGTAAGAGATGAAGCAGTCTAAGATGGTAGCAAGCTAACCTGTGAGGGGTTATAAAAAATCCATACTTCTAATCGGTTTTTACACGGCATCGTACCGGAACGCTAAATCAATTGGCGGCACATCTTTGCCAGTATTGTGCAGATAACTAGTCATGGCCGAAGCCTCCCACCAGACTAGACTAAAGAAAATTAATAAATTCTCAAATTGAATTGAACCCGGGACCTCCCGCTCATAAGACAACAGCGCTCACCACTGCGCCAGGGAGGTTGTCATACTACCTACAATGCGCAGTCAAAATATGCAACAGTTTAATAATAATACAGTCTGTTCAGTCCCAGAACGGTGTGGGAGAGTTCATCTAAGCGTACATTGTTTAGTTTTCACTGTTCACACACCTAATCTGTTTGGACGAATTATCGTGTACTACTGTACCTACCTACCACTTGGCCGTATGGCCTTGTCACCGATTCGGAATATTAAATTCCCCGAAAACACCTTTCATAATGCGTTCATAAATAAGTACTAGCAGATACCCGCGGCTTCGCCCGCGTAAATTTTAGTTTTCCCTATTCTCACGGGAACCATGGATTTTCCCGGGATGAAAAGTAGCTTATGTGTTAACCCAAGATGCAATTTATCGCCATTCCAAATTTGAGCCAAATCGGTTCAGTAGTTGCGGCGTGAAGGAGTATCGAAGCTTGGTAAAATACGAACTTTGGAGCCCCGTTTCACCCCTTAAGGGGGGAATTTTGAAAAATCCTTTCTTAGTGCACCCCTAGACCTCATAATGAATCTGTGTGCCAAATTTGAAGTCTCTAGACCCAGGGGTTTGGGCTGTGCGTTGATATGTCAGTGAGAGCGTAAGTCAGTATCTTCTTTGATATACCATGAAATTTTCCGGGATGAAAAGTAGCCTATGTATCAATGCAGGATAAAATCTATCTCCTTTCCGAATTTCAGTCATATCAGGTCAGTAAGTGCAGCGTAAAGTAGTATTTTTCACGCGTGAATATCAATTTTTCAGTTTTCCCGCAAAAACCATGGATTTTTCCGGGATGAAAAGTAGCTTTTTTATTAACCCAGGATATCATCTATGTCCATTCCAAATTTCAGCTAAATCGGTCTTGTACTTCCGGCGTGAAGATTTTTTTCCGCGTAATTTCGGTTTTTAACTAATCCCACGGGAACCATGGATTTTCCCGGGATGAAAAGTAGCTTATGTGTTAACCCAAGATGCAATTTATCTCCATTCCAAATTTGAGCCAAATCGGTTCAGTAGTTGCGGCGTGAAGGAGTATTGAAGCTTGGTAAAATACGAACTCTGGAGCCCCGTTTCACCCCTTTAGGGGGGGAATTTTGAAAAATCCTTTCTTAGTGCACCCCTAGACCTCATAAGGAACCTGTGTGCCAAATTTGAAGTCTCTAGACCCAGCGGTTTGGGCTGTGCGTTGATATGTCAGTCAGTCAGTCAGTGTCTTCTTTTATATATTTAGATAGATAGGGAGGCCAATGACCTACTGTGACTTAAAAATTACGGTTTGAAGATGGAACTATAAAAATGGGTTTGAAAGGAAAATACTTTGTTAATTTTTCCTCAACTAAGTATAGCGTGCAGCCTCGAGAGTGGTCGCGGGTTCGATCCACGGCCATACGCGTGTAGCTTTTATTTGTGTGCGATTCAAACAACCTATAGAATCTCTTGCTATACATATCTGTGAAGGAAAACATCGTGAGGAAACATGCACTCCTGTGAGATCTTCAATAATGTTCTCAAACGCATGCGCAGTCTGCCAATCCGCGCCTGGCCAGCGTGGTGACAAGTCTTTTCATTCCGAGAGGAGACTTGTGAGCCGGCAATGGGCCGGAATGATGATCTTCATGATGAAGAACTAATAACTACAAAATATTATTACAAAATCATCTAAGACGTCTATAAAACATGGCGGAAATTCAGTCCTATTCTTAGTTAGTACGCATCGTAGGTACTTGAGTCTAGTAGTAACCAATCGGTTCGGCTGGTACGAATTAGGAAACTATTTCAGCTGAATTATCGCTGAAAAACTACTAAGTACAGGAAATTACATTGACTGCGAACGACTAACCCACTTCGGAATTGCAACTCGCTTCTAACAACCGGTTCTTGTCTTCATTTTAGATTGTTTTATTGCAATTACTATTTAATTCATGAACCTTAACCCCTTTTATAACAGTTACTATTTTAATACTAGGTACTTCGGACCTTTATAAGGATAGAGTATAAATTAGAAAATACAACAGAGAAACGTAAAATTCAAAAATGGACCACGGACCTGTCTATATATTGGCTTTTTAAATGACAAATCAAAACTATATCTCCTCTCTCTCCCTTGTTCTTTAAGGCTAGAAAAAATCACCGGTGTTATACCCAACCCTCTTTTGAGTTTTTCACTATCGTAATCTACAGTTTCAGAAAGGTATATCTGTTAGATACATATTATATTATACCAATATAATGTAGGTAATGTTATTTCGCAGATACGTCACACGATGATTTTATTTGAATAAATTTATTTATTTGTCCACATTACTCTACATATTTACAGTTAAATTTCTATTTGCTATTATATTTTAAGGAAAGAGCACGTTGGCGCTACTTAAAAGAGGCCTATGTCCAACAGTGGATGCGTAGTGGCTGATGATGATGATGATGATGATGATTATATTTTAATGCGGGGACTGGTGCTCGAGCCAAGCGAACATCTGTGGTTCACGATGATGATTAAGTCTCCTATTATAAATAAGGTCTATCACAAATGCATTGAAAATAAACTGTTGTTTTGTATTGTCCCCCTATGTTAAGGTCTATCACAAAAGCATTAAAAATAATATGTGATTTGGTGTCGTTCGCAGTGGGCAACATGGAGCGCGACGCGTACGGCTACGGCTACGGCGGCGGGGGCGGCGGGGGCGGCGGCGGCGGCGCGCACCACTTCGCCGCGCCCGCGCCGCCGCCCCTGCCGCACGACGACCTGCCCTACTCCGTGTTCGACTTGGGCGACTACCAGCGGCACCAGTACCACAACAAGCTCAAACCCAAGAAGAGGCCCCGCGCCGACGGGCCCCCGACCCCCGGCGTCAAGCGCAAGAGCCGCGAGGGCTCCACCACCTACCTGTGGGAGTTCCTCCTCAAGCTCCTCCAGGACCGCGAGTACTGCCCGCGCTACATCAAGTGGACGAACCGCGAGAAGGGAGTCTTCAAGCTCGTCGACTCCAAAGCCGTCTCCCGCCTCTGGGGCTTGCACAAGAACAAACCGGACATGAACTACGAGACCATGGGCCGAGCGCTCCGCTACTACTACCAGCGAGGGATCCTCGCCAAAGTCGACGGACAGAGGCTCGTCTACCAATTCGTCGACGTACCGAAAGATATAGTAGAGATCGACTGCTCGCTCGCGTAGACGCCTCGCGGCTGGAGTCCCCGTGTGAGGAACAGTGTTAGAGGAGTAGGTCGCACCTACGGGACTTTATACGTAACTATTTGTATTCGTAGAGATCGTTATTCGTTTCGCTCTTTCATAAGTTTTTTCACTAACTATTTACTTACTTTCAAAAAACTTTGAATAGTAAATTCGTCTATTTTTCAAATCATCATGCATTATTACGTTTTTCCGTATCGCTTGAGATAATTTGATGAATAAATGATTGTTCTTAAGATAAATTTATATTATATTATTATTCTCAAATTGAATTGAACTATAATAGTTATTATTGTAACGTTTCTTATTACTGAATTAAATTAAAATATTTATACAAAATAGGGGAGACGAAATTGATTGCTCAAATGTTTATATATAATACCTATTTTTAGGGGAATTTCAGAAAGGAACACTAAAATTTGCTAGATGTTATATGATATGGGTATGGAGTGGTTTTTGTATAATGTTAAAACGAATTTTTTAAAGTTTGTAATGTTTCTACACAGTATATTAATGTACGCAAGTCGTCGCGAACCGCGGCGACACTTGGACTCCACTGATCAGAACTTCCTACCTCAAAACTTCGCAAAAATAATATTACGTATTATGAATATACAATTTATTCGAAAGAACAGTTTTTACAATATGCAATAAGTAAAAATATAGTCTAAATAAGAGTTTATATAAAAGAAATATTTACGTAAAAAAATGTTTATATTGTAACGACAAAAAATATCGTATATATATTTGCCCTCAGATATAGTATGTATTAACCTCTTTGGTGCTTCTGACGGCCATTTCCATATTTACACCTTGTTGAACAAACGACCTCAATTATATATATTATAATACATATTATATAATTCAATTTATATTATACAAATTGTCTAGCTATTTGTTCCTTTGTTATGACCGAGACTCGGATCCTCGAGGGGAGACAATCATTAGACGACCTGAAAATATCTTCGCTGAAGGTTTTCTTTGATTTCCATTAGACAAATTATACTAGAGGTGGTGCAAACGCACCCTGTTAATAAGTACAAGTTAGTTGAAATTTATAACTCAAATCGAGTTCCCCGCGAGGCCTGAACGAGTCTCGAGTCGTCTGAAATCTTTTGTGTTTCAAAGTTTCCTTTATTCGTCTTCGATTGAAACCGAATTTCAATTGATATTCTTAAGGTTCTTGTTTGTAGAATGTCTACGATTCTACTAGAGTACTGAAACCAACTGCCAACTTTCTGTTAGAGAGCTAAATAATAGTTTAAGGTATGAATTTTTGTGCGTTAATTGTGTTAATTATTACAAATAGATGTTTACTATAAGTGAGCTGTTTTTAAGTGAACATGTTCTAGTTTATTTCGTTTATTTAAATTTACTATAAGCCTGTTGGGGGGCCTCGGGCGACCACTCTTTCGACATATCAAACCGTACCACACGTATGTCCACATCCTAATTTTATCAGCATATCAGTAAACAAAAATTATATATATATATATATATATATATATATATAACTATTATATGTAACAATCTATTGTGATATATACTTTTTCATCGCATTAGCGCGAGGCCCCTATTTTTTGTTACCTGAGTAAATATTATTAATAATTAATTACGATTTGTGGTCCAATGTTAATGAATCATAACACTTTTAACTAGATAGTCGTTATAGGATCGGGTTAAGCCGTAGCCTAGTTCGCGTTGAGTTTACAACTATAATATATCACACAATGCAAAGAGAACACATGATTTTGTATATTTATACAGTTACGTGGCGGCAGATAACGTTGCTTATCTCGGTGCAGTCAAACTGATCAGTTTTGATGAGTTAATGCACGTTTAACGTAACGTCTTCGTCTTTGAAACTGCTCAAATGATATGGAGGTTGTCTGCCGCCACTTTGTTATGAGATTTCTTTACGAGTGCGTAAGGAAAGGAGTTGTTAGTTAGAAGGGTGTGTCCAATATATTGATACAACGAAATGCGCAGCCCGTGCGCCGCATTGAGAACTATAATTCCCGAATGTTATGCAATATTTTTATATTGAAATCGAAGTATATAAATTATTTAGCGAGTAAGAAGTCTATAGCGCGTTAGTTGGGCGCGCGGGCTCCGCACTTCGCTCAACTTGAAAGGGTTAGTGAAGCCTTATGTGAATCGAAATGTGGAGTAAATGGGTGCTAGTGTGGGACCGGCAGGTTAGTGCAACGCGGATTGCGCGCTCTACGGTACCGTACACAGGACAGTAGCCGTAACGTATAGTAGCAGTATGAACACAGTACACACGCATACCCAGTGCGTCAGTGAACGATCTCAGTGTCCAAACTACTTCGAACAAATCCAGTGCCCGTTTCATGTGATCTAAACTTATACATATGAATAAAAAGTGGAATTTTAATCGTATTTTTATATAGGTAGGAGAAATTCTCAAAGTGAACTTTCTTTTTTAAAATCTGTTTTTTGCTTTTGTAAATATAACTATAGGTTTTAACTTATTTATTTCGTCTTGTAAAAGTATCTGACTCTCGCCGGATCCGCGCATCGGACGAATTAGAGAAAGAAAATAAATGAATTGATTATAATAATACTTATGTCTGAAGTAGTTCAATTATTATTGCGCACTAATGCAACAAACTGTTATCTACTGAGATCTATATTTATTGAATTTTATTTAGTATAGAAGTCGCTTGCTCGGATCTCGCGAGTCGGTACTCTTTTCCTTTTTCTAGGAAATTTCGTTCTATATAGGCTACAAATTTTATTGTAATATACATATTAATAATGATTAAATGTAATGGTAGTAATGAATGGACCATGGCGATGGCAGGGGTGCGCTCTCAGAATTTATAATTCGGCTAGTGTGAAAGTTATGAGTTACCGGTTAGTAGGCAAAATGTTTGAGCAAACATTTAAAAAGATGCTCGAAACTAAATTTAAAAAATATTTTAGTCGAATCGATGTTGTTAAAATTTAAAAATCAAAGTTTCTATAAATTAATAATGTACTTAAATTTCAATGTAAATTTTACCAGCACCTCGTGAGAATTATTGTTAAAAAATTATTTTAATCGAGCCTAGTCTTAGTATCATAAAATTCGTTTAAATTATAATATTTCGGTAGACACGTCGGTGCGTGCGCTTGAGCCCCCGATAGCCGATGTATAATGCACGGGAAATTGTAAATACAACGTTAAAATAATCCAAACGCACACCCTCACGGCCCTTGAACGAATCGTCAATGGCGTCTAGATAGGTGAAATATGAAAATATTTTGCTCGAAAGCAATGAGAAGGTTAGTGAATTTGGTATTAGGGGGAGGGCGGTGTCCGCTGATGAAACACGTTTTGTCTACTATTTCAATGTATTCTTATTCACTAGGTAGGGTCCAGTAATTCAATACCCAATCGATAAAAGCGTGTGGAATGTTTTTTTTTTGTCATCTTTAGAGATAATTCAAAGTTTTGTTTGGCTTCTCGACGCCAGATGGCGGTAACTTATTTTGTATTTTGGAATATATTGAAAAAATTACTCTTATCTCCTATAAATCTTTTAGTTCTGAGAGTCATACAGTGCGTTAGATGATTATTACGTACAGTAATTGCTTTTAGATTAATGCAGATAAAGTCCGATTATTTTAAATGTACCTAATTTTAATTCTATAATTTAACAAAATACTGTATTTTCTGCCCCCTAGTTAAGTTATTTTTCTATGTATAGCTAGTTGTAAGTGTAAATGATTTAGCATATAAATTTGATGCATGATGATAATGTTAATAAAATATCCACAATAAAATACAAATGTATGTTTTTGTCAAATACCCCGTTTTTCATTCTTACAATAAGATTTACATTCGACCTTATTCAAAAATGCATATTAATATGCACAGGCTAGTTCCTATATCGCCCTCGAAATAGAGCAATGGGTTCAAATCCAAGACTGCGCTATCAAATTATTCGATAAGTCAAAATATCCATATTGATATTAGAAGAAATCGAATATGTAATTGGTTAATGTAAGCAAATTGGTTAAATCAGTAATTACAGGATACAGAAATAAGAAAAATAATAATTAATCAGTCTAAACTGACCTGATAGGTACAGGCACAGTTAAATGAAAGCTAAGAATGAATAATAAGCTAATACGCTCAAAACTTCCGTTATGTCAGGACTCTAATAAGAAGATAAGTAAATAAATAATAGTTAATACTGATATATATTTACTTTCAATTCATAATATTAATAATTATGCGGAGGTAGTAGTATGTAGTTCCCAAATTCGCCAAAAGATAGCACACATTTATGATTAAAAACTTATCTGACCCGGTGGCCAAAATTGGAACTTTATGTTTGTTTAGTCTTTGTTATTTTATTTTTCATATAAACTAGCGACGCTGACTCCGGGTCAGAATGTCTGTGGGGTCAGATAAGTTTGACGGACTATACATAGTAAAAAAATAAAATACGGTTCGAATCTTTAATCAAAGGTTCGAATATTATTATTTTAAACGGAAACTTTTTTTGAGAAATACCGTTTCTTCTATTTATTAGATAGCAAAGTTACGATTCGGATTAGGTACATCACTTACCTCTGTACCATAGACAAGCTGACGTGTTGTTGTCATGTCACTGTCATTCGTCTTGACGTGTAAGTGGTGTAAGCGCAACTGTCTGTCTGTGAATCAAATTCGCTTGAAATTCACTTTGTTTTCCAATTTTTAAATGATGATAAGGAAAAAATAAGTGTAATATAACAATTAAAAGGACGTGTATATTGTTATTAGTATTTCAAAGGACTTCTATAACCGGCAAAATGGTTTTAATGACAATGATCGCCCGTGTTGTGGACGGGCTGCCTTTAGCGGCTACTATGCAAGATGATGAACAGGTATCTATGAATTTCTAAGCATATGTTACCCTCAATAGTATATCCTACATCTAGAACTAATAATTAGAACATATTATCACGCACTATATTGAGAAACCTACCTTGTTTATAGCAATATCATTTTGATACACTGTATTGAATTTTTGTTCTTAATTTTATTTTGCGATGATTTTCAGAGCGGTTGCAACGTATTGGAGTATCAAAACCAAGCAAAAATGCTGTTTAGAAAGCTAACCCCTCAGTCACCAATACGATGCTCCATCGAAACTGGGCCTTTTCTCTTCCAGTGAGTTGTGCTTGTTGCTTTTTATTTTAATTTGCTTAATTTTGCACTACATTTGTATCCTTTAAATTATATGTTACACAAATGGAGCCCCCATTCCCAACTTCTGTTTATTGCTTTACTTTTGATATTATAGTTGGTTTCAATCAAATTGTCCCATCTGAAGTTGTCTGCAAGACACATCCCAATAGCATTTTTAGGTGTCAGTGGGCCGCGGGCACCCGACTCTCACTATCAATAGTGCGAGATCAGCACAAGAGCACTTGCACCTCAGCTCAGAAAAGACTAATAGTAGATTAGACTGGTAGATTCACACGATTCAAAAGCACTTGTGAAAGTTTATTTGAATAAAAAGCTATTATAGCTTTATTTGAATAGATTTAATAATTTGATTGGCACCAACTAAACTTTGTTTTTAGTCGACTTTATTATACTTTTAATTTAATAAAACTAGATTTTAGTCAATAGTGATAGTGTTATGTTAGAGCAACGAGACAGTAGTGAGCAGAACTGCAGTACTTCTACCATTTCACTGTGGGTCCTGCAATAGAGCTGTACTGTTCCAACACATTTATAATATTATGGTGCCTAGGATTTTCAGATAGCACGGCTCTTTGTGATAAACACAATCTTTAAACTAAGATGTCAGCTCTAACCAATTTAATATCCCTTTCATAATGTTCCCTGCGCAAAGGGTCAGCCATCAATTTTAATCTTGTCATTTTAATTTAGTATAGAGATTGTGAATTGGCTGCCATGCAGTGGTTAAGGATGGTTAGGACAATAGAAAAGTATAACAAAGCTTACAAAAAATTAAGCTTTCCTTTCATAAGGGAATAATATTAATTTTATTTTCCAGCTACTTGATAGAGAATGAGATATGCTATCTAGTGTTGTGTGAGCGAAACTACAGCAAAAGGCTAGCATTCAGTTACTTAGAAGAGATTGCACAGGAGTTCTATCATCAATACGGAAAAAGAGTGAGTACATTGAAATAATGTAGTATTGTATTAACTTTTATTGTAGGTACATGGACATGAAATAAAATTGGCAAACTATAAATTGTTTTCTGCTAAATTATTAAAATGGTGTTTGCATATTATTGTTTAGTTTTAAAAATCGTTCTATTTTATGATTGTTTAGAACAGAGCCTTAGCTCAGCCTCGTTTGACTTATCAAACGAGGCTGATGCAACAGTTATTAAATATGTACACTTTGGCATCATAAAAAATAAGTGTTTCAGATTATTTATTTACTAGCTGATGCCCGCGACTTCGTACTCGTGGATCGAGGTTTTGTGGTTCCCGTGGAACTCTTTAATTTTCCGGGATTAAAAGTAGCCTATGTGCTATTCCAGATTATAATCTATCTCTGTGCCAAATTTCAGCAAGATCCGTTAAGCTGTTGGGGGGTGATTGAGTATCTTTCGCATTTATAATATTAGTTAGATACAATGATTACAAATTTTATATTGTTTTTAAAGTACATGGATACTTCATGAGTATTTAGTAAGCTATATGACAAATCATAATTGGTATTTAAGGGAGCGGCACCAATTCAGAGCAACTTGCAGAACTTGTATGAAAATAGCTATTTATGCAACTGTATCGTAATGAGGGTCATTTTAATTCGAGTGCTGTTTTTTGAAAATAGGATAGTACGAGAATTAAAATGACTAATTACGTACAGTTGCATACAAGATTTTATCTACGACAAGGACGTCTTTATAATTTTTTACTTTATAAATTAATAAAAACCAAAAGTGCCAGAACCCAGAGCCGCTAAGCTATAGGTATCCTATTTATGAAGATAACCATATCGATACAGCTACGACTCATAACGATACAGCTCCCATACAACAAACTGTATCGTTATGAGAAGCAAACACGAAAGAGGGTTCAATTCGATATAGTTGTCAAATTCGAAATTGGAACTTTTCGATGCTGGACTAGATAAAGGTCATTTAAAAGTCCTGTTGTGCTTGATCATCTAGTTTGTGTGATGATCATTTCATGAAATGGTGTGAACCACTGTAACAAAACAAAGGTCAAATAGATGGTGGTGGTCTGATACAAGTCTTCTGGAGTAGTTTATCCATTTACATCTAAAGTTTGGACCACAATAAATGATTTAGTCAGTAATAGGACTGTTTCATTAAAACGCCACCGTTACATGAAATTCTCAATTATTTTATGAAATGATCAATTCCACAATGTCAATCAATCAATCAATCAAATCATTTAACATTAAAAATTACTTACTTATAAAACGTGATAGTGATAATCGGTTACGGTATCTTAAAAGTAAAGCTACGAGGGTTCCAAACGCGCCCTGGTCTGCGAAGAGTGAATGTCAATGTGAAGTGTCAATGATCAATTTCCCAGGTGAACACAGTGACGCGGCCGTACACGTTCATCGAGTTCGACACGTGGATGCAGCGCACGCGCAAGCAGTACGCGGAGGGCGGGGCGCGCGCGCGCGCGGCGGGCGGCGCGGCGGCGGCGCTGGGCCCGCAGCTGGGCGACGTGCAGCGCATCATGATGCAGAACATCGACGACGTGCTGCAGCGCGGCGCCATACTCTCCGGTACGCTATAGTCTATACCACTATTTATTTATTTAATCGTATGGCGTTTAGAATATAATATGTACGCGTTATTTTGATACAAAATTTATCTTGGTCAGTAAATAAGTAATGGATTTGGTAAGTATGTCAAAATTTAGTACCTACAATGTTACCTATACATGGATGTCCAGTTTACCCAACTATGTAACAACCGGAGCAGGGAGGTCACTGTAGTTAGCCAAATAAAAAAGCAGCATCCATATTATCCCCACCACTACAGCTCATTAACGTCCCACTGCTGGGCACAGGCCTCCACTCTCATAGGGGAGAGGGAATTAGAGCTAGGACCCACCACGCTGCTCCAATGCGGGTTGGCGGGCTTTAACGACTATTATCATGTTAGTGATAATAATCGGGACCGACGGCTTAACATGCTCTTCGAGGCACGGGGGTGTGACACCGCCAACTTCCTCCTAATTCTGGGCTAGTACTGAGAATTTCTAGTCAGAAGAACCCAATACTTAATTATGTCCCGACTCAGGACTCCAACCCGGGACCTAATCGCCGCAGTCAAACATGCCAACCACTATACTAGTCTAGTTTTTGGCATGATCTACTGCGGACTTGCTTGAGGTACACCATGCTCACACTCAAATACTCTCATCTACTGTCTGAAATCTGCACTTAGGACATAATTTACAGCTGAAATTCTTACACAAGGGGCGTACGTAACTTATATAACTAATATTTGCTTACAATACGCGACTTACAAGACTGTTTACATATCGTGAGTTACTCATTGAAGCTACTTACGTGAGTAGAAGTTACAAGTGTAATAATTGTAGTGATTGTGTAATGGTAATCACGAAATAAATTCCGCGGCAACTCTGTAGTAGTATATTACAAACAATAATTATTGCATAAATATGCAATTACTAGCGCCACCTCTAGGGACACATCACACAGCACAACATGGACTATCATTAAATATTTTTTTGAAAATAGCGGATGCTTTCAGGGTGTGGCGTGCAAACTCTTTTGACGCTGGCTGGTCATAACTTCCAAAACTATACAGGATGAATCCAAACACTTAAAGTGTTCATTGCTGGGTGAACTATAATAGGATATTTTTTATCTGGAAAAACACTTGGGTCCCTTCGAGATTGGGGATGAAAGTTTTTTTGTCAAATCTTTTTCTTTACAAAGTTATGAATACTTGACACAGCAAGTCAATAAATTTTCATACAGTACCCAGTAAAACTTTTTTTTTACTTTCAGAGCTGGACACAAAAACGCAGAAGCTGTCAATGATGTCACAGAAGTACAAGAAAGATGCAGTCTATCTCAACACAAAGTCTATGTTAGTGAAAGTGACGGCTGGGGTCGTAATATTGCTAGTTTTTGTTCTGTACTTTTGGATTCTTTAGAAGAGGACCCTTAGATGATCCTTAGAAAATATTTCCTGTTCTACCAAATTTGTTATGGATTTTTATTTATATGATACACACGACAGAGCTCTGAAACAGGATATTAGTTTGATTGCAATCTCACTGTTGAGACAATGCAATAAAAAAGGGAAATCGGTTTCTTTTTTATGCTTCTCTAGAAAACAAGACATTTGTGCCTAATTCTTAATTTACTGCAATTAATTTCTGCAGATGTTTTATGAAAGGGACAGCAATACATTTAGACTTGTTGTTGAGAGATTTTCACAACAGAATTTCGCACATTTATCTTTCGTTTACCTTAAAGGTCTAGCTCCACTACAAGTACAGAGGCGCGGTGCGGCGTTGCACGGAGCGGCAAATGTTCTTTGTATGAGTTTGTAAGGAGCTGGGCTCACTTTAGCGACGCGGCACACAAACTCATACAAATTATAATATTTACCTCTCAAGTGGGGCTAGACCTCTGGTGTGTATTATAATAATCTATATTTCAATTTCTTCATCTTCAACATATTGTTACCAAGGAAGTATAAGGATTTTCAGATTTTTCGATAATTAAATAAATTCTTAAATGCAATAATTTTACTGTATATAAAATTAATTTACTATATTAAAAAAGATTATACCTATCTTTCCTTATAACTTATTATTTCTTGTGTAAAAACAAGGTTGTTGGTATCTTGTTATTATTTATCATGTAGTTAAACTTACTTCTAGAACTTAGGCCAATTTATCTTTGGATATCTATCACATACTTGGTACAATGAATATGGTTTAAAAGATCTTGCTGACTGAATTTCCTTTTTCTGTGTAAAATAATATATCCATATGCATTCCATTTTAAAATTAAAACAAAAATCTATGCTGCTATTGAGTTATTAAGTGAAATGTGAATATTGACGTAAAAATATTTAAAAATCTGATTTTAAGCAGCAGGAAAAGTTGAATATTCCCTTGCATAATATGGATTGTTTTTTTTAAAATGCTTAAAATCGCGTGCGGGGCCTTAAGTAATTCCTGTATTAACCAATCAGAAAACGGCTGGTTTTAACTAGGCTAATTTATTGTGCTACAATAGTTTTTTTTAGTTTTAGTGCACACTATTATCTAAAAATTAATTTGAAATATAACATACTGTGTGTGACACGTAAAATAACACCAACACTAATTTAACACCAATTATACCGCATTGACAGTGTTAAAACTGTAGTAATTCATGCAGCAGTAGTTTTAATTGGTTTTAGATGTTTATGTCCTAACAGCAATTTATTTTGAAAACATACCCAATGGACTATCAACTTAATAATTATTGAAATAAGATTTTTTATATGCAATAAAATGCCAATCTTTTTTTATACCTATTATACTAATAGTGGTAGTGAGGATGGGTGACGGAGAGTTGTAAATGTTATTGTCTTGTTGATAATTGTATTTATTTAGGATGTATTAAATATGTATTCTTTTCAAAAAATATGCATCATGTTTTATTCAACCTAATGAATCCTGATATATACTAATATTATAAATGCTAATTTCTGTCTGTCTGTCTGCTACGCTTTCCTGGCCCATCGTTTAAACTGATTTTGTCGAAATTTGGTACAGAGATAGGTTGCATCCCAGGGAAGGACACGCTTTTATCCTGGAAAATTAAGGTCCTGCGGAAATCGGAAAGCCTTAATCCTCGTGGTCGTTCTCACGAGCATTATCTAGTAATTTATAAACATTTGATTTACAACATAATTAAAATTATAGGAGGTCACTTATTTACTCCCTGTGATATTAAATCACTTGCACTCGGGACATTTATTGCCTTGGTAGACCTCAGGGATGGGCTAATGGAGTTGTATATCCCAATGAGTCATATTACTATCAAGATCTCGTAGCTTGTGACTGACCAACTGTAGTATCCTTTACAAACTTTGACTCTATCCTTCACTGCTAAGGAACAGATTTGCTAAATAAATGCTTGTTGTACTTTTCAGAGCTTCATTTAGTCTTATACCTGTAGGTGTATCTAGCACCTGAAACAAAAACTATTATTAACTTCGATTTTGAATTTTGAATTTTTTGAATTTTGAAAACCCTGAAGCTGAATTAATTAGTTTTATAGAATTTATTGACAAACCTATTTTTAGTTCTTTCTTTAATTCTTGGGTACAATAATGTGTATGTGATTAGGGCTAGCCATTCTCATTAGTGTGCAGATCATAGAGGCATAAAAGTACTGCTTACGCTGGGAGAACCAAGTCAATATCCCTTTTGTCATGTCTGCCACTGCCCATAGACAGTAGAATTCATTTACCAACTTTTTTAATTTACTACAAGTTAGTCTTGACTGATAAAATTGCTATCTAACTGCTTACCCTAGCTTTACACCTCATGCATGCCACTGGCCATCCATTTCTAGTTTCTACTTTAGATTGCATCATGAAACTTATCAACTTTTCATCAAATAAAACATCTATCTAGTTATATGAGATGGAAACCTCATCACCTGTATTATTTTAGCAAATATGACAGGTTTACTCCTCCACTGTAGAACTCCAAACACTTGCACCACATATGGAATGACAGTTGAAGGTAGTTGACTCTTCACATATACCATGGAAACTCGAATTTTGTCATCTTTACAATCTATCTAAAAAGAAGAAAGCAATATTATATCTTATCAGCATTTTCGAAGATCTCCCTGGCACAGTGGTGTAGCACTGAGATCTAGTCCTGAGTCGATACCCTCAACACTCCGCGAGGGTGGTATCAAAACCATAACATTACATTAAACTTACGTCTTTTAGATGGAAACGTCCATTTAAACTTTCTAGTATTCCAATGGTACGACAGTTTATAACTTTTTCCCTGTATTCTTCGCACTTAGCTAATAACGTGCCGATATTATTGTAGGTATAGAATTCTGCCTGAAAAAGTACAAACAGCATATTTGTGGTGGTAAAAAAATAATGACTAGTTTCTCCAAAATATTTTTCATACCTTTACATTACCTGAGATACTAAGTCCGAATTGAAAGGTATGTTACAGTACTCATTTTTCTTAGATGACATTATTTGATTTTAACAATTAATTATAACTTTAATAGTCACTAAATCTTGAAATAAATAAATTCAATTTGTGATAGTTTTAGTGAATTTTGACGAAATAATTTCCAAACAAAGCACAGTGTCAAACATCAAATCTCTCCTTATATTACCAATGTACTCTGTGGGTACTTGCAATACCTTTGTGACTTTTGGGTTTGAATCTGACATTGTCGGAATAAACATTGGATAGACATGATCCTCAATAATGTGAAATATGACTATGAAACTTTTATAAAAAACTAAAAAGACCCAAATGAATGCTCTTTCTATTTATTATTTATTTTAACCATATTAATGTTATGTAAACGTAAAAACATGTTAAAATATTTTTCAGATGTTAAGCCTAAGAAGAATATAATGGGTGCACCTGATGTAGCTGTATTAAGTAACAAAATAAGGCAGCTTCAAAAAGCAAAAACAACAGCTGTGAATAAAATAAAAAAACTTTTGACACTGTCAGATAACCCCGTAATAAAAAAAACCTTAAGCAAATTATCAACAACCGCATTAATTTTTACAATGCTGCAACTGCGGGAATCCGGAAAAAGTATTGTCGGAAGAAGATTCACGAAGAAGGAAAAGTTGTTGGCTTTAGCCTTGTACAAACAAGGACCTCGGGCTGTTAGAAATATGTTATTTGTCTATGCTCTACCTCAGACTCTTTGACATAAGACACTATTGACATTGACAAGCCTCCTGTCAATCTTATATTTATCATTCCTTAATTGACCGTCTTGTGTGTTTGTGCTGTCTCCATATTTAATATTTAAATATATGATGTAATAGATTATTTTATCAAGATATAACAATTTAATCCTTTGACGCTGATGTCTGTATATTTGTTTCGTGAAGAAATAAAACGACATAATAGTATCTCACACTTTTATTTCGATTCTCTTCTGTGAAGACACGTGGAATCCACTGCTGCAACCGACACTCTGTCTAACAGGTTACAAGACCCAGAAATTCGCAGAAGGACAAACGGATTTGTTGTGAGTACTAATTATAATCACGATGTCTCAATCAGCGTCATCAAATATGGGCGGCAACAATGGTGTGACTAACATAACCCAAATCGAAAGACTTGAGGGCTTATCCAACTACATTAACTGGAAATTTGCTGTAAAAATGGTATTGGTCTTGGAAGGTCTCTGGAATTGCGTGGAGGGCACTGATACAGATGTTGTTCGTGATGGTAAAGCATTGGCTAGAATTTGCCTCAGTTTACAACCGGCTTTATACCAATATGTAAGGGGCTGCAAAACAGCAAAAGAAGCATGGCAAAGGTTAGCTGACAGTTTTGAGGACAAAGGCTTGTATCGACGTGTACTCCTTCTACGCCAGTTACATCGCGTGGAGTATAGCCATTTTCCAACAATGTCAGATTACATTGATGGTGTTATGCGCTTGGTCCAGCAACTCGCTGATATTGGCAAAAACATTGATGATGCTGAAGTGGCAGAAATCATATTATCAGGATTGCCTCAAGAATATGACATTATAGTCTCAAGCTTAGAAACAGCATGTTTAACCAATACTCTCACAAGCGAGATTGTCAGAATGAGGTTATTACAGGAAGACCACAGACGCAGTACTGATTCCAATTCAGCGGCTTATGTAGCAAACAAGATGAAGAAGAATACCAGCTGTTCTTATTGCAAAAAGGTGGGGCACAGTGCAAAGCGTTGCTATAAGAAGAGAAGAGATCAAGAAGATAAGAATGCAAAAGAGGACCGCACTATGTTTGCCTCAGCATTCTCAGCAACTGTAGCAGCTTCTAATGAGTTTATAATGGACTCTGGTGCATCGTGCCACATGGTTAAGGACGAGAAGCTGGTCATGCATGCCAGGGATAGGTGCTGTAGTATTTTTGTGGCAAACGGCCAAAATATGTGCAGTAAGTCTGTTGGTGATGTTTCACTTTCTTCATCTGTTAAGCTGAAAAATGTTTTGTATGTACCTAGTCTTTCTAATAATTTAATTTCAGTTAGTCAAATTACTGATAATGGTTATGTTGTCATATTTACCAAAGATGGGTGTACAGTTTATGATAAAGCTAAAATTACTGGCAACCAATTATTCTATGCAAGTAAAATAAATGGAATTTACAAGTATAAGTCTAAGCAAGGTAGGTTCTTACCCCCAGAGTATTCCATTCCCCTTCGGTGTATGCAGGGGACAGAGATTGCTCACAGTGCTGCCGATGTGTCATCAAGTTTGTGGCACAAACGGCTAGGCCATCTGAATTTTGCAGGTATGCGTATACTTAAGGATTCGGATCAATGTTCAGGTGTAGTCTTTCAGAAGGAAGACAGCTGCCTGAGCAGCTGCACTTCTTGCCTGTCAGGCAAGATGCATGAGGCATCTTTTCCTCGGGCAAGTGTGAGGCGAGCTGCTTCTCCCTTGGAGTTGGTCCACTCCGATGTCGCAGGGCCGTTGCAAGTCAGGTCGTGGGGCGGAGCCCGCTTCTTGTTGACATTTACTGACGACTATACGAGGAAGACCTTCGGATACCTCATGAAGTCTAAGAACGAAGTAAGTTCCCACTTTATTACTTTTAAGAATATGGTTGAGAAACAAACTGGTTTGCCTATTAAGATACTCCGTACAGATAATGGCACGGAATATTGTAATAATGACCTTACTAGCTACCTTAAGAAGGAAGGTATTGTACACCAAACCTCAGTGCCTTACTGCCCCCAGCAGAATGGGGTGGCAGAGCGTGTCAATAGGACATTGTTTGAGAAGGTACGCGCTATGCTGCAGGAATCTGGTTTGTCTAATCGCTTTTGGGGGGAAGCTGTCATGACAGCAATTTATTTGAAAAATAGATGCCCTACCACCGCGTTATCAAGCGGTATTCCTGAGTGTGTTTGGACTGGATCTTCTGTAGATCTCAGTCATTTGCGCGTCTTTGGCTGTGTAGCTTATTCTCATATTCCTAAACAAAAACGACGAAAGCTCGATGCCAAGGCTAAACCTTATATTTTTGTAGGTTATGGTGAGAATTGTAAGGGATATAGGCTTAGTGACCCATCTGATCCTCGCATTGTCATTTATTCAAGGAATGTTTCCTTTATTGAAAGCGAGTTTCATGTAAACCACACACAGGGAGTTGAATTGGGGAATCAAAATAATTCAATTTTATATCACAATTTAAATTCTAATGATACTGGTATTTTTAATAATAATGAGTCAAATAATTTAATTAATAATGACATTCCAAATTTATTAGAATTAAATGAGAATAACTGTGATATTAATGATAAGATTAGTGATAGGTCTAATGGTTCCTCTGATGTTTCAGATGCTGACTTAACGCCACCTGCGTGGTCCCCGCTATCTGACCAGTACTGTATTGGCCAAGGCAGCTCTTCCGGTGAAGGTGATGAAGTCTTTTCTCTGCCGGAACCGGAGTTTGTATGTCAAGGAGGAGAGCCGACTACATTGGAAAGTACTACCGATGCGTCTAGCTCACAGCGCCCTGTACGTAGTACCAGAGGTAAATTGCCAGAGAAATTTTCTCTTTACGACCTATCTACTATGTTGGCTGAGGCTAGTTCACTGGACGATCCTACTTCCTACGAGGAGGCCATGTGTTCACCAGACAAAGAAGAATGGTGTAAGGCTATGAAATGTGAGTATGATGCTCTTATTAAAAATCATGTATGGGAGTTAGTGGATCCACCAAAGCAAGGTAACATTATTAAATGCAAATGGGTTTTCAAGAGAAAATTTGATGCCGCGGGTGCATTTAATAAGTTTAAAGCTAGACTGGTTGCTCGTGGTTTTAGCCAAAAACAGGGAATAGATTACTCTGATACTTATTCTCCTGTAGTTAGGCATTCTACATTAAGAATTTTGTTTTCTCTTGCAACAGAGCTCGATTTGCTATGTAATCATATAGATGTTACTACAGCATTTTTTACATAGTGAATTAGAAGAAACAATTTTCATGGAACAGCCAAAAGGTTTTAATAACCACCATAATAACAAAGTTTGTATGCTAAAGAAAAGCATATACGGCTTGAAACAAGCAAGCCGTGTATGGAATTCTAAAATACATAAGGTATTATGTGCAAATGGATATGAGCAGAGCAAATGCGAGCCCTGTATTTATATAAAAAGGTCTGTTAAAGAGTTTGTCATAATAGCTCTATATGTTGATGATTTTTATGTATTCCATAACAATTGTATAGACAATGTTTTATCATTATTACTAAAACATTTTGAAATTCAACATATAGGAGAACTTAAGCATTGCTTAGGTATAAATGTAACTAGGCAAAAGGACCTTTTAATTTTAGATCAATCAGACTATATCAAACGTCTATTGGCTAAGTTTAAAATGAGTGAGTGTAAGCCTGTAACTACACCACTAGCTGTAAATTCCAAATTTGATAAGTCAGATGACGAATGTTTAGATGAAGATATCTATAAGTATAGACAGCTGTTAGGTTCTTTAATGTACTTATCCGTCTGTACTAGACCTGACATATCATATGCTTGTAGTCAACTTAGCCAATATAGTACATGCTTTGATATGGATCATTGGCGTGCTGCTAAACGTGTGTTAAGATATTTAGCAGGGACAGTAAATTATGGCCTTTATTTCTGTAAAGGAAATAATTTAAATGTAAGTGCCTATGCAGATGCAGATTGGGCCAATGATCTATGTGATCGCAAATCTTATACAGGTTTTGTCATTAAAATGGGTGGCAACGTTGTTAACTGGGAATCTAGAAAGCAACGTTGCATAGCTTTGTCTAGTACGGAAGCTGAGTATTTGGCAATCAGCGATGTGTGCAAAGATATCTGTTTTGTTAGAAGTTTCTTGTCAGAACTTGTTGACAAAACTTTGGATGTTGTAGTATACAATGACAGCCAGAGTGCTCAGAAATTGTTACTGGTAAAGGAATACTCACACAAAAGAACAAAACATATAGATTTGCGCTACCACTTTGTTAAAGACCTTGTACAAAAAGGTTTAATAAATGTAAAGTATTTACCAACAGACAAAATGGTAGCAGATGTGTTAACAAAACCATTGAGTAGTGTTAAACATAATAATTGTGTATCTGATTTGAATCTAATGTGTATTAACTAGCTGTTATGTGCATGTTTTTGATAGGGCTTTGCAGTTTTATATAAGTGTGTTTATTTCTCTGTATATATGTTATCTGCTCATCATGTTAGATATAGCCGTCTCTTAGTGGTAGAGTTGACTTTATCTGATGTAGAGCATAAGGAGGAGTGTTAGAAATATGTTATTTGTCTATGCTCTACCTCAGACTCTTTGACATAAGACACTATTGACATTGACAAGCCTCCTGTCAATCTTATATTTATCATTCCTTAATTGACCGTCTTGTGTGTTTGTGCTGTCTCCATATTTAATATTTAAATATATGATGTAATAGATTATTTTATCAAGATATAACAATTTAATCCTTTGACGCTGATGTCTGTATATTTGTTTCGTGAAGAAATAAAACGACATAATAGTATCTCACACTTTTATTTCGATTCTCTTCTGTGAAGACACGTGGAATCCACTGCTGCAACCGACACTCTGTCTAACACGGGCCTACAGGTGGATGAGGAAATGGACAGTTCTCCCATCACCATTAACACTGAACAGATTGATAAGAAAGGCTGCCTTAAAACCCGGCATAAATGAAAATATATTTGGCCAATTAAGAAAAAAAGTGAGAAAAATGAACCAAAAAGAAAAAATTTGCATTTTAATGTTCGATGAAATTGCTTTATCCCCGCATTTAGATTATAATCATAAAAATGACTGTATAACAGGATTTGTGGATAGTGGCATAAGGAGAAAAAACAAAATAGCTGACCATGCCTTGGTGTTTATGATCAGAGGAGTTTTAAAGAATTATAAACAGCCTTTATTTTACTCTTTTTGTGCCAAAACCACTACAAAAGAAGAATTAATGGAACAAATTAAATTAACAATTGGAAGATTATTGAACATTGGATTTAATGTTATTGCCACAGTATGTGACCAAGGTGCTACAAATGTAGGTGCTATCAATTATTTAATAAATGAAAGAAAAGGAAAATTAACAGCCTTAAATGAAGAGCCAAGATACTCAACATTTGAAATTGATGGCCATGAAATAATACCATTATATGACCCACCCCACCTCATAAAGTGTATCAGAAACAACTTATTGAATAAGGATCTGCAATGTAAAATGAATGGGGCTGAACTAACAGCTAAATGGGATCACATAATAAAGCTCTATAATTGTGATTCACCATTTGAAGGTTTACGATTAGTACCAAAATTGACAGATAGACATGTTATCCCACAAAAGATTTATAAAATGAAAGTGAAATGTGCCACACAGGTGTTTAGTTCTACTGTGGCTTTACACATGGGAATGATGACAAGTAAGTTCTGTTGTGTATTCTTTTTACGAGACTATCATATATATATATATATATATATATATATTTCTTTTCTTATATGCATATAAGGTGTGCATATTTTTGTATCTACATTGTACATAGATACAATAATGAATGAATTGAAATAAGTAAATACATATAAGTTAAAAGGTGTTTGTTCTCATTTTGAGATTTGCTTCTTAAATATTGATTAGATTAATCCCAAACTAGTTTTTAATCAGTTATTTTAGTTCACTGATATTATAAAGGCAAAAGTACCTATGCATGAGTTCGAATGTGTATGTTTGTGACTTGACTGGGATTTGGAATGGTGATAGATCATACTGTGCATTATCTCGTAGACTACTTTTTTAGGGTTCCATACCCAAAGAGTAAAAAACGGGACCCTATTACTAAGACTTCGCTGTCCGTCTGTCCATCTGTCTGTCCATCCGTCTGTCCATTCTTCAGTCACCAGGCTGTATCTCTTGAACCATGACAGTTAGACAGCTGAAAATTTCACAGATGAGGTTTTTCTGTTGCTGCTATAACAACAAATACTAAAAATAAGAATAAAGTTAATATTTAAGGGGGCTCCCATACAACAAACATGATTTTTTTTGCTCGTTTTTGCTCGATATTGATAATGGCAACAGGTAGACGCTTGAAATCTTCATATAATATTTAGTTGTGTATTCACTTTAGTAACAAATAATAATAAAATAGATAATGGTATGGAACCCTTTGGAGCTGTAGGCTATTTAACATATATTTCAAATTTTATAAAATTTATTGTTATTTTAATTCTTGTATGTTTGTTATCTTTTCAGAATTTGGATCCCTGCCCGAAGAATGCTATCAAACAATGAAAATTATTACATTTTTTGACAACCTCTTCGATTCTTTTAACGGAAGTCATAACAAATTTGAAGAAAAAGGTGCAAAGCCGTTACTTGGACCAGTTACTGAGCATAGTAATCACAAACAAGTTTGGGCGGAAGCAAAACCCATTTTAAAATCAATGAGATTTGTAAAAAACGGTAAATCAGTTTCTGTTCCATCAATACAACACTGGCTCATGACAGTTGAAAATGTGCAATATTTGATAGCCAAATTGTCCCAAAACCATGATTTGACATCAGTTTGGATGCGTCATTTTAACCAAGACCCCCTGGAGAATTTTTTTGGCGGTGTTCGAAGCCATGGCTATAGAAACACGTCACCAACATGTGCTGGCTTCGAAGCCGCCTTTACATCACTTTTAGTAAATACGTTAAGTAATAGCCATTCTCCAGGGGCTAATTGTGAGAAAGATGCATGTAGGGGTTTTTCTCTTGGGGCGATATTCTTTAATGACCACAAAATATCAAATCCTCCTTTTGAACTTGACTTTGATGACATAATGAATTTTGAGTTTAATGTTTTAGAAAATAAAATAAAAAATACAAAAATCAAAGCTCAGATAGAATATGTGTCAGGGTATATCTTGCGGAAATTGAAACGTAAAGTGTTCAAAAATTGTGAAACATGTAAAAAAGATTTTTATAATGAGAACAGAGAAGATAGCGAACTAATTGCCAGAGAATATTTTAAAAACAAGTTCTGTTTGACGTACCCCAGTACTAATATTCTTAGATGTTTTTCTAACATCCAAGATGTGATAATCAATCTTATCAGGAAACACTGCACTAAAAATAATTTAAAGGAATATATAAAAACAGTGCTAGCTGCAGTCATGAATTATAATTTTGTATCATGCGAAAAACATAAAAAAGATTTCATTAACGAAATTGAGAACATATGTATTGACTTTTTCATAAGAAACTGGTGCAAGGATTGTAATAAAATTTTGAATGGAAGTCGATCGGAATTTGAACGTAATGATAACATTCAAATACTGTGTGCTGAATATTATGCTAAAAGTAAAAAATAATCATCATCAATTCTAGTTGATAAATAAAGATAATGTAACCAAATTTGACACTACTAAAAATAATGCTTTTTTTTCCACATGTTGTGAGAGGGACATTACTTTTTTTAGACTTGCCTAAATATTTAGTTTATATACAGAAAATATTAATATTTTATATTTTATAAGGTTTTTTTTAAGACCGTCACCATTACTTATTGACGGTCGACGATCGAAAAACTCATTTTGCTTCCCCAAACTTCTTTTTGAATGTGAACTGGTCCAAGTAACATTACTTATTGACGGTCGACCACCACTGGAAAAGGTATTAAGAGGATCGTCTAGTTGTAACTTTTCATACAGAAAGCGAAAACGCTTTTCTTCCCGTAAATGTAGTCCAATTTTCATAATTTTTAGAAATGTTGCATATACAATGAAGAACTATGCTCGTACGTTTTAGTTTAAAAGAAATATTGCGTAAGTTTAAAGTTATAAGGGGTCAAAATTTCCATATTTTTGACATAAAAAGCTCCTCAAGCATTTTATTTTAATTTAACTAAAGTAAAGTACTAAAAAAATAAAACGTACGAGCCTAGATTAAGGTGTACTGAATCTAATGAGACCAAAATTGTCTAATTTAAAAGGTGAAAACGTTTTCACCCGAGCAATATTTCAAGAATAAAATGCCACTGGACTTGCAACTCTCTCTGCTTGAAATAAATAGATAACATTTTTGCTAATGCGTACTCGCGTCGCGCTTTCTCATTAGACGATCCTCTTAAGTAAAAATCTTAACTTTAGTTCACGTTTTAAAAACGTTTCTCTATGTTGTTGATCTTGTAAACTTTGTTTTGACGTGAATATGTCGCTTGCATACTTGAGTCATTTTGAAAAATCCATAATTAGTGTTGCATCGCAGAGGGATGTGTCTATAATCTAGCAGTAGTAGTATCTATCTATAGTCTAACAAGAATGTCTAGGAATGGAACTATTTTTTTATTTTCTTAATCCAAGTTGCATTTAATAAATCACTTATTTCTATGCTCAGTCCTGCGCCATTAAAATATTTTGGAATTGGTAAATATTATTATTTCTGCGTTAATTTGCCCAAATATAAATTTACTATGTATGGAAAGTGGCGCCGCCATTTTTTCTTGGTATTCTTGTTACACTTTACATCCATAATTTATTAATACCACTCGACAGCTAAAGGATCAAAAAATTCATGTCACGTATTCACGTAAAACACAGCCTGAAGTGTATTAAACTACTGTGTTAATATTAGGTTGAAATATAATGATTTTTTATTTGATTACTACTCGGATAATATTAATATGTTGAAATATAATGATTATTGATTCTATTTTATCTTTGTGTTTTATTTCTTATCTAATCTAATATTCCCGGATATTATTTAAAATTATATTTTATTTTCACAGTTAATTTCTGGCGTAATAGAATTAACTGTGAAAATAAAATATAATTTTAAAATAAAGTACTTGTGGGTACAGTACACCACTTGCATATCACGTGACCACGTGAAAAGTTTACTTGCACCGCTCAATAGATGGCGCTTCACTGAAAAATGGGAGCGACGTCTCTATCTCCTTATATTACCAATGTACTCTGTGATCAAATCACCGACATCAAATTAGACATGACTCATGAGTTCGATATACCAAAACGTAACATATAACGGATATGTGTTAGATATCATACCATATCGATAACTTTATCACAAAAACTGTATCGACTATCGAGTCAAAACCTACTAGCGCGCGAGAACGATGCGAACACGTACGAACAAAACGCAAACTTCACAAAGGATATGATAATATGAACCATATTCGCTACCTCACCTCTCTTTCTAAGTTTACTAGTATAAAAGAGATGAAGCGAATATGAGTTATGAGAATATAACTTAAGCCATGTTTGCGTGGTTAATATATTTTACTGCACTAGCAATAAGAGTTAGTTTCTATTGTATAGTTACGATCACGCTTTTGGCGGCTACGGCTACTCGATATTAGTGAAACACTTTATTACAAAATAAAACTACAAGTCCAACCAAGGTTGAATTTGAGTTGTTACAATATGGATACATTTATAAAAGGTCTGTATATAATATTGTATATACAATCATTGTAAATATGATGATTTTTAAATGCGCCAGAAAAGTAATCTCAATTAACAATTTTTGACATTTACTTTTCAAAAACTTTTCTGCTAGTCCTAAGCCTAGTAAAGCATGAAGGGAAATCGCCGTAGTTACAAGTAGCTAAACTGATAAATAACTATAAATATCTACCTAAGACCTGCATCGATATACTGCATAACTGTAAATGTGAGTTTGCGTTTGCGTTAGTTCGCATTCGTACCTATTTGCTCAACTGTACTACTGATATCGATATCTGAAAACCGTTTTTCATATCGATATGAAAACTTAATATCGGATAAGTAGCCGATATGCGAAATAACTGAAAACGGCCATGTCTACATCAAATCCCGCCAATAGCTGATCACTGGTCCCATTGGTTACTCACACAGACATAATAAAGAAAATCTGTGGTTACTCATTCTCTATCACAGACATTAATTATTAATGACTGGCAGGCAAGTGATGACTGGTCCATTTAAGTTTAACTTCTGGGCTCTTGCCCTTTGGCTTTGGCTTAACTATTTTTAAAAAAGTCTATTGCGGGAAATATGGCACGCCCCTGTGCAGGTTTTTTACTTTTCTGGGGGGTTACTAAGAGCTCTTCTATCAGAGATATTGAACTACACTTAACTTCAAGGCACTGAACTGGTAGACCAATGGTAGACAGACACTGCATTGAACTGTGCTGCAGTTCAATTTCTGTCCTGCTTTAAAATTCTACCATTCTACCAGTGCTGCAGACAGCGTAGCCAGACTATATTAATATAGTAAACCCCCTGGTTGCCTCACAGATATAAAATTATGTCTGTGGGTTGCCTGACTTATATAAAAAAAAACAGATGAGTGTCTTTAAAACTCTAGAACTCAGTGCCGAAAAATAAGTCACACCCTAGAGAAAGTAGAGTAGAGAGTAAGTAGCGACTAGAACCCAGAGCCAAGAATATAAAAAAGTATGTGACAAAAATTAAACCTAAATTAAAAACTAAATTAAAAACTGAAAACTAAACATTAAAAATATCATCTATGATATGAATTAATATATATTTTAATTTAGAATTTAATGATTTGTATTTTTAATAAAATTACTTATTTTTAATAATAATGTGACAAAAATGTCAAGTGATGTCAATTGACATCTGTCAATCACACCGAAGACTGACTGATGTCAATTGTCAATACGGTGATGTCAATTGTCAATTTTGTTTTGGTTTTGATCTGCACAATTCACAACTGATTCACAAGACAAGTTTTGATTGAAAACATATAAGTAACTGTTGTAAGTAATAAAAAACGCTCTTTTTCCTATAATTTTTATTGAAAATACAAGAAGACAGTTAATCACGACAGGAATAGTTAAATATGTCGTCATCTCTTGTGGAACTGCGTCCAAACAGGCGCCTTCTGGACCATGAATTCGAGGGATACAAGTTGAACTTGCAATCTCTTCCACATTTCTGTTTAGAATTGACTTCTCCCGTCGACAGGCTATATCCTGACGAAATACAGTTCTCATTCGTCCACGCTAAACTCTTTGCTCTTCATAATCATTTAGTGTTGGACTTTTGGGACCACCAGTACAACTATTACTATGTAGATGTCTCACAGCAAGTTCGTAACGTAACTTTCGATAATATAAACGGTACTTTCCAAACTGCTGTTATCTACGATGTTCCCGCGCATGTGGAAAGAAAATCTGGCCATTTTAATCTATGCCTCATGTTCCCTTCAAACAGTATAGCTGTAGTAAGCGACGGCACAGGTTACCTACATATCGTCGATACCGGAACAAGGAACAGGCCTGCAGGTGACAAACAGAAATGGAATACTGTATATTCTAACCTGGCTCTTGGAGAAGGTAAATATTTTACCCTTGTAGATACTAGGATTCAAGATAAAAAAGATGTTGAACTTTTACATTGCCTCTTACAATCAGTTGAGCAAAGAGAAAAGCATTTTGACTCTATACTTACATGGGTAATATTTGAAAATGATGGTCAGTCATGGAAACAGTCATCAATCAAACAAATTCAAGGCAAAGGCATTGTCCACTATGCAGCTCTAGAAACAAGCTGTAATGCTCTTTATGTAGCTTCTGATAATTTATTTAAATTCATATCAGATTCTGAAAAAGAAATTTTAGAAAAACCTAAGGAGGAGCCTAAGCAAATTATTTATACTTGGCTGCAAACATCTGATGATGTAACAATAACATTTAAATTGCAAAGTAATTTTGACAAGAAGCATTTATTTGTAAATGTAACACCATTGGCAATAAAAGTCAGTTATGCTGGTAAAGAATTTTTGAATGGTAAATTAAGACATAAGGTTGACAGTGAGTTAACAACATGGAATGTGCAAGAAGATGGACAAGTAGATATTTTGATAACTAAATCTGAGAGTATGAATTGGGACGAGTTGATTGAAGGCGGCGATTCAAATGGGGAACAAATAATTGATGCAAGCCTAGTGGAGGAAGTGCATAAGAGGTTAGCTCATTTGTGCTCGGAGACTGAGGTGGTGGCTGACCAGCAAGCGCCCCGTCTGAATACACAGGAGCTGGAAGAATGTGACGCAGCTTCTGAGGAGGATACAGTTTTGGGTATGAATTATATTCATTTGTTGCGTTTCCTCATAACAAATATTAAATAGACAAACTGACATATCACCTTACTGCTTGGATCTAGAAACTTGAGATTTTGCATGTAGGTTTTTTCCATAATTCCACAGCAGTGAAGACAGGGCATTTAAGCTTGTTTTGTATTCTATTAGTAGGGCAGTTGTGCTAATTTTGTATTATATATTAGTAGAAGTGTATTAGTATATTTTGTCTTACCTTGATAGCTGCAGTGGGGTAGTTCACAAGCCAAAGTTATATTATTTCTTAGTCTGCTTAAATTTACTTACTGGGAAACAGTTGTGCCTTGTCACTTGAACATGAATATTTAAATTAAATTGATAGTTTTCCATAGAACTATCCAATACACAATTATACCTGTAGAAAAGGGAAACTATAGTTTTTTTATAATAACATATTATTATTTTTATAATAATAACAAGACAAAGTATATTTATTTCTCTTATGAAAATCTGCCATAGTGAAATATATCTAAGAGGAATATATCCCCTGCTATGGAAATAGCAGCATTTGCTGAGCAATAGGATTTAATAGCAATAAACACTGCATGACTGTATTATTTATAAATTCAATGTTTGTTTTTGTTCCAGTTCGTATGGACACAACAAGCCATGAAATAACACACAGAGTTTCACTAAGTGTGCACCAATACCTATTCAGCATTAAACTAGAAACCCATGAAGTGCCAGCATTAGCTCTTAGACATGATGTTGATGCGTGCATATGGCAACCATACGCCCAACTAATAAACACAGACACTTGGCCAATGAAACATGATGGTACTTTGATGGCATTTGGTTATGTACAGTCCTCAAAACAGAACAGAAAGTTCATTACTTGTTCTCCAAACTTTGCATATAGTGTGGTTTGTGAAGCCACACGTCATATATTAATTTATAAGAACAGTGGCAACCAGGACTGCCAATTGAGAAAAAGATCAGAAGGCATAATGAAGAATATTAAAATTGGACAGCAGCATGTTGTTAATATTGACAAATATGGTGAAGTGTTGGGAATCAATGCGACCAATGAGTACTTATTCGTGTTAACAGAGAGTTCTTTGATAGCTATAGGTGTTTAAATGAAATAAATATTTATTTACATTGTTATTTCTTTTTATTATTTCTCATTTTCATCTTCACTACAACTTATACTTTCTTCTGATGAATAGCCAGTTGTGAAAAGCAGATTTTTAGGTCTCTTCTTCTTAGCTTCCTTAATTTCTTTTTCTATCTCCAATTTCTTTTCCTCAGCAATCTTCTCTGTTAGTAAGGTTTTCTGCCTTTTCCTCTGAGAGCCATATCTATTTTCTGTAACTGTTTCACCATTTAGGGTATTTCCATTTGCTGGGTTAGTATTTGGGGTATTTTCATTCATCTTTGATCTATCTATGTAATTTTTCTTACTTTCTACTTTTTCTTGACTATCTTTTACGGCTTCTTTTTCATTATTCTCTGTTCCATAGTCAAATTCATCATCTGCAAAGATTAAGTTTTGATAAATATGTTGCTACAAGTAAGAAGCTGGCTGGCAAATTTTGTATCAAAAATTGCAAGGTTTATCTAGGTTTCCTATAAGATTGTCACACGATATACTTATACATTACAAAATCACATCAATTATAACAAATTAGGAATCAAGTGAAAATTGTTTAACAGCGTGAAAGTATAGCATGCCTATTGCCTATGCCTACAAGTGGGACATTATTAGGCTCTTATTTATTTAGTAAACATTATTATATTATTTACCTGGTGTTACAATTTCAAAATTGTAAGCATGATCCTTCAGCACAACAAATATTATGGGGAACTCTACTATACATTTTCCTGATAAGTTTTCAGCCAATGATTCTGTTGTGTCCAGTTCAAAGAACTTTTTGGCTGAACCTTTTAATTTTTCCGCTGAAAATAATACAATAATATTATTATAGTTATTGTTAGAATCTTTGTATAAGAACTGAAGGACTACTTTTAAAAATTCGATATTTTTCTTATATGGTATGGATTCTGCATTTCCATAAAATTTACCTATTTCAATCATTTTAAAATTAAAAAATGGTGTAGGCATCTTATTCCCACCAGCTTTGTAAATTAGACTAAACCCCTACTACCAAAAATATCACTTTCTTTATTTCATACAAAAAGAATTAAGTATCTCACCTTTCAATAAAACTTTGACACCGCTAAACCCAATGGATTTATAGTACACCAAGTCTTTAAACCCCTATTACCAAAAATATCAGTTTCTTTATTTCATACAAAAAGAATTAAGTATCTCACCTTTCAATAAAACTTTGACACCGCTAAACCCAATGGATTTATAGTACACCAAGTCTTTAGATCCTTCAAAAGCTGGTGCCTCAGGATTCAGGTACTTATCCAACAGTTCTGACAGTTTCTTTGTTTCCAGACACTTTTCATCCACAAACTTCAATGGTTTGGTTTCAACATTTGGGAATATCCACTCAACTCTCCAATTTATTTGATTTGTTTTATATATGTACTTTGTAGTATTTACTTTGTGTCTTGTAAAGTTTTGTGCCAGGAATTGGAGCACAGTTCCTCTTTTTCTTGCTGCCAGTCTTAGTTTGTGTAAATGCTGAAATATAAAAGATTAAATGATTGGTTTGAAGGACTTTTGAGGTTGTTTATGGACCAACACAATGACGAAAAATCATTATACACTGTAAACATTGAAAAAGGTAAAACCATTGTTACCAAAATATAGGTGTGGGCAATAGTTGAGCTGAAATCTTTAGAGAGCACTTTCGAGTTAGACAGAAGACACAATAAAAACATGACAAGGGCTACAATAAGTCTAACATGTTACTAAAAATATCAACAATATTTGAAAATCGCAAATTATCACCTATCGCAAATTACCACGCAAAAAATTATAGCTCGAAAAGTATTAGAATTCGCAGTAAAATATTTTAGTGCAAGGCTTAACACATCAAGGTCTTTCTGTAAAAAAAATATGAACGTCCAACTCAGCGGGCAGTATACTATAGCTGAGCCCCCCTCCGTCGCGGGGAGTATACTATAGCCCAGCCAAAAACATTACTTACAATAGGTAAATCCTTATCAATTCTAGTGAACCTTTTTTTCTCATCTCTCTTCACAGCGTAAACAAATCGCGCGCATTCTTCTAACAACCTATAGTCACTTAATAAATCTGTATCTGTAAAATCCTTCATGTAAATGAACTTCGTGCGATCCCTAACGCCGGTACATTCGAGCTCCTTCTTATGTATCCTCACACACTCAAGGCAGCATGTCTTTACTTCGCATTTTGGACAAGTGTAAATAGCTTCTTTGGACCCACAAACTTCACAATCGCCAAGTCTATAAAGAAAAGATTGTATGAGTGGTTGAAGGCAGCGTATTTGAAGCATATTTGCTGTATTGTTACTTAGAATTGCACCTAGAAGGATGTGAGAAGTCATTATCCGAATCACTGTCTGAAGAGGAAGTCATTTTAGTAATTTGGTTTGCAATAATCACGACACTAATGTTTTGCAGTTTGTTTGATGCTTCTTTCTAAAGTTTCTTTGGTTTCTAAATTCTAACCTAAAAAAGAAAAAAGAATCACAATGTGATATTGACATTGACAAGACAGCTGATAAATAAGTTTTTAATAACTAGCTTTACGGCTCCGGATTGTTCATTATGATTATTGAATATTGATTTACACAAACCTTACGGAGTTATTTTACATTATGGAACACGTACAGGACGAACCAGAGTAGTATATTCTTTGGACGAACTATAGACTTAAAACATTGTGACATACGCCGGGTCTCCTGCGCCGCTGCCTGCAGGCTCTGCTTTAAGGGGAACACAGCTGTGTTGAACTTTTAAAACTCTTACTGAGAGTAAGTAAAAAACGTTTTAAAAAATTGCATTGTTGAAGTTATTTCGTCTTTTTTTTTTTGATCGATGAGGCTTAAAAAGGCTAGAATCCACAGCCATTCTTATTGAAGGTAAATTAAATCAAAGTAATTAATCTTATATTTAATTTAATTTATTTTAATTTATTTATTTAAACATACATACATAGCACAGCCAAATACTTACGAAATACAAGGTATTACAATCAATGAACTAAATGCGTTAATTACTAATTTAAAGGTATTACAACTAATAGTGTGCTAACAATTATTATGGTGTGATGATTTTATGATCTCCCACTTTCCAAACTAGTATAAACTGTATCTTGAAAAGTAGGAACTTCCCTCTATGTTACAAGCATAGTTGCTAGCAGTTACGGAACATTATGCAAGATAAGTAGGTTCAAGTGCACGAGTGCATCTGCTTGTCTCTGTACGTGTGTGTGTGTGTGTATGCGTGCGCGTGTGTGTGTGTGTGTGTGTGCGTGCGCGTGTGTGTGTGTGTGTGTACGTGTGTGGGTGTGTGAGTGCGCGCGCGGGCGCATGTTTGTGCTAGTGCATGTATGTGTGTGTGTGTGTGTGTGTGTATAACGTATTATTTTAGGTCAATTTATATTATCTTTATTAGAAGGTCTTCTGTTTGGGTGTAGTTTAGTGTATTAAGGTATTTTAATAATTTTTATTTTAAAACGGACTTTTAAATCTTTTAATCTTATTTCCTTGCTTATTGTATTATACAATTTAGGGCCGAGGTAGTTGATAAATTTTTGAGCAAAGACAGTTTTTTGGCGAGGGATATTGAACACCTTATCTTGTCTACGATTCAGTTTTCTATCAGGGCCCGTATTCTCTAACTCAGTGACTATCAAAAATGAAAGCCACTGACATATATGTAATATCCATTGAAGGTTTGCTATGAAATGTTACTTTTTATTTCATAGTAAACCTTCAATGGATATTACATATATGTCAGTGGCTTTCATTTTTGATAATCACTGAGTTAGAGAATACGGGCCCAGCCCCCCTAGCATGGGCCGGAGATAAAAATTTTATCCCCTCCGACAGTTTTATCCACTCTCCGAGTATGGGCACAGGGGTGGATATAATTATCGACGGTGATAAGGCGGGGAAAGACTAGTCCCCGACTAATGTCAAGGAGTCATAATTTTTTATCTGTGCTTTTGATTTTGCTTGTTTTCGTTACTCTTTAATTTTTATCCTTTCCTCGGGGAGAAAATGTCCCGGCCCATGCTAGGGGGGCAGGTTGGTATATAAGTTGTGCAATGACTGCTTGTTTTATAAATAGTTTACGCACGGAAAGAATCTTCAACTCCGAATACAATAAATGAGTAGGATAAGTGTATTTTTTGAAAGTCATTACTTTTAGTACAGAACGCTGTGCCCTTTCGATACTCAACAAAGTAGTTTTGGATGTGCCGCCCCACGCTTTAATCCCGTAGGTAGTTAAAGATTGACATAGAGCATAGTAAATAGTCAAAAGTAGGCTAGGTGAGCAAACATGTCTAATTAGCTTAAATATATAGATGAGTTTCCTAATTCTATCGCTTAATTTTAAAATATGTTCTTTCCAATTAAGATTCTGGTCCAATACTACACCAAGGTATTTAATACTTCTATGGGAATGTTAGGATTGAAGTTAAACAAACCCAATGTAATTTACGAATATTATATTATGAAAGTTGATTATTTATTTAGTTACGAAGTCTATTGATATATTATGATAAACGATTTAAAACACTAATTACGGACTATGTACGATATAACAAATATAATAATTAATTGATTAAATTGAGTGAATTAGCCGGACATGAGATGCGTGTACGCGGCCTCCCGTCGTCGGGGTTCAGAATTCACTGATTGGAACGCCCGGGAGAATCCCGACCGAAAGCGAGTCGGAACGGAAATTCCCGAGGGTTCAGTAGGTCTCGTGGGACTTCGCCACATCAGCCCCCCCGGAGACCTTTAGGTCGATCATGACGAATAAAGAATTCGTTCTTTTACACAATTCGTTTCACTCGTTACAAAAGTAAGTATTATAATTAAAATTAAACATAAAACTTAATTAGGTATTAATTAAACTATTATATGTTTACAAAAAATAAACGATACAATGCAATATTAAAATCTTACGTACAATCTTAATAGCTAAATGTATTCTCTAAAAATGGTTCTACATACTTATGATATGTGAGTTTACTCACATACAAAGGAATCTAACCCGTCTGCCAGAGCGAGTAACTGTATCAGGCTTGGTGGCAGGCGGTTCTGAAGTAACAGTTGAAAGATACGTACGTGGTTTTGGACCAGAAACATCGCTATACACTTTGCATGCACTAGAGGCAGAAATTCTTATTTTCTGTAAATCCAGCGAAGAAGAAGCGTGCAAAAGATGTCTCAACTCGGTGTCCGTTTCTTTTGAGAAAGGGAGTATATCTAAACTAATGCTATCAGTAACAGATTCAATCCGAGAGAACGCATCGGCAACGACGTTGTCCTCTCCGGAAATGTGTCGCACGTCGGTCGAGAATTGTGATACGAAATCGAAATATCGAAACTGACGTGGAGAGCATTTTTCAGACGCTTTACGAAACGCAGCAACAATAGGTTTGTGGTCTGTCCAGATCGTGAACGGCTTCAGCTCGACCATGAAACGAAAATATTTCACGGCTTCGTAAATTGCGAGAAGCTCTCGATCGAAAGGGCTATACTTACGTTGAGCAGAGGTCAGTTTCTTGGAGAAGAAAGCAAGGGGTTGACAATTACCTTCAACTTTCTGCTGCAATACGGCGCCGATGGCGATATCGGACGCATCACAGACCAACATCAGATCCGCTGTAGGATCGGGATGAGCAAGCAGTGTTGCATCAACGAGGCTCTTTTTGCATTCGTTGAAAGCCTGTTCCAGCTCAACCGTCCAAGTGATTGGAGTGTTTGGCTTGGTATCCGTGCCGCTAAGTAGTTGGTGTAAAGGTGCTTGGATTTTCGCAGCGTTCGGTAGGTACCTTCTATAAAAGTTAATCATACCGAGAAATCTCCTTAATTCTTTCAAGGTCTTGGGCTGTGTGAAGTTCTGGATGCTACTTACCTTTTCTGGCGTAGGACTCGTGCCGTTTGCCGTAACTAAGTAGCCGAGGAACTCGACTTCCGGAACACCAAATACGCTTTTAGCGGAGTTTAAAACAGCACCATGATCTCGAAGGCGCTCTAGAACCTGTTTGAGATGACATTCGTGATCGGTGTGGTCGCGTGACGCAATCAATATGTCATCTATATACGGAAAAGCAAAATCCAGGTCCCTTAAGATTTCGTCCATGAACCGCTGAAACGATTGCGCGGCGTTCCTTAGACCAAAACTCATGAACGGAAACTCGAATAATCCGAACGGCGTAGTTATGGCAGTTTTGGGTACATCCGCAGGGTTGACTGGAATCAAATGGTAAGCACGCACCAAATCAATTTTGCTAAACACAGTACAGCCATGTAGATTATGAGAAAAATCTGCGATGTGGCGTACTGGGTATCGATCGGGTACTGTTCGAGCGTTGATACCTCTGTAGTCTCCGCAAGGTCGATCAGTACCGTCTTTTTTAGGTACTAGATGGAGAGGCGCTGCCCACGGACTATCGGATCTACGTGCAATACCTGCTCTTACCATATCCTCAAACTCACGCTTAGCTCGGCGTAGTCGGTCCGGTGCCAATCTGCGAGGTCGACTGTACACCGGTGGACCGGGCGTAGTGCGTATGTAGTGCAGCGTTTGATGCTTAACTTCGCGCACCATTGGCTCACCAGAGGGTCGCGTGACCTCAGGAAACTGTTTGAGTAACTGATGATAACGAGAATTACCTGTAACAGTCTTAATTTCGCACTCTAAGGAAGACAACACGGGTTTAGCATTTACAATAAGCGTAGTCGTATTATCAACTAATCTGTGGTTCCTTACATCTACAAGTAGGTTATAATATGATAAAAAATCTATGCCTATGATCGGTCGGGTTACGTCGGCTATTACAAAACGCCAGCGAAAATCTCGCCGCAACCCGAAGTTTAAATTTAAGTTTATTGTTCCATATGTATTAATCACTGTACCATTAGCGGCAAAAAGTTTATAGTCAGTCTTCTTAACAATTGTCTTATTAGAACTTACATTTCTAATTGGGAACACACACAAATCAGCACCAGTGTCTATTAAGAACTTAACGTTAGAGTGTTTGTCCGTTACAAATACGCGACTCGGTGTGACGTCACGACAGTCATCGTTAGCCGCCATCAATGACTGCGTTTTTCGTTTTCCGACGAGTAAGTGCACGGCTCACGGCACTTAGTAGCCTTACTCCGAAATTTGCGGTGGTACCAGCAGTGGGCATCAGTCGCAGAATCATTGGATCGGCTACGGGAACGTCGGCGCCATCTCGTGCTGCTATTCGATCTCGAGCGGGATCGCGATGACGATGCTAGTGCGGCGACTTTGCGCGACAAATCAGCGATTGATTGTTTCAGTTCGCTGATCTCATTATTCGACGTCGACGCAGACAGCTGATGAACTTGCGGCGCGGTACCAATCACATCCTTAACTGTGTCCGCAAGTGTAGCCAACTCGTCGAGGCTACTCTTCGATTGCGACGCCAAGATTACTTGAATATGAGTAGGTAGTCGGCCCGTCCATAGGGTACGTAAAAAGTCGTCGGGTACGCTTGGACCTGCTAAACCTTGTAAGTGTCGCAGGAATTGCGATGGCTTACGATCCCCAATGTCCTCTTGGGTTAATAATTGACGTACTCGTTGCTCCTGTGACGATGAAAGACGTTTCACCAGCTCTGTCTTAATCTTATTATATTTATCACTATCGGGAGGGTTTTTAATAACGTCTCTTATTTCGGTTATGTACTTATAATCCAAATTTGAAATTACGTAATTATACTTAGTCGTGTCTGCTGTTATATTTGTTAAAGCAAACTGCCCTTCTAGCTGTGCGAACCAAAGAGCTGGCTCGTCTGGCCAAAAAGGTGGGACTTTTACGCGCACAGTTTCTACCGCGGGAGATTTGTTGTCTTCAGCCATTGTTTAAAATAAAAAACTTTTATTACACTGAATCTATTTTCGGAATAAAATAAGTTCGTCACTATGCACACAAAGAATGTTCGAAATATGCAAGCACTTGAGAGTTCGGGACGCGTCGCCGGTTCACCACTTATGGGAACGTCGGGTGTCACCAGTTATGGGAATGTTAGGATTGAAGTTAAACAAACCCAATGTAATTTACGAATATTATATTATGAAAGTTGATTATTTATTTAGTTACGAAGTCTATTGATATATTATGATAAACGATTTAAAACACTAATTACGGACTATGTACGATATAACAAATATAATAATTAATTGATTAAATTGAGTGAATTAGCCGGACATGAGATGCGTGTACGCGGCCTCCCGTCGTCGGGGTTCAGAATTCACTGATTGGAACGCCCGGGAGAATCCCGACCGAAAGCGAGTCGGAACGGAAATTCCCGAGGGTTCAGTAGGTCTCGTGGGACTTCGCCACACTTCCAGTAGCTTTAATACTGTGGCACAAACAATTTGCTAATACGCATGAGTGAACTTTAATACAGATGTCATTAGGTCGGGGCTGGGTTTTATTGTTTATGCTAAAGGTCATATATTTTGTTTTATCAGTATTGTGTAAGAAGATTATGATCAAGCCATGAGGTTACCAGACGAAGTCCTTCATTTGCTAGTTTATTAGCTTCTAGCCATGACTTGGCACCAAAAAGTAACACGGTATCATCCGTAAAAGATATAATTCTCCCCTTGTTAAGGTTAATATTGCATAATGGAATGATGATTATAATTTATGTGATGTTTATCAATATGCTTTATACTATTTGACATTATTTATACTAATAAAATATTATGTAACTCTTAACATAGCTAAATTTGCACGCCTGGCATGGCAATACACTGTGACTTTCTTTTGTAAAACCACCTGTATTACGTGTATTATGCAAATAAATGTTCTTATTCTTATTCTTATTCTTAAATCATTTATGTAATATTTTAGAAGATTAGATTGGGAAAACTATGGTAAACATCAACGGTAGCCGCCTTAACCATTTGAGATTTTTGGGTATAGGTATTAAACCCGATAAAACCTAAGTGCCATTTGAGATTTATTATCTTATTGGAAGAAGACCCAAAAAAACTAGGTCAAATGTTAAAAACCATAACAGAGGAAAGCGGGGTTGTAGGACTATTAATGAATGAAAGCAAAACAAAATGAGGAACTTTCCAGCCTACGTTCCTTTAAAACATCATAGGTGGCGTTGTCATGCACACTATATAAGTTTATGAGAGTGCAAATGAGGTGGTATGTACCTTATTCTAACGCTCTATGGCCTGACGCCATTTGCTAGGATTTTTTATGAGGAAAACTACTCATGTCACTTAATATTATATCCCTTGTTCAAATGAATATTATAATTTATGCGAAAGTTTGTATGTATGGATGGATGTTTGTTACTCAATCACGCCCGAACGGCTGAACGGGATCTAGATGACATTTGGCACAGAGTTAGATTAGTCTGGAATAACACATAGGCTAGGTACTATTTATCCTGGAAAACTAAGGAGTTCCCGCGGGAACCAAAAAACCTCAATCCACGCGGACGTAGTCGCGGGCATCAGCTAGTTTAACAATAAAATGTTGTACTAAGTAAAGTTTCAATAATGTGAGTTAGTTAGGCTATCACTTTGTATTTTTAACTCCAGCTGCATTAAAAGGGAATTCATTATCAATTTCCGAATCAGACGATGATGATGTTGGTAGGTACTTCAGATGACAGTTTTTCTGCAGTAGAATTATTATCGTCGGTAGATTTAAGTAAAGGATCTTCAGATTCTGCATTTTGCATTTCAGACTCGGAGTCGGACGAGCTATGGCTCATTTCCTCTTGAGAGATAAATATAAATTGATTTGTTGGTGGCGCTTCATTCCATGGAAAAATTGAAGGAACTGCATGTCTCTTCAGATTCCTTTTGTTAATAATATCTGCAAAGCGAAAAAGTATAGTACTTTCTGAATAAAAAGGTACCCCCTGATCAGTGAAGAAGCTACTCACGCGAAGGATCGAAATAGGTTTCGATGTAGTCAGATTCCTTAAAGTGTATTGTACACACCAAAGTTTTCGACTTCATAATCTGCCCTTCTAACTTCATAGCTTTCATCCAAATACCTCTTTGAATACTATTTTTTTGGTAATTTATGACGTCCGAAATTATTACACCCAGGCCATCGACCAAGGTTTTATGGTCGATGAACCAGGCACAAGACACATTGCAACCATTATCAAGTATTTATTTGTTAATCAACCCGGTAAATGGTCGTAAATCAGGGTCAATGCGCAGGAGGATCGGTAGCCAAATTTCGTAGCTAGGTCTTCATATACAGTCGTAATCGGAGTCCAAATTCGATGCAAACACGAAAAAAATGGGGTGTGGTGGTGTTAAGGCCGTTTGTTGTACGTGAATACGTCTCGTAACGGGTAATAGTTTCTATATAAAATATTATTATTTAATGCGATGTGTTACAGTCCTTACTTAGCGTAATAAATTCTTTGATTCTTTAGCTACCTATCCAGTGGTGTAATTGAAATTTGGATGGGGATGATAGATATGTAGCTGCAACACTAAACCGTATCCCCCGATTTTGTTATCAATCGTTTTTATGAATTGCGTCCCTATGGAAGCAATTTTCGGTTTAAAGACATTTATTACTCAATAAGAACACAAGAAAATAGTTCACTTACATTGAGAATTAATTTCAAATAAAAATTTAGTAAGTACCTATATGTACATTATCTTGGTAAGTGTCACACGTTATAATTAAATGTTAAAGTTACAGGTAGTTACAGGTCAATTATGAAGGTAGTCAGAAAAACTTTAGTATAAGATGTTCTGCTTACAAAAACTGGTTATGTAGGAGCGAGGTTACACTAACATAAGCTGAGCGGATTTTAGTAAATGTTGAATAAGTTGTTTTTTAAAAATAGGAAAACTTTTGCTGTTCAGTATGGATTCAGGTAAGTTATTGTATATTGTCGCTCCTTCGAACAAAATATTTCGTTTTCCGTAGTTGGTTCTAATTTTAGGTAGTGACAGTTTATTACGTTTTCTAAGATAGTGTTTGTATGTTCTTCTTTGAAAGCATACTTGGGTATGTATATCATTTGTTATGATTTTTCTGATGAGGATACATATTTTAAGTGTATATAGCTGTCTTATATTTAGAATTTTCGTATCTTTATATAGTTTATTAGAGGGCGTTAAATAATCATATTTATACAGAGCTTTAATTAGTTTATTCTGAGTAATTTGTAATTTCTGTATATGTGTTTTTGCAGCTGTTCCCCAAATTTCAACAAGGTATTCAATATGGGGTTTGACTAGAGCGTTGTATATAATAGGACGTACTTTTTGTGGTATGCAAGATGATATTCGACGTAGGGCTCCTATTAGAGGTGAAGTTTTACTTTTAAGGTGGTCAATATGATTCTGCCATGTAAGCTTATTATCCAAAATGAGTCCTAAGTATTTTTCATTGTTAGATTTTTGTATTGGTTTAGTAAAGACGTATTCACGTCAAAAATTAAATAAATTCAACGAAATCACGCAACCGTATCGCAAACCAAAAAAGTGAGTGACTGGCCTTAGTTTTCTTTGTAAAAAATCCGAGCAAAGGGCGTCAGGCCATAGAGCATTAGAATACGGCACATAGTACATACCACCTCATTTGCACTCTCATATTACATAAATAGTGTGCATGACAACGCCACCTATGATGTTTTAAAGGAACGTAGGCTGGAAAGTTCCTCATTGATGACCAATTCCACAGAAGTTAACATAGAGGTTTACGGTAACAGGTTAGACTATGTGAAAGAGTATGTTTACCTAGGTCAAATTATAACTCCTGAGGACTATATGTCCAAGGAAATAAACAAAAGAATAACCTGCGGATGGAATAAAAGAAATAATGAAGAGTAAAGATTTAAGCATGCACATTAAAAGAAAGACTTTCAACACTTGCATCCTCCCATGCATGACATATGGCTGCGAGTCATGGGCTTTAACAGACAAGCAAAGAGACAGGCTAGCCAGTACACAAAGGGCAATGGAACGGAGCATGTTGGGTATCAGACTGAGTGATAAAGTCAGAAACTCAGAAATAAGAAGAAAAACCAAAGTTGCAGATATAATAACTCGAATAGAGCATTTAAAATGGAGTTGGACTGGACATAATATGTTACGCTGCAAAATAAACAAATGGAGTAAACAAGTAACCTTATGGTACCCAAGAGAGGATACCAGAAGTAAGGGGCGCCCGAAAATAAGATGGAGAGATGATATCCGCCTAACCTTGGGGCCATACTGGACCAGAGTTGCAGAAGACAGAGCTGAGTGGAGAGAGCTGGAGGAGGCCTATGCCAGAAGGCACGCCGAATTGCGAGACATACTATAGTAAATAGGAACGTAAAATATGTATTGCCAAACTTGTAGCAAATTCTAAATAAAAAGGGCTTTATTATTATTATAATTAATCTTTGATTAGGTATATATAGAGGATCTGCCCTAACATATTTAAATTGAAGCTTCCCTTCTTCTTCTTCTTTTGTTTATTGGCTCCGCGCGTCGAGCGTTTGAGCCATAGTCAAGTTTTTTTTTTTTTTTTAATAAAACGGAGAAACTTATTTTAAAATAGTAAAATCAAAATTAAAAAAAAAACGGAATTTTGGGAAGGATCAGAAAAGGGTACAAAATAATATAAAATGGAATAGACTTAATATACTTATGTACTAACAACATATATTTACAGTTTAATATCATTAAGTAAGATAAATGAGGAAAAAAGTTTATATAAACAAGGTTCATCAGAGGACAAGAGGATGTCAACAGAAGTCGGAAATGGTATATGACACTGAATAAGACCCTGGTAAAATGCATCCCTGTTATATACTGGGCATGTTAAAAATATATGGTTCAAGTCACCCACCGCACCGCATTCACACAAATCACTATCCACAATTCCAAATTTCGCCAGTTGAACAGGTGAACAAACGTGACCCAAACGCATACGCGTCAAGATACACGTCACCCTCCTGCCCAACCTCAAACGTGAGAACCATGGCTTTGACGGAATAAAGTTTTGAATCCTAGCATATGTTCTACCTTTTGACTGGCTAGAGGTCGCCCAAGCCACTCTCCAAGATTCTTGAAGGGAATGTTTCGGTAATGTACACAAATCATAGGCAGAGTTACAATAGTCTGCATATGCCATATCTCCGCATAAAATAGCCTCGTTAGCAAGCTGATCAGCACGTTCGTTTCCCGAAATGCCAGAGTGACCTGGTACCCAGGAAAACACCACTGTACAGCCTCTTTCTTCACACGTAACTAGGAGGTTTCTAATTTTAATAACAACATGGTTAATCTGAGCAGATTTGAATGGAAACCTAGATAAAGCTTGCAGAGCACTCATAGAGTCCGTAAATATAATAGATTTCTTAAGTTTGGCAAGAAGTATATATTCAACTGATTTAAACAGACCAAGACATTCTCCAGTAAATACAGATGATTCAGGCGGTAGTTTTATTTTTTGGACTATATTATACTGAAAATGGAAAACTCCCACTCCGACTGTGCCATCTGGTGCATGCTTAGAAGCATCGCTATATATGTAATGAAAATCCGTAAATTCATTTTCTTTCAATATGTTCACATATTGAGGAGCTTCCAATTGGTTTCTTGGAATATCTGGATTGATCCTAACATTCGGAGAGATTATTAATGCTTTAAATTTACTATTAAAAATAGGATAACAAAATGTATTATACATCGGCGCTTGTATAGAGCAAAATATTCGATAGCTTTTAATAAGGCAGGGAGGAGATTTACGAGACCAGTATGAACAAGTATCTATGAATGTCAAAAGGAGTTGAAGTTTATCACGTAAAGGATGATGAGAAAATTGCATGGCTTTAATTAAATACCTATCAGATAGAAATTGACGTCTTAAACTTAGAGGTGGTTCAACACACTCTATTTGCATAGCATTAATGGGACTAGATTTCATGGCTCCAAGGATGATCCTTAAAGCTTTGGCCTGCACACCATCTAATTTGTTAAGAGCAGCAGCATTACAGGGTTCTAGAATAAAAGTGGCATAATCTAGTAAGCTACGAATGAGGGCGTTATAAATAAGACGCAGGGTCGAAGGATGGGCACCCCACCAAACACCGGTAAGACACCTGATCATGTTTAAGTTTCTTTCACATTTAGTTACAATATAGTCACAGTGAGGTACTCCAGTAAGTTTGGAATCTAAAATAACTCCCAAGAATTTTGCTTCAGACTTTACAGGAATAGAATTATCCTTATAAAGTACGCTGAAATCAGGTATAATTCTCCGTCTAGAAAATAGAACCACGGTGCTTTTACTAACAGACAATTCCAGTCCATTGACATCTAACCAATCATTTAGCTTATTAAGAGTAGTGGTTAAGCAGCTACTAGCTTTTTCTATAGAAATGTCCGAGATGTATATAAGAAGGTCATCAGCATATTGCAAGACATTTACATCTGAGTTCAAGGAGGTCTCTAAATCATAGGTATATACATTGTACAATAATGGACTAAGGACCGACCCCTGGGGCAGGCCTCTCCATACGAGCCTTGATAGTTGAGTACCACTGTTTAGGTCTAATATAATACATCTTTCAGAAAGCATATTAATGATAAATGTAATTAATAATTGAGGTACATGAAGGTCATGCAATTTTTTATGCATTACTGAGACCAGCACATTATCATACGCAGAGCTGATATCAAGAAAGGCCGCAAGAACTGACTTATTAGTCGAGAAAGCTAAACGAATATCCGAAACAAAAATACTAATATTGTCTATGGTGCTACGGCCTTTTCTGAATCCCAGCTGATTGGCTGTCAAAATGTTACTATTTTCAATGAAAAATTCTAACCTGTTAAGGACTGAGGATAGGGCTATTGGACGAAAAGAAGAAACATCGGAGGCTGGTTTGTTTGGTTTTGGTATAGGGATTATGGCTTGGGTTTTCCAAGAAGAAGGAATATTACCAGACAACATAATGGCATTAATAATATTCAAATAGTAGTTCAAAGAAGCGTCACTGCAGTTTATCAAGAAAGAGTATGTAATGCCATCTTCGCCTGGAGATGAATCTTTTACATAAGACAACACGCCTTTTAGTTCAGAAAAAGAAAAGGGAGCATTAAGGTCTGTATAACTACAAGCTACCGAGTAAGGAATACAACATTGGGTATTATTAAAGTCGGGAGCAGATGCAGGAGCCAACTTATCCATAAATTGGTCGGCTAGTTCAATAGAGAATGTACCTGATGAAGACGAATAGAAAGCTGATTTAAATCTTCTTATATTTTTCCAAACTACCGATGGGCAAATATCTGGATTTAAGGACTCACAAAAACGTCTCCAACCCTCAAATTTCTTTTTTTTGAGGAGCTTGCGAGTAGAACGGGCTATTTGGGTATAAATTTCGAAATTCTCTGCAGTCATCATGGAACAATATTTTTTCTCAGCCTCCTTCCGTTGCTTGATGGCTATAGTGCTGTTAGACAGAGTGTCGGTTGCAGCAGTGGATTCCACGTGTCTTCACAGAAGAGAATCGAAATAAAAGTGTGAGATACTATTATGTCGTTTTATTTCTTCACGAAACAAATATACAGACATCAGCGTCAAAGGATTAAATTGTTATATCTTGATAAAATAATCTATTACATCATATATTTAAATATTAAATATGGAGACAGCACAAACACACAAGACGGTCAATTAAGGAATGATAAATATAAGATTGACAGGAGGCTTGTCAATGTCAATAGTGTCTTATGTCAAAGAGTCTGAGGTAGAGCATAGACAAATAACATATTTCTAACACTCCTCCTTATGCTCTACATCAGATAAAGTCAACTCTACCACTAAGAGACGGCTATATCTAACATGATGAGCAGATAACATATATACAGAGAAATAAACACACTTATATAAAACTGCAAAGCCCTATCAAAAACATGCACATAACAGCTAGTTAATACACATTAGATTCAAATCAGATACACAATTATTATGTTTAACACTACTCAATGGTTTTGTTAACACATCTGCTACCATTTTGTCTGTTGGTAAATACTTTACATTTATTAAACCTTTTTGTACAAGGTCTTTAACAAAGTGGTAGCGCAAATCTATATGTTTTGTTCTTTTGTGTGAGTATTCCTTTACCAGTAACAATTTCTGAGCACTCTGGCTGTCATTGTATACTACAACATCCAAAGTTTTGTCAACAAGTTCTGACAAGAAACTTCTAACAAAACAGATATCTTTGCACACATCGCTGATTGCCAAATATTCAGCTTCCGTACTAGACAAAGCTATGCAACGTTGCTTTCTAGATTCCCAGTTAACAACGTTGCCACCCATTTTAATGACAAAACCTGTATAAGATTTGCGATCACATAGATCATTGGCCCAATCTGCATCTGCATAGGCACTTACATTTAAATTATTTCCTTTACAGAAATAAAGGCCATAATTTACTGTCCCTGCTAAATATCTTAACACACGTTTAGCAGCACGCCAATGATCCATATCAAAGCATGTACTATATTGGCTAAGTTGACTACAAGCATATGATATGTCAGGTCTAGTACAGACGGATAAGTACATTAAAGAACCTAACAGCTGTCTATACTTATAGATATCTTCATCTAAACATTCGTCATCTGACTTATCAAATTTGGAATTTACAGCTAGTGGTGTAGTTACAGGCTTACACTCACTCATTTTAAACTTAGCCAATAGACGTTTGATATAGTCTGATTGATCTAAAATTAAAAGGTCCTTTTGCCTAGTTACATTTATACCTAAGCAATGCTTAAGTTCTCCTATATGTTGAATTTCAAAATGTTTTAGTAATAATGATAAAACATTGTCTATACAATTGTTATGGAATACATAAAAATCATCAACATATAGAGCTATTATGACAAACTCTTTAACAGACCTTTTTATATAAATACAGGGCTCGCATTTGCTCTGCTCATATCCATTTGCACATAATACCTTATGTATTTTAGAATTCCATACACGGCTTGCTTGTTTCAAGCCGTATATGCTTTTCTTTAGCATACAAACTTTGTTATTATGGTGGTTATTAAAACCTTTTGGCTGTTCCATGAAAATTGTTTCTTCTAATTCACTATGTAAAAATGCTGTAGTAACATCTATATGATTACATAGCAAATCGAGCTCTGTTGCAAGAGAAAACAAAATTCTTAATGTAGAATGCCTAACTACAGGAGAATAAGTATCAGAGTAATCTATTCCCTGTTTTTGGCTAAAACCACGAGCAACCAGTCTAGCTTTAAACTTATTAAATGCACCCGCGGCATCAAATTTTCTCTTGAAAACCCATTTGCATTTAATAATGTTACCTTGCTTTGGTGGATCCACTAACTCCCATACATGATTTTTAATAAGAGCATCATACTCACATTTCATAGCCTTACACCATTCTTCTTTGTCTGGTGAACACATGGCCTCCTCGTAGGAAGTAGGATCGTCCAGTGAACTAGCCTCAGCCAACATAGTAGATAGGTCGTAAAGAGAAAATTTCTCTGGCAATTTACCTCTGGTACTACGTACAGGGCGCTGTGAGCTAGACGCATCGGTAGTACTTTCCAATGTAGTCGGCTCTCCTCCTTGACATACAAACTCCGGTTCCGGCAGAGAAAAGACTTCATCACCTTCACCGGAAGAGCTGCCTTGGCCAATACAGTACTGGTCAGATAGCGGGGACCACGCAGGTGGCGTTAAGTCAGCATCTGAAACATCAGAGGAACCATTAGACCTATCACTAATCTTATCATTAATATCACAGTTATTCTCATTTAATTCTAATAAATTTGGAATGTCATTATTAATTAAATTATTTGACTCATTATTATTAAAAATACCAGTATCATTAGAATTTAAATTGTGATATAAAATTGAATTATTTTGATTCCCCAATTCAACTCCCTGTGTGTGGTTTACATGAAACTCGCTTTCAATAAAGGAAACATTCCTTGAATAAATGACAATGCGAGGATCAGATGGGTCACTAAGCCTATATCCCTTACAATTCTCACCATAACCTACAAAAATATAAGGTTTAGCCTTGGCATCGAGCTTTCGTCGTTTTTGTTTAGGAATATGAGAATAAGCTACACAGCCAAAGACGCGCAAATGACTGAGATCTACAGAAGATCCAGTCCAAACACACTCAGGAATACCGCTTGATAACGCGGTGGTAGGGCATCTATTTTTTAAATAAATTGCTGTCATGACAGCTTCCCCCCAAAAGCGATTAGACAAACCAGATTCCTGCAGCATAGCGCGTACCTTCTCAAACAATGTCCTATTGACACGCTCTGCCACCCCATTCTGCTGGGGGCAGTAAGGCACTGAGGTTTGGTGTACAATACCTTCCTTCTTAAGGTAGCTAGTAAGGTCATTATTACAATATTCCGTGCCATTATCTGTACGGAGTATCTTAATAGGCAAACCAGTTTGTTTCTCAACCATATTCTTAAAAGTAATAAAGTGGGAACTTACTTCGTTCTTAGACTTCATGAGGTATCCGAAGGTCTTCCTCGTATAGTCGTCAGTAAATGTCAACAAGAAGCGGGCTCCGCCCCACGACCTGACTTGCAACGGCCCTGCGACATCGGAGTGGACCAACTCCAAGGGAGAAGCAGCTTGCCTCACACTTGCCCGAGGAAAAGATGCCTCATGCATCTTGCCTGTCAGGCAAGAAGTGCAGCTGCTCAGGCAGCTGTCTTCCTTCTGAAAGACTACACCTGAACATTGATCCGAATCCTTAAGTATACGCATACCTGCAAAATTCAGATGGCCTAGCCGTTTGTGCCACAAACTTGATGACACATCGGCAGCATTGTGAGCAATCTCTGTCCCCTGCATACACCGAAGGGGAATGGAATACTCTGGGGGTAAGAACCTACCTTGCTTAGACTTATACTTGTAAATTCCATTTATTTTACTTGCATAGAATAATTGGTTGCCAGTAATTTTAGCTTTATCATAAACTGTACACCCATCTTTGGTAAATACGACAACATAACCATTATCAGTAATTTGACTAACTGAAATTAAATTATTAGAAAGACTAGGTACATACAAAACATTTTTCAGCTTAACAGATGAAGAAAGTGAAACATCACCAACAGACTTACTGCACATATTTTGGCCGTTTGCCACAAAAATACTACAGCACCTATCCCTGGCATGCATGACCAGCTTCTCGTCCTTAACCATGTGGCACGATGCACCAGAGTCCATTATAAACTCATTAGAAGCTGCTACAGTTGCTGAGAATGCTGAGGCAAACATAGTGCGGTCCTCTTTTGCATTCTTATCTTCTTGATCTCTTCTCTTCTTATAGCAACGCTTTGCACTGTGCCCCACCTTTTTGCAATAAGAACAGCTGGTATTCTTCTTCATCTTGTTTGCTACATAAGCCGCTGAATTGGAATCAGTACTGCGTCTGTGGTCTTCCTGTAATAACCTCATTCTGACAATCTCGCTTGTGAGAGTATTGGTTAAACATGCTGTTTCTAAGCTTGAGACTATAATGTCATATTCTTGAGGCAATCCTGATAATATGATTTCTGCCACTTCAGCATCTTCAATGTTTTTGCCAATATCAGCGAGTTGCTGGACCAAGCGCATAACACCATCAATGTAATCTGACATTGTTGGAAAATGGCTATACTCCATGTGATGTAACTGGCGTAGAAGGAGTACACGTCAATACAAGCCTTTGTCCTCAAAACTGTCAGCTAACCTTTGCCATGCTTCTTTTGCTGTTTTGCAGCCCCTTACATATTGGTATAAAGCCGGTTGTAAACTGAGGCAAATTCTAGCCAATGCTTTACCATCACGAACAACATCTGTATCAGTGCCCTCCACGCAATTCCAGAGACCTTCCAAGACCAATACCATTTTTACAGCAAATTTCCAGTTAATGTAGTTGGATAAGCCCTCAAGTCTTTCGATTTGGGTTATGTTAGTCACACCATTGTTGCCGCCCATATTTGATGACGCTGATTGAGACATCGTGATTATAATTAGTACTCACAACAAATCCGTTTGTCCTTCTGCGAATTTCTGGGTCTTGTAACCTGTTAGACAGAGTGTCGGTTGCAGCAGTGGATTCCACGTGTCTTCACAGAAGAGAATCGAAATAAAAGTGTGAGATACTATTATGTCGTTTTATTTCTTCACGAAACAAATATACAGACATCAGCGTCAAAGGATTAAATTGTTATATCTTGATAAAATAATCTATTACATCATATATTTAAATATTAAATATGGAGACAGCACAAACACACAAGACGGTCAATTAAGGAATGATAAATATAAGATTGACAGGAGGCTTGTCAATGTCAATAGTGTCTTATGTCAAAGAGTCTGAGGTAGAGCATAGACAAATAACATATTTCTAACAAGTGCACTCATGATCCCACCAAGGAGGAAACGGAATTTTACCCTGTCTATTACTTCTTAATGGAAATAAAGCATTTGCAGCATCAATTAAAATTTTAGTAAACTCTTCTGCACATATTGTTTCATTACCACCATTAACAATAGGAAGGCTAGATAGTTTTTGTTCAACATAATGTTTGAATGTACTCCAGTCATCTGGCAGTTTATGCTTTAATTTAGAACTGTGTTGTAGGTTAGAAGGAGGGCAAGATATAGGTAAAGTAAGAACAACTGGTATATGATCACTGCCATAAGAATGGTCAAGTACACTCCAAGATATCAAAGATGCCAAACTCGGAGAGCAGAGAGACAAATCAGGAGCACTAAGGCTTTCACCAGGACCAGTGCGTCGAGTTGGAGTGCCATTGTTTAATATACATATGTTTTGAGAGTCTAAAATATCTGTCATCAATTCACCATAATAATTAGTGCTAGAACTGCCCCATGATTGATTTTGACAGTTGAAATCCCCAAGTACTAAAAATGGGCTAGGCAGGGTAGTAAGTAATTGACTAAACTCATTGTATAAGGAAGAAGAAGGATGAGGTATATACACAGAAATAATACAAATTTTATTTACAATCACAGCAATGGCATTAATGCCATCACTGAGAGAGGGGAGTGAAAAAATCTTATAGGAGAAAGCTTTGTTAATGAGTATGGCCACTCCACCATACCCATCCAGTCTATCATTTCTCACAGTAACGAAACCAGATATCCTGAAAAGAAACTCTGGTTTCAGCCATGTCTCAGAGAGACACATAGCCATAGGCTTATATTTATTTAGTAAGTAAATAATATCAGTTTTTTTACTTATGGCACTCCTGCAGTTCCACTGTAGGATTTTGTGGTCCATAATTAAAGATTTGGTTTAAAGCTGTCAATAATGAGTTGGCGGCGTTGGACGGTGAAGAGTTATTACTAGAAAATGAATTACTAGAATTAGAAAGTAATTTAATAAGTTCTAAAATTAATTCTGCAATAGATTTTTGAGGGATTGTATTTGAGCTATGTTTCAATACATAACCATCAGGCATTTGGGAGTTATAATTATTATATTCATTGTTAATCGATTCATGCATAGTGCGGTCATACCCTCCGGTTTGTTTAGGAGGAACACGACGTTGAACAAACACAGTTTTTCTATGAGAACTGTTTAGTGTAGGAGATACATATGAACTTGAGTTTGAGGTAGGATGATTTTTATTTCCAGATTGGGAAGGAGAGGAAGCTGTTACATCGGCATAAGGTTTTGAAGATGGGGGGTGGATTTTAGCTGCCTCTGCATATGATATGCAGCTCTGGGCCATTGAAATTTTAATTTTTTGCTGTCTATCGAATTCTGGACATAACTTACTAGTGGCAAAGTGGCGACCAGTGCAGTGAAAACAATGAGCGTTTTCAGAAACAACGGTACAAGTGTCTGAGGGGTGTTCATCCCCACATTTAAAGCAACGTGGCTTTGATCTGCATTGTAACTTTGTGTGCCCAAATTTGAGGCAATTATAGCACTGTATGGTAGGAAAAATGTATAATTCAACAGAAAGAGCTGTATAGCACATGTACACCCTTTTTGGTAATATTTGACCATCAAACGTCAATACAACCATGTTAGTGTTAGAAAATAAAGCTGTACCATCAGTTACATTTTTTCTTTTAATTCGCCTCACCTTAATGATTTGACCACATCCCATAGGAACAGTGATGTTTTCCTGAATTTCTTCATCAGACCAGTCTTGGGGCACACCTTTCACTATACCTACTCGTGTAACAGTGAAACTGGGAATAAAAACTTTGTATGAAAGACTAGCTATTTGTGGGTTCTCTGTAAACAAATTGGCATCCTGATAATTGCTAAAATCCATCGAAACTCTATTTCTGCCTATACGTTTGAGACTGCCATTTACAATATTACTAATGTTAAACTTTTTCAAATCTTTGCCGAACTGTATTGGATGCAAAGTAACCGGATCATTAGGCGCTGTGGTTATTCTTTGGATGTGAACAGTGAAAGGTCCAGAATCAGTGCTAACATATTTTCTAGCTATTTGCGGTAGTGAGGGACCTGTCGAACTAATGGGTTGTGTAGAGGAGGCACCAGTATTAACAGGTGGAACATTTTTTTCATCTTGAGCATTATCAACAACAATAGGGGTCAATTTTTCATCAGAGTCATCACATTGACATATTTGATGTAATTTTCCTTCTTTAGTCCGATTTCTCTTAGTCTTGCAATGGCGGCATCTTTTGTGGGGTTTAGCGCGTTTTCTGTCCGAGAGATTAATAAGACCATCCTCCGTGTCCATAGAAGAATCATCGATAACAATATTATATCCTACAGGGGGACCAGGGTATGGCCCTGGACCTCCTGCAGGTCCAGGGTCATCCGGGGGATCAACCCCCATAATAATTAAAGGAAACTTACCAAATCAAAAATATGTACACTATTTACTAACTAAAATAAAAATATAAATGTCTAGAAACTAATAATTAACTACTTAAACACCAAAAACCTCCACTGATCCACTTTTTCAAGTATTATAAATCAGAAACCGAAAAAACCCGTCCGCCAAATTAGAAGTTTCCCGCGCTTTTTTCTTGAAGCTTCCCTTATCCTTAAAATGGCGCATGGGCGGAGCTTAATGCGGGCATTAGGGCTGAAATTATCGATACCTTTTATTATGTCGATACTTATATACTCGATATAAAATTATCAAAATATAATTAATAAATAATTAAACATAATTTTTGAAATACACTAGTATTCGTATTTTATAATTATATTTGAGGTTTTTTGTATGAAAAAATTTTGTATGAAAAAAAATTTTTTTACTCATCTTTTCGTATAGAAAACAAAAATTCATTCGGAGGAAAAATACGGAGAGAGCTGATGATTGAGGATTTCGAAGACGGATGAAGAGCACAGCCAGGGTATTCAAGATAGGTGGGGTGTGCTCCACCAAATGTCACTCGAAACTTCATCCAATTGACAGTGTGCTGAAAAAAAAATTCAAAATGGCGGATTTAAGATGGCCACCATACAAATTTCGTCGGTGTCTATCTCGGAGAGTATAAAAGATGGACGAGTGGTTTCTTGGCAAAAGATGATCAGGACATGAAGGTCTACTTGATGAACAGGAAAAAATTCAAGATGGCGGAATTTATTTTTCCATAGAAAATGTAGTATTGAAGAGGCTTACAAGTGTAGAACTATGCAAGACTTTGATGCGGTTTATTTACAAGATTTGTTCTGTATGGAAGAATTGTCGGTTTGCTGTTAGGAAAGCCAAGATGGCGAAGTTCAATGTCACCCAAAGGTACCCGATCGTCAGTGGTATGATATTGATATTAATCAACTAAGGCAGGTTTCTTTGTGTTTTTACTTCAACGGTCTCTTACACTGTATGCATGTCTGGAAAGTTTATTTACATTAAAAGGCCCTATTAGATATTTAAGGGGTCTCTGTTTTCTTATGAGAATTTTTTTTACATCTATCGGACGCGTGGCACTCTGGCGCTTCCACTGTGCTCGCTAGCATAGCAGTGGGTTGCTTACTTCAGAACACGTAGGCAGTAAACACTAGGATAGAAGGAGAGCAAGTAAGTAGACGGTGGGCCGCGCGGTCTACGCGGGCGGGTGCGGTTCAATTTCAAAATTTGTTTTTAAAGAAGAACTCTCCATAATTTTTCGGAGAAAAAATATATGGAGGTGTTTATTTCAGAAAGTACCTATACTAAATGGAAGCGTGGAGTGAAAGTACCTATACTAAATCGTTAAGGGATCAACGCACAGCCTAAACCGCTGGGGTTAGCAACTTGAAATTTTGACAGTAGGTTCCTTTTGTGACGTAAGCGCTCACTAAGGAAAGATTTTTCAAAATTCCACTCCAACGGGGGTGAAATAGGGGGTGAAATTTTGTATGAAACTCTGGGTTGGCACTGAGAATTTCTTAAATGAAAAACCCAATACCTACCTAATTTTTATGCCCGACCGGGAATCGAACCCTGGACCTTGTGATCCGCAGTCGACTATGCTAACCACTAGACCAACGAGGCAGTCAAAAATAGTAATTAGTTAAAATGATACACAATAACTGCAATGAAGGGACCAAAAACCACTTGAATAGACACTGTAATTTTCGAATACGAGGCACCATCCCGGAGATCGGGTGTCTTAATCACAAGGTTATCATCGCTACAGCCTAAAATGAGTTTGGCAATATTATAAGTAGAAGCTGACTGTTCAATTTCATCTCTCTACCCCTCTGAGTGAGAAACAGTAAGAGTGAAACGCATCATCACTTACCATCAGGTGAGATCGCAGTCAAGGGCTAACTTGTAGAGGATTAAAAAAAAAAGAAATGTATGTGATATGAAATTTTAATTTTATCGATACTCAATTTATTTGTAAACAATACAATCCCCACACTATATAAACACTCAAACAAAAACTAATGAAATAATCCAAATTTTCGGGGATATCGCAAAAATTTACGTGTTTTGGATTCAGTAAAGAAGAAACTAAGCTATAATTAGTTGAAATAACTTAAAATACTCGCCACAAAAAGAAAAATAAAAACAACTATGTTACTCACTTAAGAAATGAAATTCCTGGGCGTTTTACAATACTATTATTACGACACCCCACAACTGAGCACTTCACCATTGTTGATTACACAAAACTGCACAAAACTAAGCAAAAACACATAAAAATATTATGAAAATATTCACAAAACTGATAATTAGCCACAACCAAAACACCGGAAGCAATACAGACGCCATATAAAGGTGCAAAAAAATTGGCTTCAATAGCAAAATTTGATGACGTCATATGACAATTGCCTGAAACGTTCACGCAATAACATAATACACCTGTCTCATTCTAAAAACGTAGCTTTCAATAAGTAAGAATTGTCAAAACATGTTTTATTAACAAAATGCACCGTATATAATTGAGTAAAATGTAACACATCCTCTCTATATACCTAATCAAAGTAATTAATAACATCTATGGATTTCATAATCGGTGTCTGAGACAAGTAACTATAGTTTATACTTTTAACTATAGTTTCAAGTTTGCAGTTTGTTGATATTAACAGTAAAGATCACCATCACCTGGCACGTGATCACGCTGCACCGTAGACAGAGAATGGTTCAAGGGTTATTGGTTGTCCACCACTCACCAGAGACAAGTAACATTTGTCCACTGTTGACAATTTTTTACTTACCTACTATTATTTCCTTCCTTCTCATTTATTATACTGACTAGTGGGAAACTAATTTAAAATGGGATCAGAACTTCAAGGTGACGACTGGGAACTTGCCTGTTCAGATGACGAATTAACGAAAAGTGGTGTCTATATCGGCAAAAGTTGGATGCCGGATCCAAATGAATTGGAAGAACTATACAAATCTATTGAAAAATCTGGTACGTTAAACCTCGAGTGGAAATGTCCTGGTCGAAGAGCCCCTTCGCCTGTGCCTGTGAGTAAGGAAAATCAGGCCGATGTACCGACGTCTCCAATACGTGAGGAGAAATCCGACTTTGATTTCATGGATGAAGTCAGTTCTCTCAGACTGCGGGTTCGTAGAGAAGGTGAAGACACGCTACGAGGGTCGGCGAAGAAGAAAACAACTTCCTTCGATGGTATTCTTTCAAATATGATTAGGCACAAGAGGATTGAACAGTTGGAGAAGCAAGCTAACACTCCTACTCCAAATACACCATCTAGTAGTGCTAGTTGAATACTTAAAATAACAAAATAAATATACCTTAATGAATTTCATACTCAGTGCAGCTGGTGGCGATCACAATAGAGAAACACCAGTGTATGTGAAACAGGGCCTGTTTGCTTCCTCTCCTGAAAAGTATGTCTGCAGCTGCCCAAAGAGAGTTTGCAACCTGGGGAAGGAAGTAAGCAACACACTGGGTCCCACAGGATTTTTAAAAATGTTACAAGTGACTTACTTTTATTTTTAACTAGCTGATGCCCATGACTTCGTCCTCGTGGATTGAGACTTTTTAGTTCCCGCAGGAACTCTTTAATTTTCCGGGATAAAAAACTGGGTCCCACAGAATTTTTAAAAATGTTACAAGTGACTTACTTTTATTTTTAACTTGCTGATGCCCATGACTGTCCGCGTGGATTGAGACTTTTTTAGTTCCCGCAGGAACTCTTTAATTTTCCGGGATAAAAAGTAGCAGATCTGTTTTTCCAGACTATAATCTATCTCTGTGCCAAATTTCATTCAGATCCATTCAAATGTTTTGTTGTGATTAAGTAACAAATATCCATTTGAGGTTTCTGGGTCCCGCGGGAACTCTTAAATTTTTTTTATACAAACCTTGTCCTAACTATAACAGACAGAAAAAAAAGAATTATCCAATTTGATGCAGTCATTCAGAAGTTGATGGTTTTTTAATTCCCGTGGGGACTCTTCAATTCTCCAGGATAAAAAGTAGCCTATGTCATTTCCCGGCATGTAAACTATCTCTGCACCAAGTTTAATTAAATTTAATTAAATTAAATTAAACACATTTTATTTTCTATATATTCCGTGGAAGTTACACAACAACATGCGACAAAAAAATTAGCTGAATTGGTCGAGCTGTTCTCGAGTTTTGCTCTTAGCAACATTCATTTTTATATATATAGATTTCAAGCAAATAAAGTTTCTTTATCTAGAACATTTTACATGTGAGTTAATTAAAAGACTATTTGTAACAAAACTATTTTATTCACGTATTATTTAAATACTCAATTGTGCTGACTTAGGGTTCAACAAATGCTCATTTTCTTCTACTATCTGGCGGCATTGGTCCATATTGTTGAGGATATGTTCCATCTGCCAGTGTTTCCTCAGCAGAGACAGGTGGAGATCAAATTTGCCATGTCTGATGCACTGCACTCCTGTACAATGAGCTACTGACTTGAGTTGAACTCCTAGATCATGGACCAAACTCCAGAAATACTTGTCATATTCATTTACAGACTGAATTTCTGAAAAAAAAAAAAACTATATAAAAATCTACTATTCCTATTTGTGTTTTAATAGCTAATGCTAAGGCACAGACTAATTTGCATTCTAGAGAATTTGAAAGTAGCCATAAAACAATGAAACCTTCGCTCTTTAGAAAATCTCAATTTAGCTAAAATTAAAAACCTTGTTTAATTTTATTATGTCACCGTAGGATTGTAAAAACTGTTAGATTATAATCTAACTCGCGAAATTGTAAACTGTTGAATGATTACAATAATATAACGAATTATTTTTCAGTAGATTGTAATCTGTTAGGTTTATTAACCCGATAGAACCTAAGTGCTACTTGATTATTTATGTCGAACCCTAACCTAACCTACAAGAAAGAGACAAGAAAACGTAAATATAATGAATATTTCAAAAATTGACATTGAATTGTTCATATTATATAAAAAGTACCTGCTGGCTGACATCTGATTATCCATTAAATGCGAAAGTGTGTCTGTGTCTGTCTGACTGCTACGCTTTCAAGGCCCATCTGTTCAACCGATTTTGATGAAATTTGGTACAGGGATAGATTGTATCCCGGGGAAGGACATAGGCTAGGCTAGGCTTTTTATCCCGGAAAATTCAAGAGTTCCTACGGGAGTCAAAAATATGTTATCACTAGATGATTCCCGCGACTTCGTCCGCGTGGACCAAGTTTTTTCTATTCCCGCGGGAACTCTTGAATTTTCCGGAATAAAAAGTAGCCTATGTCCTTCCCCGGGATACAACCTACCCCTGTACCAAATTTCATTCAAAACTGTTAAACAGACAATTTTTTCTATTCCCGTGGGAACTCATGAATTTTCCGGGATAAAAAGTAGCCTATGTCCTTCCCCGGGATATAAACTATCCCTGTACCAAATTTCATCAAAATCGGTTGAACAGATGGGCCGTGAAAGCGTAGCAGACAGACAGACAGACACACTTTCGCATTTATAATATTAGTATGGATTAATTTAAAAATTACTTACCTAAGGTAAAATTGGGTGGATCAAAATGTACACATTTGATTCCATAAATAACTGGCAGTTTATTGTTAGCTGGCCTCAACAGGCCTTCTGACGCCAGTTCATATGCTGTTTGTGATTCCATGTGAAGGCCTGATAACCTAAAATTATTTAATAGTACTGTTGAATCTATACATAAATATATTATTATAATAAATATATTAATATCATACTAATATTATAAATGCGAAAGTCAATTTGTTTGTTGGTTTGTCCTTCAAACACGCCGCAACGGAGCAACGGATTGACGTGATTTTTGGCATGGGTATAGTTGAGGACCTGGAGAGTGACATAGGCTACTTTTTATCCCGGAAAATTAAGGAGTTCCCGCGGGAATAACAAAAAACTTAAACCACGCGGACGAAGTCGCGGGCATCAGCTAGTAACTAATATTTATATATATTATATAAATGCGAAAGTTTGGATGGATATTTGTTACTCAATCACGGCTGAATGGATCTGGCTGGTACAAAGATAGTACATATAGTATCTCTGTGCCAAATTTCAGCCATTCTGGAATAACACAGGCTACTATTTAAATCCTGGAAAATTTAAACAGTTCCCACAGGAACCATAAACCTCAATCCACATGGACAAAGTTGCAGGCATCAGCTAGTAATCAATAATTGATTTAAGAATCTCTCAAAAACATATACAACATGTTTAAAAATAAACGTTTTAAAAGAGAATGACATCTCAGTTTCTAGCTATTATTTTTTTGTGATAATATATGCAACTCCACCAGCATGGATATGGAACCAATAGGTAGCTAATAAATTTATTTGCTGACAAATCTTAGATCATGAGAGTAAAAAACAGACCTTAAGACCAGAAAATTTAGGTTTCTCTAAATTCTAGTGATTTCGTCATTCAATTTTCCTAAATTACAGATTTCAATTCAAACAAAAAATTCAAAATGATTTTTATTCAAATAGACTTTTACAGGTACTTTTGAATCATCGAGTGAATCTACCACTGGTTCGGAATGCCAGAAGAACCAGCAAGAATCTCAGCCGTTTGCTCTTTTGATAAAAATAATTTACAATTTCATAAATTTGTTGAATACATTAAGTAACAGCTGTCCTTAGCATTGCTGGAGCAAGTCAAATCCATGCTCCTTTGTCATTTACGTAATCTTCAACAGCATAATAAGATTTTTTCAGGAGCAATCTTATCCATCAATCAAACAAAATGAAAACAACCTAGATCACTCTCCAGATTTCTATCTATATCCATGCAAATATAGTTGATTGAATGCAGTAATCGAAGGACAAAACCCTGCACCCTTTTGCATTTATAATATGGGAACTCTTTTCTTACTTACTCATACATAGTTTTCTGATGAGCTGCTTGCATATGAGCGACCACCCTATCTATCTTTGCACGGGTCACGTGGCCGAACGATGCCCTCTCTACGGTTTTCCCATTCCAAAAGTATGTGTCAGTAGCTTTTCCTAATTGTCCGTGCACTTTGAATGCCCTTGTAGGCCTCGCTGTATTCAACAGGTATGTCAGTTTGGTTCCATCATTGATGCCTAGTACTGGAAAACAAAATATGCTCTTGTTCATACAATAAATCTTAATTTGATTAGTTTGTTAATTGTATGTAGTAGGTCAACTTACTAAACAAACTTAACCACTACAGTGGGTATCAAAGCATATCCTAAACTTTAAACAACAAAGGAAAAGGTTCATTTTAGGCCTACTCTTGTACCATGAATAGAGGAAAATACATAGATTGTATTAAAAATATAATAATTTAGAACAGTAAAGTAAATAACGAGCAAAAAAATAAAACGTATTTCAAGTTTTCGATACGTTTCCAAGATGGCAACCTTCAGCCATAGAGAAGGCAGCAGGTGCGAAACGTATCAAATGTCATTTCTGACAGTCACTGTCAAAATAACGTGTTTTTCTTTTGAAAAGGTCAAAAAATATGATTCCGCCATTGTTACCCACTCATGTTTAGTGTTCCTTATCTTGGAAATATTAAATAATTTTACCACTGAAATTATGACAAATTCGTAGATTTGACCAATAAAAACTGATCTAGTATTTTATTTACCTTCATTTCTCTGCTTGTACAAGACTTGGCCAACGCCCCATACAAATCTGAACCGTCACCTTTTCTATTAATATTTATCTAGCCAATTGGTGTCTTTGACATGATCTTAATGTTTTTTTTTTCGGAAAGTATATAGACGTTTATTTTCAAAGTTTATATGGATGGGTAAATGAAACACTTCACTTCTGCACATGGCACAAATATTTTGCCAATGTCACAGTGAACATTGAACACTGCTGGAGAATTATAAACTGGTAGACTTGTATCACCTTTGCCAGGATTCAGCCTGAGTTAGTGTTAGTTTTTACAGTCCAGGTACTTATTTTCTACTAGCCAATGCCCGCAGCTATGTCTGTGTGGATTGGGGTTTTTTGGGTCAATCGGGACTCTTTAATTTTCTAGGATAAATAGTAGCCATGTGTTATTCCAGACTATAGTTATCTCTGTGCCAAATTTCATCCAGGTCTGTTCAGCCGTTCTGGCATGATTGAGTGTTACTCAACATCAACATCCATCCATCCATCCATCCATTTCACATTTATAATATTTAGTACAGATTAAATAAGCGATTGAGAAAATTTCTTCAATACATACACAAAACACCACTGCTAAACAAGCCCAAATGTGTCGCCCAGTTGCACCGAAAGTCTGTATGTATATACCTGGGGCCGGATACTAGAGGATCATCTGCATAATTTGGCACCAACTTTACTTGCATGGGAGCATTTGTTGGTCCAACAATCTCAACTCTTTTCTCTTGAGGCCTATCTGGTAAAGCATTTAAATCTGTAAGAAAGATTGTATTACTTATATTTACTGATTTTACTTGCTTAAATTACATACATAAATGATATTAGTGACGGCCCGCAACTGCGCTCCTATGGGAATTTCGAAAGTTCCGGCCTTGTTCCATAACTACATCATCAAGGGAGCCTGGGTGCAAAATTTCAGCTTTCTTATTGGGCCAGGCGTTGATGAATCTACTTTTTATTGTAGGTAGGAGATCTTAAGCGCTGTAAACTAGTAGGTTCCTAGAAAAAATAAAAGATGTACCTGCCTATCGGTAAATATCGTAAGTTTAGATACGAATCTGGTATGTAGTAATAACACAATGTAAGCTTACCTCGACACAAATTGGTCACAATAATATGCTGTACCTGTCGTACGGAAACACAGGAAGGTTTATAAACACAAATAAGTCCATTTAAACTTTTGTAAGCAGCGGTGGCATTTCGTATTCGAACCATAACGACCAACGGCTTTGATTTCAGGATTCGGTGCTTTGGCCTTTTTTGGCTTTGGTCTCCGTTTTTGGTGACAATTGTTATAGTTTAATTTCTTCTTTTCTTAGTTTTTGGCTTTCAGTAGTGCCAAATGGTGCCAAAACAGCACTGCACTTCGGTGGCACTTCGCCAATGTCAAGTAACTTGAGGCCGAGGGAGGCACAAAGGAGATTGGCCGATTAATTACAGAGTGCCAAAATTACTGAAATATGTAGTATAATTTATGGGTTGGATTCGATATCGTTTGGCAGGAGTTTAAGGGTGAAAGGTGTTGTATTTGGTCCCTGATTAAAACAATACCACTCGCGTTAAAAGGTAATGCACCGTTTTCGAGAAATTTAAAATAAGATATTATTTTCTAACCTCTAAATGGATGAAACACTAGAAAAACGTAGGTATTATCTATGAACGAATGAATATTACTGTGAGAGCAAGATAGCATTTACACTTTTGTTTAGGTGTGATAAGGACATAAGATGTCAATGTCAAACACAAGTGTCATAATTTATGGTCTGTAGTCTTTGTCAAAGATTAGAATCCAGAGCCGTAAAATTATAAAAAAAAAGTGATTTCTATTCATAGAGTAAGGTATTTACCTTACTCTATGAATAGAAATCACTTTATACACTTTTACATATTTATTTAAATATGTCCGTGTTTCTATTCCGCCGTTGCTCTACTTGCGTGAATGTGTTCTCTCCTCTCCCTTGTAATATTGTGGCTTCTTACGACGACTATTTTCTCTCTTTTGGACTCCGATTGCTTGCTTAAACGAATAGAGTTTAAAACCACCCAGAAATGCCTTGCTGACAGCATAGTGGTGGTACTCTTTCCTCCTCCGCTCCCACTATCAAGAGCGAGCGAAGCAAACTCGGGACTTGGGGCACTCCGACAAAATAGGTGACGAAGAGGATGGCGCCATCCTTCTGAGTGGTTATTTTCTTTTATGACCACCCAGAAATAGGAGCCCCGCAAAGCGGGGCTCCGTCGACGACCACCCACTATGGTGGGGGGGTCTCTTCCCTTCCCCTCCTTCATAAATGAGGTTCATGATATCAAAAAAAAAATATACGAAAAATATACAAAATGAGATTTTTAAATATTCATAGAAAAAAAACGGTGCATTACCTTGTAATGGGAGTAGTGTCGGGGGGTACCCCCCTCCCCCCCCCCCCTCTTCAACCCCCCTCCTCCTGCCAAAGGATATCGAATTTTACCCTAGTTTATTAGTAATTTTGAGAACCACACTTTTTTGGTTCAAGCAAACTCCCAGCAAACTCCGTACCACCCACTGCCACCCTGTATTATACTCTTTGGTAGCACTCCGTCACCAAGTCAACACATTCAGTCAGATAACCCCTCAAGCGCCCGAGCATCAGAACTCGCGATGACCTTTGACTGCCCCGCCCCTCGCAAGGCCTCCCGCTATTTCATACCTCCTACCAGATTTTCAACTATTTCTACGAATATTATTGTTATAACTTGTATAAATGATATATTTTTAGAAACTAGATGAAATTTCCTACCTGACTATATTTATTTTATGTCTAAAAATTATATTCAATAAAAACAATCCTGGATGAAACATGAGAGTTTCGTTTTTTTTCCCATTTTATTACTTTAAAACCTCTATAAAAAACAAAATTGTACACTTACATGCTTCAACTTACATTATTTGCCAAGTTCGATACCTGGTCTACATGAATTAGTAACAGAAAGAAATCGTACACTGTTAAAACTAAAAATAATCAACATAACTTAGCACCCACTGAATGGACACAAAAAGGTTCAACAAAAAAAACGACCCCTACTTGACGTTCGTTCGCTCTTTGATAACGCTACATCTATGTTACATCTGGTAATAATTTATGTGTTTATTAGCAGTTCAAGTTACTAACTAACAAAAAACAAGCACTGTATTTGTTTAAAATGAATATTTGGAGAGTACAAGATCTCAACAAAAAGCCCTATTGTCTGAATACAAAGAATAGTATCCTACCAAAATAGCTATATCTTTAAAACTACTCGTCCGATTCAGTTTTTTTTTATTGTTCCAAAAACTACATTAAATGGTCTTTCTAATACAAATAAAACAATTTATTTTTATAAAGGTTTTTAATGTTTATTTAGGACATGAAAAAGTACAACTTTGCCATACAAAACGTAGGCAAAGGTAGGCTAAGTATGGATACGCCATTTGGTGACTTTTTTTTGGTGCCACTACAGACCTACAATTTTTATAAAAGATTAAAAATATGCTTATTTTAATAAAGTAACAGGTTTCTTGACCAAAATATATACAGAAAAATTAAAATAAAAAAAGAAATTTTTAATTTAAAAAATTACATAAGAAAGAAAATTGTAACCTAACATACACTCAAAAAAAAGTTACAAATTCAAGTTGAGGCTCTTATCAAAAAATATACAGATTGTATTAAAATACAAAGAAAATGTAATTAAAAAAAAATTACAATAAGAAAATAATTGTGACCTAACTTGCTAGGTACGCTCAAAAACAGTTACAAATTCAACTTGAGGGATTTATGGAAAAATATACAAAAAATTATTAAAAAACCTTACGTATCGGCCCTGACAGCGACCGGTTGGTCTTCTATTGTTGACCTGAAAAAGAATATGAAAATGGATGAATCCAACAAGGAAACTAAAAACGATAATTTATAAAGATATGAGTATATCGTGATGAGTATACAATGATTTAACAAAAAACAATTCGTTGAATTATTATTCTAAAAAAAACTATACCTCTGCGGTACCTCATCCCCCGCACCTCGGGAACCCCCCCGTCCTCTTCCCCTTGCACCCCCTCGAGCCCCTACCCCCTCGAGCCCCCTCCTCCCTTCCCCCCTCCTCGAGCCCCTGCTCCCTCGAACCCCTGCCCCCCCCCCCTTGAGCCCCTACCTCCTCGAGCCCCTGCCCCGTCTCCCCTCCGCGAGCCCCTGCCACCCCTTTCTTGAATATCTCTGCCACTCATTCTGTCAAATAGAATAATAATTAACAAAAGAAATAATGTGTCGAATAGAGAACCTCTTCTTCTTTGAAGTCGATTTAAACATAAGAGTTACATAAAATAGGTCATAGAAAAAAACATCAAAATCGGTCCATTAGTATCCGAGAAAATCGTAACAAACCAACATACATACATAAATTATGTATGTCGAATACAGAACCAACTTTTTGAAGTCGGTTAAAATAAAATAAGTTAAAAATAAAATAAATGGTTAAATCACTATTTAAAAATTAAATTAAATCGGCTAACAAAACAACATCAAAATCGGTCCATTTGTATCCGACAAAATCGTAACAAACAAACAAACATACATACAAACAAACATACTTAATATTATGTACTTACGGGTCGAATATAGAACTTACTTTTTGAAGTCGGTTAAAATAAATAAATCTGTTAAAAACATAAACGTTAGACGAAACACAAAATAAAATAAAAATTACAAAACAAAAAGCACCATGAAAAAACAGTCCATTCCATACTAAGCGATCCGCGCCAAAATCCCGGCGCAAAAATGGCGACACGGTAGCGCCCCGTGTCGCCAGGCGGCATTCACAGTATTACGTACCGAAAATTTTCAATTTTTATTTTTATTTAACTATTTCCTGAATGTTTTATATTGTAAATTGATAATATATGATATTGGTCCTTCAATAATAACAGAATTTCACTAGAAAATGATATAAATAATATAAATACAAAAAGACAAAATCACTGTAACCGTTTAGTATTTGGACTAGCCCACTTTTAAAGCTCAAAATATGAATAAAAATGACTAAATACGCAACAAACCTATAATAGTACAATACTATAATTAGTTAATTATTCATTTTACTTACTTTTCTGCCGTTTCTGAAGTAATATAATAACTAATATCGCCCACAACGCACAACCAGTTCGGAGCGACTAACAAATGAACGTTCCAGAGACTTTGACTCGATCGTAGAAATAATTGCTAGATGATTTTAAGTGTTAGTATCAAACATATAGCTAGCCTGTTTCTTCCGAGCAATATTAGCGAGGTAGGAAAGAGATGCATACAGTTGTTTTCACAACAGACCGATAAATATTGGCGCCGACGTTCGGTGTCGCCGTGCGACGGTGGGCGCCCTAGTGTTCGTCTCGAGTGGTGTCGCAGAGCGATACCGGGCGCTCGAGAGGATAAACCTTTGATTAGGTATATAGCGTAATAAACAGAGACAAGTTACTGATCTCTCATACCTCTATGTTTTAATCAAAGACAACAAGTAACATGTAGGAGTGCTCGGTATGTGATAAAAAACATCGATACATTCATTTGATGTGATACTATCCAATCAATTCGATATTATCGAATCGTTGAAAGTTCGATATATAATATCGATATATTTTATCCCATATATGAAATTACGTACGAAATTAGAATACTTAGGAAAAATCGTCAATAAATTTACCTACATATTTATTCATTTCAAACATGTTCTAAAACTTAACTACAAAAAATTAACAATCTATCTAGTTTGTTGTCCAAATTCGCCAATTCGACGTATACACGAAATACTCTCAAGATAGCAGCACTGTAGGTACTTGTATCATCTCGCTTGAACCATGAACGAACTTGCAGATTATTGTAGTGTTTTAGAACTATTTTGATTATTGTATGGTGGTGGTGGTATTGGTGGTGTTGGTGGGGGTGGTGGTGGTGGGTTGGTAGAAATAAGTCGTAAGATGGCAGTTGTCTGTGTTTACTCCTTTAAAAAAACTCACAAATAAAATATTTCACATACTTCAACTTTAAAAAGTGATAATAAATATCTTAATATATATAAATCACGTGTCACGTTGTTTGTCCGCGATGGACTCCTAAACTACTTAACCGATTTAAATTAAATTTGCACACCGTGTGCAGTAGTAGAAAATCTGTCATGGAGGTCACCATATTTTTTTACATATGCCATTAATTATAAAAAGTTGCGACCAAGAGAAAATCTGTCAACAGCCTAACGGCTGACATAATTTACTGTTTACATCGGTATTTCCATAATATTTCGATGCCATATTATGTTTGCCTGTGATGTGGACATAATTTCGTGTATTAAAACTTATGCCAAACAGTTTCTTTTTCTGAGGAACTAATTATTTTAGTGTATGGTGAAACACAGAATTTGACAGTTCGAGGGAATACTTGCGATCAAGCTGCTGCAATAAACAACACCATATTGATGCGTGTTGATGGGGACAATATGCAGTATAGCTCCATCAATCGGGTTGCAGATCAAAACGACCACAAATTACCCCATAGAATTTTGGAATTCGTTATCTGCCCCCGGGCTTCCATCGCACACATTGAATTTAAAAGTTGGAGTGCATATTATTCTGCTGAGAAACCTAAGCTCACCATGTGACTCTACAGCACAACGTTATAGATGCGAAGGTGTTGACAGGGTGCGAAGTCGGAGAACGCGTGTTTATTCCTCGAATACCTTTAAACCCCAACAACTTTCCATTCCGCTTCAAACGCGTACAGTTTCCTCTCAGCATCTGCTATGTCATGACAATAAATAAAGCGCAAAGACAAACGCTGCGCACTGCGGGCGTAGACCTCACCACCAGGCAGCAGCTGCTTTAGCCCGTGGTTCGGCTCCTGTTTTAATGTTAGAGTGGGGAGCAAGGACTATTTTAGTTAACATTTTCGTAGTTAATTATTTAAATTAGTTAAATTTTGTTATTGTGTTTATAATGTGCATATCGGTTATTTCTTAATTTCTTGGTGTAAAATATGTTAATAGTGTTAATTCGGTTTGCACAATCCTACAAATCTTCCTTCTTACTATCTTACTAATATTATAAATGCAAAAGTGTGTTTGTTTGTTTGTCGCAACAGACTAAACCGCTGGCGTTAGAACCTTGTTTGATAGTAGGTTCCTTTTGTGACGTAGGCGCTCACTAAGGAAGTATTTCTCAAAATTCCACCCCTAAGGGGGTGAAATTGCGGTTGAAAGTTTGTATGAAAGTCCGTTATTTCTAAAGTTATATCCATGAAACATAGTATATCAGCTACTGGTAAAAAATTAGGAAATACGTGTTTCACAGTTTCTGAAAATTCTACCCTCGAAGGGGTGAAATAGGGGATGAAAGTTCGTATGAAAGTACTTAATTTCTCAAGATATTTCTCAAGTTATATCAACGAAACTTGGTATTTTGGCTTTCAGTAAAAAATCAAGAAGTACGTGTGTCACAGTTTTTCAAAATTTTACCCCCATAAAATCAAAATAGGGGTTAAAACTTTGTATGAAAATCTGTCATTTTTCAAATTACAACTTGGTATTTGGAATTTCGGTTTGAAATACTGTGAATACGTGATTCACAGTTTTTGAACATTTTATCCCCAAGGATGTTAAATAGAGAGTTTGTCCTTCAATCACGCCGCAACAGAGCAACGGATCAAACTGATTTTTTGCATGAGTATACAGTTGAGGTCCTGGAGAGTGACATAAGATACTTTTTATACCGGAAAGTTAAGAAGTACCTGTGGGGGAAAAAAACTTAAACCACGCGGACGAAGTCGCGGTCATCTGCTAGTCTTATAATACATGAAATGATCAGTAAAAGTGAACGACAATACCTACAATACGATATATCGAAAATGTCGATGTTTTTGAGTGATATATCGATATATTATATCGGAAAAAATATCGATATTTTTTGTACATGAACATCGCTAGTAACATGTTTTAATCGTTGTAATCACTGATCACAGAACCTATCTTTGAACCAATGTGTTCTGTGATATGCTTAAATCATGCATAGATAAAAAAAGTCGCTTGACACTTCTTGTCAATGTTGACAGTTGAAAACATTCGTGTTCACTTTCTTTGATTAGCCCTTCGTGTGCGGTCTCAAAATAAGCGCCCCCCCCCCCCCCCCCCCTGGTGTGCGGAGCGTTTCACAGGTGTCGAATTTCGCGGCCGCCGGTGGGCTCGCGCCGCTTTAGAAAAATAACAACTCCTATTACTTGTACTGAAGCTATGTAAACAAACTACGTCATTCAAATCGTTACGAACTACAGCTGTAGATTAAAGTTTGAAAGGTAATCGCTCTTCTTTATGGTTTACATAGAAAAACACTATATGTATTATCTATGCAGAAAAATGACAAAAATACAGACCAAAAATTACCCTCTTTTTTTTTTTTTGGTACCAATAAAATAAACAATATTACCCGTATCTATAGACTTTTTGATTGATCTGCACTATGGTCAATCATCTTAGAGTAAAAACACACGTAACGAAGACTCTGTCCCTTAATTCTTGCTCTAGAACAAAATCAAAAACAACAAAAAATTTTTTTTTTTTGAAAGTTGGTGTCCTCCTCGCACAAAATTTCTACCCACCCATTGATTACATACAGTAAGAACGTCAAAAAATTCCTACTGTGTCCTTGTCTATCCTAGTATTTAATACCAAAGTTAGAGAGGCATCGAGACAGTAATCTATTTATAAGAAACAAAAATGTCGGCAATTTTGTTTTAGCCATAATATGGCTACTTGCCACTTAACGCCGAAAACGCCAAATAGCCTAATATGGCTACGTGCCACACGAAGTATAGCCAACATTGGGTATATCTAATCAAAGTTCACTTTTGTCTAGGGTCTATGGCTAAGTCTGTGGCAGTGATGCCAAGTTAGGCGATTTTTTGCCCATAAGGCTATCTTGAAGGGTGTTGGGTACAAACAATAATTGCGATCGGCCACTGGTCACCATTTAGCTATTTCGAAAAAGAATAGGGCGAAATAGGGAGATTCTTACATTGTATTGTTTATTATTAATGAATGCATGTCTGTTAATGGTTCCCTAGCTCAAATAAATGATGATAATGTGATGATGATGACATTGGAAGAAGTCCTTACACTGGCGGATTTCGGATAAAATAGTACATTACTGCCCAGTCCGTAAATTTAGCAATTCACGGCTGAGTAATATTTTGAAAAGACGAGGACTAGCGTCTCGTATTAACAAATATTTTTTGTACATATTGCTTTCCGAATCGCTGGTTTGGAATGCCATAAATTCCGCGTTGTAAATAATAAAAGTATTAAGTAGTAATTGTAATAGAAAATACAATTTTAGTTTTGGGCTGAATTTCTGCTTTCGTTCCTCCTAAAATTAATAACAAATCAAAACAAAATAAGTAAATCTATATTTAAATATATATCCATTTCTTTAAATTAGCTACATTATCTTAAATTAACGTGATTTTAGATTAAGTAAGTACTTTGCAAAAAAATAGGCGATTTGTGGCTAGGTAATCGGCGGTTTAGACTTGGCAACACTGGTCTGTGATGTCGTACATTTTGCAATGGCCGATTGAAAAGAGTGAAGACGGGCTCGGTAGCATATCGCAGTCGTTTCTTTTCTTCCAAACATTTTTTTATTATATTACTGACTCGCAAAGCTAGTGAATAAAGTGTTCAAGACTGTTGCTTGAAATTCGTTGTGGGTGTTTCAGACTGTCGTATACGATTGTAATTTTGTGTGAAATTTTGTTTATTGGTAAGTTGGCATAGCATAATATATTGAATCCCAAGAATGAATCTCATTGCTTCGTCGTATTTGTATCTCACAAAGCGTATTATGTATTGTAGTGATGTTTCGCGAAGGTATGGAACGTTCAAATTGCCACAAGTTCAAGCATTGCCAACCCGTTTACGTTTTGTGTTGCCTTGCATCGTATCACGCAACCCTTGCCAATACGCTCTAATCTTTCACCTTTCATTACATTATTTATTTGTTTATTTTTATTAGAATTATGTACTTACACGCTTGGTTAAATTAACTCTTCCTCGTACCTAGGTATGAGGAATAGTTAATTTAAACTAGGTACCTATATTACAATTACTTACTGAGGTATTTTTGTTGAATTATATTAGTTTGTTGGTCGAACCTACAACTCGTCATATCAGCCTGTTCTACAGTGTTGATATGCTGGCTTTCAAAGTTCATATTTTCTGCACTTCCAAGTGATTTCACTTCATTCTTTTTGTTTTAAGAGACATGCATTTAGAGCAAGTAGGTATTAAGTATGCACATCATTGCATTATGGAATGTGTGAAAATTTAAATGGGAAAACTAAGTAGTTAATTCATCTCACTGAACTGTATTTGTGACTGAAGCACATCACCCCCTATCCTACATAATAGAGAGAGTTTCTTGGGGTAATAATGCAGTGGGTTCGTCCCTCATATGACTAATAAGAACACTATTTGAACTCTTAGATTTTTAACAATAATACTATCAGATGTTAGTGATAATAACTGGAACAGATGGTTTAATATGCTCTCCAAGGCACAATGGAAACAAACATATCAAATTTTAGCCCATTTACTTGCTGGGTCGTCAACTTCGCTTAATATCAGTGATCAAATGATATGTAATGTGACAGTTAGACCATTTCTCCTTCATAAAGTAACTATTAATACACACTTTTGATTATTTATTTGATGGGTTTGTTGTGTATTCTTCTCAGTCTAGGAGGCCAATAGAATCCATATAGCTTAAACTATAAGTTGCCCTTAAGTTATTTTGACTTCAAAAAAATCAATTTCAAAATGTGTTTTTTGCAAAATAAATAAAAGGAAGGCAACATTAGCCTTTTTCACCTGCTATTTAGATAAACAATTCCTATTTTCCCAACATGAGATACGAAAAAAATATTATCTGTAATGATTTTGTATTTTACTACATGGCAATAAAATATGTTTGAGGATTAGTTTTGGCAAACATACTTGTAGGAGTGAATCAAGCATGACGTCAGGTATCTTATCACAATAGAATAAAGAACAGAGCATTTATGTAAATTAAATGTTTGAGCGAGTGTTAAATTAATTGTGCTTTTGTTTGATGTGTTTAAATATAGCTAACTGATCATATTGTTGCAAAATAGAGTATACACTTATTTAGTTTGAGGTTAAAATTATATTATCAGTCAAAGGGAACTGTTTAAGGTAACCCTCAAGGGTATTCTGTTTCTATTTAAACTATTTGTCGGGTGTTTTTAAATGTTCAAGTGAGTTACTTAATAAGATCTAAGAAAAAAATTTACAGAGAAAGTATCTTCTTCCAATTTTGTATCAGGGTATTTTGTATCTTTAAATTAGATGTTTATTTAACTACCAAACTTTGTACAGGGACATATAAATTTTATATGTATTTATGTAATTCCATGTAAGTAAATATTGTATATAAATTATTTTTTTTAGAACACTATCCTGAAATTTCAGAATTTATTTGATACAAGTCCTATATTTATTACATAATCTTATACTTACATCCATTAGTTATCAGAAACTTGTTTAAAAATGTACATAAGCTGGATATATTTTTAATGAATGAATATGTTTAAAAGTAAACTAAAATCTGTTTTTCCTGTTCTTGAGACAAGGTAACTATTGAGTATTCATTGCATTTGATAGCAGATAGATTCATACTTAACTTATATATATGTCACGGTAAGATTGTAAAAACCGTTACATTTTTCAAAAATTGATACTCAGAACATTGAAGGGTTCACAATCTTTCGACAGTTTACAATCTAACGAGATAAAAACCGTTAGATTACAATCTAACGGTTTTTGCAATCTTCTTCTTCTTCTTTCTCTCTGGGCTTTTCCGCACTTAAGCACTGGTGCCCGTTGTACGTGAGACCTCCGGTGCGACTCCCCGCTGGATCACTCCAGCCAGCCGAGCTCACTCCAGAATCCAAGCAGGCCGCCCAGGTTGGCAAGGACTTCCGGAAGTGTTGCTGGGGAGCCAATGTAGGCTTCTCGTTGAGTGGTTACAGCACTGCACTCGAGTAGTACGTGTCTTGGTGTCTCCTCGCTCTCCATGCAGGCTCTGCACAGAGGGCTGTCGGTTATACCTAGAACACATTAAGTGGACAGTGTCCTGTTATCATGCCTACAGCCGTCCTGAGTTTGCTCTGTTTAATTGCAGTAGTTTCTTAGTTAGGCGTTGGTTTGGGCTGGGTATAGCCTCTTTTGTTTGTCTACAGCTGGTGGTGTTTGCCCAAAGTTCGGCATGAGTACCTACTGTATGTTGTTTTAACCAAGTCTTGTACTCACTGAATGGTATTGGAACGATCGGTTCAGGTCCCATTACCTTCAGGTTTGAGGCTTGTCGAGCTAGTTCGTCGGCTGCGTCGTTGCCTATGTTGTCGCTGTGACCTTTAACCCAGCCGAGTGATACTAGGTTTGATTTTGTTAGTGTTTGTAGTGCGTTATGGCAATCCAGTACGAGCTTGGATGAGGTCGTACTTTTGGCTAGAGCTCGCAGGACTGCCTGACTATCACTAAAAATGTGAAAGTTTGTTACCTGTCTGTCGGCCATTGCCATGGCCGCCGCAGTGATGCCGACGCACTCCGCTTGAAAAATAGAGTTATTCTTACCGAGCGCGCGAGCAATATGTATGTTTAGTTCGGGACAGTACACTCCTGCACCGGTTCCCTGGCTGGTTTTTGACCCGTCTGTGTAAACGTCTATCGTATCTACAGTATTTTTGTGTATTCCGGTATCTGAGATGTTGATCTCATAATCTTTCTCGATTATGTGTTCCTTCAGTGTTTTGTCACAGATCCATCCTAACAGTGGACACTTCATGTTCTCACCTGACAGTATCCGGGTGTGTGTTGTGTTTTGCAATCTTAAGGTAATATATATATAAGTACTTAAGTACATAATATTCTATTAAGTACTTATATTAAAATTAGATCTAGATTTCTCTGTTTTCTTCTTTGGAGAAAGAAAATCCTAATGGATGCTAAAACTGGCGGGCCCAACTTCACAAAAGATGAATTTTATTGACCTACGGACTAGAAACGTCCTCCATTCTCCGTCTACTACTTTCCACCAGTTTCCACTAGCATGAGAAAGGTAGCTGTTTTTAGGCTGTGGTTTTGTGCCTATCCCATTCATATTTATTCCAATCTTTGTTAGATCTAGAATTAGGTCTGCAAGAAGCAAGGCTCTGGTTTATGCTAAAAGTGCTAGTTTACACTGAAATAAAACCATAGTATTTTTGAAATTGTGTAACACAGAATTACAAGTACGACTTTCCTTTTCAGAATAGGTACTCACGGAGCTGTAACACTAGCTTTCTTGATAGTATTTTAAGTACCATACATCTTTGGCGATGGATGGTTTCTATGACTTGACGGATTCATGTACATTTAGTGTACTGTTGTATATAAATGATTTATTTTAATACATACTTTAATATACTTAGTCATTTGAACGCTTGGGTGTGTTTATAAAACAATAAAAAAATCTTGAGCAAAGATAAATATCAATGTCTCAAATCGATTAAAACTTCGTCATAAAGAGAGTTGATTGTTACCAAAAATCGAATCAGTAACGCGTAAGAACATCATTGACTCCATCTGCAAAAGTAAAATAAATGATTGGACAGTGAATAGTGAATTTGTGAAGTTGTTACCTGTCAATAACCCTGTGCGTTCCGCAGTTGGTTTAAAAGGCACCATACATATAGTTTTAGTTTTGATAAATACTTTTTTTTATTGAACACGCAAATTACTCGTAAGTAGTTGGTACTTGCAGTAGTCGGTAAGCCACGAGGACGAGGTCGCGGGCATCATAGTTTAGTAAGTATATTTTTACAAGAACCATTCGGCAAGTTAAATAAATGACCAGTGCAAACGCTTAAATATTACCTATCAGGTCACGGCTAAAATAGTTACTCGAGCAAATGGTCACGCAATACGTAGTTCTGCAAGTTTTTTAATGTTTTACTAACAAAATTAAAAAAATAGTCGATCGGTAGCCGAACATCGCCATTTTAAACTGCTACAAAAACGTTTTACGCGTTTTAAATTCGATAAACGTCTATACCAAGGCCTTGTTTGATGAGGAAAGATTAAAAGGTTGCAGACTCATCTTCAAGGCTGTAGGGCTACGAAGAACGAACTTGTCATGTTAATTACCTTAGGGCCGATACTTCAACGGGCGGTGACGGTTATACTAGATTGGGCTTGCGCAGACGGGAGACTATTGTCCCCGAAGTCCGTTGCGAACTATTTCAACTACAAACTCATAGTATTGTTGGTTGTGAGCGTCATGCAGTCCTAAGTGAGAGTCTCTTTTTATGAACAGCAAAATGAACTGTAACAAAAGTTAGTCGAAGTGTGTCCTTCGTCTAGCTAGGCCCTAAATTATAAGAAATGCTAAGTAGTGTATCTTCCCTATAAGCCTTTAGGACTAATAGATCTACGTGCAGTAGGCGGCCTAGCTGGCTTAGCAGTTAGCACTGAGGTTCAGCTACAATCAAATTAACGAATAAGCTTCAATGTGACAATCTCATACCTCTTATAAGTAGTAAAAGATATAAAAAAATAACCCCTAAAAATATATCAGATTACATAAGGAAAATCTTCTAAATTTTCCAAAATCCTTGTTAACTAAATGCTGAATGTCTTTGTTTGTGGATGAAATGAGGAAATAAAATCCCAAAAAAAAGCAATTTACCAAATCATTACGGAAGCTCGCTTGTAGGTTGCGAAGATTGTTGCAAGATTGGATCGCACGTCTCTGACGCTCGAGCAAAATGCTGTAACAATTTACTCACTGTGGAAACAAAGGAAAAGGTTCATTTTAGGCCTACTCTTGTAAACTCTACCATTAATAGAGGAAAATGCATAGATTGTATTAAAAATATAATAATTTAGAAGAGTGAGTTAATAACGAGAAAAAAATAAAAATGTATTTCAAGTTTTCTATACGTTTCCAAGATGGCAACCTTCAACCATAGAGAAGGCAGTAGGCGCGAAATGTATCAAATGTCATTTCTGACAGTCACTGTCAAAATAACGAGTTTTTCTTTTGAAAACGTCAAAAAATATGAATCCGCCATTGTTACTCTCTCAAAAAAAAAATCGTATTCGTTCGTATTCGAATTCGTAGATTTGACCAAGTAAAATTGGTCTAGTATTTTATTTTCTTTCATTTCTCTACCTTTACACGACCAGCCTGCCTAGCATGCGCACCACGAGAAAATTATGTCTACACATTTTCTCGCGTTATATCTATTTGTCTACCGTAGCTAACATGGTTACACTTATGTCTTGTCTCGTGTCGTCAAAAATAGAGATAACAATAATATTTTTTATCTGTGGTATTTTTCTCTACAAACCCTAACATGGCAGACTATTTTTTCTCGGATATTGACCTATTTTGACATTTCGACATGGTTATTTATCGACTATCAATCTTGAGGGCGAGATACAACGAGATAGATTATCAACCATTTCACAACAATACAATTGAAATTTTTCGGGTGGTTCCTCCACGATTACGATGGCGGGTGCATACTACAACTATTTGGTATCAGTATACCAAGAGCGAGAAGCGCGAAAATTACAACGCAGACGAATTAGGGATGTCTGTGATCCACTTGGCGGATCTCGAAGCCGATGGCAATCTATACTGTCGAGAAACTTGCCGAGGATTTGGAGCCTGTAACCAGTGACGGCCTACCCGTTCATTTAAAGGTAAGCCTAAGGTGAATTCCACACTGCGACGCGAATATATTTATAGAAGGTATCATCTTCTACTTTTATATTCTCCTTTAGTGTTCATCTTATTATAATGCCTAAACCTATTTACAAATTTAACTCTTTGGTGAATGGGTGCATTTTCCTGCTACAGAAACAACCCGGAGGAGTATAGCTTCAGGCTTTGAAAATAAATTTAACGTGCCAGATATATTGGGGCTCATTGACTGCACACACATAAAAATAGGCAAAAAGATGCACACACAATAAATGTGCAACTGGTATGAGTTTCCATCTTTTCATGCTTTTGGCGGAGACCTAATAACTAAAACACCTTACAACTTTATTCACAGCAAACTTTTAATTTTGTTAAATTTGTCTCACTACAACATTACCTTCTTAATCAACATTAGTGAATTACTCTGCAGCATAAGATTTCAAGAGTTGATACTTGGAGTTCAAGTTAATTGACAAGTCTGTAGTCTGTACTTGGTACCTAGAACCTGAAAAAACCAATTCACCATCCAAGAGTCATGAATCCCTTCAGTGCTGCAGCATCAGGATTGAGGAGTCTTGAGAGGGACTTTTAGTTCAATAATGCAAATACTTAGCCCACCTGCAATATTATTTCACCATCAAAAGCTAACTTGTAGTGGATTAAAAAAAAACCTAGTAGGAGTGTGCTGCATGATTCCTCATCAGTGTTGAAGAGTTGTGACTTGGAGTTTAATATGAAGTTGTTGCTAGTTATCAATAATATACATCACCAGCAACAATTCCTGAATCTCCATAACTTAGGCAGGCAGTAACCCTACAGCATCAGGAATTTTAAGGAGCTGGATACAGGAAATTGTATCATTTTGAGAAAATCTTATCATTTCATTATAGTGCTTCTCACTCTAGGAAATTAGGATTTATTAAAATCGGTCCATTGGTTTCCGAGATCAAAACAAACAAATCTTACCTCTTTATAATATTAGTTTAGATATTGCCTGCAGCTTTGCTTATGTTAAGTTTGATTTTCATACAAATTTCCAACCCCTATTACCCCACTTAACTCCTTAGGGATAGAGCTATCTGTATGCCGAACTTCAGCCAGATTAATTCAGCAGTTTGAGTTGTTGATAGATCAGACAGTCAGTTAATATATCAGCCTCATGGAATCCTAGATGCAATTTCAATAGTAATTCTAATATAAATCATCGTCAATATATTCATAACAACCCAGTTAGTATTGGTCTCCTCTCAGAATTAAAAACCTTAGACTATTAAAAAAATATTTATTGAATATTAAAATTATACAGGTACCATCTATCATCAGTCATCACCGTAGCTTAGTTTTCAACATTAAGAAATATTGATAACTATTCTCATAATTTCACATTAAATAATTGTTTTTTATTAACTGTGGGTGCATGGGGGTGATGTATTTTTGAAGTTTTATTATTTGTTGCAGGGTACCACTGGGAAGCAGATGAAACAAAATGTGATCATTTTGGAGAGAGAGAGAGCCTAGTCGGGTTGAAGAACCTAGGCATCTTTTTAGAAACTCTCAGGCACACTAGCTCAATGAATTGCGGGATAATATTATGATTGTAATTTATTAAAAAGAGCAACCCCAGAGTTTCTTGCTGGTTCATCTCAGTAGGAATGGCATTCCGAACCAGTGATAGATTCACTAAATGATTTTAAAGTATTTGTTAAAGTATAAAGTTGAATAAAAAACATTAAAATTTGTATTTGAATTTTTATTTATACGCCAGAACCAAAGTGTTTCATACATAGGGAAATTATTAACTATTTGTGAATATAGATATGTAGAAGTTAAATCATAATATAAGTAAGTACCAATGATCTTAGAAGAAAAAATTAGTACAATGAATATTACCTAATATCTGTTTAATTATATTTAATTATATTGTCCTAAGAGGAAGCTTTAGGTATAATATGAATATTATGATCTACTGAGAATATTTTCAAATAAATTTTAAATACTTAGCTTTAGCTTTGCAAATCATTTAAGAGCAGATCATTATAACATTCATTGCCAACCAATTTCAATATTTCTGCAGACAAGAAACATTCCAATTTCATACAAGTACTACATAAATACTCAAGAACTTGAGGTGTTCCTCAAGTGAGGTGTGTTGAGGTGTTCGCCGCAGCAGCCAACAATGAATAAGTTCCTTACTACCGCTTCGAACCAATGGCGATTTGTAGTCCCCGGGTGCTGCGCAATTTATATTGTCACAAATTTTTTATTGTTTGATTGTGTTCCGAAACAGGCCGTGTAATTATTTTATGTTTGACTCCATATAAAAGTACACTGCATTTATCCATATCACCAAATTCATTATCTTCCTTCATTGTTTTGTAAGATTCTCCTACTTAATTAGTTGCTTTTAGAAATAAAAATAAAAACCAACAATATCCAACTTCAGTAGCAGGGCGAACGCGTATCTTTTGCATCAATCATCGATACGTCGCAATCACCTCTGATTGGTTAGCACTCTTCCACTATTGGACAAAATCCATTGACGCAGCAAAAATACCATAAATTCAGCCAATCACAACAATTGATACTGTAACAATGATTGGTGCGCAGAAGTTATGCAATCGCGGTGCTGTTTCTTGTCACTGTTAATGTCAGAGACAAGATAATTCAGTGTCATAAAGACGTCATTTTTGAAGTTAGAGATTAAAAAATCTATTAAAAGCCTCAGAGCAAAATAAGAAGAATGAACAATGAATGAACTAAATCGGTGTTGCTACATTAGAATATCGTATGTTATTGAGAAAGGGCAACATTGGTTTCTCCACACGACAAGGCCAAATCTTCCACGAGAATCTTGTCACGCGTAGCGTGCATGTTAGGGTAAACGAGAAATAAATCGACACGACAACATCTCTCTCTTTCGTTGCGAGAATATCTCGTTGTGCGCATGCTAGGCGGGCAGGCCTACGCCCCATACAAATCTGAACCGTCTCTTTTGGTATAAGTACCTAAATAAACAAAACGTAACCTCATCAAGAATAGAATTTTTGCGGAAAACCACAAAAGATGTACCTATTAAGTACTTAGTAGGGGGAAACCGAAATAAATGCTAAATGATTTATTTATTTCACTTAGGACAACTTATGACACTTATACTAAAGACTACCACCGGTTCGGAAACTGATTCTACTAAGAAGAGCCAGCAAGAAACTCGGCAGTTGCTTGCTCTTTTCATAAAAAGAAAAATGTTACAAAATGTAAAAAATATAAAAATTCCATGCGAAAACAGTTACAAGCAAATTTTGAAGTTAAAAAACATACGCATTAAATTGAATTTGTCCTCCTTGGAAGAGTTAAAACATCATGGATATTATTTCCAAGAAAAAGTTATTCGAAACGAAGTTTACATTACCACTGATAACTGAATAAATTCTGCAATAACGTGAAGTCTATAGATTTAGTAACGGTTAGCCCAACCCCAGCTATTATGTTATGTAAGTCAGTGGGCTTTACGGAAACTGACATAATAAACACGTTAGTTATTAAAAAAGTCACGTATGCCCAACCGAAGATTACTCGTGCTATATCGACGACAGGTTTTTTCATAACAATAAGTAGGTATTTATTGAGAGACAATGTAATGGCAGTGGTTAAATCGCGAGCATCCTTGTCGATAGGTCCTTATAAATTCTGGGCAGGCGTGCTCAAGGACTGGCCTTGGTTGTGTCTCACATTGGGTCAGAGACTTTGAATTTCGATTCAATTCAGTATAAGAGGTATTTCATGTTTAATGAACTAATCTCGTTTTTGTGGAATTAGGTCTTTTCGAATTTGTCCTTTACTTTATCCTAGGAAATTCTCGATAATATAACACAAAGTTTTACTTTAGTTTTCTTCAAGCTCCATGATACTTTCATCTACGCTCTTCCATTTACAATAGCCTGGGCCTTGTCATTTGCAATTGCAATCCATCATTATACAATATAGATCGGTTTCGGTATTCCGTAATCAATCATTATTACAATATCAATATTTGCTATGATTTGTAGAATTTGTGGTAGGTAGGTATTCTTCCTTTGAAGTTCTTCCTTAACGAAAGAGCGTTAACTGTTAGCCAATCAGAGGTGACATTTATCGCACTGTTATATTTGCATAGGAATCATATTATTTACGTATAGGACCCCTGATTAATTAATTACTTACCGGAACTATGTAAGTAACTGATCATCATTATTTTATTTTATTTATCGAGGAAAACCAACAGCTTGAAAGCTTATTATTCTAAATAGTCCTAAAATTAGGTTAAATAGCTAGGTTTAATTAAATAGGTTTTTACAATTAGACACTAAAAACAGACGTACTCGTAGCTACCTATTGATACACAAGAAAGTTGTTAAGAACTATACCAACTGTCAGTATAGGCACAAGGAGGTGAAATAGTTGCATTAGGCAGGTTATTATTTTCAGTATAGTATTTATGTCGTATTCAGTGTACATTAACTATGATAATATTTTCCCGTGTACCGTCACAGAATCTGTAAAGAACCAGATTAACGTCGTATAATGGCCGCAAATTACACTAAGCTCTCCAACAATAAGACAATGCTTGTATTATACGGCATAACTAAGAGAAGCACATAATTTGGTCTCGACTCTCTCGTGAATTGCGTCATAATCCCGCGACTACGTAATGAGCATCTTATTTATTAAGTTAATTACATATAATGATGCCACGTGATACTGAATTTTTATCGTGTTTTATGTCACAAGAAAAGGTTTCAAACAGACCTGAAATTACGTTTAACTAAGTAAGTGAATTAATAAAATCAATAGTACCGATGATGAAAGTGTTAAGTGTCTCAGTTGACAAGAACTTGACCCGCTTGCTTTTTATCAGCGTTGCTTAATGTATTTCATTGCGCTATTTCGCTGTAAGCGGGGCACGGCCGTCGGTGGCGTCTCTTATCATTATACCACTGTCAGCCATCCTGCTGAATCTGTACCGCAATCTGTGACTAGTTTGATAATATTATCAACCAGCTCATGTTGCCTGGTACCCCGGATTTCATTCGAATCGTATTTTTGCGAGTTACAATGCTTTCTGTTATTCGTTATGTCTATCTACGAGTATGTGCCGAATATTACAATATCGGTTTAACTTTTCCACAGCAAACGTCTGGGTTTTTTTTGGACACTCACTTAATTGTTTTATTTAATGACAGGTTTTTTCCAGATGGAATTTTTATCTTGTTTGATCATAAAGTTGTATATAACCATTAACGTACATAGTGTGATTCGATTTAAGACTTCATCGACGTAACTTGTCACGGAAATGAATATTTCGGGAAAATACGGAAAAACAATCTAGTATATTACAATTTGTGTAGTTTCCATTTCACAGAATTCGTGCGCTAAACCAAAGGTCAAAGCGTAAAAATGCAATTTGGCATAATAACAAAATGGGAAATTTGGACAGAAGCCGATGTCGCCAACATTTTTCTGAGTTGTGCAATATTGATCATTATACTAGTTATTTTTTCAGGTTATAACATTGTTGAGTGTTAAGTAAACCGTTTTTACGGCTTAAGACTTTTAGTTGTTAGGAATCGGACAACAACCGCGCTCCCAGCGGCCTGTGATACCACAGGCATGATGGATTTTCTTCGCGAAAAAAAGATATAGAGTATATTAATAATAAATAGTGTATATGTCACCGTAAGATGGCAAAAACCGTTAGATTGTAATCCAACTAGCGATATTGTAAACTGTCGACAGATTGTGAACCGTTCAATGTTCCGAGTGCCAATTTTTGAAATATTCGTTGTATTTACGTTTTCTTGTCTCTTTCTTATAGGTTAGCTTAGGTTTCGACATAAATAATCAGGCACTGCCTTAGGTTTTATCGGGTTAATATACCTAACGGATTACAATCTACCGAAAAATAATGCGTTAAATTGTAATCTGTCGACAGTTTACAATATCGCTAGTTAGATTACAATCCAACGGTCTTTGCAATCTTACGGTGACATCTAGACTCTATACACTGAGACTCTTTTTTCGCTATGAAAGGGAATAACAGAAAATTTATAACCAACTAGCTGATGCCCGCGACTTCGTCCGCGTGGTTTAAGTTTTTTGTTATTCCCGCGGGAACACCTTAATTTTCCGAGATAAAAAGTAGCCTATGTCACTCTCCAGGTCCTCACCTATACAACAAAAAAAGAATTAGTGAAATTGGTCCAGCCGTTCACGCGTGATGCCGTGACCAAGGGAAATAGGGATTCATTTTTATATAACCAAAACCAATATATGACAGGCTGGAGTTATGCTTGACACGGCGATTGTCATGTGACCACGGCCGTTGAGGGTTAATAGACAACCCTGGCTTAACAACATTGCTATCTTAAGTTCATAACTAGCCCTCATGCAATTTCAAGTAGTTATGACGAAGTAATGTAAGTACATTAATGAGCATTATTCTTGTTTTCGAGGAGACATTTCGCGCAAACAATCGAGTATTGGACACTTGAGTAAACTGTGTGCAAAACACTCATTGTGACGTCGAGCAAACAACTCCACAGGGGCATGTTTGTTGAACATCGTTTTGTGCGACACATAAGCTTCGCAACAATTGTGTTGCTATGTAAAACCTATGTCCATACTTTGTGTTTTATTTCCGTATTTGTGTTTTTTTTGCTACTTTCCATTGCTCAACAACTTCGTAAGTTCGTAGGCTATTTTCGTACCACTCGATTCCTTTTACTAATAGTAATTGTCTGTCTAGCAGTCTATCAAACTGTAATTATCATCAAGTTTGAGAATAAGATCTTCTGCTCTCTCCACAATATTCTGTCCTAACAGTATCTTTGAAGAGTAGGTAAGTACATTCATTTTCTTGATTTCATCCTTCGCCTTAAACTTCGCTTTTATTTATTTTTCCTTTATTCGCGTTTTTAATAACGTGTCAAACTTGTCATGTTGTATAAATTGTTTCACATTTTCTCTGTATTTTCTTTAATATAAAATTGAAATCTACATTGAATATTTTTCATTCTTATTTATCGTTCTACACCAGGGCCACAATATAATCGTTTCCGTATTGTATTTAATAGAGTTACATGATTGAAAATTTCTATTGTTTATAGCATGTGATATCGTGTAAACCTTTATGAGAATGTAGACAGCTGTGGGAAATGGTTTTTTACTTACCTATGTTACCGTGCTACTTCATCTAGTTGGTTGTACCTACCTACCTACGTAAGTAAATACGTTATATTTAAATACCTACGGGTCTTTGTGTCGACCGATTAAGATAATAGTGATCATTATAATATAATGTTTACTTGATTGCTTAATCTTCTTCCAAACATAATATAATTGCAGATTATACATAATAGATGAATTTAAGGAAGTTAAAATCTATGGAAACTTGGCTATGTTCATTTTGTCATACAAAACTTTGCAGTTTGTGAAGTAGTTATGAGTTTGTAAAAATGCGGAAGTCACGGTAGAAACGCGTTGAAAGACATGAGACCTTGCCATTGTATTGCGATCGGTGGCAGGCAGACACCGCGACGCGCGCGCCGGTCAAAGTCACTGCCAAGTGCCAACTGCACCTACATCCGACCAACTCTGTGTATCGACACAGAGACAATATCAAATGAAAATGTTGATGATGACGTTGAAAAATGTTGAAAAGCAAAGTAGCAAATGTTACCTGAATGACCGGAGTAAAAATAGGTTCAGTCTTCCACGCTCGTGGTAATTGTCTCACCGATGTGGCAAGTTAGTTTGCCTCCACACATCATTGTACAGATACCATCCTCGTTCACCCAGGTACTAGGCAACATCTATCATCACTCTATCTAAGAAGCTCTCTCAGATCTCGTGATCTGTCATGAATTTTACTTAGCTATAATTAAAAAAAAAAAAAAAAACTTGTGGTTGAGTCCCAGCTGCCGCTCCCAACTCGGACTGAATGTCGATTTGAAGGATAATCACCACCAACTAAGAGTCATAAGAATCATAACTATGTTATGTAAGTACGAAGTTACAAACTTCGAATATCAAACGTATTTTAAAGTCCTTTTCCAATGGCTCTCAGACTTACCGAGAAATTCCTAATTGTCACTCTCGTCTAGACTCCTCGTTTGTGGTCAGGCGTGCTCATGCATAGTCGTGTATCGCGATTCGCCCGTCAGTCCCAGCCGCTTGTAACCGACGTGACAATTTATCCTATTTATCGCTCCAGTGGCGCACGTCCTTGCTTTCAATGTGTCTGACAGATCACCAAATCACCGACATACGAGAACCGAGAGTATCTGTGCTCCAAAGCGGTATATGTTCAATATCAAATTCAATTCAAATAAATATTATAAATGCGAAAGTTTGGATGGATGGATGTAAGGATGTATGGATGTATGAATGGATGTTTGTTACTCACTCACGTCTCAACGGCTGAACGGATCTGTATGTAATTTCGCACAGAGGTAGATTGTAGTCTGGAATAACACTTAAGGCTAATTTTTATCCCGGAAAACTAAGGAGTTCCCGCGGGAACCAAAAACTCTCAATCCACGCGGACGTAGTCGCGGGCATCAGCTAGTATTCACTATGATTGTGAACATTTTTCTTTCTGAAATATATTTGCATGAGTTTTCATGAAAAATCGTTTTAATATGTCGACCGAAAATTGAAGTGACATGCAATATATTTCAGCTTCGCTTATATTATGAAGACGTTCAACTGTATGCTTTAATGCTCAACGCAAATCTATTGACTTTCAATGGTTTTTAGGCTTACATCCACACTGCGTTAGCCAATTGATGTAACAGGTGTTGATTTTGCTGACTTGACTTCATAACATTTTATGATTGGCATAGAAATTCAAGAATTATGGAAATAGGCTTATTTTACCAAGCTATCGTTGGCTGGTGGTGCGACGCAGAAGCTCGTTGCAATACAACGCCGCGCCGCGCCGGTCAGCGAAACTAGTTCGGTCTCGGTTTTGGCTGCCTGACCCTAATGGTTGACCCCGATTGCCGCAACTGATGTATTGGAATCTCTTGCTTCATTGTGCTTACTCTATTTAGATATTTTTTATTTATTTTTTGTGTTGGGTATTGTTTGTTGTGATACAACTTTAGATACATGTCTTTTTGTTCATTTAACGTGAAAATCTATACTTACTAATATTATAAATGCCAGAACGGCTGAACGGATCTGGATGAAATTTGGCACAGATATAGATTAAAGTCTGGAATAACACATAGGCTACTTTTTATCTCGGAAAATTAAAGAGTTCGCGGTAACGAAAAAACCTCAATCTATGGAAACGAAATCGCGGACATCAGCTACTATTTATATATTTTCATCTGTTCTCAAATTAATTGGTTTCTTTAAGGCCTCTAACAAAATATCTCATTCAGCAATTTTAAATTAAGAGCTGCTCGAATTAGTAATTGCTTTTCTGAGAAACATTGAATACAGTTTCGAGCCTCGTAGCCTTCTTTCGCTGTTCCTAGAGCGCTAGATTTCCATTTGTCTGCCAAGCCATTTTATTATTATTTTTTCTTTTTAAAGAGAGCAACTGCTGAGTTTCTTGCTGGTTCTTCTTAGTAGAATCTCTTTCCGAACCGGTGGCAGCCACGACATTACATAAGGGGCACAAGTTTCCCTATGTGAAACAAATCATTTCATCAAATATCAAATAATCAAATAAATATTATAAATGCGAAAGTTTGGATGGATGTCTGGATGGATGTATGGATGTCTGGACTAACACATAGGCTACTTTTTATCCCGGAAAATTCAAGAGTTCCCGCGGGAACAACAAAACCTCGATCCACGCGTACGAAGTCGCGGGCATCAGCTAGTTTCAAATAAATTATTGTTATAAGAGAAAATACTGGTGCTTCGAAGTTTATTAATCTTATCGGCATACAAAGTGGCCTAGTAATAGTTTAGTTTTAAATCCTTCGTGTGTGGTCTCGTATCAATTTATATATACTTACTGTATACTCTAATGACAATAAGTCATTAAGACTCAACTGATTAATGGGAAGGGAGTAACGACACTCGGCCGGTTCCTCATGCCGACACGACGAGGCGCTCAGCAGTCAGATCGCGTGTGATCACTGATCAGCGGTGTCAACGAACTTGCGACTCGCTCTCGACCAATTGTTACCGTTTAGCGAATAGAGTGACCTCTCTTTGGTCCATATCCATCGTAATTCCATATGCATATCATATCATACTAATATTATAAATACGGAAGCGCGTTTGTTTGTTTGTCGGTTTGTCCTTCAATAACGCTGCAACAAAGCAACGGATTGACGTGATTTTTTGCATGAGTATAGTTGAAGACCTGAAGAGTGGCGTGGGCTAAAAAGGCTAGGATTTAGGGAGTTCTCGTGGGATAAAAAAAACTTTTCCACGTGCACGAAGTCGCGAACATCAGCTAGTGCTATCTATATTAATTACGAGCTTACATGCTGTACATTAGATTTTTTTATCCCATTTATAATTTTTTTTAACACAAATCGCTGAATCGATCTTGAGTTTTGACGTTTGGTCCGAGCTAGGATTTTTTTGTGGTTTCTTCTTTCATCCCCAAACTATTTTAAACATGTTTTACAATTAATATACTTACCTAGATAGCAACTATTTTAGATAGTATCTTCAACATTAATAACCTCCATCACATTGTATTTTCATACCAGTCGGTTTAAAATTTGTATGTAGGGTTGTAACTTGTAATACAATAGCATTACTTCCTATTATTTATACGACTCTATAATATTATGACTTATGAACATTGTTCAAGCTAAATGCGCAGCGGCGCGGCACCGCGATCCTAGAAGTTCCGAATAACAGTCAAGAAACAAAATTTAAAGGCGTTCATTTTTCGGACTGAGCGCGTGGAGCCAAGTTGCTGACGGTCGTCGTGTTTCATTGTCTGACGTGCTTCACAGTTACAGTTCCGTGCCCCGCTATCTCGCGGATCACGTTAAGCCTTTGGACATGCGCCTGAGCTGTATCTAATCGTAGCTGATCGTCGTCTAATCAGGGCTACCGCGTTTAAATTCGCCGCTAGGGGCGCTAGTGTAGTGTGAGGTCCCCGAAATGTCAAATATCACTGGGCTTTTATCGCGGGTCTAATTATTTAATTAATGTTATGTATATTTAGCAATAACCGATTAATTATGGAAGATGTAAGATACGTGCCAAAGAATGCCAGTGTTCTGTGCTTCGATAGCGTAGCTAAGAAAAATAGGTGCAAAATTAAGCGGATTCTTTCGAACAGCTAATTCATAGGTTAGTATTTCCCTAGTTCCTGTATGTTTACTATTTAAAAAAGAGTTCTTTTTTTTCAGAAATATGCTTGTTTACCGAATATACAGCTATACTTCAGGACCTTACTCGCAAGTGGCGCCAACTAGTGAGCATAAAAACGGTAGCCCTCATTAGACTGTATGAGTGAAAAATAGAGAGTGCGCCAATAATAATAAAATAATAATAAATAATAAAATTAGATACCTATATCAGTTGGTTTATCTCGACTTAAATTGGCCATCTTAGTAATTCAACCTATCTGCCTTGCTTTTGACGCCACGCGTTGTGCGTGACCAGGCCTTAATACTTGTAGGCAATGTGCTCCACATGGTCGAGGCAGTAAATAATACCGAAGTATTTTAAAACGCTGCAGGCTGATATCCTATCGTAGATTATTAATGCTTGTGATAAGATTCGAGCGCTGTTCCAGTGTATATCGCGATTCACAATTGACCTTGGCTCGAGCTGATATACGATTATGTTAACAGATAAAAATGTTGTATAGTGAATCAAAACGTAATGTAAAATCGCTAATGCACTTAATTAATATTGTATTGTTATGTAACACTTGGAAAAGCCCTTGTAAAATAACACTAGAGGTTGGTACAGGGTGACAAAGAATATGTAAATTGCCCCACGGTTGGCATGAAACCTCTACCACAGTTTAACGAAATACTCTACCTAAACAAAAAATTTACCTCTTGCAATAAAAGGATTATTGGCAATTTTGTAGCAACCAAGTTGCAGCCTGTGTTAAATACGTTTGACAACTGCAGACTTATGTACACTTACTGTACTGCTGTGACTGACGGATAAGTCATTATTGATAAAATTGACCAGTGATGCTGATAACCTATCTCCCAATGAAACCCTAACACATCTCCCAAATCCTAATTAAACCATTTAGGTACTATCGCTTTCTTGTCGTTCGCAATTTACAATGTCAATGATTTCTCCCTTCAACGACGTTGTCAGTCCTACTTCCATCAGTCATCTATAAAAATATCATTGTATCAATTACTGTGTCTTCCCATAGTTGTTCCTATTGTCTCGAACTCTTCGTTTCACTAGTTCTCTGTAATTCCTCACGTCTATCATTGTAATTGCTGTAAGTGGTTCTCAATGTTGAAGTATTTATTACATTTCCTCGTGTTAGATAAGTCGTGGAAATGTTCCTTCTCTCTAAAGAGAATGATTGAGCACCTTACTAACGTCCGTGTCCATTAAGTAGGTACGAGTACTAATTAATCGCTGTAAAATCTCCGATTTATTTATTTATGAAATATTCACATAAGTATACTTACACTGTTTTTAACCCCCGACGCAAAAAGAGAGGGGTGTTATAAGTTTACGTGTCTGTCTGTGTATCTGTCTGTGGTATCGTAGCTCCCAAACGGATGAACCGATTTTCGTTTAGTATTTTTTGTGTCATAGATAATTTTATCCCGAGTGTTCTTAGCCATGTTTCATGAAAATCTGTTCATCCGTCTGAAGGTCTTTTTTCTAGTCGGGGGTGTTTTTAAATTTGTAATTTATACTTGTTTAAAAGGAAATATAGTACAAGTACAAACTTAACCGTAACATAATATACTTAGTGAAAATTAAATAATAGTGGTACTTATTCTTTAGCTACCTTATTTTTGTCAAAAAAATCGTCAACCTTTTCAGTCATCATCCATACTTCCATGCTAATATTATAAATGCGAAAGTTTGTCTGTCTGTCTGTCTGTCTGCTACGCTTTCACGGCCCAACTACTCAACCGATTTTGATGAAATTTGGTACAGAGATAGGTTACATCCCAGGGAAGGACATAGGCTACTTTTTATCCCGGAAAATTGACGAGTTCCCACGGGAATCAAAAAAATGTATCTGTTCAACCGATTTTGATGAAATTTGGTACAAGGACAGGTTGTATCCCGGGGAAGGACATAGGCTACTTTTATCCCAGAAAATCGAAGAGTTCCCGCGGGAACCAAAAAACATAAATCCACGCGGACGAAGTCGCGGGAATCATCTAGTATTATATAATTTGAACTCATCGCCGGCATCTACTAAGACTGACCAAATGTGCATTGGCAGACTTAATACATCTTTGAGCCCATTGCTAACAGCTCTTAGGCATTCAATCAGTTGATCGAAGGTCAAGAGAGATTTAGACAGCCACGTGAAATATGACAAATATTTATTTCCTTTCCGTTTCAACTGCTTAATACTTAAGAACCTAAAGCTGTGTGCTATGTGTAAATACGAGAAAAGCTCAAAGGGAATGAATTTAGTCTTCGACCTTTCCATTTTCGGCACGCCCCCTAATCCGTTGAGTTATTTGGGTTTCTGAAGGTCTAGTGAAAGATGTTTTTCTTGAACAGATTATTATAACTTGAAAAAACTAGCAATGATTTTATGAATGATACAGGAAAACGTGCATTTATGATTTTAAAACTTTGCTCTATGCTTTGATGCCTCAACACATAATTTGTGAGTTCCTGTTTACTTACTGGCTAGTTAGTTAGTTAAATTACGATTTGATTGATTGTTTGGCCTATTAAAAACGTAATTAGCAATGAATGCTGTGTACTGTGTACATGCGTGCGGCCCATTGATTCAATCTCGTGTAATTGATGTTTGGTTTGTGACCTTGCCAATTTTTTTGAGCACAGTGTAAGATAATTGTATTGCTTGACTTTTGGTTGCATGCTTGTTAATCCATTGATACTTAAAACCAGTTTGATAAATTGTGACCATAATAATATATTTATTTGCAACGTCGCCCACGGCCCAAAACTTGATTTTTTGGTTAAACAATAATTAATAATCTGACCTTGCATTTTTGTCAATCTCGAATCTTGTCATTTTTTATCTTTAATTTCATCTTAGACAACCTGCGATTCTTATAAAGTTAAAATTCTACTAATGTTTTTGGAAACAAGATTTTTCTAATTTTGTAATGGGGTGTGTGTTAGAATGATTTTTATAATCTTCAATCAATCGATGCATTGTAGCTGTGTGCAAGACGCAAGTCTCTGAGAGCCGGAAGATTGATATGGATAAGAATTTAATTACATAATAATCATGAATCTTATCTTACTAATATTATAATAATGCGAAAGTTTGGATGGATGTATGGATGGACGGATGGATGTATGGATGTTTGTTACTCAATCACGCCCCAACAGCTTAACGGCGATCTGGCTGAAATTTGGCACAGAGATAGATTAGTCTGGAATAGCACATAGGCTACTATATTAGGCTATACTTTTAATCCCGGAAAATTAAAGAGTTCCCGCGGGAACCACAAAACCTCGATCCACGCGTACGAAGTCGCGGGCATCAATTAGTAAATCATAATCTTGTAAATCTGTACTAATATTATAAATGCGAAAGTGTGTCTGTCTATCTGCCTTCTTCGTTTTCACGGCTCATCTATTCCACCTTTTTTGATGGGTATAATAACATAAGTTGTATCCCAGGGAAGGCCATATAATATGCAAATTTTAATCCCGGAAATTTAAGTTTATCTCAATCCACGCGAATGAAGTCGCGGGCATTGCCTAGTAAATAATTATTTAGTTATATAATTTTATTCATGAGTACATTGTGTATTATTAGCTGATCAGTCAGCACGAGCCATGTTAATGCTGAATCGCTGTAATTTAATATTATGCTTCAATAGAGTTGATACGGCGTAAAAACTAGTAACTGGGTAGGTCAGCATAGCATTTTACCAGGTTGCCACACCTGACCCGAGGGAAGGAGTGTGTACAAATAAAACGTGTGTGTGAAAATAATACGAAACAATAGTATCTTCGAGGAAAATGTATCCCATCGGCCCCGTCAGCACTTTCACACTCCAAGCATGTTTCTATCATCATGTAAAAACACAGCGAAATTGTAGAATCGAATCAAATTTTTTAGCATTTTAATCATCACGGGCATGGAGCTAGTACCTAGTACTAAAATATTGATGAATCATATTTATATTAAGATATTGATGATTTATCAATATTTAGGTACTAGCTCCGTGCCCCGTGACGATTATAATGCAAAAAAATGAATTGAATTCTACGATTTCGCTCTGTTTTTTACATTTAGGTAAAACAGAGCGCAAAGACAAATAAGAAATTGTAAAAAGGATCCATACTAATATTATAAATGCGAAAATGTGTCTGTCTGTCCGCTACGCTTTCACTGCCCTTCTGTTCAACCTATTTTGGTGAAAATAGGTACAGGGATCGGTTTCCGGGGAAGGACTTTGCTACTTTTTATCCCGGAAATAAAGTTATAAATTTAGGATTAAGCAAAATTATCCAAATACTTGTTAGGCTAAAGTAAAGTAAAGTAAAGTAAAGTAAATATTTATTTGGTAAAATATGGTACAGACAAGATGTTATTAGGTTAATAATTAGGTACAAACATATTTTGTCGTTACCGACGTCCAAATATTGAATTAATATTCTTATTTAAGAATTGAAGAATTCTTGTATCGAATAAAAACAATGATCTAAAAGATACTCGAAAAGTTCTTTTTTAAATGATGGTAGATTGAGTTGTTTTAGTTTATTCGGTAATTTATTGTAGATTTTTATGACCATACAATAACAGTTTTTACTAAAGAGACTTAATCTTTGTTGGGGCAACGAAATGTTATTTTTGTATCGTTTGCTTGTGTATGGTTGTGAGTATGTACTTATAAATAAATTGAGGTTTTTTAAACACAAATAATGCAGATTCATAAATGTATAGGCACGGAAGCGGTAATATCTTTTTAGATTTAAATAACGGTTTGCAGGTTTGAAGATAGTAAGCATTGCATAAGATTCTTATAAACTTACTTAAATATACATATCAAAAATTCGCGGAACCGGCAGGATTTGAACCTGCGTCTCTCTGGGAATCGCGCCCTGAGCGCCTTGACCAACTCGGCCACGGTTCACTTACCTACCAGTGCCGAAATTTGAGATATGCATTTGTAATCCAGTCTTCTAACGCGACTGTTTATGCCATCCAGTAGCGATACATTGCAGCATCGAAACTACTTTCAGGGCCCATATTCGATGGAACTCATTGAACGAGGAATGACATATTTTGCGTTAAACTAAATTTATTTTAATTAGAAACTATCCTCGTGTGTGAAGCACTGTAATAAAATTATAAAATTAAGATTCTTATACATTTTTTTTGGGTTCTAAATGCTGTAATCATCTCGCTTGAGTTGCCCCATATAATTATACCATACCTCAATAGTGAGGAGACGTACCCATGATAGGCAGTTAATGCTGCCTCTATAGAAACAGTTTTTCTTAACCTAGAAAGCACAAATATAAATTTATTAATTTTTGTACATAACTGAAATATGTGTTCTTTCCAATTGCACATTCTATCTATAGTTATTCCCAAAAAATTGGTTGTATTTACTTCTTCTATAGTAGATGATTTATGGTCAATTTTCATAATTTTTTGTTTTGCATCTTTGGTTAAAAACTGCATGATGTTTGTTTTAGTTAGATGGTAGTTACACGATTACCTTTTTATTACTAAGTATTTCACATTCAGAAGGTCACGGAAGCCGATAGCACAGGTAGCCTATATTACCCGTTGTCCTAGGCTCCTAGGTGAGCGACCGGAGCAACGCAACGCCACGCGACGCGACGCGTATGACCTACGTAACGTCATTTTCTATGGGGTCGTGTCGCTTCTGTCGCTCACCTAGGACAACGGGTTAGGCAGCAGTGACCGACCATACCATGTATGTAATCATGCATCACTAGACCTGAGTCTTACTTTTGTATACTGTGGCATCAATAAAACTATTTATTTATTTATTTAACTGGAAAAAAAAGTTGTTTAAACTAGGTACCTACAGGTTGTACCACGGTGTGCAGGTTATTATGTGCATGCAGCCATAATGATATTTTTTACACCATCAATAAAACTCTTTTTACAACCAAAACATGAATCGTGTCATGTGGTCGTTGCACTAGTAAAATAACACGTGTAACAAATTGAGCGCGATGGTTTCACGACTGAAACACATGTTCGTCTGTCTGTCACGCCCGGTTTCATGCAACGAATGCTCGCAAGTTGCAACCGATTTGTTAATTTGTATTTTATAAGTCTTTTGTAGATCTTCGACGTCTTTTGTTGTAGTATATTCATTTATGTGATGCTATTGTTGCTGTATCTTTTTTGCCTTCTTCTGTAGAATCTGAACTCCAATTCTGGCTGATCGACACTCAACAGTTGCGTGCACGATATCGTACTAATATTATGAATGCGAAAGTGTGTTTATTTGTTGGTTTATTGGTTCTTTGGTTTATCCTTCAATCACGCCGCATCAGAGCAACGGATAGACGTGATTTTGCATGGGTATAGTTGAGGACCTGGAGAGTGACGTAAGCTACTTTTTGTCCCGGAAAATTGAGGAGTTCCCGTGGGAAATAAAAACATATTTCACACAGGCGAAGTCGCGGGCATCAGCTAGTAGAAACATAAAAGCACTGCTTACTCTATAGTTGAAAAAGATACCAGACTACCATATTATAAGATAGATAGCTCTACCTAGCCAATGCCTACTTTGGCTCCAAACTCTGTGTACGCCACTGCTGGTATCGATTCCAATCAATCATTGTGATTTGCTGTAGTTTTGCTGCAAATTGTTGCAGCATTTAAGTCAGTAGCTACAGTGTTGGCACACTGTAACTGTCTTTATACTGTAATCTACCCCCAATTCTGCGTAATTTTTCCGACCAAATTATAGGTTTTTAGCTTTATCCTTGTACTTTCAATCTTTGGTAGAGATTTTTGCTGTGACAAGAGCCATAAAATATAGCGTCTCTTAAAAATATAACAATACATAAATATGTATTACTCTGCCAAATCCCTGGAGATATAAAATAGTATTTTCGCACGCCAAAATTATGTAGACTAGATTGGCCTCGCTGTAATCTAGCGTGAATATCGGAGCGCGACAAAATCCCTGTTTTTACGTTTGTAATAAAAACGCTACAATCACCGAAGCCTGGCTTACAAAACTGATTTTCCATTCACCTATACTCTATAGCATAGGCATATAATGTGGCTAATTCTGTTGTACACTATTTCTGATCTATACACGTCTTATTATATTGCTAATTGCTAGTCCCTTTATAATGTAATGTCCCTGTGGAAGAGGACAGCACACGATTTATTGCTGTCAATTTGGTTCAGTTTAGAAATCCTTAATAAGAGAATCAGCCACACTGTAGTCTGTAAGCAAACGTTTCACTAGTACAATTTATTAGAAACCTTTCTTATTGAAAGAACATACATTCAAAATGTCGTACTTTGATGATCTGTCAGTCAGTTATTTCAGTTATACTTATCTATCTATGTTATGTACATTGGTGCGCAAAAAGTTGTTTTTCAGTCGGTTGCAAATTCGTGTTTCGCAGAGAGTGGTTTTTGTCACCGTCAGCAAATAGCAATAAGTATTTTCGGTTGTTGACCGGCGCGGGCGCACGCGGCGTGACGGTCACTTGTCGGACGATCCGCTTCCTCGTTTTGTTCGTGATTTACCCGTGTAATAGCTTCTAGTCCCACCAAGTTATCTAGCCCGGTGAATTTATTATTATTTAGCTATTCACGGAGCAGCTGTTAATTTGTTATTGGTCTAACTAGTGCTCTGAGTCTTTCGGTTGGCTTGTTGTTTCTGTTTTATGCTATACGGTTAAATATTAGATCACTATTAGATAGACTGGGGGTAAATCTAGCTGAATCCTGCTGCATATTGAAATATCAGGAAATGCGCAATGTTTTATGTTCTACACATTTTCAAAGATACTTCGTAGTAACTCCACCAACAATTAACCGAGTACGAATTTAATTTTCTTTCTTGGAACGTCCCCTATAGAGGGGAATATTGTCAAGCTATAGAGCTTGACAATATTAAATCAGCTTCCTAGAAAGTATATTTTTATCCATTGCCGTTAGGAATTATTATTTAATTTGTCGGCTCATCTCATTCTAGCGAAAAGTATTTTTTAAGAAATACGAGGAAATTCATCTCAATACAGATGGGTTGACATAGTACGTTGGCTCAAGTGAAGGCTTGGACAAACAATACGTGCGACGGTAACGTCAAACTCGGCTAATGCTATACATATATCTCCCTACAATCTTCTTCTTTTTATTGAAAAATGTAATGTACAGGAACCGTCCGTTAGTTTTATTTTATGTATATGTCACCGTAAGATTGTAAAAACCGTAAAGATTGTAAGCTAACGCTTTTTTTTCGATAGATTGTAAACAGTCGAAAGATTGTGAATTTGTGAACCGTTCAACGTTTTAAGTGTCAATTTTTGAAATATTCATTGTATTTACGTTGTCTTGTCTCTTTTTTTGTAGGTTAGGTTAGGGTTCGACACAAATAATCGCCGGGCACTTAGGTTCTATCGGGTTAATAAACCTAACAGATTACAATCTACCGAAAAATAATCCGTTATATTGTAATCATTCGACAGTTTACAATTTCGCGAGTTAGATTATAATCTAACGGTTTTTACAATCTTACGGTGACATATAGATTTATTATGCACTGTATAGTATAACATAGTTCAGTCATCACAACAATACAGATTGATTGAAGCAGCTCATTTGGAACAGGGCTACCGGAGGCCGGAGCTTTACTTTGATAACAGCTGCTATGGTGGCGATCGCAATCGCATAAATTGCAGGCACAAGGCTTACACTCTCACTGTTAGATAAAATACACTACTTTAGCAAGTACATATATCGTAAGTTCAGCCAGTAACAATAATAATTGAGATGATAACACCTCCAATGACACGAAATTTATCACTAGTTTGGCGTTCAATTTGACGCCCCGCTGTGCTGCTTCTGTCACGCGGTGTGTCTGAACAAGGCTTTATACTAAGGGGTATCTGGGTATGCTAGGGGGATAAGGGACGGGGTAGATTGTTCGCATCGCATCTTTATGTAATATCGCAGGCACTCGGGCGTTCGGCCTCCCTAGTCCCTCCAACTTCCAAGCTCCCTCCATAACTGGCACTGCCCTCCGTGTCGATGCCCTCTCGATTACAATTTACGCTCATTTGGCTAAAAACCTTGATTTTATGTATACCCGGGTCCAAGATTTTATTCCTTTTGGTAAAAACTTGCTTGAAATGCCATTTAACTTTTTTAGGGTTCCGTACCCAAAGGGTAAAAACGGGACCCTATTACTAAGACTCCGCTGTCTGTCTGTCTGTCTGTTTGTCTCCAGGCTGTATCTCATAAACCGTGATAGCTAGAAAGCTGAAATTTTCAAATGATGTATTTCCGTTGCCGCTATAACAACAAATACTAAAAATTAAAAAAAATATATATATTAAGGGGGGTCCCCATACAATAAACGTGTTTTTTTCGTATTTTTTTGCTCAATATTAAAAACGGTAACAGGTAGACGGTTCAAATTTTCACAGAATATTAACTTGTATATTACCTTTCAAAATAAATAATTAAATATCAATAAAGTAAATATTAAAGGGGGGCTCCCATACAACAAACGTAATTTTTTGATATTAACAGTAAACCTCTACAAACAAAGTTAGTTTTGCGGTTCATTAACAAAGGTAATTATACCTACTTCTTGAGTACGGAACCCTCGGTGCGCGAGTCCGACTCGCACTTGGCCGGTTTTGTATGTTAAGTCATCGACTTGCAAGGAATTGTAAAAATCGTACCTTCAATAAATACATAATTTAGAAGCCGCCTTCAGAATTATTTGAATCTTCTTGATATTTTAAATCATGTAAATTCCGTAGGCATGCCAATAAAACGTCCGCGTAAAAAATATCGTCACCGGTATTTCCTGTGGAGTGGACAATAAGCGTGTTTGGATTCAAAGCTCGATGACAGAATCCAGGTTTAGTTCTCAAGATTATAAATACGAATGTACCTATTTTATAAAGTACATTTCCATTCGCTAATCGCTTGATGAAATTTAACTTCTGTAACACGACGATTAATAGTATATTTCATTATTACAAGTGTGAAAAGGCTGTCATTGCAAAGAGTTCCGACAAATGTCTACCCGAGCCGAGGCGCAGCCGAAGGCGAGGGTTGACAGTCGGAACAAGTTGCAATGACGGTTCCGCACGTGTATTGAACGACTATTTTTAATACAGTTGCGAAAAAATGAAGCAATTTAATAAAATAATAAAAACACAATAAACTCAACTAACTAATCAAATAAAATTTATTTCTTATAAAAGTTATAATTCACATATACATTGAAATTGGTACAGTTTTTTATACTAACTGGGGAAGTCTTAGGTTGCATATTTACTGTTTGAGACAAACTATTATTAATTTCGTATGATTGTTCATGTATAAGTATTTGTCATACAATGGCATCGGGATGATCATCGGGAGCTTCGTTCAAAAACCTTTCCACTTCATTCGATGTTAATATTTTCGACTTTTTACTTGTAAAACCGTCTGATTGTCGTTTTAAGAAAGCATTTAATTTTGGGTATTCACTTATATCCACGTTGTTCCTTATTTTAAGCATACTTTTTATCATCGAAAACCTCGACCATAACGTAGAAGGTTTTAATTTTGCTGAGAGTTCGGAGAAGTATGCCAACATAACATTTTCTGAAAAATTATTTGTTTTTTTCTCTTCTCTCCACACGATAAATTCGTCGTATGTAGATATGTAGCGACTTTTTGACTTTTCCGGTAGAATGTTCTCCGAAGCATTTTGTGCAATTATGCTGAGTTCCGGTGGTGTTAATTCAAAAAAACTAGGGTCGAAATTACTCATTTTGTGCAACAAACAACTAAACTCGCAAAGAAATTTTCTGAAAAATGGCGCCAACCGTAGAATATATAAGCAGAGTTTTTTTTTCTTCACCCATTCTGGTAGGCAAAGGGAACTATGCCCATACAGCCAAGTCTTCAGTAGAATTTTTTTATTGATATGAAATGAAAATGAAATTTAATGAGATGAAATGAAATGAAACCTAACCAAACTCATTCAATCAAAACAAATTAGTAGCTTCTTTTTAGAAATATACGTATTTGCATGAATCATAAAAACTTCTATGATTTTTTTTAGTAAAAACTTCATGGTTGGTTTTTCTTTTTAATAGACATTATTTTGACAGTTGGGAAAGAGAACGCACGAGTTCGGGAAAGGTAAAAAAAAAACACGAGTATGTAATAGCCCACATCCCGAACGCTATACGTCCCTGCAATACGCCACTTTTTGAGCAACTGTATTAAAAAATATATTAATAGGTCGTATCACTAATAATATGATGGGTGACTTTATAACGCGATGATACCCTTTTGATCGTGGAATGAGACACAACTCAATATCGCACGTCTGAGGGTGAAGACAGTACGGTGTCAACTAACTATCTCACTGAATGTCGCCAAGCGCTAAGCCTAAGGCATCTACCTGGGTCCAGCCCCTTACAACGGGCTGTCACCCGCACCCCTTGGGTTTAAACCCCTTTGCCTTCCTACACTTCTTTATTCTTATACAATAGGTGTTGTATGAAATAACTTCTTATCTTCTTCTTTCGGTTTATAATTTTTCCTACGTGTAGGTATAGTGCTTTTTTTGGTTGGAGTGAATTATCCATTTTTCTAAGATTCAGTCTGTTTAAGGTTGATTCTGTATGAAACTATCGGTATCAATTTATAAAATTCTCTATATTGATTAATATTTTTCCCCTCAATGAGTCATAATAATTAGGTGCCTATTATCAGTAAAATGACACGCTATTTTATTGTTATCAGCGGCGCGTGCTGTATGGTAATTGGTATGCACTTGCACAAGTCGCTCTTTTTTGTGCGTGTTTGTCTGTTTATCGTTGCCATGGCGCCAATCGGCACCGCCCGCGCCGTTGGAGGCCTGCGATAAAGGGCTGACTCAACACCCCACAGTTCATGTAATTGCTACGCATTTTTCTGTTAGTTACATGCATACAGCAAATAATGTAGTCGTGACTCGTGTCATGGTTCGAACATAAAAATATAGTCATACCATTTATTTCCGTTTTCGACAGTTAAATATATACTTTTGTACCTACTATTCATATTTCATATACCTACATCTGTACTTAAAATCCATACAATTTTTAAAACCTAAATCCATGCGGATGGGGTCGTGGACATCAGCTCGCATCAACACAGAGGTTGTTCAAAATGAAGGCTGTTGTGATCATCAAAAGAAAGGTTATGTGAGCGACACTATTTGAAAGAAAAATAGCACCTAACCTACCGTCGATTTCCTTAAAAAGTTTCAAGGTGATGTTGAAACAACTCCGTTCTTGGCTCCCGGCCAATAGTTCCGAGTATCTGGTTAGACTATCCGGGGCGAATGTGTGCTGTTTCATTTCGCACTCCTATTGGTATTATAAAGTATTTTTATTTGGTACATAATAGACAATAGGTGATATTATAGATATTAGATGAACTGCATTTTCATTATAGTTTTATTTCAACAAAAATAGAAGTCCATCCTAAGATTAATCTTTTCACACAACAGTAATTGCTCAGTAATACAAAATGAGCGTGATCAGGCCAGCAGTAACGAGTGGATGCGCTTGCGCAAGTGGGGGGCACGCGAAGGCCGCCGCCAATGATATAATGGCGGCGATTGCGCCTGCAGCAGATTCTGCTCTCCCAGTGCAAACTTAATTGCATCCTTCTCGCCTTCTGTTATGCAAATTCGCGCTAGACGCGGCTGGCTTATCATTATTATTTCATGTTGTTCGTGTGTGTAGAACTGTAGAGTGTAGGCTGAGAGACGGTCGTTATTGAGAAAAACCCACTTATAAAATCATACTCTTTATTTGTACCACCACAACAAGTGAAAATAACGAAAACTAAAATCTTACTAATATTATAAATGCGAAAGAGTGTTGGTTTGTCCTTCAATCACGCGAAAACAGAGCACATATCTAATCCAAATTAATTTTGTAATGTGAATGTATTTGTATCAAAGGGATAGATGGATGGGTATTGTTCCTCGTGGAGGTTATTAAAACTATTTTACTGTCGTCTATCTTGCCCGCTACGAGCACTTACGGCGTTAGCACACTGACGCATTTGCACGCATTCTAGCGGAACAATTAAAACGTATGGCGTAAAGACGTACGTCGGTGTTACAGGAGTAATCCACAAAAAAACATACAAGAGTTATTATTGCCATTACACCATTACATCGCACTGACGTAACATATCTTTATACGATTCACACCTCTGCCTCTAGAACTATAATTACTAAACATTACCACAAGTCACTCATCGTGTAATATAATATAAGTAGTAGGTAATTTTAAGTAATAATGGCAATGTAACACATGTATTCCTGTTTGTTGCAGATTATGTAAGCAGTTAAGACTGATGCGGTGGTCTTCCGCAGTGGGCGAAGACTGTTCTAGCTAGAAGCCTCCAAATCTGCCAATTTAGAAGTAAGTAGGTAGGTATTTATTGAAGTCAATCGAAGACCTATAATACAGAGCATTGTCTTGTTGTCTTATAAGCAAGAGATTCTAAGTTCATTCTGATTTCAGCCAAGCGCTAGCCTATACATATATTTAAAAAAAAATTATATTTAGAAATTTAGGTTTTCTGTCCTTGCTATCGAATGGCCACTTCCGTCATTATTGATATAAATTTAAAAATAGGAGATTACCTCGAACTAGGCTTACACTAATAAAAATTGAAGTTGAGATAATTTGTATTTAATATCTATTTATTTGTTATGAACATTTTATACTTTTTTGCTTAGTGAATACCCCTTAGTTTAGCATGTCAATTTGTCACATAACTTATTAGATTGCATCTTTATTTAAGTACCAAGTTATCATCAAATAAAATCGCTGAATATAAAATACGTTTTTTATGCGGTCCAAACGTATGCGACCATCTGCTATTGTAAGTGCATGAATAAAAAACGGACCTTGAAATATACGCTTTAAGGCCAATTTGGATCATCACCTAGACGTGTACCTAATGATAAGCATCGACCGGTCACAATATATTATTATTATTTGCAGATCCGTTATTAAGGAACCTGTTCAAAAGTAAACACTAAGCTGATAGGTTTTAGATAACGCTAAGTACCTATCAATTACAACGTCATTAGATTAGTCGAGTGCCGTACGTCCTCTAGATATGATAAATGTTTGATAGTACCTATATTCATAATGCAGATGGGTCTTCAGTGGTAGAGCCACTTGCAGCAGCACTTAGACATGAAGATTTAGTGAAATATGTTTAAGCTTAATATTATGGTTAGGCCAGGATCAAAATCCGATGAAATGTGAGGGACGCACCCAAAGATAAAAAAATACGTATAGTAGGGATTTAAAGAAGCCCGAGTTTGGTACTGTACCTACGGGTAGTCTCATTTTTGTACGTTATTTTAAAAGACTAAAGTTGACTTTAGTTTCATTATTATTTACTTGTTTTATTGTTGTACCTACTTGTATTCTAGAGATTGATAGGAGATATTTGCCTCCAGCTAATGTAAGGACATCTAACACAAAATCGCAATGCTAAGATTTCGTATTGAAAAACCTTGATAAACACGTCGATGATGGCACTGATCATTTCCGAGAACATGTCCCAGATAGATGACCCTTCTTTATTTAGAGATCAAAGGCCTCCAAATTTTTATTAGAGCTACAAAACACGAAAATGGTCCACAAAAAATATAGGTGCCTTGCGCAATTAAACACAAACAAAGCACTACAAGATACACAACCGGTTAGGTATTAACAAAACAATTAAGTGCTATCTTAATGTGTACAAGCATCAATTTCCTTTGCAGGCTAACGAGACCAGCCGATATGCGCTCAATCCGCGGCCCCGATCGCCTGTGCCGAAACAACGCCGATGCCTCGATAATCGCTCCACCGCTTTACTTATCTACGTAGGAGATAAAGAAAATTAGTGTATTTATATTCCTTAGTTCATTTGTTCATGTGTAGTGATCGAGTGCAGTGCAGTGCAGTGTACCAGTGTTACCCGGTTAGAACCAGTCAGTGCCGGTTGTCGAGTTCGAGTTGTGGTGTTCCGGGCCCGATGTAGTCGGACATGGCTTTCATGATGATGAAAAAGCGATATAAATTCGAAGTGCTATGTTGTCTGGAGGAGCTCACGGAGGTGCCCTTCGTGTCCGCTGTTCTGTTCGCGAAAGTCCGGCTGAAGGACGGAGGCAACTTCCAGGCCCACTCAAGCAGGTCGGTGTTGATTCAGTAATATTTTTAAACATAAAAGTCAGTGTGCCTCTATTTATTTAGTCGTATCCGAAAAGTCCAAACCAAAGCAATGCGACACGTGAGCGCGACGCGACGCCTTTTAATTTTTTACATCATTTTTGTATGACCAGCCCCCCTAGCATGGGCCGGAGATAAAAATTTTATCCCCTCCGACAGTTTTATCCACTCTCCGAGTATGGGCACAGGGGTGGATATAATTATCGACGGTGATAAGGCGGGGAAAGACTAGTCCCCGACTAATGTCAAGGAGTCATAATTTTTTATCTGTGCTTTTGATTTTGCTTGTTTTCGTTACTCATTAATTTTTATCCTTTCCTCGGGGAGAAAATGTCCCGGCCCATGCTAGGGGGGCAGTTGGTGTTTGTTGTTTTTTTCTGGTCATAGTAACGGTAGCCCCTATGTTTTACTCATGAACTCTTAATATAAGCAAAGTTAGACTTCTTATTTCTCCTAAATAAAGTTCATCCATCTTAGTGCAGTCTAGAGAAAATTGTCGGTATGATGTTGTTAACGAAATATCAGATGTGCGTTATCTGTTCCTATCAAACACTACCCTTATGTAATCCATAAACATAAATCATACGAGCTCACCCCCACTACGCGAACAACGAGCTAGAGATCTCGGACCGACGGCCAAGACAAAGCGTTTTAGGAGTGAAAACATTTTATTTCGCTAAGTAATGTGACATCACGATGAATTGTGTGACTGTTATGTTTAAAATACCATTTTTTTTAAATCTTTTGTAAATAAATGTTCCCGAAATCAGATTACGAGAGTATACATACAATATTTAATAACAACGACCTTTATGTAATGTTTGATAATAATGATTCGATTGGCAAGTTCTATTTAATAAAGAAAGGAACTTCGCCAGTCTGAAGTTTATCTTTATGCTCTTCACAAACAATATAATATCGATATAGTTATCCGTTTCCGTAAACCAAAAAATTCCAAGGCCAATTAATTTAAATCATGCCCTTTGGAAAGGCCAAGGGACGAACAATTTACGAAGTTACCAGAGTTACGGAGGATTTATGGCCAACTACGATTGTTTTAGACGTAAATGTTGGAAAATATCAGATTTGGTCGAAACCAAACTGCTATGTACATTGTACACATACCGGTGATGTAACCAATATCACAGACGTTAATGAGACATATTTGGCCGTGTTTGAGACGCGTTTGATGTAACGGACAGGTCGAGTTTTCTCCACGCCTGTCTTGCAAAACTCTTCCTCGTTCATACACCACCACCGCCCGCGCCATCTAGTCTGGAGAATGCTGATAGATAATGTGCGTTTGTTTTTTAATTATGTCTCCAACTCTCCATCAACAATTATTAACAAACTAGATGATTCCCGCGACTTCGTCCGCGTGGACCAAGTTTTTTCAATTCCCGCGGGAACTCTTGAATTTTCCGGGATAAAAAGTAGCCCCTAAATGTCCTTCCCCGGGATACAACCTATCCCTGTACCAAATTTCATCAAAATCGGTTGAACAGATGGGCCGTGAAAGCGTAGCAGACAGACAGACAGGCAGACAGACAGACAGACAGACACACTTTCGCATTTATAATATTAGTATGGATATGTCACCGTAAGATCGTAATAACCGTTTGATTATAATATACCTCGCAAGATTGTGAACTGTCGAAAGATTGTGAACCGAACATACGGCTTACAATTTAACGCATTATTTTTCGGTAGATTATAATCCATCGACGTAAAACCGTCAAATTGTGAAATACCGAAAAATAATGCGTTAAATTGTAATCAGTCAGTCAGATTCACAATCTTTCGATAGTTTACAATCTTGCGAGGTATATTATAATCAAACGGTTTTTACGATCTTACGGTGACAGATACATAGCTGGTGCGCGCAAGTTGGTGTGGTTTACTGTACTGATTGTGACATTAGTTTATATTGAAAACTTTCCTGGGTAAAAAGTTGCCTATATTCGATTACGAAATGTAAGGCTATTTTTGTGGAAAAATTCTAAGCTAGGAGTATCAACCTACTATGTATGGACATTACCTATACTTTTAAGCACCAATCAGAAACACGAACGCGGACCAATCAGAACAGAGAAATGAAAAGTCCCATGGGCCTAAAAATTTCATTTTGCTCCCGCTATCCTCTGAAGCCAATATTCGTGTTTCGAATAGGTATGATGAAAAATTTATTGTATTACGCGATTGCAAATGCCACATCGGATGGTGTCTATCTGTGTTGGGTTTAAATAGTTTTTAAAGTTATCTAGACTTTGACGGGCCGCTAATCTGTTCTAACTTGTATAGGTTTCCCTAGTTGTTAACAATATGTAATGTTGAAAATGGCTTCCGAACCTTGTTATCTTATTTAAACCGCTTATTGCGAATAATCACAAGCTTCTTTGAATTATTGTGAAAATTCAAAGTTCTTTAATTTAGGTTTTCTTACATCTGCCACTCCATCTCATATCTTTTGCTTATCATAATTTTAGAATCCTAGATGATGGCAGCAAATTCCGCGTGGGTGTAGGGTTTTAAAGTTCCTGTGGGACCTCTTTTATTTTCCAAGATAAAAAGTAGCCTATCTGCCTATGTGCTTTCACCGGATGATATGTGCCGTGACAGCGAAGCGTCATTAAATAAACCTTAGTTCAACTAAAAATAGAATGAACGTAAGTGTAACTTGTTATTTCAATACCATGTTGTGAAGAAATCTTTCTGTAAGTAAATGTAATCAAAACATCATTAGTGCAATCAAGACAAATTGGTTTGAGCTATTTAACACCGGACGTGCACATGATATGTTCGACTCGAGCTTGCCACTCCTGTTCTAAGACCGCTCCAACTTGAACCGCAGGAAATTATCGATATAACATTCTCTCCCTAATTAATATCATCTCTTATCAAACGTTTCCTATCTCGGAGAAAGGAAAGTTGATTAAAAAAAGCTTATAACTTCTTGGATAAGTAAGTAAATTGGTTTATTAGCCTCTAATCCTGTTACAACCTTCATTATTTGCTCTAATAATTGCACTGTTCCCTTGAGATTGTCAGCGTTATAGTATTTTATAACCAATTAAAGTTCTCGTAATTATTTCCTATATCGTTACAACTGAAAGTTGATTTGTTAAAACTTTGTTAGCAGCAACGACAAATTGGTTTAATTTCAACGGATGTTTTCTTGAAGGCATTATTGCATAAGGTAGATACTGTAAATGATTGTGTATGGGTGAAATCCTCTAATATTCTAAAATGTTTTGACTTTTGTCTCCCATCCAATATAAGATATCAACCGGCATGCGTTCACTACTGGACATAGGCCTTTTGGTGAGCGCTTCCAAACATGATTCTCCTCGTTCAACCGCTTGTTTTGTGTAAAGATGATAAAATTTGACTGAATATGATGATACGACAACAAAATTACCTAACGGGAAACGCGTTTCACCAGGTAACATTCACCTTAACATCTTGTGGACAAAAATTCTCATACCATTGTATAATTTTGCAAAGTGGGCGTGTACAAATGTTAAATTCAATGAGTCATGTTTCACATACGCTGTCTATATTTGCATTCATTAACACATTTCTCGTTCATGCACCTAAGTTCGAATGTGTACACAAAAAACTAAAGTTACTAGTCTGGATATTGAAAAGCAACTTAATCTTCTTCGTTGCCAAATTGTCTCAACCACATTATAACCAACGAAGGTCTTCACTCCTCTTCTTAGTCAAATCCTAGACTACTCGCTTTTGAGATCGTCCTTCTACCTTGTGGATTACACACACATAAGGGTGGTATCCAAACGCCTATCGACTCATATGTGCCCCAAATATTGCCAATTTAACTTTGCGTCAGACCCATAGAAAGCGTTCCCCTTTCGGAGTCGTAGGTAATCTTAGCATTACACGCACAGCTCGAAGATGTTTGTCTTCAAGCACGAGACGACGAGATCTTCTGGAGATCCTTGTTTCGAAAATTATAAGAACGCGATTATGATGATAGCATAACATTTCAGAAACATTGTTTCTCCCTTCCTCACTATATTCAGTCACTGATTATGACTTATGACCACGAGGAAGAGAGAAACAATGAGTGACAAACAATGACAACAAGAGACACTAGGTCCTACGTGCAATAAATAAATTGAGTATTGAGCTCTACTACTTTGCTTGCAAAAACTTACTCCTGGTTGGACAGATTTTCAAGAAATAAAAGTAAGCATTGAACGTCGTGTTGCCGAGCGGGAAGTGAGTGACATAACCCGTGCGACAGATGATAACATTCCAGCCTCGTCAAGCGACACCGAGTCTAAGGCGACGGAAGTACCTAATCTCGACACTCGTTATCGAAACACGCCACGTTTGGATGCTTTACCTACGTAATGATACTGATTGTATAAAAAATTCAACGAATTCATAATTATATTAAAACTTGACTCCGATAATAATCATGCCATTGACATATTCCATTCACGGCAACAGCAATTTTAAATAAAAAATACATTTATTCAGTCAAAGAAAGACACAAATTAAACTAAATAAAAATCGGCCAAGTGCGAGTCGGACTCGCGCACCGAGGGTTCCGTACTCAAGAAGTAGGTATAATTACCTTTGTTAATGAACCGCAAAACTAACTTTGTTTGTAGAGGTTTACTGTTAATATCAAAAAATTACGTTTGTTGTATGGGAGCCCCTCTTTAATATATACTTTATTGATATTTAATTATTTATTTTGAAAGGTAATATACAAGTTAATATTCTGTGAAAATTTGAACCGTCTACCTGTTACCGTTTTTAATATTGAGCAAAAAAATACGAAAAAACACGTTTATTGTATGGGGACCCCCCTTAATATAATATATATTTTTTTAATTTTTAGTATTTGTTGTTATAGCGGCAACGGAAATACATCATTTGTGAAAATTTCAGCTTTCTAGCTATCACGGTCTATGAGATACAGCCTGGAGACAGACAGACAGACAGACAGACAGCGGAGTCTTAGTAATAGGGTCCCGTTTTTACCCTTTGGGTACTGAACCCTAAAAATGCTTTCTTTTCCTGCGTCGTTTAACTAACGTATTCCTCATTGTTGAATCACATAATGGTATGGGTTTTCCTTGTCAATATTGCGGTGAGTTCCTTGATCCTTCCGCATCAAAAATAGCTCTTAGAATATGGAAAGCCCAGTTTAAGTTAGTCACATAATTTATACAAGTAAAACTTTATCGTTCAACGATAGATTAGTTTCGTTATCGTCTAAATATTCATTCAATATAATAGATGATGTTGTATTTCAAGTTGTCTGTCTAATAATAACTGATTACACTTATCTCAAACGAGTTCTTTGCTCCTACTTTGTGTCGCGCGTACGTGTATCAAGGTAGAGGTCACGTCGCCGATGTCCTGACCTTGTTCGCTCGACGTTAAGCACTTCCTAAGCCCGGCTGTAACTCAAGCACCTACTTACATATTCCGAACTGGTATTCCGACGAGTACGATAAAATTGCAGACTAAAGGAAAAGATAGACGGCCTATCAAAATGATTGTTGCGCTATCAATTTTGGGTGAACTTTAAATCCGATCCGTGGGTTTAATCATGACTACTGATTTTCTCGTACCTATCCTAGGCTTTACGCTTTCTACTTTGGATAATAGCAAAACAAGATATATTTATAATTTGCCTATAAACAGAATATATTACTGAGAAACTTCATCCAATATCAAAGAAAAGACGTTAGTACGCTCGGCAGTATTAGAATTCTGATAAGAGAACGTAATAGGCATGATGACAGTAACCAAGAATCAATGAAATTATGAATTTATTTAATGAAATAGGATTCATGGATTATAAAAAACGTATTTATTTTTCTATTTCGAGTGAGATTGCTATTTATTTTGATAAAATAAAACTATAAAATACAGCAATCCGCCATATTGGATAAAACACCACGAAGCGAATGACGTCACAATTGTTTGTTTTCGAGCTTTGAAAATCACACTATTGCTTACTGCTCACTGCACACAGTACATTGGTAAAAACAATAGTGACGTCACAACGACGCCATGACACCGCCGAACGTTTTGGCGTGAATTTTAAAATTTAAATTTCAAATGCTAATTTTATCTACCAAACTTTATTTTTCTGCTGAAATAAGATATTTTTTCGAAATAGTCTCCGAATAGTTTTTTCCGAACATAATCTGACCATTTTTCAAAATCAGTCATCATGCCTATTCCATATGAAATATTTCACTGAACCATGTTTAATTTTGGGACGCTCGAATCGACACCATTATTTTGTGAATATGGATCGATAAGTTATTTTAATAAAGGCCGGATGTTTATGATATGTCGATCAATCGAACTTTAAAATTATAAAGGGACGTTTCGTTATTGTTACGTCTAGCTTTATTGACGGTCTGTGACGCAGCGTTGTGGTTAGAATCGCCATTAGCCGGTAACTTACTTAGAATATCTCTCCATACGACACTCATCTCCTAGGATCGGGATCGTGATCAACTCTTCTGTCTTTGAAATTATGATTTACCTACCTCCTATATTATGTGACCATGGCGGGTTATGTGTTTCAGAGGTTTCAATAATTATACTTGAGCTTGACTACTTGGTAATTTTATTATTATAATGAGGTGAGATTGTAGGCGGTAGAACCGGTATAAATTAAAATATACATTTGAATTGGTAGGCTTGCTCTGTTAATTACTTAATTACGAATACTTGTTATATGGTTAAAAGATTCCTGACAATAGTATGACGATGAAACTGCTACTGAATAACTAATTATTATTATTATAGAATTTTAAAAGTTCGTAAAATCATTGTTATGTAGATAGTTATCATAGGTCAGAAACGGTGTTGTAGAGTAAAATCAAAGACGTTAGCTTAAGAGACACCTGTGCTTCCTGTATGAAAGCAAATTGCAATTGAACATCGTGCAAAAGGACTAAGCTGCGAGAGCGCGCATATAGTCGGTGCACCCTAGCGTCGGCTCAGCGCTGACGTCTGAATTGGGAAGCGGGCAGTTAGTGTGACCCCACGGGATGCACAGGAATGCGCGGGCGTCCGGCCCCGTTCACCGCACCTAACTATAGCTACATGCAGCGCTCTATGAAAATGATGTCCTCCCGACTCAATTCACACGGCGCGGCGGTCAATCTTCTCAGAGATTAGCCATAATATGCGAGGAGGATATTTAGGGGCACAACTGTGTGCGCACACCCACTCACTCTCATAGCCCGATGTGGCGGAATGTCTGACACAACCGGAGAAATATCAGGCGCAGGACCGACGGCTTTACGTGCATTCCGACTTCCGAGGCGCAGTGGTGAAAAAACCGCCAAGTTTTTAACACCGGGCTAGTCATTCAATTGGCCAACGTGTGCACTATGACCTTCCTTCTAATTCTGGGAGAAGGCCTTGTGATCATCGATGAGGATCCTTTAAATAGAGATACCTAGTTAACCTACACGTAAAATTTCGAATAATAAGTATAAGTAAGTAATCTGTTTAATTGTTTACTATGTATTTTATAAAATTGAATTATCATCACCGCTCGTCATGTGGCGTGTGAATAGTTAATAATGTCATATAATAAATGAATGAAAACACCTGAACGTAAGCTGCTTTATGAGCTTTATTAATTCCATTTTTTGTATAAAATCTGTGCTTGGAATTTTTATTATATTTTTATTGCAAGTTTCACGCGGCTGCGTGGTTTTACGTTTTTAACTTTTTACCTACATGCTAAAATCTGATAAGTAGGTATGTCAGTTAGTCAGTTTTTCCTTATAGATATAGAATATAGGTATTCTTTCTTATGTAATATCTCCTCCTAATTTTCCTTATAGGCATATTTAATGTACGCTCTAGTAGCTTTGTACGCTCGGGTTGCCTTTAAAAGATCACTTTAGTGATAAGGCCGCCTTTGCGCATCACCACAGTTTCCTATATTCTGTTTTGTATGCATAATTTTGTACCTATATGTGCTATAAGGAAAATTATTGTACAATTATGATGATGATTGATGACAGTCCATTGGTCCAAACATGTTTCTTCAATGGCCAATGCTTACTATTGTAACTATATCGTATCTGCTAGACGTTGGATCTCTTTTAGGGACTTCCACACACTGCGGTCTTGAGCAGTCTATATGTCACCGTAAGAAAAACCGTTAGATTATAATCGAACTCGCGAAATTGTAAACTGTCGAATGATTACAATATAACGGATAATTTTTCGGTAGATTGTAATCTGTTAGGTTTATTAACCCGATAGAACCTAAGTGCCCGGCCAACCTAACCTACAAGAAAGAGACAAGAAAACGTAAATACAATGAATACTTATTTCAAAAATTGACACTTAAAACATTGAACGGTTCACAATCTTTCGACTGTTTACAATCTATCGAAAAAAAAGCGTTAGATTACAATCTTACGGTTTTAACAAACTTACGGTGACATAAATATACAGCGCCGCCCTATGAATATATGTTAATTAGATGGATGTAAGTAAACTACGTAATCTTTTAAGTTTTATGGGCTTCCCTCAAAAACCACCATCTCAAAACTAATTTTATGGTTAACAAAGTAATATAAAAAAAATATTGTTTTTCAATTATCTTCAAAAGAATATTATGATGCTACTTTGTCGTTGATGATGATGACAGGTCATTAACATTTCAGCGTCTATTTCGGTACACCCGCCCAAATAAACATGTTTGAAATGCATCTGTATATCTAATCAGGCCATTAGGTTATCGGCGACTCATTAAAAACCAAAAAGAAGCAACGACAATAGATTGCGACGGAAGTGTTCGTATGTATGTATGTGTGTGTGTGTGTGGTATGTACCTACCTATATAAAAAATTCCAAAAGAAGTAATTACTTAAAACGGCTTTATTCACATCTTTCGTCGGAGTAGGATGCCCGACTAGTTTCGAAGTTCAAACACGTCCGGTCACTGGTGAGCGTACCTACCTACCTACCGTGTGTGAAGTCTGCCAACCCGCACAGTGCCAGCGTGGTGGACTGTGTCTAGACCCTTCTCAGTCTGAGAGGAGACTAGTGCACAGTACCTGGAGGGCCGGCGATTGGTTGAAATGATAAAAATAATTAACTATCTCGTCTTCAAGTGACGTGTAAATTGTAATAAACTTGGGGAAAACGCTATTCCTTTCACCTTGGCCAACATACCAAATTAATCGAACCATATTAAAAGTACTTAAACTTGCTTAAAAACGGTTAGCTATAGTACCTTAGTTGTATGCATTCTGCAACGTTCTCACGAAGCGTTTCAGACGCAACTCGCAACTAAGCAAACGAAGAGAGAAAACAACCAGCACCAGGTATCTACTAATACAACTTACAAACAAACACTGGTAATGCACGCAATTATTATTTATTGATTATTTAATCACACAGGCACGGTTGCCATCTTGACATTACACAAGGACCCCCCCGCCCAGCGCTTCCTTTTGCGCTGTCACTCGCGAGAGCCGCGTAGTGGCAGTAAGACCATGGATTCGATCTGTCAATGTCAGTCTAACACTACCTAATGCAATGCTTGTTCAGTGCTGTACCGAGCTGGCTTGCCAGCTCGCAGATTACTTATGTCCTTACGGACTTATTCCGACACTGAAAAAAATCTACATGCAATGCAGCTTGCAGCGCTGCGCACGCGCGTTCAACAAACGCGCCGTCGCGCGTCGCATTGCCTGCGCGTGCAAATGTCCCCGTGTGCAATGGAACTTACTGGTTAACTCGTTTAGTATCGAGGTCAATGTGCTCTACTTCTCGAGTATGTGTTATTTACAACGGCTTTTTTACAATTCAGATAAGTCTAATTTTAGTTCCACTTTTCTAAGGGCATTCATTAGCTATTTATAACAGGTGTGATGTATCATAAATTTATCACTAACTAGATGACCCCGCGACTTTGTCCGCGTGGGACAAAATATTTTTTACAGGGATAAAATATTTTTTATAGCGTTACATAGAGAGTTTCGGTATATCATTTTAAAGATAATTAGGAATAGAGTCCAAAAATATATTTTTTAAATTTTTCCCCTAAAATTGACGAAATGGGAGGCTTTCAAAGTGGAGATTTTCTCCAATCCCAAAGTCCAAAGTTGCCCTCAGAAGTCAGAACTCTCAATTTTCTGAAAGGCTGAGCCTGAAACTTGATAAATTATTTGAATCATATCCGGTACTTGAACAACAAATACTAAAATTAGAGAAATGTTTTAAGGAAACGAATTATCAAAAAATGATAAAAAAGTCCCAGAAAAATACTTTTTTATTAGCCTATACATGTTTTTTTATCAGAGATGTGCGATGTAGCTAAGCTTCGGATGAGTGTCAAACCCGCCAATATTGAACCTTTGCGTAACTATAAAATTTCCTGAAGTAAGCTTTAATTGTTTTTAACTTCAGCTAACAGCCTGACCGTTTCCATTATGCACATCCAATGGCATGCAAATAAATCAGCAACTTTTCTCACTTCCTGTGTTTATCGATGTGCATTAATTTGTGATGTTTTAATTATCGCTCGATAATTGTTTAGTGCATTATAATGTGCATAATGTACTTTTCCCACACGGTTCGCTTTCACTCGAGCGCAGTGTGATCGATTAGCACAAAGCTTCTGCATAACACGTCTTGGCTTTTTTAGAGTTCTGTACCTAAACGGTGCCAACTGCCAACGCACCCTATTATAGTTAGCGCCAATCAATTAGTCACCTCTGAGCTGAGGAGCGAGTGCTTGTTTGCGCTGCTGTCACACGAACTGTCAAAAGTCAACGTTCATACTACGCGCGAAAATATGCTATTGCGACGCGTCTTACGGTCAACTTCACACGCGACCACACGATTGCATCGGATGTCCGTCCGTCCGTATCAGCGGGCTGTATCTCACGAACCGTAAATAATTAGAAGCCAGTTGAAATTTTCAAAAGTGTGTATTTTTATTGCCGTTTTAACAACAAATAATTAACATTTAATTAAATTAAAAATTCAATTAAATTAAATTAAATTACATTTAAATACAACAAATTCGTAACTATTTAAAAAGTACATAGTGTTCAATCTGCCATCTGGAACGATCAACGATGGTATGGAACCCTTCGTGTGCGAGTCCGGCTCGCACTTGACTGGTTTTTATTTTTATAAGTAGGTATGTATTATATTCTTATTTCCCACTAGGTGATGCCCGCGACTTCGTCCGCATGGATTAAAGTTTTTTGACTCCCGCGGGAACTCTTTAATTTTCCGGGATGAAAAGCCTATGTCCTTCCCTGGGATGTTAGCTACCTGTATATACCAAATTTCGATTGAATAGATGGGCCGTGAAAGCGTAACAGACAGACAGACGGGCACACTTTCGCATTTATAATATTAGTATGGATTAGCAATCCAAATCTTGATCTTCTTTATCACACTTGGTCACCTCACTTTCACAACAGCTGTCTAGCCAGCCGGGCCGGGCAGGGGCGAGTGCGGGCAAAAACTGAAAGGCTGTAATCAGGCACTTTGCGGCGCTCACTGGGGCGTAATGATGGCCGCCGTGACACAATCTTTGATTTCTACTCGGTTTCTCTTCGCTCTTGAACCGAGGACATTCTCAGTTCTCACGGAATCGACTGATAACTATTTGGTTTACAATTTTTTTTATTTATCCACTACAAGTTAGCCCTTGACTACGATCTCACCTGATGGTAAGTATTGATGCTGTCTAAGAACGTAGCGGGCTAACTTGTTAGGGGCATGCCGATGCCGCATGGCAGTTATATATTAATCCTTCTAATCTGTTTCTACACGGCATCGTATTGTGATCGTACCGGAACACTAAATCATTTGGCGGCACGTCTCAGCCGAGCATTCTCAATGGAATCGATTGCTCAATAAATGCTCTCAATAAATTTGCTCGCTAATTAAATTAAAAAATAGACTTTACATAATAATCTGGTCATAAAACTACAGTTAGTAATATCAAACAAACACACTTTTATATCGGTCATATCAAATCTCGTCTGCTGTCATAGATAATGAATCTAATTATTGTATGTAGATAGATGTAGGTACATATCTTCCCAGCGCTTGTTTGTAGCTGTACGTTACATCAGCACGCGATGTTAAGCTGATCGCATATTGCGAGTCGATCCGCATTCCGCAATCGCTGAACGCGTAAAATCTTTGAATGATTTTTTTTACTTTTAATTCAAATTTCAAGCCGTTCTTAATTATTATTTTTCGTCTTTTTTAATGATGTGGATGCAATTGCCAAAAAAGCCATGAAATTGTTTTGCGTGTAACCAATTATGGATTCTGTGGTGTTACTTACGAATAAGACACGTCTTGTATTATGTTAAAAACTATTAAAAATTTAAGCGTTCACTACAAGAATTTTTAATGGACAAAGCATTTTACACCATACAAGAGTACGCAAACCGTTATAAAATATGATAAAATGATAATAATATTTAGAGACTAAGTACCTTCTTTATAAATTTGCACGTCAGCAATGACGAAACATGTTTGTTCTTTAATTATTTTGTCATCTTAATTGTACAATGTTTCTTGCAAATAAACTTTTGCAATTGATTGATTGATATGTAGATTTTTGCTCCCGTCCGCGTCGCGTCGCGGCATACTTGGTTTAACTATACCTAGCCTTAACTTTCTCGGTAGTTACACTTACACTACCGCGTATTCTTCTCAAAATGCTAAAAACCGTTAAAAAGTATAGTGTTGACTTATGCATTTCGGAGCAGTGTTTGTTTGTTTGCGGCTCTTGTAGTTCGGCAGTATGCGATCAGAGAAAAAATACCTAGCAGCGGACTGCGAATGATTCTGAAGTGAAAGTGATTTTTAACTCATATATACTTAATATGCTAATTACTAGATAAGCTACTACCTAATCTAGTGAATTACCATACTATCGCTGAGTTGCACGAAACAATTGTATAAAGGACATTGACCAGCGCCCATACAAAGTTCGCCTAAGAACCAACAGTCATAAAACATACAATAACGGATTCAAAATAACACATAAATACTATTGTAAGTAGATTTAAACAACGGACACTTCAGAGATTTTATTTATTACCAAAAATATTTTCAATTTTGAGATTATTTCGACTCAATCTGCTTGGAAAATAAATAGGTATCATTTATTCAATTGCAATAGAGCTGTAAACAGTATGTAGAAAACACAAGTTTCGTCGTAGCTCACCAAAAACATTACAGATGGCGCAATAAATATTAATTTATTGTTCTTTCACTAGATGGCGTTGCGAGATTCAGAATACTAGCGCATTCAGCGCTTCAAGCTGCTTTTATGTTATTTCTTATGTTACGGAACCAGCGCTCAAGCGGTGGTATTGTTTATTATTTTAACTTGTAAGTTATTTATCTGTGGATAATAATCGAGAGACAGAAAAGTACTGTAGTCAATTTCATACCCATTTATTTATTTTTTAATTAATTTGAAGTGTCCGTTGAATTCTAATATTTGGAATAAAGGTTAAAAAATAAGCTAAGAATTACTGTATATTTAAAAAGTATGTTGATTCTTAGGCGAATTTGGACAGTGTCTTTTAAGTGTTGATTAAACTAATTTAATGACAAGGCTTCATACAATTCTTGCGATTAAATAAGTTTAACTGCCGCTTAAATTTTTGAATTTGTTTCATGCAACTCAGCGATAACCTATTATATTATTGAACTGTACTAAATTTTATTAATTAACCTAATAGTTTTATAGTTTTAGTTTGCATAATTTGAGCAATCATAATATATGCCATTAGAGTAATTAACAGTGTTATCATCATGAGCGTTTAGTATTTCCTCATAATTAAGTACCTAAGTACTACAATATTGATTGACCATTGTTATTAAATTTATCGCGCGGCAAATGTATTATGTATGTACATACACTTATCTATGTACATACATACTTTTCCCGTAGAATAAAATGGTATAATCCCACAAACTTATCTGACCCGATGGCTTAAATTAAAACTATTTTTTATGCCTGATTAGTTCTTGTATTTGTACATTACGTACATTACGTAAGGATGCTGTCGTGAACATCGATAATTGCTAAATACGAGTAACTATAGGTGGCCACAATTGGAACAAATTTTTATGCCTGTTTAGTTTTTGTGTTTATTATATTGTTCATAAATACTAGCGACGCTGTCACCGGCTCAGATAATCTTTTCGGACTGAACATTTTTGTACATTTGTATATTTTTTCGACTTTTGATACATGAACGCTTTAAATATGTACTTCATAGCTTTAGCTAGTACAGTTATTATTTGCTTCTTGCACTCGTTATATTTTAGATTGTTGCTCTTATAGTTAAAAGAATTAGGACGAGAATTTTGTTTATCAGGCGCAGCGCACACCGGTAGAGCATAGGCGCGCTGTTATTCATGATCTTACAACTTAAACTTAATGAGGGCTACCGTTTTTATGCTCACTAGTTGGCGCTACTGGCGGTTAAGGTCCATAGTATAGCTGTAAATTCGGTAAACAGGCATACTTTTGACAAAGAATACGTTTTTAATTAGTAAGCACACAGGAACCAGGGACATAATGTACTTTTCGTTCCACTTGCTCAAAAAAGTGACATTCTATGCCACAAAAAGCGAACATAACAATAGTCATTTTTAATCTGTTAAAAACAGGAAAAGAAAATTGTACTGAATTTCATTCATCCTCTAGGTCTAGGGGGAGAATGTGGTTTAAATTTGGAATACTTACCGAATTTTATACTGAACTACATCTGTGTTTACACCATTGAGTTTGTAATATAAAGCATTAAACATCTTTTTGAAAAAGGAATACGCATTTATTATGCAGTTATCTACTATATAAAAATAAGTCGGGTTTTCCTTCCTGACGCTATAACTCCAGAACGCACGAACCGATTTCCACGGTTTTGCATTCGTTGGAAAGGTCTTGGGCTCCGTGAGGTTTATAGCAAAGAAAGTTCAGGAAAAATTTCAACAGAAAAGCGGGAAAATCTTTTTAGCGGGAAAGCCATCTGGTGGCGAAACGGAGTTCGCCGGGTTTGCTAGTGATTATTAAATAAAATTACGAAAACCGACGAGGCCGTATGAGCTTGATGCCTTTGCTTTTCCGATAAGAAAATACTAGTCTAGGAATTTGCCGCGTTTTTGTTTTCTTCAAATAGGTACATAAACGTTAAGTTTATTTTAATTTATTTTTATAAATAAGTTAATGTTCCAAACAGTTCCTCAGACGCAAGAACAGAGAAATACTCAAATCAACTCATCAACAATAAATACCAAACAATAATTTAATATAAAAAATTCTTTTTTAAACAACCGAGTTCAAACTCCCGCGCCAACTTTACAACAACAAGCACACGCTATACAAAGTACTTATTTATTGTTGATATTTTAAAAACCGCTCGACCGATTTCGATAAAATTTATATGGGACCACTTTGAAGTATACCCTTTCAAATAAAAAAGAATTTTCAAAATCGGTCCAGGCGTCTTCGAGTAACCGGGGAACATACATAAAAAATCAAAAATAAAAAGATTCCGACGAATTGAGAACCTCCTCCTTTTTTGAAGTCGGTTAAAAATGTAACTCTCTCTATCAATAATTGGACCTATGTATCGAATGTTAACTTTTACTCTTAATTGTCATTATTTTTAATAAATGCTTATCTCATATCATTATTGTGTTAATTTTTTCGCAAATGGTACGAAAAGTAGAGTATTTTCCTCGGTGATAAAGCTGTCTTAGTCTTGGGCGAACTTAAATCCCTCGCTACACTCAGGACTCGTTATAAATCCCTCGCTTCGCTCGTGATTTAAGTTTTTAACACCCTCGCTACGCTCGGGGGTAAACCTCGAGTCCTTCGTTACGCTCGCGATTTAAATCGTCACCCGCGACAGAAGACACTGCTTTATCCCCTTGGTTAATAATCTACTACACTTCTGAATTCTTCTTCTTTCAACCCGCTTAATTTTGCACTTTTTTTTCTTAGTTCCGCTTTCAAAGCACAGAGCACTAACATTCATTGTCACGTATCTTACATCTTCATTAATTAATCCGGTACTGCTAAATACATTAATGAAATAATTAGACCCGCGTTAAAAGCCCAATGATCTATAGGTATTTGACATTTCGGAGACCTCACTCTACACTAGCGCCTCTAGCGGAGAATTTAAACGCGGTAGCCCCCATTGACGACCTCCCTGGCGCAGTGTTGAGCAGATGCTGTCTTAACGTGGGAGCTCCGGGTTCGATTCCCGGCAGGGTCAAATTTGGGAATTTATAATTTCTGAATTTTCTTTGGTCTGGTCTGGTGGGAGGCTTCAGCCGTGGCTATTTACCACCCTACCGGCAAAGACGTACCGCCAAGCAATTTAGCGTTCCGGTACGATGCCGTGTAGAAACCGACTAGGGAAAAGGGGTTTAATATAACTGCTATACCCCTGGCCCTAACAGGTATGCCCGCTACCATCTTAGACTGCATCGTCACTTACGATCAGGTGAGATCGCAGTCAAAAGCTAACTTGTAGTGGAATAAAAAATAAATAATACATAATTTAAACTCTTGTCTCTGTGTTCCTGCCTCTATGCATTATATAATAATTCCTAATTCCAACTTCCTTGTATTGCCAGACATTTGATTCTTTTAATGCTTCAAGCGAACGGGATGTGCGAATAAATTCAACCGGTTAAACTTCATTCCAATAATGTGTGACGTTGGAATTGCTTCGTTCGTATTAATTAATTGCTCTTTGACACCAAAGGACAACCAAAAATCAAGGCCAATCTTAATTTTTAATCGATTCGATCTTAATTTTAATTATAGGTACAATAGTCGCAACATTTTTAACATTCGCCCTCAATATCTCTATACTCCGTTAAACTTATCTGACCCGCAGGGCCACCGCGGAACTTTTGCATCAATCATTGATACATCGCAATCACCTCCGATTGGCTGAATTTATGGTATTCTTGCTGCGTCAATGGATTTCGTCCAATAGTGAAAGAGTGTTAACCAATCAGAGGTGATTGCGATGTATCAATGATTGATGCAAAAGATACGCGGTCGCCCTGCTGGTGTCAGCGTCACTAGCATCTATTAAAACTATAATAAACACAAAAACTAAACAGGCATAAAAATTTGTTCCAATTGTGGCCACCTATAGTTACTCGTATTTAGCAATTATCGATGTTCACGACAGCGTCCTTACGTAATGTACATTCCTATAGAATTCAAACAATGCGCTTCGCTTTCTCGTTTCTAACACACGCCACCGCTGAGATGCGGAATGCCCTTCCGGCATGTATGTTTGTGTGTTTACATGTTTTACTCCCAAACATCCTCGGGGAAAATATCTGTACAACATAATCGCAAAAGTTAGTTAAGGTACATTTTGTATGCTTTTCCTTCGTGTTTATTTCAATACTAGTTGATATGCGCAATTTCGACCGCCTGGCTTTTGCATTTTAAAATTCCCGTGGGAATAATTTGCTTTTGCGTGACAAAACCTAATATCGTACCGCAGTTGGGCTACCAAACTACCTCGCCTTCGCATATATATATTATGTGTAACTAACTGGATGATGCCTTCGCCCACCTGGATGTAGACTTTGGTGGTCTCGTGGGAGCTCTATGATTTTCGGGGATAAAAGTAGCCTATGTCCTTCCCCTAGATGTACTCTATCTGTGTACCTTTCGTCAAAGTCTGTTTTACACACTTTCGCATTGTGTAATATTAATTAGTAGGTATGGATGAAAAAGTTGATGAGTAGGTACGAATGTCTCGCTTCATTTTGCTCTCATTTTATTTCTTGCAAATTTTAAAAGGTTCTGAATTAACATCTACCTATTTATAATAGTAGGTAAGTCATATTATAAATCGGCTTTCCATGTATCGGCTGTCACCGCTGAAGCGTGATGAAGCAGCCATCTGGCCACATGTGACACATGGCCGTAACAAGATCTGTGGGAACCAGCGCAGCGAGGCCAGCGCTTGAGATGCGTGTGCAATCGGTGGATCCCACTTCTGATGTTCATGTTGAGTTTTTAAACATTGAAATCATAAGTCTGTGGTCATTAATATTTAGCTGTCAGTTGTGACAGTTGACGTTTGAGATCTCTGTATTCTCTCTGTCTGTATCTTGAAGCGATGTAACGTGTACATAACTATGAAATATATTGTGAGTGAATAATCCAAGAAGATTTCTTTTTTATTGAAGAATCCACGCCCTGTGATATTGGGCCACACAAATCTAGGCGGTATTGGATAGAAGCAGGCGTTACTTTGCGGAAGTCCATGACAATGAAAAAACTAGAAATTTAATTCCTGAAATTAATCCAATCGTGCATTGTAAAGGCAACATCTCCTGCACTGTACCACATAGATTTGCCTTCTGTGGCGGATTATAGCGAATTAAATTTCTAGTTTTTTCATAATCTATGCGGCGCGGTGTAAGGCTATACTGGCCTTTTAGAAACCATCACGGTCCCTTCAGCATCCAACCGCTTCGCGTCAGCTTCTTGATGTCAAGAAGCTGACGCGAAGCGGTCAAAACCACATTGGGTTCCATGCTGCACTTGTCAGGATGCACTCTGCAGACTCCAACACAGAACACGTTCACTCCAGCGCCCATCAGTTCTGCTATAACTACCTTTTGGTGTCTTACGTATTTCTCCCTTGGTAAATAGAGTGTGGTAGTATAATAGTGTCCTTTATTTTTAGTTTAATTTAAATAAAATAATAAAAAAGCTCCTAATTTGACCAGAATCCAGACCTTAATGCAAAATCAAATTTGTTGTAAATTGTAATTCAAAATAACTTAAAATATGCGAAATGCCGAATTCCTATACAAAACGTTGCCATGCCGACAAACTCTTACTCAAATAGTTGTATCACCTAATTCCTGCCTAGCTCGCCACCGAAATTTAAAATTCCCGATCTATCTTTAGTTTTTATATTTAAAACCAACCCGTCGAAAACAGATGCCTGGCCGACCTTTACATTCCACTTAAATCTAGATATACCTAGATGCGCATTGCTAATTTGAGAAATAAATACCTAGTCTAAAATTGGATGAAGATTTATGTCTAAATTGATTATGGTACTACAGATTACCTACATAATAGGTGGTCTAAAAAATACGTCCGTGTCAAAGGGGCAAGACGTTATGTACTGTCGCGCTAGTGCAGTAAAGTGAGTAAGGTAGTTACGCGGATATTTTGTCTGCCATACAATTTTTTTTGCCCTGTGTTTTCGCTGTAAAGATTAGGGTATCATTTGTATATTTTTTATGCAAATTGTGTACCTGTATGAAACAGCGTATCTTCCGTTTGTACCTATATAAGCGATAAAAACGGTCTCGCGGGGCATCTGTACACCGCCTCTCCACACATTACGTGGTGCGCAAAATCTGTTTTGTGTTTCAGTCGGTATGTTTAATTGTTTAGATGAGATATTTACGTATATTTAACAAGTACTTGGCAATTCTATTCTAGGAAGAATTCCTATCTACCAACCTCGTTTAACTCTTTCCATGTCCACCCTAAGGGCAGACGCTCTCAGGATTTTTAAGAACAGTTTTAGTATTTTGGCATATGGTTAAAAGCATACTGAAATCAAAACACACATAAAACACAAAAGCAATTACCAAGAGACCACCGCGTCTTGGCTCTGCCGTATGCGTTGCCCCCAAGGCTAAGACTATGAAAAAGTAATCTTGCCAGTGGTTCCTTCGGAATCATTACAAGTTACGAGTCAACCTCCCTCCTTGGCGCGGTGTTGAGCGCTGTTGTCTTAATGTGGGAGGTCTTGGGTTCGATCCCTGGCAGAGTCAATTCGGGAATTTATAATTTCGAATCCTCTCTGGTCTGGCTTGGTGGGAGGCTTCGGCCGTGGCTAGTTCCGGTACGATGCCATGTAGAAACCGATTAGGGGTATGGGCTTAATATAACTGCCATACCCCTAACAGGTTAGCGCGCTACCATCTTAGACTGCATCATCACTTCGCAGAGATCGCAGGCTAACTTTTTGTGGATTAAAAGTTCTTGCTTACTCTTCTTACTTGCTTAGAAGGCAGGCTTGTAGCCAATGTCGAAATCGTTATACTTAATTTATATTTACCTACCTAGCAAATTTCGTTGAACTACTCGGAACAATTAGATTTCCCAAACAAACAAACACAACTGCTAACCAACTAAAATAACAGTTAAAACATTGTTACACGCGGCTTAAACAAATAGCACGAAGGACAAAGGTAGGTACACAGTGAAATCGTATGGAGAAGTAACTCCCTGAGGGAAATCAACAATTAGTTACTGAACTAGACCAAACTAACTAAGTACAACGTAACTATACGCTATGAATTACTTTAATTAGTTAACAACTTTCGAACCATCGTCATGGTGGCGTGACTCGCCAAATGTACAGTCATAGATTTAGGATTAGGAAGACCAATCTTAAATCTATGCTTAAAGTATTTCCCTACTATCTAGACATTGTCAGCCGGAGCCTTTATTTGTCATAAATTACGCTTTTCTGTGGCCCAGCAATACTTAAGCAATATTAGACAAAATGACAGTTCTATGTCACGTACCTTGACTTTCCTAAAATAAGGATTATACTTACTTACTTAATTCTAAAAGAAGTCAACAATAATTATGAAAACAATATGGCTTTAAGTGTTGGCAAGTATGGCCACTGATAATTAATTATTGGTATAGATTTAATACGTATTATCCATAACGAAATCCTCAGGGCTCAGCCATCTCCGACCGCCCTCTTCAATTTTTTTATTCCACTACAAGTGAACACTCATTGACGCCTTTTTATTCCGAAAACTGTTCTGTGATCCTTTTTGGCCTTAGTGTCGTAACTCGTATCCACAAAAGCATAACGGCATATTTAATGAATCCAAACCAAATTTAATACCTAATTAACCCGGGTAATCTCGTCCCGAGCTTATGAAATTGATCGTTTCATACCTACTGCCGCATACGTTAACCGCTCGTAAAACTCTTTATTTATTTAATCCCCTAGTCATTGCAGTTTTATGGACTAACAAGTTGATCGCACATTCGTTTGCAAAGTACGCACCGCACTTAAATATTTAGAAGAAGAAAAATTATTTACAAATTCCTTGGATAAAATTGTGTCGACCAAATCTGGTGTTACCTACTTACACAGGAAAATATCTACATTTATTCCATTTAATGCCTATGATTACAGGATGCTATTTTGTGAACGGCTTTACATTGTTTTCTGCCTATTGCCAGAAAAATCAAATAGTTATTTAGACCTTTTCAAATAATAATTAATCTATCAGATGAGATATTTTTTAAAAATCTTTGTATTGAATGAAATTGAATTTAATATCTCTTACTTTCTTTGTATCGTTGTCTTGTTTCCTCAGAACATTCCGTCATCCCTCTCAGTTTAAGTTTTTGCCTTACTTTAATCTATGTTTGGTCTACATGCGGCTCATAAGTGCGGATATGGTGAAGTTTGCATAGGATGCCACAAAAAGAATTACTTATCAACAAATTAATCGCGTGCGGTGCGTTAGTCGCAGGTGCAAAGCAAATGTGCGATTATCTTTATGGACAAGCGTGTACACTTTACAGCTTTGTCAGCATTAATTCGTTAATTCAGCCGAGGGTGGCTCGGGCTGATGCTGTGTTAATTATTCTAGTAGGTAACAGGATTTACATAATTAGTGTGAGGGGGTGGCTGAGTGTTGACCGATGCAATGTAACTGTCTGTGAACTTCGCTCGGAAAACGTCGGGCATTAGTTACTTGTGAAAAGAAAATGCTTTGATATAGGCACGAGTAGATCCCTGAACCATCAGACTTGAGTTAAATTATGTATTATTATCGTATAGAAAAGCAAATTTTCTTGATTTACTTAACCGGGAATGGGCTTATATCCCAGTATCTTATGATTATGCCCGCGTTAATTACTTAAGTTTATTTTGTTCACGCGGGAACTCTATTACTTTCCGGGATAAAAATTTGCATGAATGTCATGAAACCTATCTCTTTACCAAAGATCAAACCCAGTTAAAAAGATGGGCCTTTCAAGCGCAGCAGACAGACATACATACTTAAGCTTTTATAATATTAGTATGGATATTCAATATTACAGTGCTCAGATAAACTGACAAGCGATTGAGAGTAGGTATCCAATTATAATAAAAAAAAAACTCTTATGAGACCTTAATAAAATAAAATAGGTAAATACCCGTAGTTTACTTGAATTTAATCACTAGACAATCTTGCATTGTAAGGTCGACATCTCCTGAGGATGCTCCGGTGTCGGGGCGAAACGTGCGTCGAGAATAGTCTTGTGTGGTGGTACATGTGAGTGGTGGTGGCATTGCTTGCTTGGGAACTTAGCTTTCTTGCTTGGTTGGGAAGGCTTCACTTGTAACTGCATGCTTGACCATACAGAATTTTTTCTGTTGGCGGATTATAGCAAAATAATTGTATTCTTTCTTGCTAAAATAAACATTACTAACAATATTACAAAATAAATAAATTACATTACATTACATTTTATAATAGCAAAAAAAAACAGCGCTTCCGCTAGGGGACTTCTTCTGCGATGGACGGTTCTTATGGTAGTTTCATTTGACTATTCATAAAAGTCGTTAAAGCTCGTGTAAAAAGTCTATTTGAATAAAAATCATTTGAATTTGAATTTGAAAAACACGTGTTGCAGCAATGATTTCTACGAATCCAATAGTTAGTTATCTAGACTTCCTCTGAATCAGTTTCATCATTTCTATAAATATCGCCATTGTTCGCTATTAATTGCCTAGTTCATACTATCAGTCCAGGAAGTTGTTGTTTAATTATATTTCTGTATATATGTTATTAATTATATCAATTTCAGTTGTAATCTCGTAGTTATTAGTTTAGATCTGTTAATTACATTTCGCACTGCGGCTTGCGGTTTTATGTACTACCTATACCTTATGTTGTACATTTTAATGATAAACACATGATATGTTTCATCGTTTAGTATCAGATAGTAACTTGATAGATTCATTGATAGATTGTGTATAATATGTTAAGCCTTGTAAAACGGTTGCATTAGGGCCAGTTGCATTAGGCACAATGTCAATTCAGAAACAAAAATTTGCTGAATTAGTCCTTAAGTAGTCTTTGAGACAGACTCAACATGAAATTCTCAATTCAGAAACCGGCCGTAATTCATGGATGGTTACAGATATACTGGTAACTACTACCTAGTCGTTTGTATCCGTTATAAAACAAATGGCATAGGTGTTATTTAATCAAATAGATAAGGTAACTACAAAATAAGGCGTTTTTCTAGAGTCCGAGTTTCTTGCTGGTTCTTCTCGGTAGGAATGGTATTCCGTACCAGATTCACTCGACTAATCAAAAGCTTGTCAAAATTGACACCGGGGTTCCTCACCTCTATAAATTCGAAAACAACTCTATATAAATAGAGTACAAAAATCTATTCAAATTAACGAGGCTTTATTGATCATTGTTATTTGAACAACATTCGTCTCCTAACAAAATAAGGTAGTATTCGCAGCTTCGACATTAATTGATTAGGTACATACTGATCACCTAATCTAAGATTTCACTGTTATCATCTCAAAAAGGATGCTGCAAGCAATCGCCGCTCATTTAAGCGTAATAAGGTAAGATTGGAAACTGAGTGCCCACTGCCCACTAAGAAGGTGGTGTGACCTAGACGCCTCAGTGCAGTAACAGTTAACCAGCAATTGACAAGAATATATTGATTCGTGTAACTTTATAGTGCCTTTTATTGCTGAGCTCGTTTGCGGTTCAGAGATTATTAGTGGTGAGAGAATTTGTAATTGACTAATTTATGCCTTTATTTTCACTTTTTGTTCTTACATTGCTTACACTTTTGGCTAATTGTGTACCTAGCAAACATGTTAGTTATATGTAGACCTTGCCGACAACAAGTCGCTGACAATTACTCAAAAATCAGCTATTATCTTTAAACATACTTAAATGAAGTAGGTACTAGCTGATGTTCGCGATTTCGTATGCGTGGTCAAAGTTTTTGTTTATTCCTGGGGGAACTCCTTAATTTTCCGGGATAAAAAGTAGCCTATGTCGCTCCCCAGGTCTTCAACTATACCCATGTCAATCAAAATCACGTCGATCCGTTACTCCGTTGCGGCGTGATTGAAGGACAGACCAATAAAGCAACAAACAAACACACTTTCGCATTTACAATATTAGTATAAAGTATGATATTATGGTAAAATACTTAAGCAGAAGTCACAAAGTCTAACTTTTATTTGTAGCCAGTAGTCAGTACTCAGTAATGTCCTCCCGACCGAATTTCGGCCACGGCGGCCTATCTCCAGAGAGATTAGCCATCTGCGCGGGAAATATTATAGTGCACAAGTGTTTGCGCATACACAGGTGCACTCTCTGTTCCTTTACTCTCATAGCCCGATGGGACGGAAAATCCGACACGACCGGAGAGAGATCAGGCGCAGGACCGACGGCTTTACGTGCTCTCCGAGGCACGGGGGTGAAACACCGCCAACTTCCTTACTCCGGGCTAGTACTGAGAATTTCTTGTCAGAAAAACCCAATACTTGCTATGGCCTGACCCGGGAATCGAACCCGGGACCTCGTCGGCCGCAGTCGAACATGCTAACCACTAGAGTCTAGACCAACGAGGGAGTACAGTACTCAGTACTCAGTAGTCAGTACCCACCAGTTCGATCTGGAATAGCAGGTCGTTACGAAAACTGGTCAGGGAGACGCGGACGGTCCTAAATAAAACCTGTTCCTAAGGTAACCCCAGGGGCCCAGTCCCTAGGTACTGCAAAGTACAAGACGTGTATTAATAATTTATAGTAGCTAAATAGCAATGTCCATTCTTCAGTTTAGGTAGCTACATTTGGCGAAGGATTCTCTACAACTTTTCGCATTCATTAAATATAACTATCAATACTTACTTGTTCTTGCCAAGTTGCTTGTTGTTTTATTACAATAACTAATATTGACAGTCTCATAATATTAAGATGACTACGGCAGCTTCGATGATAAAATAAACTTTTTTTATTAGGACCTTACTTATATTTAAGAAGCTAATTACGCAAAAGAAAATTATTTACTTAATCAATTTTACTAACAAGTTTCTCTAGTTACAATAACGTACATAATCTCTTTACTCTCTACATTTTTAACTAGCGACTTTTACACATTTTGAACTTTGTAGTAAGTTTAAAGCAATACCTAAGCAATGTTACTCAAAATGACAGTTTGATGTCACGTACCTTGATGTTCCTAAAATAAGGATTATAATTACACTAAAACACGAAAGTGGACAATAATGAAACAATACGGCTTTATGCGTTGGCAGTATGGCCCCAGTACTATTATGTATTCAGTGCTGTAGCTACATAGTAACTCGTAAGGCCGTCCATTTCCGGGTCCATTCATACGTAGAATGCGGCGTGTTCCGGTGACGCGACGAGCACGGAGCAGCTACCGTTGTGTCTTCCTGTATAAATGCATGTGCCTTTAAACAACATCTTCCTATTAACAACACAATCCCTGTACATAACACGCATTTCTGTATGTTTTGGCGTAAACGAAATGGAAAGATCAAATTGAGCGGTTTTTTTTTAAATTTAGCTTATGATGATCTTTTGGTTTGGCTTACATTGACGCTCGATACATTCATATTAGAGAAGATACTTGTTGTTACTTTTTAAAATTTGTATCTGCAACTAATACAGTGACTTTTTTGATAACAAGTCAGACACAGCTTTATAAATACTAAATAGGTACTTTTTACCATATCGGATGCAATTTGGCAGCTCGCGTCTCTACTTTACCTAGCGAGTAGCGTCCCCCTGGGTTCAGCTCGGTGATTAGTTTTCTTTAGACAAATTTCGACTTCATGACAAATGATATAAAACTGAGTTTGAGTTGGTTTTAAGAAGTCCTTGCACCCCGTCTCTACAATTCAGAAAGAAGGCGGGTGTCTTGAGAAGTAAGAGCGAGCGATTACATACCTAACTATATACCGTTACTATTACAAATTTAAGTAAATGAATGTAATAGCTCACATAGTTACATGTGCCAATAAATAATTTTCCGTTGTTATACTATAAGTACTATAAATTGTGGCCACTCGCCGAGTAATTCCATTAGCATATTGGGCGTGCGTGCGCTGAAAACTGTTGTAATTAAGTAAAACAATTAAAACCATCATCGCGTAAACAACGCGTAATTTACGAATAGCGAGGACTTGCTACAAGACCATTCCGCGCTGGGTTTGCTCGGTGCGTACTTTGTCTACACTCTACAGTGTTCAAATGTCGAGGCATTTTGTCTATTTGAATAGCGATAAAAGCCTAAATAGAGATTAAGGCTTCGGCTGCCTTTTCGTGGGGGTCTGGGGTTGAATCTCAGGTCTACAGGTTTAGGACAACGGGTCAAGAGCGTTTTAAAGATTAAATATTATCGCTTCCTAACTATGAAACAAAACATCGTGAGTATACCAGCATTTCTCCATACACCATAATGTTCCCAAATCTGTGTGAGGTCTACCAAGCTGCACTCCCTCGGCCAGCTTAGTCGTAGTTCGTAGACGGGTTGGGATAAGCACATCACATTACGATGCACACAGGAGCAGGAGCAGGAGCAGGAGGTTGCCATGATTACAGGAGCTCGACTCCAAAGCGCGTTTTCATATAAACAACAAAATCAAAATGCTATCATGTTGTGGCTTGTATGTTGTACAAGCAGAAATAAGTTAAAAAAACTGGAGACTATAAAGAGAAACAATCGCGATAAGCCGGATGTTTACAAAATGAGGAGTGCGACCGAACGAGCCGGTGTTTTGGATTATGTTCGGCTGTTGCTTCGGTTTGAAACCGTTTGATCTTCACTTCTTGTTTTCGAGATGTATCACTCCTTTTAAGAATATTGGTATACTTTATCTTTAAAAGCCTGCACAATTCCTTTTCTTTTTGTCTCAAAGTAAAGGCATGTAGAACAATGTAAGTAATTAAGTAAAATAATTGAGAATAATTCGAACGGAAAATTTAAAAAAATATTTTTCCAGTCCGAACGTCTATTCTATTCTATATCCCACAAAAATAAAAAAATAAATCGGTTCTAACGCTGCCGCCAAAAATCAATTATCAAACAGCGCACACTGCAGTGTACTGCACACGTGCCAACTATAGCAAATTTTTTTATATACAGGGTGAATTTATAGACCTGTCACCCGAATGAAATATTGCACATTAGCACCGACGCTTTTGAGACGATCCTGTATCAACTACTTAATTATCACAAAAAGGCTATCAGCCTTCTGTTTCCCAAAGATGCACTCTATATTTGTGCCATAGTATTGTCTGAGAGTGATGGCCTCGATTGTCCATGTAGTCTTTCATGTCGCAAAGATCCGAAGCAGGTTATGCGACTCATAAAAGGATCCTTAGTGGATGAAGTGACGACCCTCAGGGATGGGGAATGTAAAACAGTTAGCAGTTAGGATGCTAACGTGATTTGTCTTTTAAATGCATCCTGTATTCATAGTTTACGTTAAATTTAACCTCCCTTCAGTTCCACGAAACACCGTAAACACGGTTCTGTGACAGAAGCCCCGCCCCGCGTGTGTTTATTTGCCCCACTTTAGCTCCCGAATGGAATTTGTACGTTATTCTGCATATATTACTTTCGAGAAGCGTGTTATGCAATTTACTACAAAATTGTTTGAATATTATATACTTTAGTTAAGTGCTTCACAGCAAAGAAGTTGGCTAGCGAATTTCTAATAATAACACAGCAAACACGAGTTTACATAATATTATACGGAGTTTAAAGTCGTGTAGACCGAATATCAATGAAAAATTTACTCTTGAGTCTTGACACATTCAAAATCGCTTAGGACCTCTAAGTCGGCTTCTTAAAAAGTTGAATTTGAGGTAGTGTTTCAAGCAGTCAGCTTTCCATCTAAGTATATTCTACTAGATGATGTATGCGACTTCGTCCGTGTGGATTAAGGGTTTTTTATTCCCGCGGGAATTCTTTCAAGAGTTCATCACCAAAATTCTCACAATTATTAGTATGGATTCCTAGCAATCAAAATTTATAATGCACAGAAATTATTATTATTAAAGAAATAAAGCCCACCTGTACCAAGCCGGGACGTTAAGTTGTCTAAAATAAAATGATGTAAAGGCAATCTTTGATGCATCCGATTCGTAAATGTCATGAGTTAGGTAAGACCTAGTAAAATCTACGAAGCAATAAGGAAAGACGCTGAGTAGTTACTCGTATGTCTGTTAGTTTTCTAGGATTCGTTGAGCAAACTAGTTATTTTACACCGATACCTAGTAACTCCGGTACTGTGCAATTTGTGAAAATGCAATACCAGCTTATATATTTGATTTATTTTAAATTCTAGTTAGGTATCGTTTTCTTAGTATTAGCTCTGCGATATTATTGTCTCGTCCTACATTTACAGCGATTTCACTGATTTAGCACTAAGCAATCCAACATCATCACGTCAACTGGCCCACTAGTGAGAACGGGTCTGCTTTCAGAATGAGAAGAGTAAAGGACAAGGGTTATACTTATAGCGAACTTCGCTCGTCATGTGCGGATTAACAGGGATCACACACGTTTGAGAAGGGTTCACCATAACGGTGAACCCTCTGGCTTGCAGGTTATCTCACGGTGATTTCCTTCACCGTTAAAATATTTGAGATTTATTTTGAGGTCTGGTCAGTTGTACCCATAGACATAGAATTTTTTCCCTACGCTCAATCTAAGCCTATTGTTGTACCACACTCTTCCAACTAACTGATAGAGTAACAATTCAAACTTTCAGCTTTTATAAAATTGAAAATTATCTTTTTCCAAACAACAATGTAGATTCATATGAAGTTAATGTGAGGTCAGTGCACCGCTCGTGACATTGCTCCTTCAATGTGAACGGCCATCGCAATGTTTTTGTTTAGTTTGACATCATTGTGCGACGCACTTAGAGTGTGTACATAGAAAACATCTCAGCTATGTGAGACATCCACAGGTCTACGAGCACATATAATTTTATTTAACGGTGCTTCAACGATTTACACTGCTATGTACAGAGTAGGTACAGATCGAATGAGGCATGCCTAACTTTGTTATTCCACTTTTGGATTCCATAAGAATCGGCACGAAATGTCAATCATCTGCAAACAAAGGGAGCTATTAGCAGTAATTTGATCAAAATCCCCATTTAGGAATTTCTGCATCAATGAATTTCACGAACTTGAGTAATAAATGATGATAATGGAGCAGTGGTATATTAATTTTTTTTCATGAAAACATCAGTCGATTATCCGTTGGGTGGTAATTAAAACTGTAGCAATACCCCTAACGTCTAAAATGTAATGGATGGCCCAAGCTATTTGACAAAGTGATAAATTGACGAGATCGTTTTAACGCATAGGCTGGCTGTACTTACAACCAAGGCTAAGGGTGCCTCTCCACCCGCTAATGGAAAGATGTGCTACGTTGCTAAGCTACGGATGTGTATCAAACCCACTAATAATACAGCTTGATTTTCATAGCTGAGATCGGAAGATGTTAGATCAGATGTTAGACCATAGCTTGGCGACGTAACACATCTCTATTGGAAAGGCACCCTCAGTGTACCCACTTAACACCCAGGCTCGGTTCACGACCCGGGCTCGCTACAAGGTCGTATAGGTCACTAAACTCAACTTCAACACTGTTATGTATCTTAGCTCTCTTGTATGTACACAGACGTACATTTTGCTGTTGTGCCGAGTGCGACTTAAAATAAGTACTTAGGCCTACACTATAGTTACAATGAATCTTCTCACTTATACCTAGGCTCACAATAGCCCCCTTTCTCCCCTACTATGCACCACTTTATAGTACCTTTAGTGCAGACAAACGATCGAGCCCTAATTGCACTATTCCCGCGTCAGCTTCCAATTTTCCGTGCATAGCCTATTAGACGCGACTGCGGGATTATTAGTGCTTCCTCGCCCCAAGCCTCAACCCTATATTTAGGCTTTATTTTAGCTAATATTCACGTGTTGTGTACGCAGTATAGTGGTTTAACTTTAAAATACTATTTTCATAACTTCTGTGCTCTAATCAATACTACTGAATTTGCTGAATCTGAATTTGCTGGATTGATAACCATAAAATTGGCTGTATTCATAGTAATCTTGCTGCGGCATTGGATGTAGAATAGTGATAGAGTGAAAAGCCAACCAGAGATGATTCCCGTTCGGTCCCGAAAACCTTTTTGTTGTTGTGGATGGAAAATCTTTTGAAACTACTTAATTATATTTGTTCAAAAGGACCTCCTACGTCGATTTCTTAAAAAGTTTATATTACCTAAACGTGGGTGGAGGAAAACACCGTTATCATCAGGGATTGCGAAAATGTCCGAAATGGCGCACCTTCTTTGGATAGACTTTAATTTTATCCGTTTGGAGGCTTTGTGATTACTCTCGGCGAGATAAGAGATTGTCGTCGCCTTTCCTAACCTCCTTACCTTAATTAATCTTGGACTTTTATTTTGTTAAATTGAACGGTGGTCGTTGTCTCAGCGGATAAGCAGTTGGGAGAACTTTTTTAATGGGCACCGCTTCAACGAAAGATCTTAAAATGATAATTAATTGTTCAACAAGTCAGATTTTTTGAATCCGTTTAAACCGTTCCTGTTAAAAAATAAATTGTTTCCATTCCAAAAGATATTTTTATTCGCTGAACATTATCATTACCACCAATCTTTATAATAAATCTGTTTACCTCCAGTGGATTTTGAAATTTAAGTGCACGCCATTACCCGCCTCTCTACCTTCTCCGTTGATTGATTGATCAGTTGTAAGAAAAACGCTTTATCACAATGACATAACGAGTCTAAGGACATCCGTTCTTACTTCTTACCTACCAGTCAGTCGACGGAGATGTGTAGACAGGGCAACGCTGCGAGTTGACGGGGATGGGTATCTGCATGCTGACAGCAATTAGTATTCAGCATGGAGATATACTCGTATAATGTAGGTGTAGTAGAGCCTGGTTTGCAATTTGTGTATAAATCCACCTATGCTGCAAGTAGCCATTGTTTACAAACAGCGGCAGTATAAAAAATGATACAATCATGTTACTGTATCGATTAGCATTTAAAGCAATAAACATACTAGTTATTACGAGTATCAGCGGGTACTGAAAGGCTCGAGGCAAGGTCGCCTTTAGCGGTTTCCGAGTAATTCGCTCGAGGTAAACACACAAGTGTACTGAGAATTTGCTGAAAGTCGGTAATTTCCCCGCAGCAATCTAACCAATTGTAGATTAAAGTATACGCGGATGTTTTAGTTAGTTATGCAAACGGGTAATTCGACGTGATTTTAGTAGATCTTCTTGCTGCACGCAAAAGTAAAGGCCTTAAAAGGTTGCGCTGGATAAAGGCTGTGATGAGATTATGCAGGCTAGCTCGATACACGGAGAAACTAACTCTACCAAACTTGAAGCAATTTAGCGGGGCTTCTTTTCTGTTTTTTTTTTAATTTTTAATTTTTTAAGATAACGATTTTACATATTTTCTCCTAGTAATCAGACTATTTTTGACATTTACTTAGATGCTCTTTTGTCCATTAAGTTTGACAAAAATCATGTTACTCTGGGCAACTAACGAAAACACATCTATAATATTTTTATAGCTACATATTTCTCAGCATTCTAAAAATATGCTGGCGCGTTTGCAGAGGTCAAAAAAGTTGACACCGACGAACGTGGTGTACTCGCGCCCACGACGACTTGAGTGATTTGTCCCTGGGTCATTCTGGGAATAAAAATCACTTGTAACTACTTTGTCAGACTTAATTATTACAAAGAAGTAAGTAATTGATGAAAATGACCCTGCTCAAATTGAAGAAAATGATCCGGCTTGGCGTTACGAGCTCTTCACAAGCAAGAGTTAGTTAAAGCGTTCCCCCATCTACTAGAATATTGCCTTCTGCGTCCTATCACGTTTCCATTACATTACCTTTTAATTTTTTTAAATCAAGTTTTTAAACTCACAAAGGTATAGCTGAAAGATGTATTATCTTTGGGGCCATACTGCCAACGTTTGAAGCCATATTGTTTCATTATTGATGTCTTTCGAGTTTCGTGTTTTAGAATTATAATCCTTATTTTAAGAACGTCAAGGTAGGTATGTGACATCAAACTGTCATTTTGAGTAATATTGCTTATGTATTGCTTTAATCGTTGGCAGTATGGCCCCAGCGCAAGTTCGGATTGTTGCTCATAGTAAAACTTCCTAATGAAAATGAGGTAAGAGTCAGAGAAGGAAGAAAGAGAACATCGATAGCGTTGGCACGGTATTGGCACTGTTGATTTTGTGTTCAAGTGAGTCGGACACGCCTTGCCTCCTCGGAAAGAAAAATATCAACCTTTCCGTTACTTCGTTAACACTTACTCTTTAAATATTTAACTCACGAAATAAGATATTAGGAAATATGTCACTAAACTAAGCTGGCATATCAATCGTCCCTACCCTTTGTTGTATAGGATTTCTTGTATTCTAGAAAATAGTACTTGCATTAGGTATCAGTTGCACTAGTGAAGCGTGTCGGAGCGTGGTGTGGTGCGGAACACGGAAGGCCGACAGGAAGCTAGGGGCGTGACTGTGGTTACTGATACGACTGCCACGGGGTTGATATTTTTGCCAACCCTTCATACCTGAATGGTCCTGAGCCGGGTGTTTTAAAAGACATGCACCAGAATAAAATGTTTACAAATAATTTTGGTGTAGCCTTCTGCCAAAATAAATTAATGCTGAACATTTAAAATTACTTTGACTCCTAAGTGTCTTTTGCTTGAAATTACCATCACTAACCCACAAACAAAACTCTGAAAATAAACTAAGGCTGAAAAAGTGATTACAAATAATATACCTAATTGGATACTTAAAGTCTGAGCAAAGTACGCTCTTTAGGTTTCTGAGAAACTGTAGCCACATTGAAGCCGGAACCTAGTATCGCATGCAGGCAATGTAGTTAATTAAACACCGCCCGATAGAGTCAGAGAGGTCGCGGATTCGATGATATCACGTCCGATTTGCGCGAGGTACAATTAAGCTCATTAAAGACAGCCGCAGCTCGTCAATACTCGGATTATGAAGGACGAACCTCTTGTGCACGTTGTCGACCGGCTATAAATAGCCGATGACAACCGGCAACGTAGGCGCGTAATCGAATGATAACACGCTTATAATTGCATTGTATTTGCAGCCTCCATTTTCGCGAAGTCATTGTTGTTACTCGTATATGCTTAAACCAATTTGTTGAGTTTAGACCATCCGTTCCGTATCGGATCCGTTTCATCTCACTAGTGACTAGATCATAATATTAGACGTACACTGCAGTAATGGGAAGTCTGATCAGAGAAAAGAAGAGGTTTTATCGTTACAGTAGACATGCTAATCAGCTGTATTGTATCCCTAAAGATTTTCCCCAAAACAAGAGGATAATAGTCTAACTATCTGAAAGCCATATCCATCAGTTGTGTTTGTGTCCAAAGAACGTTTTTAGCTGTTTTCTCAAGCTCGACTAAGCGTGCTGGCAGCCGTTTTACGCAACTCAATTATTAGAATCGCTTTGAGTACTTCAAAATGTTGTATTCTCGTTTGTTATCTGATATACTTCCTGGCATTTCCTCCACGTTCACAAACTAGCAATAAACATAATCGCCCCAATATCGGACGGCCTACATCTCGGAGCCTTGGGATTAGCTCGAGTGTAAAAAGTTTGTTTGTAATGTTCCCGAATGTTTGATGAAGCTCCGCGAAGACATGAAAGCGAAAGCGATCTATTATTTCTTTGTTGCTCAAGCGTTTCAACGGAATCCAATGTTACGAAACCTACCCAGGAACATACAGCAAAAACACGTCTGTAAAGCTAGAAAGGTTAAGTCGGCAGAATCACTCGTTTTATATCTCAGAATTTAGTGCTCATTTAGTGCTAATTTAGTGCTGATAACAGATATTTGGTGCTGTGATAGGTGGACTAAAAATGAGAACACTGCTAACTTTTAATTAAGCTAGCAGTGTACTATTCGTGACCGCGCTATGATACAGTTGGAGCGAGAGGCACATCAGCAAATAATTTAGTGCTCAATTAGTGCTGCCTGTACAAGCATACAGATTTTTCGAAAAAAAAAAATTTCAGTTTTTAAGTATAGATTACTGCTGACTTAACGACACGAGCAATCATAGAGCTAAAATATGACTTTAAAATCGGTATTGGCGAAATTGAAAAGAGTTACTAATTAGTGCTGCCAGTACAGCAAAAGATTTATAAAAAAAAAAGTCTCAAATCAAATTTGAGAAACCCTTCATACCTGAATGGTCCTGAGCCGGGTGTTTTAAAAGACATGCACCAGAATAAAATGTTTACAAATAATTTTGGTGTAGCCTTCTGCCAAAATAAATTAATGCTGAACATTTAAAATTACTTTGACTCCTAAGTGTCTTTTGCTTGAAATTACCATCACTAACCCACAAACAAAACTCTGAAAATAAACTAAGGCTGAAAAAGTGATTACAAATAATATACCTAATTGGATACTTAAAGTCTGAGCAAAGTACGCTCTTTAGGTTTCTGAGAAACTGTAGCCACATTGAAGCCGGAACCTAGTATCGCATGCAGGCAATGTAGTTAATTAAACACCGCCCGATAGAGTCAGAGAGGTCGCGGATTCGATGATATCACGTCCGATTTGCGCGAGGTACAATTAAGCTCATTAAAGACAGCCGCAGCTCGTCAATACTCGGATTATGAAGGACGAACCTCTTGTGCACGTTGTCGACCGGCTATAAATAGCCGATGACAACCGGCAACGTAGGCGCGTAATCGAATGATAACACGCTTATAATTGCATTGTATTTGCAGCCTCCATTTTCGCGAAGTCATTGTTGTTACTCGTATATGCTTAAACCAATTTGTTGAGTTTAGACCATCCGTTCCGTATCGGATCCGTTTCATCTCACTAGTGACTAGATCATAATATTAGACGTACACTGCAGTAATGGGAAGTCTGATCAGAGAAAAGAAGAGGTTTTATCGTTACAGTAGACATGCTAATCAGCTGTATTGTATCCCTAAAGATTTTCCCCAAAACAAGAGGATAATAGTCTAACTATCTGAAAGCCATATCCATCAGTTGTGTTTGTGTTCAAAGAACGTTTTTAGCTGTTTTCTCAAGCTCGACTAAGCGTGCTGGCAGCCGTTTTACGCAACTCAATTATTAGAATCGCTTTGAGTACTTCAAAATGTTGTATTCTCGTTTGTTATCTGATATACTTCCTGGCATTTCCTCCACGTTCACAAACTAGCAATAAACATAATCGCCCCAATATCGGACGGCCTACATCTCGGAGCCTTGGGATTAGCTCGAGTGTAAAAAGTTTGTTTGTAATGTTCCCGAATGTTTGATGAAGCTCCGCGAAGACATGAAAGCGAAAGCGATCTATTATTTCTTTGTTGCTCAAGCGTTTCAACGGAATCCAATGTTACGAAACCTACCCAGGAACATACAGCAAAAACACGTCTGTAAAGCTAGAAAGGTTAAGTCGGCAGAATCACTCGTTTTATATCTCAGAATTTAGTGCTCATTTAGTGCTAATTTAGTGCTGATAACAGATATTTGGTGCTGTGATAGGTGGACTAAAAATGAGAACACTGCTAACTTTTAATTAAGCTAGCAGTGTACTATTCGTGACCGCGCTATGATACAGTTGGAGCGAGAGGCACATCAGCAAATAATTTAGTGCTCAATTAGTGCTGCCTGTACAAGCATACAGATTTTTCGAAAAAAAAAAATTTCAGTTTTTAAGTATAGATTACTGCTGACTTAACGACACGAGCAATCATAGAGCTAAAATATGACTTTAAAATCGGTATTGGCGAAATTGAAAAGAGTTACTAATTAATCTTTTAGCTCTATGATTGCTCGTGTCGTCAAGTCAGCAGTAATCTATAGTTAAAAACTGAAAAAAATTATTTCGAAAAATCTGTTTGCTTGTACAGGCAGCACTAATTGAGCACTAAATTATTAGCTGATGTGCCTCTCGCACCAACTGTATCATTGCGCGGTCACGAATAGTACACTGCTAGCTTAATTAAAAGTTAGCAGTGTTCTCATTTTTAGTCCACCTATCACAGCACCAAATATCTGTTATCAGCACTAAATTAGCACTAAATGAGCACTAAATTTTGAGATAAAAAAAATTATATTTAAAAAAAGAAAAAAAAAAATTTTCTCAAATTTGATTTGAGACTTTTTTTTTTTATAAATCTTTTGCTGTACTGGCAGCACTAATTAGTAACTCTTTTCAATTTCGCCAATACCGATTTTAAAGTCATATTTTAGCTCTATGATTGCTCGTGTCGTTAAGTCAGCAGTAATCTATACTTAAAAACTGAAATTTTTTTTTTCGAAAAATCTGTTTGCTTGTACAGGCAGCACTAATTGAGCACTAAATTATTAGCTGATGTGCCTCTCGCTCCAACTGTATCATTGCGCGGTCACGAATAGTACACTGCTAGCTTAATTAAAAGTTAGCAGTGTTACTCATTTTTAGTCCACCTATCACAGCACCAAATATCTGTTATCAGCACTAAATTAGCACTAAATGAGCACAAAATTTTGAGATAAAAAAATTATATTTAAAAAAAAAAAATTTGTTTTTCTTTAAGTTGATTTGAGAAAAAAATTTTTTTTTTTAAATCTTTTGCTGTACCTACTGGCAGCACTAATTGAGCACTAATTAGCAACTCTTTTCAATCTCACCAATACCGATTTTTAAGTCATCTTTTAGCTCTATGATTGCTAGTGTCGTCAAGTCAGCAGTAATCTATAGTTAAAAACTGAAAAAAAAATGTTTTCGAAAAATCTGTTTGCTTGTACAGGCAGCACTAATTGAGCACTAAATTATTAGCTGATGTGCCTCTCGCTCCAACTGTATCATAGCGCGGTCACGAATAGTACACTGCTAGCTTAATTAAAAGTTAGCAGTGTTCTCATTTTTAGTCCACCTATCACAGCACCAAATATCTGTTATCAGCACTAGATAGCACTAAATGAGCACTAATTTTTGAGATAAAAAAATTATATTTAAAAAAAAAATTGTTTTTCTTTAAGTTGATTTGAGAAAAAAAAATTTTTTTTTCAAAATCTTTTGCTGTACCTACTGGCAGCACTAATTGAGCACTAATTAGCAACTCTTTTCAATTTCACCAATACTGATTTTAAAGTCATCTTTTAGCTCTATGATTGCTCGTGTCGTCAAGTCAGCAGTAATCTATGGTTAAAAACTGAAAAAAAAATGTTTTCGAAAAATCTTTTTGCTTGTACAGGCAGCACTAATTGAGCACTAAATTATTAGCTGATGTGCCTCTCGCTCCAACTGTATCATAGCGTGGTCACGAATAGTACACTGCTAGCTTAATTAAAAGTTAGCAGTGTTCTCATTTTTAGTCCACCTATCACAGCACCAAATATCTGTTATCAGCACTAAATTAGCACTAAATGAGCACTAAATTTTGAGATATAAAACGAGTGATTCTGCCGACTTAACCTTTCTAGCTTTACAGACGTAGCAAAAACATTAGCTAATGGAAACTGTTTATCTTGAATACCTTTTTTATCTATTGTGTTGTTCTTGTACACGAGGTCTGGTGGGAGGCTTCGGCCTGGGCTACTTACCACCTAACCGGCAGTTTAACCTAACCTAATTTTGTTGTCCATCAATTTTTGAAATTGGTATATATAACATACCCACCCAGAATCAACATTACCTAGTTTTGGAGGCTTCACAAATAATCATTTTCCTGTAAGTTTTGGACAAACAACAAATATGCAATAAAGGGAAAGAAGTCATGTCTGGTAACGTTGCCAAGATGTCTAAATTAGATTTTGGCTGATATAAGAATAAACTATTTATATCTCTACTTTTCTCGATATTGTTAAGATATTTACTACGCAAAAACTTACTATTCTTTATTATTTGTTTTAGGTACTCATTTAAGAAAATCTGATGGGTTTTATGTGACCTTCGTGATTGTGATCTACTTAGCTATGGTATAGTACCTAACTTATATTTCAAAATATGAACAAATCGTCATTGCGTCTTTGTGTACATCTATAAAACTATGATGTCTATTATAATTTCAAATACTTAATATTTTTCTTATCATTGCATTAAATTTATGGCTTCGAAGAAATAACATACAATAACTACTCTTTATTGTTTGTACAGAAATCTGTACTGCAGATTTTTAAGCTGTACTTAGTTCTCACTTCTCTGCCTCTGCGGCTACGATCAATAGAATTTTAATCACTAATAAAGCTTTACTAAAATATATTCTAGCTAGGAAGGAAATATCAAATAACTTGTTTGCGCACTGGTTGTAAGGATATATGTTATAAATCCTTATTCGTAGCAGGTCATTGGCAGCTGCCCTGACAAGGCCTTATCATAGGCTATTCAAAGAATCTAGTTTGAATGCAAGTCCGCTATGTATTCTATAAAAACTTCTGTTGCCATTATAATATCGTCATGAACAGATATAATATACTAGCTACATTATACATACCTATTACCTACAACGTACAGCTGAGTCTGGAAACTTGAGATTTTGCATGTTGGTTTTCTCTATACCGTAACCTCGAATAGAAAAGATACTCAGAAATTTCACGCGAGCCAAGTCAAGGCACACGAGGTCAAGGCGGGTCACCTAGTGCACGATATAGTATAGGTATTATGTTACGCACAGATATGAATTCTTAATACCTCAGAATTTTCTCGAGACATTCAACTTTCGTGATAGTTGTTTTCACTAAATAAACCCGTATTATTTTATTTTTTGTATATTATTGAATTATGTATTATATCGAATACATATTTGCTTACATGACGTCGTCGTCAATAACTCATTTTATACGTGTATTTGAGTTTTCCACTTGGGCTTCCCACATATCTTTTTGTCGTAAGTGATAAAGCAAATGCAAAATACCCACTTAGTATTTGTATCATCTCATTACAAAATTAGCATTTTCGTAGTGATAAGGCCGCCTTTACACGATGTAAATTTTTGTCACGATTCGTGTTACCTCTGTTCTGTTATTTGTTTTTGTGCAATAAAGTGTTTTTTCAATACAGTTGTCAAACATGGCGCACTTTCAGAGGCTGTAGTTATGATTCGAAAATTGAATCTTTCGCATAGGCATCTTACTTTTACACGGTCGTGACTTACTTTTACAAGCTCGACACTTACTTTTGCAGTTTAGTTTTAAATTTTCCAAGTCAATTAAAAAAGTTTAGTAGCAAGGAGTTTTCATACATACAATATAATCGGATAGGCTTTTTACGAGGAAAAATGAATGAATCCGTACGTTTTAGCATTGAATTTCCAAAATTATTTTAAATGGTTGTTGATTACATTTAATTACCAGTTTTAATTTAATTATTTTCAACATTTGACAAAAATCGAATAGGCTGTATACGCGTAGGTACGAACCCGTAGCCTAGTTTCGTTGAAAAAAAATATGTCCAGGTGTAAATACGCACCATTTGCTGAATTTTTTTATTTTTTATGTGATAAATTGATTATATTTTTGTTAATATGAGTTCTAGTTCTAATGATGAAATGGAATTAACTCCACCAGATATTTTATCTGAGGCGAAAACTGCGCAAGATGGAATTTTTCCCCCAAAATCTCGAGAAAGATATATGACGGCTTACAATAATTTTATTTGTGGAGAAAACATAAAAAAACTAAGTCATTCTCAGAAAATGTTTTGTTAGCTTATTTTCATGAATTGAGTGGAAAATATAAACCATCTACATTGTGGTCAAGTTATTCCATGTTAAAAACTACTCTCAAAACAAATAATGACATAGATCTCCAAAGTTACCTAAAATTATCAGCTTTCATGAAACGGCAGTTGCGGTTTTATAGGCAAAAAATCAAAAGTATTGACAACTGATGACGTGGAGAAATATCTAAATGAAGCGCCAGACGATAAATATTTGTTAACAAAGTTGTTAATTGCTCAAGCTTTACTCTCAATTTTCAGAATTAATTACTATGTACGTATGTATGTTGAAATAAACTTGTAATTCTTTGATTTGTTTATTACTATTTCCCACAACTGTATTGAAAAACGTCGTGTGATACACGGGTGTGAAGGTTATTGCAAACTCGTGACATTAAAAACCCTCACCTTCGGCTCGGGCTTATTAATGACAGCTCGTTTGCAATAACCTACTTTCCACCCTTGTATCACAATATACTATTACTTACTTACATTTTCATCATATATTACATATAAAGCCAAATTTTTCTTTAATACTTATGTTATATTGCCTTTATATACCTAATAAGCTTTCTTTTTAAATGAGGTAGTGTGTGCAAGTGCTATTGCAGTCAAGTGTTCAGCATCTTTAGAGGTAGTAGGTAGTTATTATGTCGTAGCTAGTAGCTGTATTATGGTCTAATGATCAAACACTTTATAAATCTCTTTCGTTTTCAAATACGATGAGGACGGGTTTGCTGTCAAGTTCGTTTATTTTTATTTCATTATATAAATACCCTGTTGTTGTTAATAATGCATTACATTAGAAAATCCGCTTAAAAATCTTGGCAGCGCTCACTGTATTGGTCATTTCGTGAGCTCATCACGCGGGGCTGATGTCATGTGCAAACACTACGTCACTGCTGACTCTTCTCGATAATTCACATCTAATTGCATTGATTACGAGTAGGTATTTACCTTTTTAATATACATCAGGTAACTTGTTACACCCGTAGAATATACAGCTGACGTGTTAGCCATTCTTCCGCCTCCGTAGTTTTAGGTGATATCTAAGACTTTAGGTTTTATTGTTTCTTTGGTTGGTACGAGTCTATCGTTTTGACATAATATATCTCTTACACACCGTACCTTACACTTAATTTTTATTAAGTATGTACACAGTACAAAGGTACTGCATGTAAATAATTTGTTGTAAATATTATGTTACTATAAATGTTGGTCAATAAAAAATATATTTATTTATTTATTTACTTTATGATAGTTGATCTAGCAGCAACAAAATCGCCTTGAGCTCATCTAGATATTCAGCTAGTGATTTGGCAGTGGTACTATTGGGCAATATCACCCTATACCTGTTGTGTAGTATCCTTGAGTAGGCACTACAAAATTTTCTTCCGGTCCCCTACTTCTTCTTTTTCTTCTTCGTGAAATCCCGAAAAGGATTCATGCAATTTTGACAACCCGAAAAAGTTATACATAGATTTTTTATTTAAACGTGGTTTTTCCATACCCTTCGGCTTCTCCTCGTCCTTCCAGTAGTACTCAGCCGTAAATTGCTGTATTTCCGGCCTGGGCAGTAATGCAATATTTTCATTGAAATTACACACATGATTTACTTATTAGGAAAGTGTGTTGTAACAAGCCAGCTGCACTGCAGTTGACGGTTAACGGTCGGCCGCCATCGGGCAGGGGACAGCGCGTGGCGTGCGGCAAGGACGTTAAACCGGACCGGTTCTGTTCAGTGTTTGTAGGCAGAGTGAGCTTGCGTCTCCAGTCTCCACGAGCTCAAGAGTAGCGCCGGGTGAGAGCTGAGATAGGGCTGCCACTTAAATGTTTTTTAAATATTTTTTTATTCAAACAAAACGTGATTCAGCTGCTGTATCAGCAGACCTAGGGACGGACGGTCTGTTTAGATCAGAGAGTTTGGAAGTTCAGATAACTTCGGAATGGGATGATAGACTTGAGATGCACGGAGCGGCGCGGGACTCGTCGCGCAGTGCATCTCCGTGCCGCGTCCATACAACCTCATACAACTAAATCTTACCGCTATGTACCGCGAGTGTGATTTTTTAATAGAAATTAGTCATATTTTATTTTGTCTGTCTTGATGTCTTAAAAATGATAATGTTGGCAAAACTTTGGTGAAGCTAGAGACGCTGTAAAATTTAGAAGTGGTGATAAAATGACAATGCTTAACAATGGGGTGCGTACTGTAACTGTTATTTGAGATAAACATTATAACTTGTTGTACTTATTTGAATGGTTTTCCAACGTACCTAACTATAGAATAGTTAAAACTTTTTAAGATTTTGCATCCGACACAGCCCTAAGCCAAGTTACCACCAGTCATATAATATTTACCTACCGGTATAACACGCCAGAGATCAATATTGTGCTGTAAACTAAGTGCTAATTGAAGTAGAAATATAAATATCGAGAGCGTCACGCCATGACATAATCTATCACTAATTACACTTTACAGTAATCTTCGTCTTAATACCACTTTGACTTTCCGTTGACGAATTATTTCTAAAAAATATCGCAATTTATGTCGATTATTAAAATCAAATATAACTCAAGGAAGTTCGCATGGGGAAAATGATCGCAAACGAGGGTAAGTTGGTAGGAGTAATTAGAGCGGGCAATAAGGAAAGGCCGGCATCGGCAGCCGTCAATAAAACTATTTGCGCCGCGCAATGTGCGTCCGCCGCTGCTTCCCTATGGCTCCGGGATTGTTTCATGTAAATGTATATGGCGATGCAAAATACAGTTTCAATTGGCATAGTTTTATGAGTAAGTCTTGCTATTACAGAGTTTTCGCTATACTTGTCTGACATAGCTTTGTTTTTACGTTTGCTGGTTCTTCCAGTCGCAATTTCATTCCATACCACAATTACTGGCTAGTTCTAAGTACCTAGGTACTAAGAATGTGCAATCAGAAAATCAGAATCAATATCTTTCTACTTTCTTTAGATCTTTTACTAAACTTTGTACCTGGGAGATTTTCTTCTGGCGTATATTTGAAAAGTTGCACCAATTGTGTTTCGAGCATTTACAAAGTTCTGTCCCTGCAAGATGCAAGAGATTCATTGTAACCTTCGGTTTTTAGACCACCCACCTCTATGTGTATTATAATTCAATGTTCTGTTTAAAACCGCATACTTATTTCATGTAACGATAAAAACTCTACCACTTAATTGTCCATACTATATAGTGCTTTTTCATGCGATCAGTTTCTCTGCAATAGAGATTTCAACGCCTTAGATACGTTTAGATAAGTTCGGCCTGGGAAAGGGTAACTCGATATTTTCACCACTGTGTCTGGGGGCCATTTGTACATTACATATTACGTCACTCGGTGTTCGCGAGGGGCGTATTACTTGTATGTATTGAAAGATGCCACTAGGGTAGGGCCACTCTGATGTATTGAAAATTAGGGTACTTAATCTGATAAGATCAGATAATGTAAGTTCTTGTAAGTAAAACTTGTAGCGCTTCGGATTAATTTGCTAATTGTTGAGACTTGAGAGTTTGTAGAAAAAGCTTCTAAGAAAATTACTTATTTCTGAGTGACCAGGTTTGAAATTGTGGAAAAAGGTAATTTTATTTGTGTTAAGTCTCGCCTTTAGAAGTTGAAATGAAATGATTTATTTATTTCACGTAGGACAACTTGTGTCCAAGACTTAAGACTCTACCACCGGTTCGGAAGTTAATTCAACTGAGTTAAACTGATAGCTAAGCGTCAATAGTCAAAGTAATTGATTGAGTACTAAGTGGGTAATATAGTAACACTTCACACATTTTGATTCTCAATTGCACCTAAGTCTCTTTTTATGCGGAAACCAGGCGAAGTTTCAGTCATGTCCTTTCACAAAGACATCCTTTATTATCAAACTAGCTGATGCCCGCGACTTCTTCCGCGTGGATTGAGGTTTTTCGGTTCCCGCGGGAACTCTTTAATATTCCGGTATAAAAAGTAGCCTATGTGTTATTCCGGAATATAATCTACCTCTGTGCCAAATTTCATCCAGATCCGTTCAGCCGTTGGGGCGTGATTGAGTAACAAACATCCATCCATACATCCATCCATCCAAACTTTCGCATCAATAATATTTATTTGGTTTGATATATTTGATATTATATTTGATTGATTGATTAAGGGCTTACCCTCACTTGAAAGGATCATGATTTTTTTCTTTCACTACAAGATAACCCTTGACTACGATCTCACCAGGTCGTAAGTGGTTATTCCTAACATCGCTATTCAAAAGTACAGAATGTTCTAGGATCCAGGTTAACATTGCGCCTTTGTTTGCCGTATTACTGTTTACTAATCCATCGTTGTGCAATGAACAGTGGGTAAAGCTTAATTAGCCAGCTTAGTTTCGTCAATCTAACTCTAATGCATCCTCAGTGTAGGCCGGCGCCCGGCAGACAGAGCTCGCATCACCAGTGAGTCAGCCTGCCCACGGGCCGCGAGGCAGTCAACCAACGCGCGGCCGCCTCAAGGTCGATGCGTTGTGTAAGGAAACACTAAATAATTACCTATTACTAAAATAAACAATAAGGCCTAACCATCAATAATTCTAGACATACCTATCGATTTAGGATTTAGTCTAGGAGCTTCAGATTTTGTGTATGGTTCTACGTGTTCTACGTGTTCATGTGTGTAGTTCTACGGGGAGCGAGGAGTCTGCTCGACTGTAGCAATAAGAAGACACTCTGAGCGTTATGCTCTGGGACTAAACTGGTCCGCCAAAGTGCCATTTCTGTTACCTTAAAGAATTCTGCGGATATATCCGATCACCGACCGCGGCGCTGTGGGCTATCATTATCATGTTACTAGCCCACAGTTTTGAAACGTTGCGAAAGTTATCGCGGTTTTCGTCACACTATACCGCGAAATACCTTCGATGTATTTGTGGTGGTTTATTCGTGTATTCCTCTGTACTTAAGCGCAGTTTCCGATTCATACGCACGTCACGCCCGATGCGACAGTTTACAAAACGCTCTGCTGGAACCAAACTTTATTAACCGACTTCCAAAAAAGGAGGAGGTTCTCAATTCGGCGCGTATATTCTTTTTTTTTTTTTTTTTTTTTAATGTATGTTACCGCATATCTCCGTGGTTTCCAAACCGAATTGAATTTTTTTTTTTTCAGTGGTTAGAGGAAGCTCGCGAGATGGTCCCATAAAAAAATTTGACTCCAAATCCTCAATCCTGATGCTGTAGGTATACTTACGACTCAAAATTAGGGAGTTAGGCAGTTTTGATCGTGAATTCATATAGTAGGTATCAAGTCACGTGTATACGATTCAACTCCAGTCCCGACTCCTCAACGCTGATGCTGCAGGGTACAGAACTCCTTAAAAATAGCGATTTAGGATTTTTTTATGGGGAATTCATATTGTGGGTGTCAAGCAACGACTTCATACTTAAACCCAAGTCCCAACTCCTCAACCCTGATGCTGCAGGGTACAGAACTCCTTAAAAATAGCGATTTAAAACTTTTTTATGGGAAATTCATATTGTAGGTGTCAAGCAACGGCTTCATACTTAAGCCCAAATCCCAACTCCGCAACTCTGATGCTGCAGGGTACTGCACTCATAAGCCGTGGGGATTAAGACTACACTAAAAAGTTAAAAATAAAAATTCTTTCCAAAAAACCGACTTCCAAAGCCACTGTAAAGTAAAAAATAATTTTGATTTCTACACACTATGTTGAAGTCGGGCGAGCCTGACGCGTCAACTGTGCCTATCTTTGTTATACTCGCCCGACTTCAACATAGTGTGTAGAAATCAAAATTATTTTTTACTTTGCTTTGGAAGTCGGTTTTTTGGAAAGAATTTTTATTTTTAACAACCGACTTCCAAAAATAGGAGGTGGTTCTCAATTCGGTGCGTATTTTTTTTCTGTCTTTTGTCCGCGGAAAATCTTGAAGATTAAAATTTTCGCCCTAGAGTCGGGATCTTTCATCCCTGTACAGAAACCTCGGCTCGAGATTTGCGACTAGCAGTTGATGTCAAATCTTGAGTTTTTTTGGAGATGACAGGTCACGAGATTTGAAAATCGCTATTGGTCTGTTGCCATGAAAACTTTAATCAAAGAAAAGAAATCTGAGTGTAGATTTCTTTACAACGATTAGCACTAAAGTCGATGAAAAAGAGTCCATACTCAAAAGTCAATTGTTTTTTCATATAGGACATAAGTACATATGTCTCTTATGCTACGTCATGTTTTGACTCTACCACCGAAGTCAGAAATGCTTGCCCAGGATTTGAACTCTACTACACGTGCAATCCATGGCTTATACTTAATGGAAAACAAAACTTCACAAGTCCATTAGCCTAACTGCATTTCACCATGAACAGGTGAGACATACACAATCGTGCATAATGCACGACCACTTTAACGTCCAGTCGTTAGATTATTGTTTTTCATAATATATTATTATACCTAATCTCAAAATGTACTTTCATATTGGATTGGTAATAGATTTTCTTAGTCCTGGTATCTTATAGAAAAGCTGATGTGTTCATTTCTTTAATAATTTCTTAAAACCTTTAGAAACTTCTTGGTCTAGTCTTTAGTAACAAAACGTCCCATTAACGTTCCATTGCTGGGCACAGGCTTCCACTCTCTTAGAGCTTAGACCCACCACGCTGCTCCAATGCGGGTTGGCGGGCTTTAACGACTATTATCATGTTAGTGATAATAACCGGGACCGACGGCTTAACGTGCTCGCCTAGGCACGGCGGTGTTTCGCCCCCGTCAAAGTTCCTAGCCTTGTCTAGCAACGAAACGGTGATTACAAATTTGTATGTTAACATGTTATATATAATCTCCTTAAATGCCTATGAATTATTAAGTGAACTATTTGCCCCATTACTCACATATAATGCAGTCATCAAAGGACCACGACTTTGGACGAATACTGTAAAGCGACAGTTTGTACTGATTTGCTGTGCTGGCCTTGAATTATCCCCAACAGTGTCTATACTTATTGGTTAATGTGCTTTTTGTGGGGTTTCAAAACGACCTTCGGACGTTTTAAAACCTCCAATTCGTTTCTTTTGTTTGTAATCATAATGCTGTATTAGATCTGTTTCATGATTATAAACCGCTAACCATGTCTTAACTTACCATCAGATAAAACTCAAAGGTAAGTTATTTTTTTCACTAGTGCAGTCTAGTGGAAAAAATAAATTACCTTCGAGTTTCAACAAGTAAACTAGTAAGCAAGTGTAGGTCACTATCGCCGACGTTACTGTTACATTACAAATCTATACAACTTCCAAGAAAGCCCTAATAGCTGCTGTCTCTCATCTGTCGCTTCATGTACCAATTCAATTACGCGCAGCTCTATATCCAAGTCATCTGGAGAGGCTTAGATGGACTTCGTATTGCAATCTCGGATTAGATGCGGATGCTTCCTAGATATTGGCGTTGCAGCGGATTATGCAACTAGCGAGAAAGTGCGACTCATCCCAACCCAAGCGTGCAAGTCATTAACTAACTGAATACATTTTATAGCTTTCCGCATAACTGGCGGCATAATCTAGGTAGCGAAGTTGAGTTTTAATCATTGGTGTACCTAGTAGCGGTAATATTGTTTACTGTTTTTCTTCTTTGAATCGTTTTCCTTTTTTGTCACAGTTTTTTCTCCATGATTGTGTCTGTTCTGTTTATTTGATTATTATTCTAAAGTTTCTTTGATTTTTGTATATTCTTCGTTCATTCGTCGTTATGCAACGTTTTGAGGGTCGATACTACTGATAGCCAGGAATGGAATACACAAAGTATGGGTTCATTATTATGTTTAATAGAAAGTGATCCATTAAACGATGGAATCTGCATCAGTTGAGGGATCAACCACTGATGAAGTCGACAATCACAACTCACAACATTACAGTTTAAAGGATTATTTAAATGATAAAAAAGCATGGGTATATAGGTGACGATACTTGTGAGATGGTGATAATAAAAAAGGAAAAGACCAGGGCGCGTTTGGAACCTTCCAATTATCACCATCACGTCTTATACTCCGTAAACGTGACATTCAAAAAGTATACTGTGTAGGTACCAATTTTTAACAAATAGGTATAGTTTGAGTTTGAGTAAAATAGAAATAACCTTGATCCGTTCCTCTCTCGTGGTAACAATGATCGCGCCGTGCCTACAGCCGTCTCTGCCGTGATTAGGAACGCTCCGGCGGAACCAATTCGGCCAGTAATAGCATTTGTTCGAGCAGCTCGCAATAAAAGGCAACGCTGAGGGCATTGTTCACATCGGTCGGGCTGCCAGCCGGAACGATCGCCTTTAAACTACTTCATTATATCAACAATTTTGACGACCCCTTTGATATACCAGTGCGGTCAACAACTACGGCCTCCCGTATAGCAATACAATCCGTGCCGGATTCGTTTGTCTTAACCGGGTCATCTAAATTTAACTATATTTTTTATTTAATTAACTGACAAAACCTAAATTGTGGACCGAATTATTTGGGCTGTACTGTTGATATTTCACTCCATTATCCTTTTATTCCATACAAGATAAAAAAATCCTGCGCCTGAACATGGACTTATTACGTCCATGCGCGTGCATTGCAGTAAGTTACAGGCTGGTAATCACACCACATAACTAAAAGTTGCCTTACATGAAGACCCTGATCAAATACTGGGAATATTCTATGACGAAGGAAGCATGCCTTTTAGGGTTGCCGCTGGGCTAGTTAGGTACCAGGTCAAGTAGCCGTAGGTATAATATTTACATACGCGTGTATTGTAATCGGAGCGAGGTCGCAGGGCGGATGGGGCCGCTCACGATGTCGGGTGTCGCGGCACATGTTCTAATAGGTACTGCAACTAATTATAATCCCAGGCTTCATCCCATTAAACTGAGGACTTGCTGCTTCGATCCACCAGTCATACCCTCAAGCGTGTGCACCAGATTGAAGACAACAGGTGATAAACAAAGACGTGTATACTGTACACATGTAATAGCAGATTTTTGTCAATATAGGGTGCTTTTGTTGTATATTGGCTATATTTTAATGTCCATAAACTTCACGGCTTGTCACCCAAATGTTCAATGTGTATTTGCAAATTTAAAATTCTCTTTTTTCTTCTGAGGGATCTTCTCACTCCCGAAGACCGCCATGGGAAGGCCAAGAAATTCCGAAGGCCGAGCATGGGAGGGGACAAAAATCTTATCCCCCGATTATATCCACTGACAAGAGATAAAATTATGCTAGAGCATGGCAACAGGGGAAAGGAGAAGTATGTCCCTGTTTGACTTGTGCATAGGACGTAGGTTTAAGTTTATTTTCATACCATTAAATTATAAAAAAGATGTCTCGAGCCAACTGGGACATCTTATCCTTTCCCCGTGGATAAAATCTCCCCGCCCATGCTCGGCCTACAGGAAGGAATTTATGTAGTTGAGTGTTGCTTGACTGTTGCGTTGAATGCTGGAACGTAGGGTCTAGGAATTCGCTAGTCCAATGCTATGCTCACAGCGAGTTGCGTTGCTATATAGCCCGGGATCATATCACGTCGGCGGCGGTTGTAGATCACGTCGGGGTCACCAATATAAGGGTCACCAATATAGGTGGTTTTTGCCCACCTATGTGATGTGGAAATAATAGACTTGGTCCACGTTTACAAGTATATTAATAAGGTACAATAGATTATGTAAAACTGTACAATAGAAATATATCAAAGGAAGCGTTGCGCTGGACGTCCAGCAAGAGAATGGTGTGTCGTCTGTTGCTACAGCGCAGCTCCTGCGCGCAGGACATTCCGAATCCAAAAACGTTCCAAATGCAAGTTCGAATTCCGAACGCGAAGCTTGTGTGCGTTGCCAGCTAGCAAGGAGGTAACGCCACAAATACCCGACTTAAATTTGAACTAACTAAATACTATCGTGTGAATAAAAATAGTAATACTCCTTTCTTAAGGGCCCGTCTCACCACTTGCCGTTAAAATGTCAGTTATGTATCCAAATGATAAAATAGCTGTTTGATAAATCTGTCGGATATTTTTTTTCCGTTCCACCACTCAACTCTGTGTTAAAATATCTACCAATTATCTATCCGAGAGTTTACCTGAAGCTCGGAGTGGCAACGTCGCATGTATGAGTGCTACGTTCCAATTTAGGCAGTTTTGAGATAAGGCTCACTTCTCAAATTAGACAAAATCATATATTTTTAATATTTATTTTTGCGTAGATACGTGCTATGGTTGCGAGAATGTGCATTACAAGTTTTTGTGTTGAAGAAACTTTGATTTGTATCTTGTTTCAGCTTTCTATTAAACAATTTGTTAATAATATGATTTTTAAAGAATAGCACGTAAAACGAATCACAGGATGACCATGATGACACTTGACAGTCATAGATGATAATACACTATGCCCAGTGGGCCAGTTGACTTCGAATTGTGTTATTTGTGGCGAAATAGGGTTTTAACTTTGTTTTGTGATTGCTAATAACAATGAATAAAGGTAAAAAACGTGAGCGCAACGCTAACTTCTCTCGGGAGGAAACAGAAAAAGTTGTCTCTCTCATAGAGAGATACAAACATATTATTGAAAATAAAAAAAGCGATGCAATAACATGGCAGGAAAAGGACAAAGTTTGGAAGGCCGTAGAGGCAAATTTTAACAGTACTGGATCTGGTATATTTCGCGACGCAAAGCACCTGAAACTAAAGTATGAGTCTCTGAAAAGAGATACCCGAAGAAAATCCAGTGTCATCCGTGCGGAGCGCTACAAAACTGGTGGTGGAGTAAATGATGCACCCCCTTTGACACCAATAGAACAGAAGGTAAAGGAAATGATTTTACTGTCTGTCGAAGGGGGTGAGAGTATATATGACTCTGACCAACTGGGTAAGTCTCCACTAAATATTTTTATACACATTTTATTCTAGTTTTCTGCAAGTGTACCTCAATCATCATAATTTATTTCTCCTTTTAGACGTTCCTGCAAAAGTTCCTGCAAGTGAGGAATTGGTGATATGTTCGGAAGGCAACATTGATACAGTCAACTTGGAGGTACCAATGACTGACACCAATACAACAGTCAACTTGGAGGTACCAATGAATGATACCAATACAGCTGACTGTAAGTATAATGTATATCAGAGAATTGTATTTTTTATTATTATTTATGCATGTCATATAAAAAATCAATGTATCATCTCAAGTAAATTTTGTTTACATTTTAGATATAATGGTACCAGAACAGTGCATTGAAGTAAGTCCACCTAAGAAATGGGCAGAGTGGAAACCTGCTTCGCTAAAATCTAAGAAACATCCTGCTTTGTGTAATTATGCTTATAATCCATACTAATATTATAAATGCATGTCTTTCTGCCTATCTGTGTCTGCTACGCTTTAACGGCTCATCTTTTTGACCAATTTTGTTGAAATATACAGAGATAGGTTTTATCCTGAGGCATGGTCTACTTTATATCTGGAAAATATGAATAACTCTCGGATACATATTATGCTTTCTTACAAACATCCTACGAAAAGTTAGAGATGCGTGCCTGGAACTCGAAAAAGAGCTCATTTATAAAGAATTTATTTTGTTTATTTTCCAGCCAAGCCAATAGTCAACTTGGAGGTACCAATGACTGACACCAATACAACAGTCAACTTGGAGGTACCAATGAGTGATACCAATACAGCTGACTGTAAGTATATTGTATATCAGAGAATTGTGTTTTTTATTATTATTTATGCATGTCATATAAAAAATCAATGTATCATCTCAAGTAAATTTTGTTTACATTTTAGATATAATGGTACCAGAACAGTGCATTGAAGTAAGTCCACCTAAGAAATGGGCAGAGTGGAAACCTGCTTCGCTAAAATCTAAGAAACATCCTGCTTTGTGTAATTATGCTTATAATCCATACTAATATTATAAATGCCTGTCTTTCTGCCTATCTGTGTCTGCTACGCTTTAACGGCTCATCTTTTGGACCAATTTTGTTGAAATATACAGGTTTTATCCTGAGGCATGGTCTACTTTATATCTGGAAAATATGAATAACTCTCGGATACATATGCTTTCTTACAAACATCCTTCGAAAAGTTAGAGATGCGTGCCTGGAACTCGAAAAAGAGCTCTTTTATAAAGAATTTATTTTGTTTATTTTCCAGCCAAGCCAAAAGAAAAAAGACCTTTTGATAAACTAGCTGAAGGAAAATTAGAAATAGTTATCTTGCAAAAAAAATTAATTGAAGAAGAATTAGAAGAAAAGTGTTTGAAAAAGCAGATATTGAAAGATGAAATGGAACATAAAAAGGAGTTGCAAAAATTGGAACGGGATGAATTACTTCTAAAAATTGAGATTTTAAAAAGTGAGCTTGAAAATATTGTAAATAAAAAGAAGTTATGAAATAACTAAAATATTTTATTTTATTCCAACTATATTATAATAAATACAAAAAGCCCTACCTTGATATGCCTTTTTTCCTATATACATATTATGTATGTTTATCGTTTTAACAATAAGAATAATCACATTCAAACATTTTTATAAAGCTAATCAACTATATTATAATAAAGACAAAAAGCCCTTCCTTGATATGCCTTTCTTCCTATATACATATTATGTATGTTTATCGTTTTAACAATAAGAATAATCACATTCAAACATTTTTATAAAGCTAATCAACTATATTATAATAAAGACAAAAAGCCCTTCCTTGATATGCCTTTCTTCCTATATACATATTATGTATGTTTATCGTTTTAACAATAAGAATAATCACATTCAAACATTTTTTATAAAGCTAATCAACTATATTATAATAAAAACAAAAAGGCCTTCCTTGATATGCCTTTTTTCCTATATACATATTATGTATGTTTATCGTTTTAACAATAAGAATAATCACATTCAAACATTTTTATAAAGCTAATCAACTATATGATAATAAAGACAAAAGCCCTTCCTTGATATGCCTTTGTTCCTATATACATATTATGTATGTTTATCGTTTTAACAATAAGAATAATCATTAATCACATTCAAACATTTTTATAAAGCTTACTTGGTTATTGAGCTGGGAATCTAACCAACTAAAAAAACACACAGACATACGGACAACAAAGTGATCCTATAAGGGTTCCTTTTTGGTGAAGAACTAACTAACGAAGCCATCTGCATCACCTTTCTTATGCTCTAAGATCTGATATACATAATTAAAAAAAAATATAAAATATATTCCTAATCTATAATAATGAAGAAAAGTATTCTAATATTAAATTACTTCTAGTTACATTAGATCCAGCCTCACTCTCCAATCTACCACCCTGATCATTATCATCTTGGTTTTGTTCATCATTATCATCACTGAAGTGCTCATCACCAGAGATGATGGCGATGTTGTGAAGCACAGCACAAGCCACTATAACAGCTTGAACTCTTGATAAATGCAGTGTAATTTTTTTTGATAACACTGGAAATCTACTTTTCCATACAGCATATGATCTTTCAACAACATTTCTTGTTCGGATTTGCGCCTCGTTATATAAATTTTCTGCTGGGGTGGAGGGATTGTGGAGTGGTGTTAACAAATAATTGGTATTTTCATATCCCCTATCACCCAGTATATAATAATTCGAAAATTCATTATTGATGAGACGCTGCTTTATCCTGGAGTTGTTGAAAATTGTTTGGTCATGACAGGAGCCCGGCCATCTAGCTACAATATCCATAATTTTTAAATTGGGTCCTACTACAGTTTCGACATTCATAGAAAAGTTGCCATGCCTGTTTCTATAATATTCAGCATTTTCTCCACCTGGTGATTTTATGTTGATATGAATACAGTCTATTACACCTATTACCCTAGGGAATCTTGCAATTTGATAAAATCCATGTATGACATGCTCCAAATTTGATGGAATTGTCACAAAAATAGGTCGTAATTTTGCAAGGGCTTCAGACACTTGTGCAACTATTCTTGAAGCCGATGCTTTGCTTACACCGCTCAAATCTCCGGCCGCCCTCAAAAAAGATCCCGTTGCATAGTAGCGCAGCGTAAGCAGTAATCGATTTATTGATGATATAGCTGCGTTTCTGGAATGCAAATAATAATTAATTATTTAGGTACTTCAATCCAGTTATTTTTTTGGTAGGTAAGTACTTAAAATTCTTGCGTAGGTTATAGGATTGTACTCACGAATTTGTTGTTGTTTTTATTTCGTCCTCTATAAAAGATAGCACATAGTTGACTGCTATTTTTTTAGTCGAAACCTTATCCTGAACTCTTCTTCGTCATATCGAGAGAAATGATCAACACGATCCCTAATAACACGACGTTTGCGTGGACGTGTAACGCGCTCTACAAAATCATCAAACTCGTCTTCCAAACTCTCAAAAAGATCCATTTTCCAATTTTCACAATAATAATATTTGCAAACTAAAATACCACAGACCAGAAAATATTGCAACGCTTTCGCAGATTTCCTTGTAAAAAGAGTTGCTACCTGACGGATAAAAAATAACAGCCCTTTGATATAGCTGATAAATTATCTGAGAGTTTACCTGCTAGATTGACTTAACGGACACTTGTGAAACAGAAATTTGAACGCTACCTGTCGGAAATGTTCTGAATAGGCTACCTGTCACTTTATCCGCAAGTGGTGAGACTGGCCCTAAGTCTAATATAATATCTTGTCTGATCTTAAATTAAACTATCAGGGATCTGCCATTGAGGAAGTAGAGTCTACATCTTTTCTAGGTTTCATAGTCGATCGACATTGTAACTGGAAAACCCATGTTGAAAATCTGTGCAGCAAATTGGATAAATTTGTCTATGTCCTCAGACGGCTCTATCAAACTTCTGATATGAAAACAGCCTTAATAGCATACCAAGGATATGTTTCATCGCTATTAAGATATGGGATTATCTTGTGGGGAAATTCGGTATTTGCTTATAAAGTTTTTATAAAACAAAAAGCCTGTCTGAGAGCATTATGTGGATTGCAGCCATTAGATACCTGTAGGCCTTTGTTTAAGAAGCACCATGTTCTTCCCTTGCCTTGTCAATATATCTATGAATTATTATTGCTAGTCAAAAAAAATCCAAGTTATTTTAAGAGTTACAATGAACTGGTTGAGGTTAGATCTCGGAGAGCCCAGAGAAAGAATAAACTAATTGTACCTCCTAAAAGACTGCAGATGTTTGGAAAGAGTACACACTACATGGCAATAACTATGTACAATAAACTTCCTGACAGCTACAAAAGCAGTACTTTTAATATTTTCAAAAGGAAGGCTTATGAGCTGCTTATAAATAAATGTTATTACAAAATTACTGAATTTCTTAGCGATAATCTCAAGTAACTTTTAAATAATATAATATGTAAAGATGATGACGTGAATAACTAAATGGTTTTATAGTGCAATAATTGAGTATCCCCTCTTATATGGAATTTGACATTTGTAATTGTAATTAAGTTCTATTATCATATTATCATTGATTATTTTATATTATTTTCTTTCGGTTTTTAATTGTAATTGTATATGACCTTTTATTAATTTAATTTACTAAATTTCTCTTTTTAATTTTGATGATGTATACCAAATATTCATACACCATTAATTGGTAGAATGTATAAGGCTCCCAAACTGTAACCATGACAACTGTATATCACCTACATTCTCATGAATAAATTATTATTTATTATTATTTATTTATTTATATTTATTTATTTAAATGCCAATACAAACTTTTATTTCCTTCCATACAACTAGATCGACACGGTTTAGTACAACAACCTTTCGATTCTAACGTTAGATGCGAACTGCCCGCAAAACTAGTCTGCTCTTGGCAGCTTCGAACATCATGATTCTCACTCACATTCGTTCACAATTCAATACAGTCGCAAAAGGGATCTGTTTTGATTCCAACGATAAATCGTTGAAGTCCAATCACACGTCCCAAATTTAAAAATCCAAACAATTGAAAATCTTGACATTCGTGAAATTGGTTTATTGTCTGATCCGTAAAAACTCAGAACTCTGTTTTTATATTAAAGCGCTTTACAAGAGTGGATGTGCTCCGCATAAGTAGGTTAATACTAATATGTGGGGCTAAATAGCAGGATGCTTCGTTGCCCGTATCTCTACAGGCGAAGGTCCACTCCTGAACCGATTGTTCTCAGCAGCTTCCCACGTCTCACTTGTTGTCGTTAGTCCTTGGAGTAGGTACTAGCGAGTAGCGACGCTGCGTCTGCCAAAACAAAACTCGGGTACATATGAATATTCAAATCGCTTCGCAAGTAAAGTCATATAAGGAAGTTAATCAATGTCGATACTTCACATGACATGAATATTGTGTCGCAGAAAACGAGAACGTCGTCATCACTACAGCCTACTAACGTCCCACTGCTGGGCACAGGCCTCCACTCTCATAGGAGAGCGGGAATTAGAGCTTAGACCCACCACGCTGCTCCAATGCGGGTTGGCGGGCTTTAACGATTATTATCATGTTAGTGATAATAACCGGGACCGACGGCTTAACGTGCTCTCCGAGGCACGGGGGTGAAACACCGCCAAATTCCAACTGCGGGCTGGCACTGAGAATTTCTTAATTGAAAAACCCAATACCTAACTTTTATGCCCGACCGGGAATCGAACCCAGGACCTCGATGATCCGCAGTCGACTATGCTAACCACTAGACCAACGAGGCAGTCAACGTCGGAGAGAACGTCGTAGTGGGTCGTAAAACGTTAAACGGTTAAAGCTCGGAAGGACGCAACGAGTATCGTTCAGCTCACACGTCGCCTTTTGTGACCGGCACCAGCCTTGCCTTGCATAATACAACACTAGGCTGTTTTGTCCCGCTCTGTTGTCGCTTTTTTTTCGCGCCAATTATTATGGAGATTAAAAGAAACACACTTTCTTGAAAAACTTGTACAGGTGTCCTGTTAGGACTTGTTAGTTCTATCCAAGTATCCACACTATAAGAACTTCTTTTAAATGAAGTCACTAACTCGCTAGTCTTTAAAAAAAGTTCTCTTGAAACCCATATTACTAATTAGGATTACACTTGATGACGGTTCTCAGTCATGAATTCAAGTATCATTCCTACCTTTATGTTGGGTAGGTCGAAGATGAAAGATCTGTTTGTCGTTTAAACCGATAGGCGTATACTGCTGGACAGGGGTCTCATGAGAGTCGCTCTTCTGTGCCGCTTGTGTTCAGCGGCAGCGGAGGGTTTTCAAATGCTGCGTTTTCCGGTGCGGGGTCGCCATTAAAGTACCTCGGGGGTTGGGACCCCAAAGATGGGTTCTCCGAGCTATGTGCCCCACTCGTTGCTACTTTAGTTTCACGATTCTTCAAGCTAACTCTGTTACCCTTGCTCTTTCACGCATCACCTCATGTCTGAGTTGATCTTGTAGACATAAAATAAGTTAACTTTGCAGTGACTAGTTAATATTGATTCTATTAGTAACGCACAAAGGATAGTGGCGCCGTAAATGAGTTCACAGTGTAATAAGTGAACGTTCGCAGAATCGTCGGCCAAACGCTAACAAACAGCCACACGACTCACGAGCCGCTCTGGTCAACTCATCAAGATAAACGCTAACTGCATTGATCCCAATGAGCGTTTTGATGGTAACAGCAGATGAGGTGGGCGGATTTTCTGGCACATTTCCCCTATGCGCTGTTAATATGTTTGATGGTAGCTGATGTCTGCGACTTCGTTCGCGTGGCAGAAGATTTTTAATTCCCACGGCCTATCCTTAATTTTCCGGGATAAAAAATATTGTATGTCACTCTCCAGGTCCTCCACCTGCTAAAATCATGTCGGTCCGTCGTCAAGAAACTCGGCAGTTAATACGTCTTTTTTTCACAATTTTTCGATATTCTTTGGGAGTTTTTAAGTAGATGGATTTGACGAAGACAGGTATCCAAATTGTAATCCATGGTAACATTGACTTAGATGCACGGTAACCTCAAAAGTACAAGTTGTATGACTTATTTTAGCCAAATAAAAGCTTCCGAAAAAAAATATGATAAAGATACTTCGAGTAGGTACCTAATTCTTAATTGATAGTTACACTTTGCAAACAAAATAAGCGAATATAAATAACTAGCTGATGCCCGCGACTTCGTCCGCGTGGATTGAGGTTTTTTTGGTTCCTGCGGGACCTCCTTAGTTTTTCGGGATAAAAAGTAGCCTATGTGCTATTCTAGACTATAATCTATCTCTGTGCCAAATTTCATCCAGATCCGTTCAGCCATCCATACATCCATCCATCCATCCAAACTTTCGCATTTATAATATTTATTTGATTACTTAAATACTTAATTAATTAACTTAACAAATGTTTTCGTGATAGCCGAACCTTACACTGATTGATAACAAAACCGAATTTATCGCTGCTGTTATCACACCAAGGAAGTTCGTGCCGTTGGGCAATTTCCGGGTATTTTCAGAACAGTGACCCCGTCCCCATCCCTATCGCTAGTCAGCTTTAAAAAGTGTTTGCGAAAACGCAGGTGCACTCTCTGATACTTTACTCACATAGCCCGATGGGATGAACAATGCGACACGACCGGAGAGAGATCAAGCGCAGGACCGACGGCTTTACGTGCTCTACGAGGCACGGGGGTGAAACACCGCCAACTTTGTAATTATGGCCTGACCCGGGATTCGAACCCTGGACCTCGTCAGCCGCAGTCGAACATGCTAAGTGCTAACCACTAGGTGACTAGACGAACGAGGCGGTCAAATGGATAATTTGGATAATTGTCATTGCAATCAATCATTCTTCACTTATTGACTTTGGAATTGACTGAACCATAACCGACCTATAGACACCTACTCATGGCCGTTTAACGATAGATACACGTTTTCAAATATTAAATATTATAAATGCGAAAGTTTGGATGTATGGATGGATGTATGGATGGATGTTTGTTACTCAATCACGCGGCACGCCCCAACGGCTGAACGGATCAGGCTGAAATTTGGCACAGACATAGATTATAGTCTGGAATAGCACATAGGCTACTTTTTATCCCGGAAAATTAAGAAGTTCCCGCGGGATCCACAAAACCTCGATCCACGCGTACGAAGTCGCGGGCATTAGCTAGTGGTTATATAAAACTGAACACTGAACAGCCCTGGCTGATGAGAGATGGTGAATTCATAAAATTATTATAAGCGTTTTGGATCTATCTTATGTAGCTAATTAAGTAGGTACTTATCGATTACTAATTACTATTAACAATTTTATGGCGTATATGCAGCTATCAAATGAGATTTGAAGCCTAGAAAGTAAAGAGGATTAATATAGGATGTCGTATTATAGCCAACAATATAAATGGATCATAATATTAAATTTTAGTGTTATGATCCGTTTATATTATAGTCTTCCATAAAACCGATATCATTTAGGTATAGAAAAGCGATTCCGGTATACATTTTGGCGTTGTGGGCGATATAGTCATACCTCGTCGTTAACCAATATAATGCCCACTCGGCGGGCGATGTTGTATGCTATGTGATCAAATGAGGAGATTCGTAAGAGAACTACAGCGTTGGACGACCCCCCACTAATTCCAAATATTTTTTATTCAAGTAGACTTTGACAAGTACTTTTGAATAGTCTAGTGTCTACCACTGGTTCGGAAATCGGAATGCCGTTCCCACCGAGAAGAACCAGCAAGAAATTCGGTGATTGCTCTTTTGAAAAAAATAATTTTCAAATACATCAATACAGTTTAAGTAACCGCAGTTCTAAGCTTTGCTGGAGCTACTCAAATCCATGCTCTTATCTTCAACAGTATAATAATAATCTTTTTTTAGGAGCATGTTTTGAATGCTTTCTTATAATTGTGTAAAAGGCAAGTTTATAATAGGTTATGGAATTTCATATTCATAATCATAACTATCCCGCGCGAATACTCTCTGTTCTCCATACTAATATTATAAATGCGAAAGTGTGTCTGTCTGTCTGTCTGCTACGCTTTCACGGCCCATCTGTTCAACCTATTTTGATTAAATTTGGTACAGGGATAGGTTGTATCCCGGCGAAGGACATAGGCTACTTTTTATCCCGGAAAATTCAAGAGTTCCCGCGGGAATCGAAAAAACTTGGCCCACGCGGACGAAGTCGCGGGAATCATCTAGTGTATGTTATAACTGGTTGTCGTATCGCCCCCCAGGGAGGAGGTGCGCAAGCACGCGGTGCGCTGGAACGCGGAGTTCTCGTTCGTGTGCAAGATGAGCGCCAACGCGAACACGGGCGTGCTCGAGCCGGCGCTCATGAGGGTCTCCGTGCGCAAGGAGTGCAAAGGTAAATAGCGTTGAATGCAAATACCTACGCCTTACTTTTTTTTTCATTATCTAGGCACACACCACCGACCACGACCACAATCACACCTGATGGGAAGTGATGATGCTGCCTAAGATGGGACGCGCTTGCTTAGAAGCTGCCTATTCACTCTTGATTTAATGATACCCGGATTGTAATTGGTGGGAAACACAGTTTTTGGTATAGTGCCCTAGCCATGCGAATAAAGAATGAAGACGCAAAGCTTTAATACTTTACAATAACGTGCACTGATGATTGACTACGGTGTTAGTATCATATTCATTTTATCTTCTTATCTAATTAATTTATTATCTATTATTTGACAGTGCCCTTATTAAAATTTGTGCGTCTCTGAAAACCACGCATTTCCGGGCAAATCTATTCTGGTGCTGGTATAATACGGTTTATAAGGACCATATCAAGAATTTCAAAATATCGGAGATAATAGGTATATTTAGATAAGGGCATGTAGAAGCATTAACAAATTACATTTCTTTATTTTCTTCCATTGTTGGTCCTACATGAATCAGGGACGAAATCTTGAAAGTAGGTTTCTTAGATATGATATTATTGCGATATTGTACTTTTCCACTTCCCAGTAAATTCAAAAGTTGGCACCCATTTCAACTCGGAAAAGGAAGCAAAAGAAATATCCAACCTATACAGTAACTACAGTTACAGTATTGTAGATATGCTCGAAGCAAAGCATCGATGCCATTCAATGCAATAGAACCACGAGATAATATACATATATACAGAATTATTGAACTAGTTGAGAATTGAGACCAGTTTTGCAAATCGCTTCGATATTTGTCTCAATTGAAAAGCTCCTCGACTGACTCTTTTGCTACGTTAGTTTTTATAATTGCATTCGAAAGTTTTCACCCCCCATATCGAAACTGCTCTTACTGCGACCTGCGCGTTGTACAGCTGTTAGCGAGCTGAAATATTTTTAATGGTTTGGAAAAACCCACGTTCATCAGATTTTTTTCCAGGTTGTCTTTATTTTAAGCTATTGCATAGCTTCTATCGCGGGCCTTGAGCGTGGACACCGAATCCAGAAATTCCGTAACGAAAAAAAACCTAACACTTTGGTTGCTATGACTACTTGTGTTGTTGACTTCAAGTTGTTGAAATATAAAGGCGAAATATTTTTATGAAAAGATGATTTTGGTTGCTATGACTAATTGTGTTGTTGACTTCAAGTTGTTGAAAATATAAAGGCGAAATAATTTTAAAGAATTATGTTTTCAATAGTCCGGGTGTCCAAGGGGAATCAAAAAACCTTTTGTTTCAACCAAAAAAAGTCAATAACACAAGTAGTCATAGCAACCAAAATCATCTTTTCATAAAAATATTTCGCCTTTATATTTTCAACAACTTGAAGTCAACAACACAAGTAGACATAGCAAGTTGATAAAAAATGCTATGCAATAGCTTTACCGCGGCAGTCTCCGAGTGCCACACGTCTTTTTTTATATCAGTTTGATTAATGTTTTATTGACAATATTCCAAAGCTATATCGTAAGTCAAGCTGAACTGATGTTTGCAATGCCCTGATAGGCCCTCGAGAGTCGAGCTTATATAATTATAAGACATAAATACATAATAAAACTATCATTTATACATGAAAGCCAATGTATTTATAATAAAATATAAAATACCCATTTTTATGGGTGAATTATGGAAAGGTTTGCCGTATTAGTGTATTACTAGACGTCGTATATTTTTGTAATTAATTAGCATTTGACCTCTTAGTACTTATAGATAATTCAATCCACGAAGACACGCCCCACTATTTTCCGTCTCATTAGGAAAGTTTCTCTACATACAAAGTCGTGTGTTTTATGGTCGTTAAGTACAATACGTTTCTATCTATCTAAACTTCTAAACTAATATTATAAGGAGGAAAAATTTGTTTGTTTGATTGTCTCAAAAACTACTCAACCGATTTTAAAAATTCTTTCACCTATAGAAAGCTAATTAATCAGCGAGTAACATAGGCTACATTTTATTTTAAAATAAATTAGAGATTCCTTCGAAAATTGCAATAATGTGAATTAAGTCGGAATAATTCACCTATAATTTAACTTTTCACATTAAACCTCTATTCGTCTATAATTCAGACTGTCTTTTATGTCATATTTGTCAAGACAAACATAATAAATAGGTACAAGAAAACTTACCTACATTTTTTTAAAGATTTTAATATCTAACTGCTGTAGACAGACTGCGAAAAGCATAAAAGACCAAGGTCTCAACTTTTTAAACATAGTTCCCAGGCGAGGGCAGTGAAAATACGTCGTATTGGAGAATCTTCATTTGAAAATGAAAATCGTCTTGCAAGTCAGAGAGAATACGTGTCGCAATCGCGTGCCGCCTGGGGATTAAAAACGGATACGGACGGTGCTTATAATATAATAGAAATGATGTAACATTAACAATGTAAACCTCATCTGTAAATTGTTTACTTTCTTTTTTTTTCACGACAAAATAACAAATCTGAATTGCACCCGTGCGAAGCCAGGGCGGACCGCTAGTTACTTGATATTTTTACATTCAAAGGTGAATTACGCGCTAAAAGGTGGCATCATCACAATAAATAAGAGTGGGGGTGTGTGGTGGATCGTGGATTTAATCAAATAAATAAATATTATAAATGCGAAAGTTTGGCTGGATGGATGTATGGATGGATGTTTGTTACTCAATCACGCCCCAACGGCTGAACGGATCAGGCTGGAATTTGGCACAGAGATAGATTGTAGTCTGGAATAGCACATAGGCTACTTTTTATCCCGGAAAATTAAGAAGTTCCCGCGGGAACAAAAAAACCTCAAACCACGCAGACGAAGTCACGGGCATTCACTAGTTATCAATAAATATAAGTACCTGTAATTGTTTGTAGCATAACTTACGAATTGTACATTATTTTCATTTTGTAACATTATTCTTTTTATGAAAAGAGCAACTGCTGAGTTTCTTGCCGGCTCTTCTCAGTAGAAATCTTTTCAAACCGATGGTAGTGTCTTGACTTCTCACAAGTGACACAAATTGCCCTACGTGTATAATAAGTAAATCATTTTTTAAATTTCATTATATATATTTGTGTGCACCAGGCGGAAGGTCATACCAGAAGCTGGGCTTCTGCGACGTGAACCTGGCGGAGCTGGCGGGCGCGGGCGAGACGACGCGGCGCTGCCTGCTGGAGGGCTACGACCCGCGCCGCCGCCAAGACAACTCCGTGCTGAGGATACGCATCAAGATGAACATGATCTCCGGCGACCCGCTCTTCAAAGTGTGAGTCGCCTCACGTACTTGACACCTGTATTCTGATGTCTTCATTCGCCAAGGACACCACAACAAAAACGACCTAAAGGAAGACCCTGAAAAGATGGATACTTAGTGTGTGGAAGAAGATCTGCAGAGATTTGAAAAGCTCCCTTAATGGAAGGAGGCAAAGGATAGAGCCGGATGGAGAAAAATTGTATAGGAGACTCGCAAAGCGTTGTAGTGTAGCGCCGAAGGAAGTAGGTAAAATTAATTCAGGCAAGGTTTTCGTAAGCGGTATCACTCTGATTTTTTAAGCGATCCTTTCCGCTGAGTTCCTCACGCCAACAACTCGAACTCACTCCAGATTCCAGAAGCGTAGCAGGCCACCCAGATTATCGATTACTAAACGATACGATTAATTACCGGAATTGGGGTAGGGATTCTCGGCAGCGTGCGTGTGTGTTTCATTCTCCAGGGTTGGCAGAGGGGGCTGTCGATGATTCCTGTAATGAAACTGTATTTGTTATAACTGAGCTGCCTCGCTTCTGAGTTTACTTCCGTCCGTAGAAATTTGATGTTGGCTTGCTTATGGGAATGACTTGCAGGTCTGTCTGCAGTCCGTGGGATTCCCCCATTAGGAATAATCCTTGATTGTTATTTAATGGAACCATTATTCCTACGTTTTCTTTGCTTTATATTTCATTCTCGCAAAATTCTCTTGTAAAAGTTTTAGTAGACGCATGCTACAATCATAAATAACTTGTTACAACCAAAGGACCCGCAATTTATTTGTTCATTTTACGTATTTCAGTCCAGAAAGAAAGCAAGACGCAGCTGAAAAGACTGGCGGAGACAGCGGGTCGGAGAGCGCGGCGGCGGCCGACGACGACTGCGCCTCCTCCACGGCCAGCTCCGGCTTCGGCTCGCTCACTAAGAAGAAGAACTATGGTAACTTATAATTTATGGCAAAAGTTTTCCAGCTAACATTTAAGACGACATGGAATTGAAAATAATACATTGTGATGCTTTACAATGTACTGACACTAGTCGCTCAGTAAAATTAGTATTTTTAACTTCTCTCTCTTCTATTGCTTTTCTAAGATATTTACACTCGGACTCAATGACTTTTGAATTTCGAATTCCCCATGGCCAGTGTGGTTTTGCACTCACGGTCAAAGCTTTATATCGTGCATTGCGTCAAATGACTTGACCGTCCCGTTCCCGTTCCCAGCGCGTGTTGAAGACGTCTGTAAAGCTAGAAAGGTTAAGTCGGCAGACTCACTCGTTTCATATCTCAAAATTTAGTGCTCATTTAGTGCTAATTTAGTGCTGATAACAGATATTTGGTGCTGTGATAGGTGGACTAAAAATGAGAACACTGCTAACTTTTAATTAAGCTAGCAGTGTACTATTCGTGACCGCGCTATGATACAGTTGGAGCGAGAGGCACATCAGCTAATAATTTAGTGCTCAATTAGTGCTGCCTGTACAAGCAAACAGATTTTTGGAAAAAAAATTTTTTCAGTGTTTAAGTATAGATTACTGCTGACTTAACGAGACGACTCACGAGCAAACATAGAGCTAAAATATGACTTTAAAATCGGTATTGGTGAAATTGAAAAGGGTTACTAATTAGTGCTCAATTAGTGCTGCCAGTACAGCAAAAGATTAAAAAAAAAATTTTTTTTCTCAAATCAACTTTGAGAAAAAAATGTTTTATTAAAATATATAATTTTTTTTTATCTCAAAATTTAGTGCTCATTTAGTGCTAATTAAGTGCTGATAACAGATATTTGGTGCTGTGATAGGTGGACTAAAAATGAGAACACTGCTAACTTTTAATTAAGCTAGCAGTGTACTATTCGTGACCGCGCTATGATACAGTTGGAGCGAGAGGCACATCAGCTAATAATTTAGTGCTCAATTAGTGCTGCCTGTACAAGCAAACAGATTTTTCGAAAACATTTTTTTTTCAGTTTTTAACTATAGATTACTGCTGACTTGACGACACGAGCAATCATAGAGCTAAAAGAAGACTTTAAAATCGGTATTGGTGAAATTGAAAAGAGTTGCTAATTAGTGCTTAATTAGTGCTGCCAGTAGGTACAGCAAAAGATTAAAAAAAAAGAAAAAAACTCAAATCAACTTAAAGAAAAACAATTTTTTTTTTAAATACATTTTTTTTATCTCAAAATTTAGTGCTCATTTAGTGCTAATTTAGTGCTGATAACAGATATTTGGTGCTGTGATAGGTGGACTAAAAATGAGTAACACTGCTAACTTTTAATTAAGCTAGCAGTGTACTATTCGTGACCGCGCAATGATACAGTTGGAGCGAGAGGCACATCAGCTAATAATTTAGTGCTCAATTAGTGCTGCCTGTAAAAGCAAACAGATTTTTCGAAATAATTTTTTTTCAGTTTTTAACTATAGATTACTGCTGACTTAACGACACGAGCAATCATAGAGCTAAAAGATGACTTTAAAATCGGTATTGGTGAAATTGAAAAGGGTTACTAATTAGTGCTCAATTAGTGCTGCCAGTACAGCAAAAGATTTAAAAAAAAAATTTTTTTCTCAAATCAACTTTGAGAAAAAAATGTTTTATTAAAATATATAATTTTTTTTTATCTCAAAATTTAGTGCTCATTTAGTGTTAATATAGTGCTGATAACAGATATTTGATGCTGTGATAGGTGGACTAAAAATGAGAACACTGCTAACTTTTAATTAAGCTAGCAGTGTACTATTCGTGACCGCGCTATGATACAGTTGGAGCGAGAGGCACATCAGCTAATAATTTAGTGCTCAATTAGTGCTGCCTGTAAAAGCAAACAGATTTTTCGAAATAATTTTTTTTCAGTTTTTAACTATAGATTACTGCTGACTTAACGACACGAGCAATCATAGAGCTAAAAGATGACTTTAAAATCGGTATTGGTGAAATTGAAAAGGGTTACTAATTAGTGCTCAATTAGTGCTGCCAGTACAGCAAAAGATTTAAAAAAAAATGTTTTTTCTCAAATCAACTTTGAGAAAAAAATGTTTTATTAAAATATATAATTTTTTTTTATCTCAAAATTTAGTGCTCATTTAGTGTTAATATAGTGCTGATAACAGATATTTGATGCTGTGATAGGTGGACTAAAAATGAGAACACTGCTAACTTTTAATTAAGCTAGCAGTGTACTATTCGTGACCGCGCTATGATACAGTTGGAGCGAGAGGCAAATCAGCTAATAATTTAGTGCTCAATTAGTGCTGCCTGTACAAGTAAACAGATTTTTCGAAATATTTTTTTTTCAGTTTTTAACGATTACTTCTGACTTAACGACACGAGCAATCATAGAGCTAAAAGATGACTTTAAAATCGGTATTGGTAAAATTGAAAAGGGTTACTAATAAGTGCTCAATTAGTGCTGCCAGTACAGCAAAGATTTAAAAAACAATTTTTTTTTTCCCCAAATCAACTTTGAGAAAAAACAATTTTTTTTTAATATAATTTTTTTTTTATCTCAAAATTTAGTGCTAATTTAGTGTTAATTTAGTGCTGATAACAGATATTTGTTGCTGTGATAGGTGGACTAAAAATGAGAACACTGCTAACTTTTAATTAAGCCAGCAGTGTACAATTCGTGACCACGTTATGATACAGTTGGAGCGAGAGGCAAATCAGCTAATAATTTAGTGCTCAATTAGTGCTGTCGTTGTAGCAAAGGATTTTGAATTTTTTTTTTTTTTCAAAACAACTACTGCTAATATGATAATGATGATAATTTAGTGCTCAATTAGTGCTGCCTTGTACAGGCAGCACTAATTGAGCACTAAATTATTAGCTGATGTGCCTCTCGCTCCAACTGTATCATTGCGCGGTCACGAATAGTACACTGCCAGGTTAATTAAAAGTTAGCAGTGTTACTCGTTTTTAGTCCACCTATCACAGCACCAAATATCGGTTATCAGCACTAAATAAGCACTAGATTTTGAGATTAAAAAAATTATATTAAAAAAAAAAAAATTTTTTTATAAATCTTTTGCTGTACTGGCAGCACTAATTGAGCACTAATTAGTAACCCTTTTCAATTTCACCAATACCGATTTTAAAGTCATCTTTTAGCTCTATGATTGCTCGTGTCGTTAAGTCAGCAGTAATCTATAGTCAAAAACTGAAAAAAAATTATTTCGAAAAATCTGTTTGCTCAATTAGTGCTGCCTTGTACAGGCAGCACTAATTGAGCACTAAATTATTAGCTGATGTGCCTCTCGCTCCAACTGTATCATTGCGCGGTCACGAATAGTACACTGCTAGGTTAATTAAAAGTTAGCAGTGTTACTCATTTTTAGTCCACCTATCACAGCACCAAATATCGGTTATCAGCACTAAATTAGCACTAAATAAGCACTAGATTTTGAGATTAAAAAAATTATATTTAAAAAAAAAAATTTTTTTTTTTTATAAATCTTTTGCTGTACTGGCTGCACTAATTAGTAACTCTTTTCAATTTCACCAATACCGATTTTAAAGTCATATTTTAGCTCTATGTTTGCTCGTGAGTCGTCTCGTTAAGTCAGCAGTAATCTATACTTAAACACTGAAAAAAAAATTTTTTCGAAAAATCTGTTTGCTTGTACAGGCAGCACTAATTGAGCACTAAATTATTAGCTGATGTGCCTCTCGCTCCAACTGTATCATAGCGCGGTCACGAATAGTACACTGCTAGCTTAATTAAAAGTTAGCAGTGTTCTCATTTTTAGTCCACCTATCACAGCACCAAATATCTGTTATCAGCTATTTGGTGCTGTGATAGGTGGTGGTGGTGGTGCTGTGATAGGTGCTAAATTAACACTAAATGAGCACTAGATTTTGAGATTAAAAAAATTATAAGTATTTAAAAAAAAAAAAAATTTTTTTATAAATCTTTTGCTGTACTGGCAGCACTAATTGAGCACTAATTAGTAACCCTTTTCAATTTCACCAATACCGATTTTAAAGTCATCTTTTAGCTCTATGATTGCTCGTGTCGTTAAGTCAGCAGTAATCTATAGTCAAAAACTGAAAAAAAATTATTTCGAAAAATCTGTTTGCTCAATTAGTGCTGCCTTGTACAGGCAGCACTAATTGAGCACTAAATTATTAGCTGATGTGCCTCTCGCTCCAACTGTATCATTGCGCGGTCACGAATAGTACACTGCTAGGTTAATTAAAAGTTAGCAGTGTTACTCATTTTTAGTCCACCTATCACAGCACCAAATATCGGTTATCAGCACTAAATTAGCACTAAATAAGCACTAAATTTTGAGATTAAAAAATTATATTAAAAAAAAAAATCTCAAAGGAGGTTGGCGAGCTCCCATATAGTATTTGACCCAAACTTGAGGTTCACGTTCACGCGTCAAACTTCTCATACTTTTTATGCTAAACCAGACTAACAAAAAAGTTTATGAAAGTCAATCAAATAAAGTTGCGAGAAAAAAGATATTCGTAGTAATAGTTAAAAGTGAGGTTAGATTTCTATTTCATGGTTTTTAACCCAGATGACCATTTAATAGCTTTGAAAAATCTATCAGGCACTGCAGATTAACATTATCTGACTATGTACCAAATAGTCATACGCTTTCCTACCTACATAAAAACAAGTTACCTACCTGCTGGGTACATTAAACTTATATAATTCATAACGCGGCTAGTAGGTAGGTATATTATGACATACAAATTGATGGTTGTTATAGTATTCTTATTGTTTGAAAAGGGGGGTTAACCCTAACGCTCTTATGCATCGCTAATTTGGGCGATAGTCGCATTTACAACGCGCGACAGAAGCAATTCAATAGCGATACAATCGCGTCGCGAAGTATCGTAGTATATTTTGCTAACGCGTGAGCATTTCAGGTGACATCGGGTAAAAGAAGAGCGAGGGGTGCCGGCAGGTAATACAGCGCGGGACTGTATCGATAATGCATCGCGTTTGAATTAAATTAACGTTTTTAATTAATTACAATTACGTATTCATTAATTAACTAGCGGTCCGCCCCGGCTTCGCACGGGTAGCACTTGATCAAAATAGTCCATATCCAATGGTCAGTCGGCACTGAGACGAACAACTCCACCATACGTTCTGAAATTTTGTTCAGCAAACCGTTGTGAATGTTTGGCACTTGAGTCTCCAATATGACGTATTTTCGCTGCGATCGCCTGGGAACAATGTTTAGAACTAACAACTAAGTTGAGACCTTGATCTTTGAGGCTTTTCGCAGTCTGTCTACAGCAGTTAGATATTAAATCATTTAAAAAAAATTTTGGTAAGTTTTCTTGTATTTATTATGTTTGTCTTGACAAATATGAAATAAAAGTGTCTTGACAAATATGACATAAAAGACAGTCTGAATTAATAGATGTATAGAGGTTTAACGTAAAAAGTTAAATTAGGTGAATTTTTCCGACTTAATTCACATTATTGCAATTTTCGAAGGGATCTCTAATTTATATTAAAATAAAATGTAGCCTATGTTACTCGCTGATAAAGTAGCTTTCTATAGGTGAAAGAATTTTTAAAATCGGTTGAGTAGTTTTTGAGTTTATCCATTACAAACAAACAAATCTTTCCTTTTTTATAATATTAGTTTAGAAGTTTAGATTAATATCGCATACTGTATACGCTGACACCCTGTCTATATCTCTTTCTCTGTCTACGTACTCCCGCTATTGCATTGACCGAATGACACCAACGATTAAAAAAGTTATTTATGAATATTTTCATTGTGATGATTAAACTATAGTTAGCAAAATTATTGTGAGTAGTGTAGGTACCCGACTAAAACCTATAAAAGCGGGCAGGAACGTGTATAAAAAGCGCTCTCTGTATTACCGCGTGGTCATTCTTTTGTCACCTTCCGAGCTGTAAACTGCGTTATTGTGAAACTCTTAATGAGTCATAATTGTGTTCAGATTTAAGTGTGTTCCTTTTTGATTATTTTAATTGTGATATGTTAAAATCATTAAGTAGAATAAATTGTGGTTTGTTATATTTGCTTAGTTTCACTTTACTCCACTTCTGTTTCCTAAATTCAGAAGTGGGATAAAGGACCGCTAAATAGGCCCACATACGAGATGAACCAAAAAGGAACATACCCAAATTTAAAGTGCTTAAAGTTGATCACGTGACCGATCAAGATATCTCTCGAAGGGTGACTCGCGTAATGTGCAGTGTTTATTTGTGTGCTAAAGTTGTGTTTTGTTTTCATGTGATTGTTATCGCTGGCTCGCGGAGCGTGGCCGAGCTGTGGTGTTGCACAGCTCGTGTGCTTCAGGCGCGTCACGAGTGCGCTTGGGTGTGCAACTGTGCATGCCACGTGGGCGCTCTGGGCAGCGTTCACGAGGGCGATTCAGTCTGCGCGACACGCTGTCGTGCCGTGCCTCGAGGCCGCGGTGCTGCGCGCTTTCCTGTGTTACGCCTAGCATTTGCCTGGAATGGTGGTGAGGTGATGACACCATCGAGCCTCTGGTGATATGACGTAATATGCGACATCGGTAAGACCGTTTAATTTATTTGCTAAAGGATGTAATACCCACCAAGCGTAGTCACAAAGTAAATGAATTCATGTTACTGAATTGACTGTTAATTGTGTTAAGAAAAGGTTTAGACCGCAATTGTATTTACGCGATTTCCATTTTATGATAATTTCCCACTAAATTAGAAAGCTGTGTTGGCTTAGTGGTTGTTATTGGCATAACGCATACATTTGAGTCCCTAAACCGCCCTGAATGCTAGTTTGTGAACAGTATAAAGTGTCTAGCAGAAACATCTTATTCAAAAGTAGAACCTTTGTGGGTACCGACCGGATACAAAAATATTTTTGTGAAAAAGAGGTGATTCATACCCTTAGTTTGAATACGTAACTTGAAACCTCTAAGTTGCTGAGTTTTGAGTAATAAAGTAACGTTTTGCTAAAAGCTGAAACATGCTGTACGGATAAATTGTTTTTGCGTAACTTAGTTTTTTGTTTTTAAAATGAGGGTTGTTATTTAAAATTCATAAAGTTTCATACGTAAAGATAGCTAAAAGCCAACATCTGGGAATTTAATTGAATTACGATACGTAAAAATTGTTACCTACCTACTTTACGATTTCATTGTTTTATTTAACATGACTTGTTACATAGAAAAAGTGTCTCAAAGTAAGTTGGTTGTGTGTTCCTGAGATATCAATGCGTTTTTGAATAGTTAAACGTGAATACATTTTGCGAATACCTTCTCGATTTTAATAAAAATTGTTGAGGTCAGGTATGGACGAGCAAATATATTTATAGTTCTGATAAACGTTAAAATTAACTTGAGTTTTACAGGTTATTTTCTTTAATATTACCGAACCAGGTTACGTAATTTGGATGACAGGAATGTTGCATTCTATTTTGATTAGAGAAGTTGTTTTTCTGCTCTCATGGATAGAAAGTTTGTTTTCGTTTTACCTGCGGTCAAGTTTTGGGTGGATCGATTACGAGTCTACATACCTACCTGTCCTGATAATATGAAACCGTTACGGGGTTTCTGTGAAGTTAAATTGCTCGTTAAGTTTAATTTTCTGTGTGTTCTATGTTAATTTCGTCTTCGGCGCTCACCACGTGTGAGGCGTTCTGGTCGCGCGCCCGCATGCCGCGTGTGTGAAGCGCGTCACTGCGCGTCTGCTGGTCGCGCAGGGCTGTGCGCTTGTCTAGTGTGCGTTGCTGCGCACTCGCCTGCCGCGCTTAAGGCGTGACACTGAGTGTCCACTGGTTGCGCAGGGATGCGCGCCCACCTGGTGCGCTATGCTGCTCGCTCCTGGTTGCGCATGGCTGTGCGCTCGCCTGGGGTGCGATGCTGCGCGCTCGCATGCCACGCTGTGAGGCGTGACACTGCGCGTCTACTGGTCGCGCAGGGCTGCGTGCTTGTATAGTGCGCGAGGCTGCTCGTTAGCCTACTCGATATGGTTGAACATAACTGGTATGAGTAAACTTTCTTCATTTTCTGTGTTCATCGATGATGATGTTTGATGTTTTGAATGTTCAAAGTTGTTTCGACATGGTACAACTGTGAGTTTGTACTATGGTTGAGCGACCTTTAGTGAGGGCTCTACCAGCTCTACCGACTCTTGTTGCTCTATGAGCTCTACTGACTCTTTGTGCTCTACCAGCTCTACCGACTCTTGTTGCTCTATGAGCTCAACTGACTCGTTATGCTCTACCAGCTCTACTGTCTCTTGTTTCTCTACGAGTTCTACTGTGTCTTGGTACTCTACCAGCGCTACTGTATCTAGGAGCTCTACCAGCTCTATTGAGAGCTCCACAGGTTCTGTGAGTTCTATCGGCTTTGTATGTATGAGCTCTGCTGAAGCAGTCAAATAATTTTGTTGGTACCTGTGCTGGTACTGGTAACTGTGGTAATGAACTTTTAAGTCAGAGAGCTTGTGAAGGTAATTGACTATGCGTTGACTACCTGCTATGTATGGATAGCCACGATGATCACGTCGTTTCGTGATAACGATTTGGTTTTAATTTCTGTTACATGTTTGGCGCCATGGAGTGGTGCCTTGGATCGGGGCCCTGGAGGTGTGCCCTGGAGTGGTGCCTTGGAGCGGGGTCCTGGAGCGGTGCCTTGGAGTGGTACCTCGAAGTCGTGCTTCGGACTACGCGGCACGTTCTTCGGTGACAGACACTTTCAACTTAATTTGCATAAACATTGCCTATGGCTCTGCTTGCTGTCATCCAATTTAGTTACATGCTTTCTCTAGTAAAGTTAGGTTAGTCGTAAATCAGACGTTAGGTCAGTTGTTAGGTCAAACGTTAGGCTACTTATTAGTTCAGTTGTTAGGTCAAAATGTAAGCTTACATGTTAGGTTAGGTTACTTTAGGCTCTGTTAGGCTAGTGGATGACAGCGGACAGCGTTGTATGTAGTGGGCAGATTGAGAAGAAGGTTATGTCGGCAGGCTTTGTCCTGGGAAGTCGCGTTCTCTGAATGCGCATCAGGCTGTGTCCTGGCAGGTTTTGTCCTGGGAAGTCGCGTTCTCTGAATGCGCATCAGGCTGTGTCCTGGCAGGCTTTGTCCTGGGAAGTCGCGTTCTCTGAATGCGCATCAGGCTGTGTCCTGGCAGGTTTTGTCCTGGGAAGTCGCGTTCTCTGAATGCGCATCAGGCTGTGTCCTGGCAGGCTTTGTCCTGGGAAGTCGCGTTCTCTGAATGCGCATCAGGCTCTGTCCTGGCACGTTTTTAACGTGGTGTGTGTGTGAACTTGCAAGTTCTGGTTCTGATGACAGTAACTGTGACGATGCGGGTGATTCTCTGGGTGGCCTCACTAGTCCAGGAGACGCCGCCAGAAGGGGAGCTAATGAAGATGGCATACGCACACCAGCCCTTCCGGCAAACGCTTCTGATGAAACTGTTTTCGGTGCAGCCGAGGGCGGCGCACAATCAGGATAGGCCGAGTTAGCAAAATTATTGTGAGTAGTGTAGGTACCCGACTAAAACCTATAAAAGCGGGCAGGAACGTGTATAAAAAGCGCTCTCTGTATTACCGCGTGGTCATTCTTTTGTCACCTTCCGAGCTGTAAACTGCGTTATTGTGAAACTCTTAATGAGTCATAATTGTGTTCAGATTTAAGTGTGTTCCTTTTTGATTATTTTAATTGTGATATGTTAAAATCATTAAGTAGAATAAATTGTGGTTTGTTATATTTGCTTAGTTTCACTTTACTCCACTTCTGTTTCCTAAATCTATTAATAACATAATATGTATACCTACATTATAAAGTTAGACTGATATTATTTTGTGAAGACTGCTAATTATATACCTAACTGGTTTTGTTGTTATATATGAGTAGGTACTTACTATAACTAAACTAAGACTAAAACCAAAAATAAATGTGTATTAACTCTAATGAGAACGGTATAAATTATTATAGGTAAACTATAAAACCCTTTTTATTTCAATCCTACCTACGAAGATAAGCAACATTATAATAATAATTGTCCTAACAGAGAGTTGGATTGAAGTACAAATATGTATGTAAAAAAGTTTTTTGTAACAAATAAAATACACTTAGTTTCTTTAAATGCTAACTCGAGTTGTGAAACTCGAATTCAATTTAGAGTTACCTGAACTTCAACTCGAGTTAACGTGTTTTTTCCGAGTTGGCACATCTCTACCACGGTCCACGAATGACATTTGATTGAGTTGACAGTAATTGACATTTGACACGTTAGTTTCTACTTTTATACTCTGGTATCTATACTCCGTATTGCCATTAGAACGACTTTTTTATTGTTTCGTAATTATTTTTATTTTTGATCCCCATCTTCTAAAAATTTGGTGTTTACACAGAAAAATACATTGAAATATATTAAAAAATATTAAATGATTTCTGAATCTGAATGGTTTTTAAATTAGCTGGGTCAGACTTCGCCGATCTCCTTTGATTTGAGAAAAAAAAATTTTTTTTATAAATCTTTTGCTGTACTGGCAGCACTAATTAGTAACTCTTTTCAATTTCACCAATACCGATTTTAAAGTCATATTTTAGCTCTATGTTTGCTCGTGAGTCGTCTCGTTAAGTCAGCAGTAATCTATACTTGAACACTGAAAAATTTTTTTTTCCAAAAATCTGTTTGCTTGTACAGGCAGCACTAATTGAGCACTAAATTATTAGCTGATGTGCCTCTCGCTCCAACTGTATCATAGCGCGGTCACGAATAGTACACTGCTAGCTTAATTAAAAGTTAGCAGTGTTCTCATTTTTAGTCCACCTATCACAGCACCAAATATCTGTTATCAGCACTAAATTAGCACTAAATGAGCACTAAATTCTGAGATATAAAACGAGTGATTCTGCCGACTTAACCTTTCTAGCTTTACAGACGTGTGTTGAAGTTATTCTAAAAGAGCAACCATTGAGTTTCTTGCTCGTTCTTCTAGGTAGGAACGGCATTCCGAACCAGTGGTAGATTCTCGCGCCTATTCAAAAACACTAATCAAAAGTCTACTTGTAAGTATAAAAAATAAGTGATTTTTTTCATTTGCCAGAGGGCGTGACGCCGGCGCTGTCGTCGCTGCCGTCGTGCGAGCTGCCGTCGCCCGACTCGGAGGAGGCGCCGCCGCTGCCGCCGCCCGCCGCGCCGCCCGCCACCACGATACCCGTCACGCTGCACGACAACCCCGGTAAATATAAGATAGAAGCAGGCGTTACTTTGCTGTAATCTATGTGGTACAGCGTGCATCCCGCAACTATAGCCCGCGATATTCACCACACCACAGAAATTCCCCGAACTACCCTCAACGTACGTTTCACTCCGATACCGGAGCATCTTCAGGAGATGTTTACTTGACAATGCACGATTGTGAAGTGACGATCGTAAAAAAGGTATAAAAGCCGGAATTATCGACACGGTCGTCACTTCCTTAATTATTTCTTCCTTCATTAACCCCGGTATACACATATTACTCCTTCATCGTCTACACTCTACAGCCTGGTTCAGTTCACGGCTCGACTGAGGTCTTGTACAGTGTGTGCTCGACCGATGCAATAGGATCTTCCTCCGCGCCTGATTTGGTAAGATAAGTATTTTATTCGGGCTCCGTCTTTTTACGTCGTAGATATAATAGCGCCATCTACATATCTAGTGTGTCCCTTCAGCCTCTTCGCTTGTGGCGCTCTACGCAGTACGCACACATGCCAATAGATGGCTACTGGTAGCACACGAAATACGAAGAACCTGTATCGCGATTGCGAAGTTCTTTCCGAATTAATTTGTAAAGTTCTTCCGAAGATAAACGGCTCGACCAGCGGCCCCGTGTTCCTGGTGTGGAAGACATATCTTCCTATTGTAACGGTCTCACCATATTATCACCCCTCCAAATATATTAAATATATTAAATTATTATTATTAGATGTGATGTAATGATCTCTTATATATAATCTTTATTATGATATCTATTCATAACATATATATATATCATTAATATTACCCTGAAACTCTGAGTCTTTGAATCTTGAATATCTACTCCTATGTAACTTAAGATCCGCAGCCACTAATTTTCCGTGCTTAACCGCAATAATAAAAAAGTAAACCATAGTAAACATTTACTCGGACCCTACGATACAGGTCACCTCCTAGTTTAGGGTCCACCGGTAAAAGTTTATGAAACGTACAAGCAAGTATAATATACCTACACCTAGTTACATACTTATTATCATCATTAGTAATCTGTAATTGTAATTAATGCTTTTGTGTACTTGTACCAATGCTTTTGAGTAATAAACGATATTTCTATTTCTATTTCTATTTCCCTCCCGTACAAGCTGCACGCCATTTACTTCTTGGTAAGCTGCAACCAGTGCGTGGTTGCCATTCTAGAACCTCACGGACCGACCTCTCCACAGTCCTACCAACTTATCTAGCCCGGTGGCCATAATTGGAACTAATTTTTGTTTGTTTAGTATTTGTTTTGGTTTTGTTTTATTTTTAATATTTATTAGCAACACTCAGCGACCCCGTCTCCGGATCACATAAGTTTGTGGGAATAAACGACGGCTCAGCTCCACATTACTTTAACTAAGAGGAATTTTCGTTCAGATTTTATCAGAGCAAGTTTATTTAATTCTTTATGAGTATGGTTCGTGTTCCAGGGTTGATGGTGTCGAGCCAGAGCACAGTCCCAACGGTGGGCGTGGGCGTGACGGTGGGCGGCGGCTGCGCGGCGTGCCAGCAGCACACGCACTCGCGAAACTCTTCCAACACCTCCGGCGATATGAGCAGCAAAGTGAGTGCTGCATCAAAATGCTATATGTTATTACATAATTATTTATTTATTTAACGGCATAAAAAATACACATGGGCATTCTTATGGACTAAGAATGCAGGTACAGGCTAAATTTTCCTTTACAAACATTTTAAAGTAATGTCCATCTGTCTGTCAGAGTCATAAAGCTTCTGAATTAATGATTATAAATACTTCAAACTCAAATATGACTTGAGTACAAAAATATTTTTTATCCCACCATCTCGGAAAGAGTATTTTTAATCTTCGATATCTGAATGCAAAAGCCGTTATTATCCTCTTGAGGATAAAGTAAATTGAATTTAGAACATCGTGTGCACGTTAGTAAATATCACTCGTCTATGAAGTTTGTGAATTCAAAACATCATTAAAACCTATTTACTTTTACCTCTATGGTGCCGAATTTCCATACAACCTTTTTTAATTTGTTAAAAACTCAAACTCGTAACCTTCTTGGTGTACTTTTTTAATTTGCTTTGCGCGCACCATTTTCTTTTACGTCATGTCATTTCCTCGCTGAGGTGGGATGAAAAGTTACGTGTTGCACTCGAGTGAAAAGATTTTTCACCTCGTGCTCTTTTGATTCCCTCGCTGACGCTCAGGATTCTAATATTTTTAGAATCCTTCGCTTGCTCGGTCATCAAAATTGAGCACGCGGTTAAAAAACAACTTTTCACTATTGTATAACAAATAACTATTTCTTTACTTAAATTTTTACTACAAGAATTGACGACTTGGGGGGCAAGCAACAAGCAAAAGCAACTTTGGTAAAGTTGCTTTTCGTAGACCTATTTATACGACTCCTCAAACCTTCCTATGTGCGCAAGGTTAGCCTGTATATTTTGTAATATTTTGGTCCGGTGTCGGTTCGCAGGCGTCCGGCTACGGCAGCTCGGTGTCGGCCGCGTCCGCGCACTCGCGCCAGAGCTCGGAGGGCGAGCCCGACTGCCCGCGCCCGCACCACAACAGGTAACTGACGCGCGCGTACACGTGTACACACACACACACACACGTGTCCACGAGCCACTGCACGGCACGATTATTGAGGTGACGACTCCGCGCGCCATTTATGGATCGTTTAATCATTCAACTACACCGCACGTTTTGCAGATGACTTTTGGCTATTTCGTCCATGCCGCTATGTTGTTTTTTTACGGTACCGATATGGCGGCTATACGAATCAAGTATAAACTTGTACTCACGACACATATATACCGACCAACACTTTGTGTGCAGTGTGTTGTGTTTCGTGACCGCAAGTCGTGCGGTGGCTCGTGCAAAAACGCCCTAACTACAGTCAAATCAGCTTGTAGACGTGTTTGCGTTTGTAGTAGTGTAAGTGTATAGACAGTATACGACGCGTGTTCGGCGCTAGTGTGCGTCACTGCAGGTAGCGTGCGTAGTGGCCGATACTGACAGGGGCAGCGTTCATGTATAGTTCCACAAACTTATCTGACCCGGTGACAGTGTCGCTAGTAGATATAAACACTAAAGAAATTTAAAAAAACATAACAAGCAAATAAGTTAGTTCCAATTTTGACCACCGGGTCAGATAAGCTTGTGGGATTATACACTACTACAAACGCAAAAAACGTCTCCAAGCTGATTTGTCTCTGCTCTAATAACGTCTCGGTTACCAGTCTCTACAAATTAATGTGGAGGCAAGTTACTTGGCAACTGTATTATTTGTCAAAAATTGTATGATCTTTTTGACCGTAAACAACGTTGCAAAGTTACCCGCAGATTGATTTACAAGGCGCCTTGACAACTATAAAGTTAAACAACATTAAAATTATGCTACACTTGATGATATAGGAAAGCACACTGACAGTTATTTGAGGGTAAGTTGCTGAAAGACATTAGTCACATCGTAACATCGTCGCTAATAACTTGTCCCAACCAATTGCAGAGAGAATTATAATTTTCAGCCGTTAGACGATAGATTTTAGCGAGACATTCTGATCAAGTAAAATTTTATTCCAAAGAGAGACCAAGAACGACTACTAGATTTAACTGTGTTTTTGTGTGACAAGTTTTTGTTTATGCTGAGTAATGTAATGTTTTCAATCAATCAGTCATTCGGATCTCTAATCTCATTTATATGAAGATTGGAAAGCCCGTTTTGACATTTTGGTCTGTATTCCTGGATAACAGATTCTCGTAGTCATTCAAACCTGAACTTGAGCTATCATATGAAGTTCCAGAATGATACATTTAATTTGGGTTTGAGATTTTGCAATCATAAGCATGTTTGGGGTGGAATTTACTTCATTTTCCATTTGGTACCACTACTATAACACTGGATATTTTTATTTTTTTACAAACTTCTTTTAATTAAGTATTTTTTCTTTCTCTCTCGATTTAAATAGTCTGGATACTGTTTATACTTGGTTAAATTCGTTTCATTTTCTGTGTGACCTTTTTTTTTAATTATTTTGGTGAAGAGCGGTTTTTGTATGGTTGAAAATAGTCATTATTGCATGAAAAAACGACTGACCGAGTCGTAAGCCTGTCTATCTTAAGACGTCTTGTACAGTGGACATGGTGTTCCAAAGTCGATAGTGTGAGAGACGCGTTTGCTTGTATCAGTGCTAGCGCAGCAGACATCACCCCTACTGTACAGCCCCGTACCGCTTCCCCTTAACCCGAAGTGTTCGCACGGTCACTAACTCGAGCTCACCGCTCTACCCGGCCGGTCCTCGCTGTATTGATTTATGTTTATTTTTTATTTCTTCCCCCGCCTTGCCCCCGCCTCTCTCACTCCCCTCTACCTCCCGTAGTGTGCGCGTGGAGCGGACGACCACCACGACCACGTCAGTGTACGTTCCGGCGCAGAGCTGCAAGCACCCCAGTCGGACGCTGGCCAAGCTCCTGCTAGAGAAAACCGTTCGCACGGAAACCACGGACGTGTACTTATCAGACTCGACTCTGACCACGTCGGACGTGTACCTGACTCCTAACGCCACCCTCACCAACCCCCCGGACGTGATCCCCAAGCACGACCCCCTGTCCCCCGCCAGCGACGAGTACAGAACGCCGGAGTGCACCATACTGGACGATCAGTCGTTCGCCATGCCCACGTACTTCGACAAGAAGAGGAAGGCCGCGTCCGTCATCGTCTCGGCGGTGCAGCCGCTCGCCAACTTTCAGGTGTTCAAGCAGAAGTCGCTCAACACCATCCCCGCGATCATAGAGAGGAACAGGAAAGCCGAGGAGCTGTTCACCAATTTTCCGTTCCTGACGCCGCTAGCGCACAGAAAGAACTCGCTCGTTTCCAACGCCAATAGATTGTCCGGCTGCATCGAGGACGAGTTCTACTGCATTCCGTCCGAAGCGGAGACGGAGTGCGGCTCGATGGAGCGGATAGACGTGCGGCATCGGTTCAGGAGTCTGTCCAATCAGGCGCTCGGGGAGGCGCTTACGTCGACGCCGAAGAGTGAGTTGGAGCGACACAGCTACAACGACTGCCCCAGGTGAGTGCGCACGTCCCCCTTCCCCCCTCCCCTCACCCGTCTGTTCGCTGACACCCATCCACCTACTAACACGAATCGCTGGGTGCGGGGCTTGAGACTAAACTGTGACGCCGCCTTTACCATTCTAATTTCTTTATTTTATGTTGGTTTTGTTTATTGAAGTGGACTTCTGTAGGTCTGAAGACGCGCCGATATGTTATTGTATAAAAATGTTTCTTTTTGTGTTAAATGTGCGTAAATCATGGTGATGAACGAATATAAGCCGAATATAGCATAATATGAAAAATTATTGTTATTTTGTTGGGTTTTTATTTTTTTAATGTGGTACTTGTATGTTTATATTGGTCATATGTACACATTGTAATTTAAATATAATAATTTATAGGTATTTGGCGAATTGATGTACATCTTATAATGTGTGTAAAAAGCATATTTATTTTTTGTGTTACTGGTACCAAAGAAAGAAAAGAAAGAAAGAAAGAAAGAAAATAAATTTATTCAATAATGGTGTCACAAACAAACAATCATATACTATACTATTGTACCTAACAATATGTTTGTCTGTGACACCACCCAGAATGGGTGTACAGCTCAGCCTTTTGCCCTGCAAAGGCCGTGTATTTGCTCGTTTTCAAAGGATCTGTTTATGTCCAGAATATAAATTAATGTGTCTACGATTAATTTTAACAGCGAATTCGTTTTTTATGTTTTACGCTATATTACGTATAAATATTATAGATTAATTCATACGTCATATAGCACTATACGAGAATTACTCAAAAATACTAGATTTAATTTATCTCTAGGTGTCGTATTTCTTATATCAAAGCGCCCCGTTTCTACTATCCATTTATGATTTTGTATTATGGGGATTTTTGGAAAATTTAATTTGGAAGCTTCGATTATATCGCTACAAACTCAATTAATATGATTGGCTGAAATTTCTTTCGTGTCATCAATCAGCGATTCATAGGCGATTGCGACGGTCACACTGTAGTTATCAAACTTGAAACTACAGTAGTGGTTCAGTAGGCTTGTAATATGGTCGGTGGGCGCAGGCGCGAGGCCGGCGGGGCGGGTGGCGGCGCGGGCGCGGCGGAGGGCTGCACGTGCGGCGCGCTGCGCGACGGCTCGCTGCCGCGCCGCCCCAGCTCCGCGCTGTGCGTCACACGTACGAGCGCACGGCTCTGCGCACACTGTACACACATACACGCTACACACACACACACACACACACACACTATGCCGTCGCTCCATACCCAGTGTCCTACGGTGAGCGACACAACGTGACGCGATACGACTGCATAGAATACGACAAATTTAACGCTAGGAGGGTCGCAGCTGTTTGATGTTGTCGCGGCGCGTCGTATTGAGTCGCGGTTGTCGCTGACGTATGATAACGGGTTACCTTTTACTTGCTTCGTCACTTTATGAATGTTCACGTACCTACCGACGAACTTTGCGAATTGAAATTTAAGAAAATAACTCCTTTTTTGTAAAGTTGGTTGAACAGCTGTGACTTAACGGCGTTTTCACTCTTAATGCCGTATAAGTACATAAAGATCACATAAATCGTTTCTGACCGGCTCAAGCTGGCTCAGCGTCGATAGGATTGGTTGTGGTTTGGAAATTGTTAGGGTCCCCCTAACCATTTCACACACACATTACACAGGATTTCACTTGTGCTAAACTTTTAGCTGTACACACACACACACACACACACATTACGATGTGTCTGAGCCGTGCGTATGTTTTTTCGATGTTGTCTCGTATCGATGTTAGAAGTGCGCTTTTACTGATTTTTGTTGCAGACTTTCTTCTTAGATACTCTTAAATTTATAATATATTGTTAGTCTTTTTATTATAACTTACATACGAATTACTTATGTATTGTAATTTTTATATTTGGTAGATAACTTTAAATTTAAATTTTATGTTTTATGTAATTTTCTGAAAACCTAGTATCTAGACTATAAGTTTTTAAGTATCAAACATGACACTGCACTTATGTACAATCTTAGTATGGAGATTTAAATTATGTTTGTTGTGATCCCATACTTACTAAAGATATATTGATAAAATGCGTTTTTCATAGCGTTGTTAAATCACGTTTTTTACCTTAAAAAATATATATTTATAAATATTAGTAGTGTAGGATTAATTATAATTTTTCAACCGACTTCAAAAAAAGGAGGAGGTTCTCAATTCGACGGTTTTTTTTTTATGTTTGTTACCTCAGAACTTTTGACTGGGTGGACCGATTTGTATGATTCTTTTTTTATTTGAAAGGGCATACTTCCCATGTGGTCCCATATAAATTTTATCGAAATCGGTCGAGCGGTTTTTAAAATATCAACAATAAAATAAGTACTTTGTAAAGCGTGTGCTTGTTGTTGTAAAGTTGGCGCGGGAGTTTGAAGTCGGTTGTTTAAAAATAATTTTTTATATTTAATTATTAAAGCATGTTTTATTCGTCTTTACCGCTTCGGAAATGCTTACTGCTTGAAGTTCATTAGGCTGGGTCCGCATTTGTGCCGCTCTGGTGCATCTTATTTATAATGCAAGGGTGTGTATCATGGTCGTTACGCATATATACGACGAGCTTATGCCCGCGACTTCGTCCGCGTGGACTACACTTTCAAACCCCTATTTTACCCTCTTAGGGGTTGAATTTTCAAAAATCCTTTCTTAGCGGATGTCTTCGTCATAATAGCTATCTGCATGCCAAATTTCAACCCGATCCGTCCGGTGGTTTGAGCTGTGCGTTGATAGATCAGTCCGTCACCTTTTCCTTTTACGTATTGAGATACGCTGCTGCGGCAAAATTATCAGATTAAACGGCCTACATATACTGGCCTTACTGGCCTTTTTGTAAGACCAATATGATACATCAAAATACAATACATGAGAACCTAGCCTTAGTATTTCAGTGCTTGTGCATGACTCAGGGAAGCTGAGGTTTAGTTAGTGATTGTTTATCTTTACGTCATTAAATCAAGTTAAAAATTATAATAATTCATAAACGAAAAATTAAATCTACTTACAATTTTCATCATTTAACGTTTACACATCTGAATTAAATCTTAACATACAAATTCAGGAGTACCATTAACATGCTCAAATATTATTTTTAAGTGAAATAATGTGTAATCATTAAAAAATAAAGTAATTTAAGTTCGAAAGGAACTTACTATTTTTCACATTAACAATTTTTAACCAAATTTTTTGTAATAATTAATATGGATGGTCTAATTTTCAGGCTTATTCAATGTTGCTTTGATTGTCTTAACGTTCAAAATGTTTTTATACATTCCATAATTTTAATGTCCCAGAATAATAAAACTACAATGCTTCATAAAAATTACTCCTTTGGAGTAATTAAGGAGAAGGGCCTTAGTCCACCACGCTGGCCAGGTGCGGATTTCCTCACGAAGTTGTTCTTCACCGATTGAAACAAGTGATATTACTTAAAACGCACATAACTCCGTTAAAGTTAGTGTTACTTGCCCGTATCACTTGTTTCGTTTCTCTTCTCATTCCGAGAGGAGCTCAATGGCGTGCACAGGACTTGAACCTAGCGTAGCCATTAGTTAGCCAGAATACCTATTTACCGACTGTTGTAATGAATATGAGCATTGACGTATATCCATTTGGGTAAGCAGTGCTTTAACGCCTCTGTGAACTGCACACCACTGCTCAGTAGTGAGCGGCCAATGGGTTGAAGTGATGACGATAATGATGGTTCTTACCTACACAATATGTGCATTTGGTTGAATGAACGTCAGTAACGGTGTCTGTTTTGTGGTGTCACAGGAACCCGTCGTCCGGCTCGCTGACGGCGTCCGCGTCGGAGAGCGGCTCGCTGGAGCGCGCGCGCAGACTGGCGCCCAACGACGACCAGGTGAGTGTCACTATTAGACTAAGAGATTGCTCTACTTTTGGTAACTATGGCTAGGAATGCTGATTCAGTATTTGGTGGGTGTAGTAGGGTTCTCCACTGGTGGGAAAACTGATAGTCTGCCCGCATGCGTCTGGGAAACTGATTACTTATCGCCGCTTAAAGACGCGGTATGGTTACCAAAAACGAACATTAACTAGGAAAGCTGATACTTGTATAGTATTAAAGTATGCGCAGTACCTATGTAAACTGTATAAAAACTGACGCTATTCATCGGGCCGTCCACTAGATATCGCCTCTCAAATATGTGATAAACTTACTAAATATAAATATTTATTAGTTCAAGCGTCGTCGCGCGTTGATTGCTAATAAATATTATTTAAGACGTCAAATTAATTGCTAGCCAATTCTTATTGCACTTTTTTAATTATGCCAAGTTTAGTTTACATATTTTATGTTAATGTTTATGTGTAGTACCTATTTAAATATCTCCTTACTATTAATTTTCCAGTTTCAGATTTTATTAACCCCATTGTCAATTGCCATGCCAGGTGATTTGGTGATCGTTGGCAAGCCTTGTTTTGTAGTGTGTTCCTTGTATTAATGTGCTGTGTCGTGTGTGTGGCAGCACGCGGTGTCGTGTCGCGTGGAGAACACGCGCGTGAACCCCGACTCGCTGATCGACGAGATCCTCGCCGCCACCGACCTCAAGCAGGCCGTCGACGACGCCGCAGAGAGTGAGAGCGCTGTTCACTATACTAGCAATACGTTACACACAACGGCAGCTGAACATTCACACCAAAGTTACACACACTAATAAATCTCATTTATATTTATAAAAACGAATTGCTGCGCAGCGCCACCTACCGGTTACAATTATGAAAATAAGCCATCCCGGGATCCACTGGAACCACAGATACTGAAACACACAAAAAATTTGATTCAAATCGGTCAAGCCATTTAGTTTTAGCGAGAAACTCAGGCTCAGGCAGACTCAGGCAGGAGGCTTGACTGATTTGGGTCGAATTTTTGGTGTGTGTTTAAGTGGATCCCGGGATGGTTTATATTCATAATATGAGCCGGTAGGGGGCGCTGCAATCGAAGGTTCTAGGTTCAAAGCAAGACATGCCGGGTCCACTACTAATAATTACATATACAAAAAGCAAACGCGTCAAACGATACCAATCGTTTTGCCGTTCGGGATGGAATCATCTCGCGTTTCTTCCCCGTCTCCCACACGATATGACTAGACTCAAGACGTGTTCGTTCGATTATATCGCTGTACTAATGTCAGTATACGTGATGTCCACAGCGTCGGGGCTGCAGCTGTACATCACGCGCGACGGCACCGCGGAGCTGGGGTCGCGGCGGCGGCAGCAGCTCGCGCGGCGCGACTACCAGCGCGTCGTGCTGCATCCGCACGACAACAGGTGGGCACCGCGCGCCCGGCACAGAGTCGCGGTTTTGTTATTAAATGATTTTATACTACTGTACGGGAGTAGGTGATATGGCTCGACCGTGACAAAGTTCAAATTCAAATGATTTTTATTCAAATAAACTTTTACAAGTACTTCTGAATCGTCGAGTGAATCTACCACTGGTTCGGAATGACTTTCCTACCGAGAAGAACAACAATTTATTTAATTTGTAGAATACATTAAGTAACAGCTGTCCTTAGCATTGCTGGAACGAATCAAATCCATGCTCCTTTGTCAAAGGATGATCATCCTCCGAGCGGGTGTTGTGCTTGGGGACCACTGGTCCGACCGTTCATCTTTATAGACTAAGAGTTAGCTGCACTTTTGGTAAGTATCGCTAGAATGGCTGGTTCAGTATCAGGTGGGTTCTGCGCTCTCCACTGATGACGATAGTGAAAGTCTGCCCGCATGCAGATGGGTCTTTCACTAGATATGGCCATGTTTTTGTGTAGACCATAGTAAACACTTCCAATATAATCATCTTCTTCTTCTTCTATTGAAGATTTATATTATATTAATTCTACTGTTACAAAGTGTGTTTTTGTCGTCTGGCAGGTAGCCCACGCTGCGCGAGGAGGCGGCGCCCGCGCGCGGTGACGTCACCGCCGCGACGCCGTGACCGGTGCAGTGCAGTGACAGTGGCAGTGGCAGACTGACAGTGTGACACAGTGGACAGTATTATTACGAGATTCGCGCACCGCCGCCCGCCGCGCGCGCACACTGACGCGACAATATCAAACGGTAGCTAAACCCCTCGTGAGGCGTTGCGTCGCGTCGCGTATCTCACCGAGTATCCGCGTTAGGGCGCGATGGCGTCCGGGCGGCTCGGCGGCGGCGGGCGCGTGCGACAAAACTATGAATATTTATTGTTTTAATTATACATAATAACTTATGCCATAAACTTATTGTTTTACACTACGTATGTACATGTAACTAGATCGGTGTTGTTTTTACTCTTCCTCGGAGTTTGTGCGTCGGTGCGGTTTTGTATGGTTTACAATTTTTTATTTTACTCTGTAAGTAGGAGTATATGAATCGTATCACGCCTGCGACGTCGCGACTGAATGTTCCTATGTTTGCGTTAGAGGTTCCTCCACAGCTATAGTGTTTTATTGTTGTAAACTTATGTACCTATAGTCCGCTTTAGGCTAACGTACTCATAAGGCTGAGGCCAGACGAGCTTAATATTTTGATAAGAGAAGAGTCTCGCACACGTAAGACTTTTATATGAAACAGAATGCAGCAGAAATGGCTGCGCTTCACAATTAAAAATATTACGCCCGTCTGGCCTCACACTTACACGCCACGCGATATCCAACTCTTCCATGCTCTTTTGGCAACAGTTATTCATCAAAAACTGTCACATTTACTAATGGACTCCTAGGAGCAATAAAAAGACGGATCTCTCCAAAATCACAGAAATTCCTTCAGATCGCGTTGCGTGTTGTTAGTATGTGTTCTGAGGACAAATATAACAGAAAACGCGCGCGTATTTTTCTTCGGCATCTTATGCGCCCAGATACGCAGTAACATTTCCTGAAGTTACAGAAATAAAGTGCGCGTAATGCCCCCAGATCCTCCTAATTGGGCTGTACATCTATTCCATGTTCATTTTGCCAAACATGTAAAGGCTAGTCTGATGTGCGTATTTCGTGCCGCGTATTTTAATCTTGTTTCATTTGTATTTAACTTATTACCCGCACAGGTTTTTATCTATTTATTTAATCAAACTATAATTGATTAATTACTTGAATCGCAATGAAGTGCTCATATAACTGGTGCTAGGGCGAACCTGAGAACGTCTAACTTTGCTATTTACAAAATTAACCGCTATTACTCTATTCAAATGCTCACAGGCTGCTAACATCACTCGTAAGGGGTTTTGAAAACTTATGGCAGTGGATTTTTCAAAATCGTGTCTGCTCATTGCAACTACTACTACTACTGTATATATCTGGTTTAGTGGCATGTATAGTCTGACAAACTTATCTGACAGTGTCTCTAGTTTATATGAAAAATAAAATAAAAACAAAACAAAACAGGCATAAAAATTAGTTCCAATTTTGGCCACCGGGCCAGATAAGTTTGTGGGACTATAAACAATTAAAAATGTCAATTATAACATAATGTCCTAAATTGTCACAATGACGAGGAGACTTAAAAATTCTGCCTTAACACAAAATAAAATTATGAACATACCTAAAGCATCGTGAGTGAAATTCGCATTTGAAAAGGGTAATAGTTCACAATTAAAACGTAAATAATTCTGTTCGTATTTGCACCGCATTTTTCAGTAGCTGAAAACGTGAATATCCGAATATATGTATGTATACGTGTACTGAAAAACGCGTTGCGTCCGTGTGGCAGCTATAGTTAGTATATTACAAAATATTTTCCAATCAACTGTGTACTTCCAAATACCTCCACGTTTTGTGTTGTAATACAAATAAATGTACCTAAATACCCAACGAAGTGCCAAAGCGGCTCGTCCACAGCGGCGGAGAAACTGTGCAAGCGAGGAGGCATCCAACAGTGCGGGAAGGTTTATCTAAGTCATTCCTTTGTGTTAGAGAGAAGCTTACGCGCGCGTGGCTTGCCGTTGCTAGGAGCCACCGCCGCGCTGTTGCACGCGTCGCGCCTCTGGTACGAGTCTCATACTCAGCTAATTTACTAAGACTTAGCTCCCTTTAAAGGAGCGTTAAGTTGATTCCAGTCCTTCTGGATGTCGGCACTGTTAAATATCAAGGGGGGAAGTATTGATGCCTGATCTCTGATAGTTTTCTTTACTTGTGATAATGTAAAGTAAAATTGACTTTAACTCTTTTTTGTTTAATCTTTATTCTGTCCTATTTACCTATGCTGAATATGAATGAATTAAAACTCGTACGAGGGGCTTCTCACATATCAGTGACTATTAGTGTGCTGACGCGTGGACGGCGGCGCGCGGGGGGAACGAACATGAAGTTAATTAAACGCATAAAGTGTGATGGCGCCAGACGCGCCTTGTTATTGTATCATGTAATACATTCTGTACAGTATTTGAATAAAGGACGTGTTTAGAACTAAACACTTGTATTATTATCCGTTACCACTACAGGCCACATTAAATTTAATGCACGTTTTTTGTAGAAAAAGCTCCGAAACGTTCACACGAAATATTTTGGAAAATCCCAGTTAACTTATTATATTCTGTAATAATTCCAACATTCCATTTTAAACTTGCCTTTACATAGTTTAAAAAGTCCATTAAATTAAGCTCCATATAAAACAGCTTATTATACTGTTGAAGATTATGTAAACTATTAAAGAGCGTGAATTTGACCAATATTGCAGTTTTACAAATTTTTTTTAAAGAGTACCTAGCCACCAAGTTTCTTGCTGGCTCTTCTCGGTAGGAATGGCATCCCGAAATAGCGGTAGATTCATTCGACGTTTCAAAAGTATAAGTTTATTTGAATGAAAACATTTTAATTTTTTGATTTCAAACTCATCGTACCTCTACTTTTGGATTGGTACCGATTCGTGAATGGACAAAAATTACCATCATCGGGGGGCTGTCGCCAAAAATTTTGAGGCTTATTTAAAAACTAGCTGATGCCCGCGACTTCGTACGCGTGGATTGAGGTTTTTGGTTCCCGCGGGAACTCTTTCGTTTTCCGGGATAAAAAGTAGCCTATGTGCTATTCCAATATATTCATCAATATGCCAAATTTCATCCAGATCCGTTCAGCCGTTGGGGCATGATTGAGTAACTAACATCCATCCATACATCCATCCATCCAAACTTTCGCAATTTATAATATTTATTTGACCAGTAAGGATCTTTGTGACGTCAATTAAAAGTTATCATGGCCGAAGTATAATTAGTCAAGTCCATCCAAATTACGGTGCTTCATCATCAGTATGGACATATTTAGGTCTCTTGCAAGGATTTGCACGTGCCGCCTGCAACGGCTCCCTGCGACGCGTTCGATGTCGTCCGTCCACCGAGTGGGGCGTCTGCCAACGCTGCTCTTTCCAGTGGCAGGCAGGCCCTGATTAACCCTTAGGCTAATTAGGCTGCAGCCTAGGGCGCGAGGATCGGAGGGGGCGCGCTGAAATCGTGTCTTCATCTAGCATCATTGCATCTACCCTACACATTTCAACTAGACCGAGACAAAACACTAAAAGACTGACGGCCTAATGTAACTCGGCAATTCATTCAAAAGCAGTACAGCCTAAACTCTGAACGAATGACCATATATGCCCTAGGTAGGTATTTTATAAGAATGAAAACTGTTTTTTAGGGTTCCGTACCTCAAAAGGAAAAAAAATGTGCTTGAGAGTCCCTGATTTTAACAATTGTAGGTTGAATGTCATGCAGATTAAAGAACGTTAGTTTCGCGCAGATCGATCTGGAAACTTTTATAGATATTATGAACCATGTTAAAATTTTCCACTACTACTCTACCCATTTACTACTTTTTAGGCTGTCCGTAACACACCTGACGGGGGCGCGTCCTCATATTTAGCCTAGGGCGGTCAGAACTCTTGATCAGTCGCTGGTGCCAGGTCGCCATTCCACGGTGCTTGGGGCTTGGGTTTTGTGATGTCAAATCTGCTTATAAACAGACCTTTTAGGTGCATCAAAAATGGCATACCTATCTAATTAAGTACCTAACCTGTGTGAAGTGCATAATATCATAATAAATGTTTTTGGGTGTAGCAGTTAAAATAAAACAAAACAAAAATGTAAAATGTATTTTTATTAAATTCAATCACATATCGAATTTATGAGTAAACGCAAACTTCGGGTGCGAACGAACAATCTACAGATATTATATATTAATTGGACGGTAACATTTCTGCAGTGAGCGTTTACACACGCAGTTTCGATATTACAATTTATTTGTTATATAAATTAAAATTGCCTCAAAATTTATCAAAATAACCAAACAGTGATAGTTGATAAAAATAATCTAGCTAGGTACACTGTTGGATTGGCATAAAATATATTTGGACAGAGTTGTGAAAAATAAATACTACTTAACCTAATTATCACCAAAAGGCGTGTTGCTATATACATTATAAAATACAATCGACCATTTCACTAGAAAAATGTTAGAAAATTGTTCATTTGCATAAAATCCGAAGAGCGGAACACTGTCGTTTAAAAATATCACAATGTTGGAATTAGTCTCGCCATCATTTTAACTACAATAATAGCTAGTTAATACAGCGAGAATACATATAAGGTTTGTTACAATTGCAGTGGCGATTGTATGTAAAATATATACTAAAATGATCACAATTCATAAGGTCTAAGGAGTTGCCCTTTTTATACAAGCTGCAATGAACATGGGCAAATTCCTCAATCTGCATAAGAATTGTTATAAAATATTATAATGGCTCAGAAAGAAAAAAAAAATGTATAGCTCATATATTGTTTATACAACTTTGAAAGTACTGATAAGTACAGTCAAAAGACAAATTTATTACCCTAGCCTAGCCACTCAATTGCATAAAAATAAAATAGATAAAAATATAAATTTAATTTATCTATATAAGTAGATACAGCAAAGATGGAATGTAAAGAAAGTTGAGCAAAAGATTAAGTATATAGCCATGTAATACTGGTGCTGGTACAAAGCATCAATAGTTAAGTACACTTTATCACGTCTTCGGAATGATGAACAGTATCTTATTAACACTAAAACTATCTGCCTACTACAGACTATGATTTTATTATATTAGTCCGTTGCTAAAGTAACGCTTTAGATGGTCTGTAGTCTGCAGATTAATTGATAAACTGTACACTTATTATAACTGTATACTTAGGCGTCGAGCATAATATTAATACTAATGATAAACTCCTCAATATACAGACTTGTGGTTAAGGCACGGACGGCCCACCGCCGCCCGACGCGCGCTCACACCCCTCTATTGCATACTAATCTATTTTACTTTATGAATAAATAGGGTGTACCCTATGTAAACTTTATTAATTTTATGTTCATTTTTTTTCGTATTTTTGTGTCACATGCATTTTTAATATAATTACACTATTTGCTCGAAAAGTTTCACTATATTATGTTGGTACTATATTTAACTATTACGTATAGTGCTCAAGTTGAAGGTAATAGCTGGTTGGTGCGCGGGTCGCGGGGGGACGGGGGGGGTGCGGGCGCGGGGGCGCGTGTGCGGTCGAGGCTCGCCTTCACTATCATGTAATTTAGAATCTTGCACGCTTTTTCATTTCACTTATCTACAAATTTAATACTAAAAACACCCCTAGCACCAAACTTTGATAGCAATACAGCTTAAAGCTCGATCAAACCTTGGCGAATTGAGCTACTGTAACGGGCTAGTTTGCCTCGACAAACTTGTTTAGTCTTCAACGGTGTGACTTCATGCGATTCGCATCAATTTGCGTAGTACAGGATCCACCTCCGTTTGACCGAAAGCCCAGTGAAATAATCAAATGTGTGGTGCTAAGAAAGTAGAAAGAGGTTTTGGTAGCGGTCAGTGCAGTGAAAATCTAATTTGTAAAAAACTAAATTCAGAATTTTAAAATCGTAGTCAAAGGTTTTTGACAACTTCCTATTCTATCGATTGAAAATCACGCTTTAACAAACGATAACATTTCATATTCCCCATTCCTATATCGTCTCACTGACCGTTCACAAAATATCGCCTTAAACATAAAATAGCACAAGTGATTCTCACGCTGGCCACGGGCGCGCCCTCGGCCGGCGCGGCGCGAGTATTTACACTTATTACACTAAAATATAACGCCGGCGGAGACGCAGCGCGCGCCTATGTATATTGAAACATAGTTCTCACGACTGATATGACCAGCTTCTTCGCGTTAATATTACTTTATATTTTCTGTAAAATGTTAGGGCTTCACCGAAACATGCTGGCGCCAAATGCGCGGATGAAACGTGGAAGAGAATTTCAGCGCGTGAAATTCCGCCTTCGATTTTTCCCTGACTTTGGTCCTGAATTAAAATGGCAGCTCGCTAGCTTTTCCCTACTCAACTAAATCCAGCACTTTTTATCTATACAGAATTTGTCATGAAAAATATGTAAGACTTGCGCCTGGAATCAAATCGTAACCTCACTGAAAATCTAATGCAGAATCACTTGTGCTTCAGTACAAACTTACTAACTAACTGACCCAGGCTTTAGCTCTGAGGCATCCCACATTGTATAAATTCCTACTTAATAATTAGTAATACATAATATATTATTTCATTATCGATTAGTCGGGTAGATTTTAATTGGTACAATATAAAATTCGGCTTAAAAATCTGTGATCACTAATCAGTTAATTTTATTTTAATACATTTAAAATTTTACGTTACACAAGTAAAAATTCGATTATAATTTTTATATATAGTTTTGCGTTAAAATATTTCGATTATGTGGTTATTTAAATCGACGATTATTTTATTGAATATAGATTACAGACGTAATTTATTATTTTAAAAGTAAATTTACAATATCATGCCAATTTTAGCCATTAATTACTACGAATTAATCGTTTGGGGCTTCACACAATAGGTACATTATTTTGATTTATGAGTTATATAAAATAACTATCAAATAAGAAATATGTGAATTATGTTTGAAAAAGCACATAAAATGTGTCAGACAAAAAGAAGAGAAAAGTGTAAATTGAAAGCTTTTAAATAACCGGTTATTTCTACCACAATATTTTGTGTCATATTACGCGTATAGCTGCAGAAATAGTGTATAGTGTTTTCGAACGTAAAAATAGTAAAAATTGTACAAATAGTAAATAAAAGTTGCCTCGCCGTTGAATTATTTTGTCGCGTCAATGACGTGTGACGTCACGTATCAATTAACTAAAAATCTCATTTCGTGCGCAGCAGTGCGCTACACGACATCGAATTCACGATTAAGTACTCGAAGCCTTACAAATCTATCCGGCATACACCGACGAGTTAGCCTGTTTTAGTCACAAAAGCCATCGCGATTTTTTTAATAGAGAGTTAAGAGTTCGTTTATTATTAATCGTGTTGTTATTAATAGTCTAGTCAGCCAACAGGTCGTACAAGTCGTATCAAGAAGAGCAGGTGAACGAACGACCAATGACGGCGTCCGATTTCTGCGTATCGCTGTTTGTTATGCACATATACATATTGGAGGCGCGTTCATATGAAATGAGTCGATCTGCAACAGTGTTCCGAGTCGCGGCCGGTGTCGCACAGATGCGGTCATCATATGAGGCGCTCCTCGGGCGGCGGCTTGAGCGCGTGCGCGAGCATCTCCGCGCGCGGGTTGCAGTACTCCTGGCCCGAGGGCGAGTACGTGCCGCGCGTGGCGCGCTTGCGCCGCGCCTGCGCCGCCAGCGCCGCCAGCGCCGCGCCGCCGATAGCCAGCGCCAACAGCGCGCCGCCCGCGCCCAGCGCCCAGCGCGCCGCCGGGCTCACCGCGCCGCCCGCCGCAGACACGCCCTGCGCGCGCGCACACACAAACACACGGACACGTTACAATATGCTGAATGAACAGGTCGATTAGTAACACTTCACAAATCCCTTCAATTATGATTTAGATATTTAAAAAAAAACCTCAGGCGCAAACTGTGCACCAAAAATGGACGCTAAACAAAACAGCTGTTTTGAGGTCGCCATCTTATTTCTTCACCAAGCTATCGTTCAATGACAATATAATACAACTAGTAGCCCTGGCAGACGTAGTACCTAAACCCCGATTGCATATCGTCTAAATATCCGTCGTCCCATTGATTGTATATGTCACCGTAAAACCGTAAAAACCGTTAGATTGCAATCTAACGGTTTTTACGGTTTTTATCTCGATAGAACTGTCAACAAATTGTGAACCGTTCAATGTTCTGAGTGTCAATTTTTGAAATATTCACTGTATGTATTTACGTTTGCTTGTCTCTTTCTTGTAGATTAGGGTTCGACATAAATAATTTAGGTTTTATCGGGCTACCTAATAGATTACAATCTACCGAAAAATAATGCGTTAAATTGTAATCTTTCGACAGTTTACAATCTCTCTAGTTAGATTATAATCTAACGGTTTTTACAATTTTACAGTGACATATACTTACATTTTGTATGAAATATGAAAGCTAAGAGGCGAGTCGCGCTCTAGCGTAGCGGGCGCGCGATGCTATATGAACTACACAGCCCGCGTGGTGCGCGTCTTGTTTTATCTTTTTGACGTGACAACGTCTTATAAATCGATGAACACCGGCTGCATGCACGAAAAAGTGTCACGTTCCGCCTGAGCCTGAGCGTGCAAGTGAGAGCGCGGAACAAGCGGTAGAGAGGCACGATCGGTCCAAGCATTGGCTTGAGACGCATTTATATCTTTCTTCTGGCGTGACGTCCGAGCAGTTCCAATAGTTCTGCTACTGGAACGCCGCCACGCGAGCGCGCGAGAGAACTTCTAGTTATCACGTAAAACTATCATCCGTAAACAGATTTTATAGACAACCGTAATTTTTTTTATCCACTCCAAGTCAGCCCTCGACTGTATCAGGTGACATCTCATCTGATTGTGATGCTGCAGTCTAAAATGGTAGGGGGCTAACGTGTTTGCCGATAGAGTGGTAACCAGCTCACCAGCCCCGGGCGAGGCGTCTCACCTGTTGCGTGCAGTTGACGCCGACCCAGCCGTCGACGCAGTGGCACTCGTAGTCCGCGGCCGCGCCGCACCGCTGCTCGCAGCGCGCGCCGTTCGCGCACGGCCCGTGCCAGCCGCCCTCCGCCTCCTCGCCGCCGGGGAGCGCGTCCGTCGCCCGCTCGGGCGCAGCGTAGCACGGGTCGGCGAGCGCGCACCCCGCGCCGCACCACCCCTCCTCGCACTCGCATCTGCCACCACGCACCAACACACGTGATATATATATATGACAAACATGCCCGAACGCAGACACATTTGTTTTGCGTGCAAGCCGCCCCTGAATGTTTTATTTTCATACAGCCAATATGAAATCGACCCACAACCGCGCAGTGACGTATGTCAGTGTTTGTGTCCACTTCCACGTTATACACAATCACGGTTTTCTGTGACAGTGTACTGGACACTATCACAGAAAACCGATCAATAACAAAAAGTGTCTACGTTAACTGATAGAATTCAAATAGGAAAACTAAAAAACACGATATAAATGCACGATATGCTTGTGCTAATATTGTTACTCTGCTCGAATTTCGTTCCAGGTTCTGAAATAGTGCTGCTGGGGTGGGCAACAAATGTTCCAATTTCTCCTCCATATTATCCTCAGTATAGGGATAATACAATCGGCTGTCCTCATTTCTTGAGTCTTTGTAATGCTGTAGACACTCCAGATCTTCTTGCGATATATTTGTTGTTTCTGAAATGTCCTCCCCGGAACAGACTTTCGAGCTATGTTGCTTATAAGAAGCTGTTTGACTATCACCAATATTGTTTAGTACTACGTTGCATTGGAACGTCTGCCACATTTTGTGGTTGATTAGTCTCTTTATTTTGATGTATTGAAACTCACATATGCTGTACTGCATTTCACTGGAAATATCTTTAGTATCTTGCTTGCTATCGATTTCCCAGTGCAATGTGTCTATTGCTGCCCAGCGAGATTGTAAGGACTCAAGAGCGTCCTCAAATTCCCACTTCTCCTGGACGAGATCGACCTTGATGCTGTCGGCCGTTCTCGTAAATGCTTCGTAGTTACTAGATTGCTTACGAAGCATTTCTGCTATAATGCTAGAATCCGTCGAATTTAACTGCTGCCTTCTCCATACCATATCTGGCGACTTACGGTCAGGGCTATCCCTCTTGAAGTTCACCAGGAGTGTGTTCATCGCTTGCATGAGTTCGAATTGCCTCTCTGGCCCGGCCATTGTCACTGCAGTGATATGTGGTGGATCGCAGAGAAAAACTGATTGATTGATTGCTTGATTGCTCGCAACTCGAACTAGCTGCTAGCTGATGAATGCTGCTTTCTTGCCTCCTTCCTGATTGCTCGAAGACGGCAAAAAGATATATGCTGATGGTATGGTGTATGCTGATTGCTTTGCTGATGTATGCTGGTTGTCCTTCAGCTCGGTAATTCCGTGTCCCAAGTGCGATATATGCGCCTTCTCAATCTAACCGGTGGAACCCGCTTGTGGGAGGCCGGCAGACCGATTCGCTACCACACAAAGACACACGAAAAACTTAGCGTGGAAGTATGTTGATCACTGGTTCTGCTGAATGGATCGAAGGACCAAATGTTTGGTCCCTTTAAATGATAGAATTGATTGCTATAAGATACTAAATTATAATTATAATAATTATAATTAAATGATAATTGCTAATGCTATAAATGAGTGGCACGCGTGCTGGTCGCGATGATGATTTGCGCACTGATTGATTGTTAGTTGTGAATGTATAATGAAAAGTACGAAAAGTAGGTTAATGCTGATGGAGCAAAATGTACGGTTGGACTGTGGACCGTACAGTCTGGTATGCCTTAATTGAGAAACATGTCGTAAATAATGATTGGAGGCACACAATACTGACGCGTTGTGTCATGCCTAACCATAATAAACGTATAAAACACGACGCCTCGACACACCAGTATATATTTTTTAGTTTTAGTTAATTTAACTGAAAAGACCCAAAATAATTAGAACTTGTCTATTTTGCATAGTACCGGATGAGCTGATATTCAGGAAAGAAAGAGAAACGAGCATAATATGGTACAGCATTATACGCACTTGTACCCGCCGGGCGTGTTCACGCAGCGGCCGGGCCCGCAGCTCACCAGCCCCGCGGCGCACTCGTCCACGTCCAGCTCGCAGCGCGCGCCGCGCCACTCTGGTGCACGCGAGACACGACAACCGTTACAGTCGACATAGTAACATTCATATACAAACACCCCAACACCCTACAGCTGTACATAATGTTTAAACAATATACACCAAAACTATCTTCTATACTATACAAGCGAAAATTTGGAAGGATGGATGTTTGTCACCTTGTCACCCGATCGCGCCATAACGGCTGAACGGATATGGGTGAAATTTGGCACATACATAGATTGTAGTCTGGAATAACGCATAGGCTACTTTTTAGCTCGGAAAATTAAAGAGTTCCCTCGGGTAACGACAACCTCAATCCACGCAGACGAATTCGCGGGCACCAACTAGTAGTGTTTAAAAGGAAGTTACATTTCCACTGCTAAAAGACACAAACTGCTAAAACAAAAAAAAATCTTCTTTCGTTGTACTTGAATACAAGTGAGGTCAATGATGAATATTATTTTCCTCAATTTAAAACTAATTGTGTCGAGTGTTCCGAATATCTTGTTTCATCTTCTTTTAATACAGGATAGTCGCAACATTTTTTTACAATAATTTTTTTTTTTTTACAATTACAATAAAAAATTGAATGAAACAAAAGGGTGTCGCATAGTTGCGATTCATTAATATAATTAATAGCGGCTAATCATTATGCTAACAACCTCCTCACCACCTGACACTGAACACAGAATCGCTGATAAGATTGCGGTCGCTGTAAGAACCATAAAGGAATTGCCGTAATAAATTTGAACCCAATAAACTTATCAGTAGCGGTAATTACATTAAATTGTACTCCGAATTGATAAGTTTCGTTTCGTTGAAACATGACCTTTTCCTATACTAGTTATTTGAGTAAAAAAAATTAAAATAGAAATGGAGATATCATGAAAAAATAATGTTTGTAATTTGAATAAGAACAGTTATATTTTTAACAAAGCTAGTAAGAATTTCCAAAGTAATGAAAATTAAAGAAAAGGGCCGAACGGACCAAATCGAGCCCCGAACTGTACCCATAATTCTTTAAAAGTTTCCTAAAATTGTATTGTATGCAGCAGTAACCACAATTACATCAAAATAGATACACACAAAACTACTATGTAGTTTAGATTTATTTTATTACTAGTTTAGATTTATTTTATTATCATAGAAAAATCAACAGAGATTCAATCAACAGATAATACTTAGACACAAAAAACAGGAATAGGAAATATGGCTAATTACAGATTTTCTCAAAAAGAAATAAATTACAATTGGTGAGAGTGAGTTTCCTTAGATATATTAAAAAATATACACAAACCCAGCGCACCCGCTGCGAAAAGGAATACCACTATCCAAATATCCTTTCGCGTCATTTCGTCGCGTCACCTTATTATCCGTTCACAGAGCACGCACATCATGAAATCACTCAGTTTATGCTTCTATTACACTAATCGTTGGAAATAATAGTGTTTGATCGCGTTTTTCGCGTATTTTTTGTCCATGTTTTTTTTGCTCACGGCAGCGGTCAGGGAGTAGCCTCAGCGCAAGGCCAGTGATTCACAAAGTGTCTCCGACTCAACGTTATCACTGTCGTAAGGAAAACGGTGGGACGTCACATCAATTGAATAACTATTGTAGCTACACTAATGGAATTAGTCATGCGATGAGTACAATTCATTTTTAACTCAATGCGTGTATGTCATTTGTTTGTTTGTTTCATTATGAACATGTTAGTTAGCATATATTTGACGACCTCCCTGGCGCAGTAGTGAGCGGTGCTTTATAAGTGGCAGATTTCGCGTTGTATTCCCCGTCATACAACTTCTAGTTTGACTCGGTTTCATCTTAAATTTACCATCAAACAGGATCACAGTCAAGAGACGACTTATCAGCGAATAAAAAAGTTGTTTGACATGACTGGGCTGGATTTTGAAAGTTGATATAATTTTTCGGATAACAACTTAATAACTTTTAAATACTTTAAATATTCAACTTAAATAATCTAAAGATAAGTACTCATTTTAAATACATAAGTACATATGTCGTCCTTTCCTTTAAAACTGAAAGTAAATGTGTCAATATCATTGTGGTAAAATTTTTAGTGTACTTAAAAGATCATTGATAAGTTGTAATTTGTCTCTAGTTTGCTTAAATTCAAATATTTTTTGAACTGCTGTTTTACTCTTTTCGATCAGCCAACTCATCCTGTCAACTTCACAGACTTATATTTTAAAATAAATTTCAAACAAATTTCCTTCTTTATTTTTGACGTTACCTCTTAATAAATCATGACGTTATCGTTTAATGTTGATGAAAGTTTGGGAGCCGCTGTGCTGTATGTGTTATCAGTGTGTTATCTCTGGAGCTAGATTGTTGTCGATGAAGCGTTCTCACTCTGATAACGCCGAGACACGCGCATTGCGAAACTTCATATTATATGTGAATAAAAAATTGTATTTCCTATCACTGTTCACTTCCTAATGCGACTTGCTATTATAATACAGTCTAGGCGAGGAAGCCATTGGACCCCAACAGTAATTCCACAGGTGACTAAACTTTACAGTATGATAAATTATCATGAGTTAAATCTATTTTATTAGTATTCCAAAAAAAGTAGTTAGAATTTAGGTATTTTTATGCCACTCATTGTTAAAGCATGAAGGTTCATTATCGTGTAAACGCAGTTTAGGTTTGATAATATTATGATCGGTTTAATTATCGATTTTTAAATACTATTTATTATGATAATAATTCATTTATTGAGTAAATTTTATTTAATTCAATGAGTAGTCGGATGTAAAAGTACTCAATCATACTAATATAATAAATGCGAAAGTGTGTTTGTTTGTTGGTTTGTCCTTCAATCACGCCGCAATGGAGCAATGGATCGACGTGATTTTTAGCATAGGTATAGTTGAGGACTTGGAGAGTGACAGAGGCTACGTATATCCCGGAAAATCAAGGAGTTCCCGCGGGAATAACAAAACACTTAAACCACGCGGCCGAAGTCGCGGGCATCAGCTATTAGTTTTATAAATATGAATCAAATTTGGCCCTTTTGGGTCAAACATTTTGTTGAAGTCAATTATTTAAGTCAAAATAATCAATGCAAAATAAGCACGCGCCAGAAACGGCTTCTTTTATTCACAACGGAAACGGATAGAGTTTTTGTGTGTGTGTGTGTGTGTGTGTGTGTGTGTGTGTGTGTGTGTGTGTGTGTGCGCGTGCGTGTGTGTGTGTGTACACTCACCGGGCGGGCAGTCGCAGACGGGCGGTCGCTTGTGCGGCACGCAGCGGCCGCCGTGCAGGCACGCCGCCGCGCCCGCGCACTCGTCGCGCTCCGTGCCGCACAGCCGCCCGCTCCAGCCGGCCCAGCACGCGCACACCGGCGGCTGCACACACGAAACGGGTGTCTAACTCGACGGGCCAGACCGGGGCTCTGACGTGCCCCGTGGCCGGCATATATTATATACGTACGTACGTCTAGTTGCGCGCTCATCTTTACGTTCATAGACATCAGTACTAACAGGATATAATTCAAATAATTGATCAAGTTTCAGGCTCAGCCTTTCAGAAAATTAAGAGTTCTGAGGTCAACTTTGGACGTTAGAAAATCTCCATCTTACGGGTACCGCGAGGTCTCAGTTCGGGGCGAACCACTAGTAATTCGAAAGTCAACAATAATGAAATAATATGGCTTTATGTGTTGGCAGTATGGACCTAGATCAGAGTACAGGTTTTTGAACGGATGTAAACTGCATTGTATGTACAGGAGCGGGTGATATGGTTCGACCGTAACAATAGGATGATCATCCTCCGAGCGGGTGTTGTTCTCGGGGACAGCTATAGTCCTATTGATCTTTGATAAGTACATATTATATAGCGTAATTCAGAGAAAACTTCGTTATCGCGATTTAGGCTCTTCGTGTTCGTGCGCTACCAGTAGTGCCATCTATTGGATAACTGCGAAGGCCGCCTCAACCTGCTCACGGTCCACTCACCGTCGCGTCGGCGTCGCAGTCCCCGTTGAGGCAGGGCGTGACCTCGCAGAAGGCGAGCTCGCAGTGCACGCCCGCCCAGCCCGCGCCGCACGTGCACGTGTAGTTGTTGCCGTTCACAGTGTCTGCGGGCGGGACAACCGTTATACTTATATACGATACAAGCGCAACACGCTTAAGATTACACAGTAAATAGCGCCGAGGGGTTTTTTCAAATGTTTTTCCCACAGACCGGGCACGTCGGTGCAGAGGGCGCGCGGCTCGGGCGCGCAGGGGCGGTGCGCGCAGGTGCGCACGCGCGCGCGCTCGCAGCGCTCGCCGCGCCACTCGGCGCCGCACTCGCAGCGGAAGCCGCCCGGCTCGTCCCAGCACGTGCCGCCGTTCTCGCACGGCCCGGACTCGCACTCGTCGATGTCGCGCTCGCAACTGCCACCACATAAACGACATTTATTTTTGAACGCGTGCAACGAACGTTAAACACATTAACTTTGTACTCTACGACTCTACGTAGTCGAGAGTGGCTATGGCACTCGGTAATGGCCATGCGGCTGTGTGAATGGCTAAATTAAACTTATCTATGTGGATAACCGAGTTTCCTTTTGAAAGTACAGTAAGCGAGGGTAGATGCGGTGCACTCACAACTGTCCGTCGTACCCCTGCGGGCAGAGGCAGGTGTACTCGGCGACGCCGTCCCGGCACGTGGCGCCGTTGCGGCAGCGGTGGTGCTCGCACTCGTCCACGTCCGTCTGGCAGTAGTCGCCCGCGTAGCCCGGCGGGCACGCGCACGCGTACGAGTTGCGCACGTCGCGGCAGTGCGCGCCGCGCTCGCACTGCGCCTCCAGGCACAGCACGCAGCCCACGCCCGCGCTCGCGCCCCACGGCGAACCCGACCTGAGGGGATCGTTCGGTCACCGATGTACCGCCGAGCGAGTGAGCGTTCCGATTGTGATAAAATACCGTATCGAAACCACGTAGACACTACCCGTACCACAAGATTTAAATCGAACCGACGCGATATTGAGCATATTTGAGCGTTCGAACACTTTGATGCCAGAATAAAATGGACCCAAACGCCAATCGATGTCACGAATTCAGTGCTATAATTTAATTTCGAAATGTTTACGTTTTGGGGCTCCTGAAAGTTGAGCTCTAAAACAATGAAGCTAAAGTTTGTTTTAGGCGCGGGATATACACGAGAGGCGTCGGGCGCGGGCGAGGTGCCGCACCTCACGCCTCTCGTATATATCCCGCGCCTTACTTTAACGCCAATTAGTATCAACACTCGTATACGCTCAACGTCGGTATGATTTCAAATCTTATGGTACAAGCATGAGTTAAATTGTAAAACAAACCCGCTTCCATCGTAGACTACATCACCTTGACGGTGATGTAGTCTACGATGGAAGCGGGACTACCTTATTGATGTACAAGAAAACTTTACTTTTTCTAGGCTTTCTTCTTATAATTCAAACACTTTCTTTTGGTAACTAAATCATCATCATCATCACCGTGCGCCTTTTTCAAAACGAAGTTTGGTGGTCATCACTCATCACGCGAAAATCTTCTCAATTTGGGTCGCATCTTTTACCTTTGAGTAGCTAAGCCCTGTTCATCTATATAATTATCGTCTAACCACTTGCACCTTTGGCGACCTGGAGCACTTTTGCCTGCAATCCTTTCTTCCAAATCTAGTCTAGGAAGTAAGAATTGGGCTACCCTTTGTGTATGTCCGAAGAAAGCCAGTTATCTCTGCATGATGGTGGTAACTAAATATAGAATGACAAAGCGAGTGCGACATACATGAGCGCGTAGTGCGGCTGCGCGGCCAGCAGCGCGGCGGCCGAGCCCACGAACAGCTCCTCCTCCGTGAAGAACGGCAGCAGCAGAGAGCCCACGTGCACCGCGCCCAGGCAACCCTGGACGATTAACACACAGGCTCATATCAATGTTTATATGGAAGCAGTACGCTACATAATAAAAAAATTGGTAGTCATAGGGACTGCCGATAGAAGTGAAAACGAATATTATTATTTTTTTTCTAATAAAAAAATTATTATAAATATAAACCTTAAAACTAAGGCATTAAAGTTTAATTACGAATGTACTATATTATAATACTTAAGACCTTTTGTCTTAAGAAGAATGTTGTCGATCACGCGTATTCACATTTTTACCAGCTACCAAAAAGTGCTCAACGTGCCTAAAAAAGTTTTCACTTCAATAATAATAACGCAAAATAACTAAGAATGTTGAAATCGCACTGCCCAATACCAAGAATACCCGTAATACTAATTTAATGGTAAATAATGATAAGTTAAAACTGAAAGAGACAGCCATGTTCCTGGGGGTAACCTTGGTTACAAAGCTTCAATGGGGCACCCATTTATAAACTACAGCTAGTAAACAGCTGATACAAATTGAATAACGGAACGCACACGTCACACCACACCACACAGACTATCCTTGTCTATGGCGCATATGGCCCCAGTAGACATTTGACGTTCCTATAGTTTTCACGCGCTTTTGTATGACATCTATTGTAGAACCGACTTATGGAGGAGTCTGATTTTTCGACGATAGGAAGGCATTCCGAACCAGTAGTAGATTCACTCGACGATTCAAAAGCACTTTTAAAAGTTTGTTTGAATAAAAAACATTTGAATCAATTTTAAGGTTTTCTACGGGTTTGCATTGAAAATCGCAAATAATTCAGACCTCATCATCCAAAAAACTTTGACAACTGAAAGAGAATGTTTTTGACTTACTTTGAAATATTCTCCAGCCAGGTTGTCGTCTATGAATTCGTCCTCCGAATATTCCAATACGCTGGGATCAGTTGAGTTCTCCATCTGGAAACAAAACAAACCATTCTCAAGAGCAGGTTTTTTAGTTTAATTCTTTAGAAAACTAGCCTAAGCTAGAGTTCACCCTGGAAAACAAAATCACGAATAAGGAGATCCGTGCTACATCTTACTCAAACCATTAGCAAGATAAATTGGCAATGGGGCAGACCATAAAAGTTTGAGCAATGGCTGAAGAAGCCAATCTTTTTTTCGAGATGGCTCACAAGCAAATTGTGTATTAAGCTCCATATATTTGATAATGACATCACGTAGCAAGAAATAGATGGATGGAGAAGGGTCTAGACATCCCGTGGTGGCGTTTATTAGGAAAGGCTTATGTTATGGTCCCCCTGACACTCACAGGGCTAGTGGTGTAGATGGCGGCGAGCGCGGGGGGCCCCGGGGGGTGCACCCCGCCCAGCGTGATGGTGCCCTCGGTCACCAGCCGCTGCCACGCCGACACGTCGATCTTGTCCGCGAGACCCAACTCCTCCTGACCCTCGGCGTCCACGAACGAGCCTACAGAAACAGAGAAAAGGCAATGAAAAAATACCGAAACAGATTATACCAAAGACAAGAGATTACGAGATCTCAAAAGTGGTGTTCAGATCAACTTAAAGAAACTGGTTTCCTTAAATTCCACAGCGCTCTCAATATGGTCAGTCAGATATTCGGGGGACGCAACAAAGACGGAACGGCGCCCGCGAGCTCATACCCGCGATCCGTCCGTCGGCGAGCACCAGCCGCAGCGTGACCCAGGCGTCGTGCGGGCGGCGCGCGCGCATGCGGCGCTGCGCGGGCAGCCCGCCCAGGCGCCACTGCACGCCCACCTGCCCCTTGTACAGCCCCACGCTGAACACCGCGTCCTCCGACCCGTTCGTCCCGCGCTGCTCGGCGCGGAACAACGTGCCGCCCATTTTGCTCCTGGAGGTAAAAAAATTGTTACAATTTGGCTCCTGGGGGTACCAAAAATAAAGCTACCATTTTGTTCCTGGGGATGACATAATTTAACTTACAATTTACGAGTAACACAGTTTGAGATGGATATGGACCACAGGTTTACTATAGAATCTTATTATACTTGACCTATCTGAGATTCTTGGTTGTCAAAACGCAAATACGAAGATGTGTATTTTTGGGGCGTAGCCCTCCTCGCAGAATTTTTAATTCCCTGTTAGCTTTTTTAACTCAGTTTAGATAAAACCGAGCATCTTAAAGGTAAAGAGAGGCACCCTTGACGAAGATGTACTCCTGACAGATAATTTCTGCTAGTATTCAGCCGGTCTTGAACAGCACGACATACCTGTATGTGATGGTGAGCGAGTTGGGCAGCTCGAGCGGCTCGAGCAGGTCGGCGGTGAGCGTGGTGGCGCGCGGCACCCGCAGCTGGTAGCTGAGGGTCGTGTTCACTCCGTCGAACGTCGCGTTGGACACGCACTCGTACCTGAGACCACAACCATGTGTGTCAGCGACACCTCAAATATATGTAGAAAAAATGCACACGGTCTTATCTCTAAAAGCAATCTCCTGAATGTATTTTAATACTAACCAGAGATCATATTTCTTGTTTTTAGGAATTCTTGAACACATTTATGCTAAAAAATGAGCCAGATGTAGTTTTCGATTTTTTTTAAGGGTAATGAGCACGATACAAGCTCTTCCGAACAAGAGTTCTTCATTGTTTTTAACAGAATTCCAAAAAAGCAGGAGGTTCTGAATTCAGCGCGTGTTCATCGGGTGTGATTGTTGACAGGGGTAACTTACGGACAGAAACTACATAAATTTTTTCTGCAGTCTTCAGCCGCTAAGCTTTCCCAATCCCTATTGAAAAGTTAACAACAAAATTTTCTCTAACGTGATTTTGTTTATCGTAGCAAAATTGGGGTGGTGATGATTTTATAAAACATTGGGTCGGAATTAGACAAAACATAACGACAATTAAACACATTGGAGAAAAGCAAAAGACGCAATATAGGTGACATTTAACAAAAAAACCGTGTCATATAGGTGTGTCGGCTCACCCTCGGTCCAGGTTCCGGCAGTGCGAGTTGAGCGGGCAGCCCTGCAGCTGGCAGAACTCCACCTCGCCGCACTGCTTGCCCTTGTACCCGCGCGGGCACAGGCAGCTGCACACACACACCGTACACTTTTTTTTTAATTTGTTTAAATCAGGCAACTAGACCCAAAAAATATAAACATATAATAGAATAACACAATAAAATAATATTATATAAAATATAGTTATAATTATGACGCAGTAGGGATTCTGGATCTGGCTTCCCTGAAGCTACGGTAAACTATGCCCTCAGGCCAAAAGTCAAAATTTTAGCGATGCGTTTTATTGCTTTTTAAGGGGAACCTATACCTGCCCTTTTTGGGACAAGATCAGAGGCCTTATTGTCTAAGCAAATCGTAATCATTTGACAGCTTGAAATGAATTAGTCGGAACTGTTTATGGAGTTCATACATGCTTTTTGACGTGCAGACATCTATTAACTCCTTAGACAGGTCGAATAATCCGTTTGACAAACGATTACTATTTCGATTGCCACCGTTGGATGCTAATCAACAGATCAGCAACAACGCAACGTTGTGCAACAGCGCAACGTTGTGCAACAGCGCAACGCCATTGGGCTCTTGTTCTGGGATATAATGCACCCTAAATTCACATTGAAATTCCGTATTCCGCTTCAAGGGGCACCCATATATCAAATCTAGCTGGTAAACTCAGTTCTGCTGCGGCAGTTAACAGACGTTGAAACTGCGAAGATTGTATATTTTGCTTATTTTCATAGTATTATGTCTTACGGAATCTTGCTGTGGGGTAAAGCGGCATATATTCAAAAAATATTTGTATTACAAAAAAGGGAAATACGTGCAATTTATAACTTAAAACCACGTGAATCCCTTAGGGAGAAATTCAAGGAAATAGGTATTCTTACAGTAGCCTCGCAGTATATTTACAGTAATCTAATTTTTGTAAAACAGCACATTCAGATTTACAAAAGAATATGCCAATACTTTTGCGAATTGCACGATAGGCCAACTAGAAACCGTCATAGGCTCGTGACTCCATCGCTCCGCCTCAATAAAGTCCGAAGGTTGTTCGTGGGAATGAGCATACTATTCTTTAACAAAATTCCTCAACCTATTATAAACTTGCCTTTACACAAGTTTAAGAAGTCCATTAAAAGTATGCTCCTGAAAAAAGCTTATTATACTGTCGAAGATTATATTAATGATAAAGGCGCGTGGATTTGACTCGCTCCAGCAATGCTCAGGACTGCGGTTACTTATGTATCTGTATGTGTTGTGTGTATGTTTATGTAGATTATTGCAATTATTGTAAACATACCATATACTTTTTCAAAAGAGCAACCACCGAGTTTCTTGCTGGTTCTTCTCGGTAGGAACGTCATTCCGAACCAGTGGTAGATTCATTTGACTATTCATAAGAACTTGTAAAAAGTCTATTTTAATAAAAATAATTTGATTTGATTTGATTTGATTTGCAAAATCATTTTTAGAATAAGAAACTATAAAAATTGCCATTATTAATTAAGCCACCTTAGTAAAATTCAAAAAATTCAAAATTCAAATGTTTTTTATTCAAATAGACTTTTTACAAGTGCTTATGAATAGTCAAATGAATCTACCACTGGTTCGGAATGCCGTTCCTACCGAGAAGAACCAGCAAGAAACTCGGTGGTTGCTCTTTTGAAAAAGTATATGGTATGTTTACAATAATTGCAATAATCTACATACACATACACACAACATATACAGATACATAAGTAACCGCAGTCCTGAGCATTGCTGGAGCGAGTCAAATCCACGCGCCTTTATCATTAATATAATCTTCGACAGTATAATAAGCTTTTTTCAGGAGCATACTTTTAATGGACTTCTTAAACTTGTGTAAAGGCAAGTTTATAATAGGTTGAGGAATTTTGTTAAAGAATAGTATGCTCATTCCCACGAACGACCTTCGGACTTTCTTGAGGCGGAGCGATGGAGTCACGAGCCTATGGCGGTTTCTAGTCGGCCTATCATGCAGATCACATATTCTTTTGTAATTCTGAATAGGATACAAATACTACTTCTGTCCGTGTTTTCATCGTTCCCTTATAGTGGTCGTACAAACAAAGTGTTTAGTAATAATCATAAACTAAAATAAATTGACGACCGTCGAACATTAGCTTGCAAGAATTCAGAGAATAAAACTGATAAAACAAAACTGACTGCCAGTCCTCTTTGTTAGCTGCTGTTGGAGACGCGCCCGAAAACGAAGAAAACACAATTTACAAATTATAGTACCGCATTTGCATTACGGTACGTTCACACGGACACATCTGATTCTTTGCAGAAACTGATTTTGACGTGATAACGTCTTATAAATCGATGAACACCGGCTGCACGCACGAAAAAGTGTCACGTTCCGCCTGAGCCTGAGCGTGCGAGTGAGAGCGCAGCACAAGCGGTAGAGAGGTACGATCGCCTAACGTCAGAGCTAGCAGTTTCAATAGTTCTGCTACTGGAACGCCGCTACGCGAGCGCGCGAGAGAACTTCTAGTTATCACGTAAAACTATCGTCCGTAAACCGACTTCACAGACAACCGTATTTTTTTTTTGTAGGATCAGATTTAGTGTCAACAGTATTTCGACGTTGCACTACAAACCGGTCTGGTCGTACTAAAACAGGCAGGATCCGATTTTGTGGTAACAGTATTTCAATACATGTCCAGTCTAATCCGGTTTGACAGAACCACAGGATCCTACAAAACTGGAAGGCCGTGTGGGTACACTACCGTTTTGCAGGATCCGATAAAAAATAGATCCGGTAAAACGTGACGGCGTGTGAACGTACAGTTCCTCAGTATAACCGCGTCGTGTGTGTCGTCGGCACAGGGCCGCACTCACGTGTAGTCGTTCCATGTGTTGGAGCACGTGGCGTTGTGCAGACAGGGGTGCGAGGCGCACACGTCGTCCGACACCACGCCGCGCAGCACGCCCGCCGGGTCCAGCGACACCTCGCCGAACGGCGCCGGCACGCGCAGCCCCGGAGCCTGCAGGGGGAAGAACTCCACCACCGCCACGTTCAGCCCGTTGGACACCTGGGGAACGAGCGCGCAGGTGAAGTCCGGCCCCGTATTGAGAATCCAGCGAACGCCGCACGCAACTTCTTTTTGAAGTGAAAACTTCTTTAGGCGCGCTGAGCACTTTTTGGTAGGGGGTAAAAATGTGGATTACGCGGGATCGACACCATTCTTCTTAACCTTTAACTAGGGACGTGACAAATTGAGAACACTATAAGGGACATGTAGTCTCACAGGCTACTACTTTTAAATTTAAATTTTGTCATAAAATTGCATTATAATGATTTAAAATGCGTTGATATTTATTTGTTGGAATGTAATAAAACAAATATAAATTAATTCAATCAGTTTTTATAATCACTTTAAGCACAAATGATAATTAACACTTACTTGTACTTTTCAGCCTTAATTGACATGAGATCCTTATTTTAACATTTTAATAGACCTTACATAAATGATATGACAAATGTAACTCTTTTTATGAAAACTTAAACAATACAAAGATAAAAAAAACATAAAAGCTACTTCTGAAAACAAAACATAAAAATTCTGACACATACTCTGTTTGGCATAAATCATTGGCAATTTTTACACAAGGGTCGAGAACATTGCAAACATACGGGATTGCAACACCCGACACATGTGTACACAGTCATACTGTGAAGTTTAGGCGGACAAATACTGCATGCCCTTCGTTTGCTTTGACTAGTTTCAGGACTTTGGACATCTTCTTCCGAAAGAGGCAAGGCATCATCAGAACTATCGGTGCTATCTCCTTCTCTAGTGATCTGGCTCCCCACATTGCTGCTATCCACTTCTGAAATGTTCTCCTCTAGATCTTCATCTTGGTCACTTTCACGCAAAAGTTCACGGTCGGAAACCAAAAACTCTTCAATATCACCTTCACTGTCTGATTGGTCTGAAGCTAGCAAGAGGGCATTGAATTCCTCTTCAAATGATGGACTATCCACTCGTAATACTTTTCTTTTTGATGAAGTCGACGGCTGAAGTTCACGTTTCCTAGCCTTTTCTGCCATTTTGCACTAAAAACAAAAAAATTGTTCGAAAAAATATTTATTTGACAACTAGGGACATGTAGCCTCACAGGCTACAATCGATTTTCAAATTAAAATTACGAACCTGTTACATATCTGACGGCACGTTTGCTCCCTTCTATGGTCGTTTTGGCACTAAAACAAAAGCTACTGAGACGCTGGGTCGCGGCAAGCGGAGGGAAATCATCAATTCTAAGAATTTACCAAACACACGACGCCTGTGAGACTACACGTCACTAGTTAAAGGTTAAGACAAAAGGTCTTAAGTAGTACATTCGAAATAAAACTTTAATGCCCTTAGTTTTAAGGTTTATATTAATAAGTGCTGTGTAACCGTGGGCGACACCTCGCGTTGTTACGAAGACAAAAGGTCATAAATATAAATATAGTACATTCTTGATTAACCTTTAATTCCTTAGTTTTAAGATGTATATTTGATTTATTTTTATTTATATATTAATCGCTCCAGCAATGCTAAGGACAGCTGTTACTGAATGTATTCTACAAATTAATGAAAATGTTAATTATTTTTCCAAAAGAGCAACCGCCGAGTTTCTTGCTTGTTATTCTCGGTAGGAATGGCATTCCGAACCAGTGGTAGATTCACTCGACGGTTCAAAAGTACATACTTGTAAAAGTTTATTTGAATAAAAATATTTTGAATGTTGAATAAAAAACTTTTTCACTTCTATAGGCATCCCTATGACTGCCAATTTTTTTCTTTTTTCTTTGCATCTCTATTTGGGTGATGACACATCGGCCTCGTGCGAGCCCGATAGCAATATATCTCACGATTTATTATGCACTTGGTCTTGATCCGTTAATACCAAGAATGATGAATGAAAACTACTTTTTCATCCCACCATCTCGGAAAGAGTATTTTTACGCTTCGATATCTGAATGCAAAAGCCGTTATTATCCTCTTGAGGATAAAGTAAATTGAATTTAGAACATCGTGTGCACGTTAGTAAATATCACTCGTCTATGAAGTTTGTGAATTCAAAACATCATTAAAACCTATTTACTTCTACCTCTATGGTGCCGAATTTCCATACAACCGTTTTTAATTTGTTAAAAACTCACACTCGTAACCTTCTTGGTGTACTTTTTTAATTTGCTTTGCGCGCACCATTTTCTTTCACGTCATATTGTTTAAAATTAAAACCTTCGATTAAAAACAAGAAAATTGAAAATAAGTGAAAAACCTAAAATGAGTGATTCTAGTGACGAAGAAGTTAATTTGACGCCAACAGAATTGACTGAAACTGTTAAAAATGCGGAAATGAGCTTTCTCCCTCAACAATCACGCGAGAAGTATTTCATTTCCTCGCTGAGGTGGGATGAAAAGTTACGTGTTGCACTCGAGTGAAAAGATTTTTCACCTCGTGCTCTTTTGATTCCCTCGCTGACGCTCAGGATTCTAATTTTTGAACCACGCTGCGCTCGTGATTCAATTTAGAATCCTTCGCTTGCTCGGTCATCAAAATTGAGCACGCGGTTAAAATAGTAGATTATTCACCACGGGGGTAATGCGATGTATTATGTCACGGGCGCCGGGATAAATCCCAAGCGGAACGAGGGATTTTAGAGTAACTCCCGAGCGTAGCGAGGGTGTTGCATCTAGAATCCTGAGAGTAGCGCGGGAATTAGGGGCGCCCAAGATTAATACAGCATTACCCCTGCGGTGAATACTCTACTTTTCACACCTCGCGATACAACCACTTCTTTCAGCTGGCGTGGCCTACTCGATTTGACAAACAAATTTCGTCAGTGCGAATCTAGTGGGCCACGGCTTTGGTTTTCGAAAATCGAGTTGGCCGCGCCTGCTGAGAACACATTATGTTTACCGAAATTAGACTTTATGGATATAGCAATAAGAATTATGAATAAAACCTCTTTGGAATGAATAGAATTTCCTTCAGATCTTGCTTCAGATGCGCGATGATTCTAAATTCAAATCACATTATAACCCTAGGGAATAATGGATTTCAGTACAACATTATAACCCTAGGGATTTAATGTCTTACTTTAACCTTAGATAACAGGCCATGTAATAAGGCGTTGTTGAGCGAGTGGTGTGAAAAACAACTTTTCACTCTTGTATAACAAATAACTATTGTTTTTCACATCGTGTTGTTATTATGAAACAACAATATAGGCTATGTTTCTGATCAATTAGTAAGTAAGATAAAGTTGTATTTATGTCGTAATAATATGCAAAACGCAATTCACTTACATTAAATTTTGAAAATACATATAATTATTCAAGGACCTAGATAAACACAAGTGTAAATTACTGAGAAACGGACCAATTTAAGAGACCTACGTCCAGCAGTAGACATATTAAGGCCGAGTTTTGAATGTATGGAAGATCTAAAAACAACAATTCTGACCTGCACATCCTGTATGACGCCTTTGAAGTAGTCGTCGTCGTCGGGCTCGGGGAGGGGCGCGGGGGGCGCGGGGGGCGCCGGCGTCGTCGCGTTCTCATTGACCAGAGCGCTGGCGGGCGCGCCCACCGGCGGGGGAGGAGGGGGCCCGCCCAGGTATAGCACCTGGAAAAGAGTGCTATGTATACAACCACAAGTTTTATACTAATTCAGTTTTTCTATCGCTACATAACCTGGGTGAAAATGCCAATTTTTAAATAACATCTAGAATTAAAATAAGTAGTAATAACAGCGACATGAATATTTTTGTGTTACGTAATGGTGGTGGCATATCATTCCAACACTTTCTTTTATGTCAGGTATCTTTTCTAACATTAAAAAATAATTTGACAGAACAAAATATCAGACATAATTTCGCAACTTAATTCAAGAACAACCCCAATCATCATCCTAATTATTTAAATACACTGATAATGTCGTTACCGACCTGCGCGTCGAGTTGCTTGGCGGCCGATATGGACTTCCTAAAGTACTCGGTGCCGTTGAGCTTGACCTGCACCAGCGTGGAGTTGCGCACCACCTCGATCAGGTAGAGCAGCCCGTTGTCGAGCCGGGTGCCGCCCACCGTGTAGTCCTCCGGCGTCTGGTTGAAGCGCAGGTGCACCAGCAGCTCGCCAGCCTTCAGAGACGCTCCCACCAGCGTCTCCTCCGGCTGACCGTATCTGAGCGGGGGATAACCATGATCTGTTTATCTTTTGTACGTCATCCTAATACTAAAAATGCGCAAGTGTGTTTGTTTGTCGTTCAATCACGCCGCAACAGAGCAACGGACCGACGCGACGTGATTTTTTTCTATGGTTTTAGTTGAGGACCTATTTTTTAAATAGTCCACAAAACTGATTGCAATTATAGAAGAAACGAAAAGAAAGAATTATAGAAAAATTGACAGACACAGACATAATGTCTGTACATTTTGTCCAATTTGTATAAGGACTCGAATAATTGAGTATTCCTCGATGTGGACTTAGCATGCATATTATTTGGGTGTTAATTAAAAATTAAAAACTTAATAACTAGTTATTAGTAATGGGCAGGACAGGAAGGGAGTGAGGAGAGGAACTAACTTGGGCATCGAGCCGAGGTAGAAGATCTGGCCGGTGGGTTTCCTGGTGCGGATGAACATGGATATGTCGAGCGCCGCGTGCACCGCGCGCCGCGCCTCCTCCGACACCTGCACCGTCACCACGGAGCGCGGCTTGGCGGACTCGTGGCCGAACGTCGCCGCCGTGTAGTCTGCGCACACACACGCACAACAAAACAACTCACTGGCTGACCCACAAGATTATCATTTTCAAACAAAATTAAGTACACCAATATTTTGTAGTCTCTCTCTCTCTCTCTCTCTCTCTCTGCGTCGTATTCCTCATCACCGAGGGTCGTGACCCCTTTCCATTAATCACATAATGGTAGGAGTTTTCTTGGGATGATAATGCGGTGGATCCCCACATCCTTCCGCATATTTTGTAGACTAAAGCACTAGAAAAAAACACAAGACTCGCATTTGTAATTTGCAGCTCAATGTAGTCTGCGTTAGGGCTGACACAAAGATAAAAGAAAAAATATTGAAAGAGGTTTTGCTGCCGATCCTATCTACATAGTTGCCACATTTGCCACCTTCTGAAAAATTAAAAAATTCTATGATTTATGCCTAATCAAACCACATAACGACCTTCTGACACAGATGTGGTCCATGCAATTATGAACCTTAAGATGATAAACATTTTCTGACTGCGACTGTACAGTGTACCAAATTGCAAAATAGAGATATTTAGAGTACAACAGTGGTGCCTCACTCACACTAGCACGAAGTAATGCTAAGCAGTTCCGTGCTGACCTCGAAGGTAGGTTATTTTAGTCCGTGCAAGCCGGACAAGCCCTGCCGTTAGGTAGAAGTCCGTAGTATTTTTCTTTTCTTCCTCTCCCGAAGAAAAGAAGAATAAAGTGGTGACTCACTGTACTGGCAGCGGTCTCCGAGGTGCGGGCGCGGGCACGTGCAGCGGAACGAGGTCCAGTGGTCCTCGCACGCGCCGCCGGACAGGCACGGGTTGGGCGCGCACTGCGGCGTGCGCGGGCACGACGCGAGCACGCCGCGCAGCACCGCCTGCGCCACGCGCTCGCTGTCCTCCTCCTCCTCCTCGGAGCCGGAGCGTTCCGTGCGGCTCTCCACCGCTGTCGCGTTCGAATCCTCTGGCAGCACCTGGATAGGAACACTGTTGCTGACTATGGGGAAAATGGGTAACGCATCCTATTCCTAACCTTTTTTTTCCTGTGTGTGCAAAATAGAAAGACTATATACTGATGAGTAAAAATTTGCGTTTACCTCAATAAACCACAGCATGATCATTAGATTTAATTGAAAATTATTTAAGAATTGGACAGGGAAAATTAATCATATTCATACTAATATTATAAATGCGAAAGTGTGTTTGTTTGTTGGTTTGTCCTTCAATAACATCGCAACAAAGGGACGAATCGACGTGATTTTTTGCATAGGTATAGTTGAGGATCTGGAGAGTGATATAGGCTACTTTTTATTCCGGAAAATTATGGATTTCCTGTGGGAATTTAAAAAATTAATCCACACGGACGAAGTTGCGGGCATCATCTAGTATTACATGTACTATTATAAGAGATAGCTGCACTTTTGGTAACCATCGCCATAAAAGCTGATTCAGTATTAGGTGGGTGAAGGGCTCTCTACTGATGACGCTAGTGAAAGTCTGCCCGCATGCGGATGGACCTTTCACTAGATATGGCCACTCAAAGACGGTTTATGGTTACCAAAAATTACCATAGGTAGAAAGGCTGATTCTTGTACAGTATTAAAGTATGCGCAGTACCTATGTAAACAGTTAAAAAATGCTATGTGCTATTAAAAATTATGAAGGCGTAAGAATAGGCCAGCAATTACGCCTTCAAAATTTTTAATAGCAATCAACGACGACACAATAATTGCTAATAATTATTTATAGTAGGTATGTAACTTTATAACGTCTTTGAGAGGTGATATCTAGTGAAAGGCTCGATGAAGAGCGTCAGTTTTTATACTGTTTACATAGATATCTGCGCATACTTTAATACTGTACAAGAATCAGCCTTTCTGGCGATAGTTACCAATCTTTTTTGACATCGTTTAAAAAATGAGGGTAAGTGTCCACTCACCCACTGTCCATTGACGACAACGTCCTGGAAGCAGCCGATGAAGAAGTTGGGTCCGTGCGTGAGCGTGGCGTACGAGGAGCCGGCGGTGCCGAGGCGCGTGGACGGGAACGAGGTGACGGACGCGTTGAACGCCTCGTTCTGGCTGATCGGGTAGATGGTCTGCTCCTCGTTGGCGGCCAGCACCAGGTGCGACGAGTTGATTGTCACGAACACCTGCACCAGGGAACACAATAACACCTGTACATTAACATAAGGTTCATATACATAAATATTTATATATATATATATATATATATATATATTACAAGATATCTTCGGACCAATTGTCATAGATATATGTTTAACTTTATAGAGAGGCAGCAACAATACATACTTATATCTACATATCTATATTAATAATTTCGCCAAGGGGTATGGTAGACTCGATCGAAACCTTACCTGAATAATAAAGCATAAAAAAATAAAGATTTCGAGTCGACAACGTATATCCGCAAAGTTCGGATTGTCGAGTATTTTGTTAAATTCTAATTGTGCTGACGGACAAATTGCAGTCGCCATAATGGCCACTCTAGCGAAACGTCACTGACACCGGATGACATCTTGAGTAGTTGATAAACGTTCCGTTTCAGCTTTCATTTTACCATAAACCATAGAGTTATTGGTTTGGTAAACATTGAGCGAATCAAAGGAGCGATTCAAAAAAAATATTTTTCAGTCGTTTCGCAAAGTTTTGGACACTTTTTTAATAGGATATAAAGTGTTGTTGTGTGTTGAGATGTTATGGACACATACAGAAACGGATACAAATAACACCCAGACCCAGAACAGATATATAACTTGATTATTAAAATACCAGCCTTGCCGGAAATTGAACCTGGGACCCCTGCATCAAGGTACCAATGACTTAATAGTGTGGTTTATTTTTCTCAATTTATTAAACTCTGTCAGCGGCAGACCGGCGAGGTGGAAGGCATGAGCTCACCTTCTGCCAGTTGCTGTCGTTGAGGTTGGAGCCAATGAAGACGCCCTCCCACTTGTTGAGCAGGCTGGAGTGCAGGTTGAGCCGGCCGTTGGACAGCTCGAGGAAGAAGTAGGTGAAGCCGCGGCCCATCGCCAGCAGCCCGCTGCCCAGCGTCGTCTTGAAGCGGAACGAGATGTCGTAGCCCTCCTCGCGAGACGTGTTCACCTCCGCGTAGCTGCTCTTCTCCAGGGACATTGTCGTTATCTGAAAAACATTGTGGTAGAGTCATAATAATAGGGCTTAAAGTATGAAATTGCCGTTTTATTGTAATAGGTACTTCGAATTGACATAGAACTTTTTTGAATCAAACTTTTTTCACGTGGTACCTATGTAGTTCTTCTTTTAAAAAATGTGCAACATTCGATTATTTACTTTCAGTTGTTTTTTATTCGGCTTAAACAAGAAAGATGGATACTTCGAAAATTCGAGTGATTTTTGAATACGAGTTCCGACGCGGAACTAACGCCTAATAGCTCGCAATATCAATGTTGCGTTTGGAGAGGGGACTGCTAATGAACGCACCGTGCGATTTTGGTTTAAACGCTTTCGTGATGGAAACTTTGATTTTCAAAAAAATCAAAATCAAAATGCTTTTTATTCAAATAAACTTTTACAAGTGCTTTTGAATCGTTAAGTGAATCTACCACTGGTTCGGAATGCCATTCCTAAAGAGAAGAACCAGCAAGAAACTCAACGGTTGCTCTTTTGAAAAAAAATTAATTTACAATTTTATTAATGTATACGTATGTAACCGCTGTCCTTAGCATTGCTGGAGCGAGTCAAATCCACGCTCTTTTGTCGTTTATGTAATCTTCAACGGTATAATAAGCTTTTTTCAGAAGCATACTTTTAATAGATTTCTTAAACTTGTGTAAAGGCAAGTTTAAGATAGGTTGTGGAATTTTGTTACAAAATAGAATGCTCATTCCCACGAACGACCTTCGGACTTTCTTGAGGCGGAGCGATGGAGTCATGAGCTTATTGCGGCCTCTAGTTTGCCTATCATGCTGATCGCATAATTTTTTGTGAATATGAATGTTCTGTTTTTTTTTTTTTGAACGAACACAGGTGAATAACAATGAATTGAAAGAGATGGTGGGAGATCCGAGCCAAACTACCCAGGAATTAGCGGCATGGTTTAACGTTACCTTACCAACAATATTGACTCATTTGCGTCCAATCAATAAAATAAAAAAATGGGTGCCTCATGATTTGACTGATCTGCAGAAAGAAACGCGTGTTGAAACTTCTGTTGCCTTGTTGAATCGATACAGAAATGAAGGAATATTGCATCCAATTGTGACATGTGATGAAAAGTGGATTCTTTACAATAACCGTAAGCGAAAAATGCAATGGCTGACCCCAGGTCAAACGCCGCAACAGTGTCCTAAAGCAAAGCTTACCAATAAAAAGGTAATGGTAACTGTTTGTTGGTCTCAGCATGGTGTTATTCACTATAGCTTTCTCCGATCTGGTCAAGCATTAACGGCGATGTCTACTGTGCCGAACTCCGAACAATGATAGCAAAACTAGCATTGAAACAGCCCCGACTCATGAATCGATCTACACCGTTACTGCTCCATGATGCTGCGAGACCTCATACAGCACGAAAAACCGTTTTAACTCTACAGGAACTGCAATTAGAAACCATTCGTCACCCTCCGTATTCGCCAGACCTTGCTCCAACGGACTACCATTTTTTTCGTGATTTGGACAATTTTCTACGTGATAAAAAGTTTTCTTCTCAGAAGGCAGTACAAAATGTGTTCACACAGTTTGTCGAATCTAGATCACCAGAATTCTATCGCAAAGGCATAAATGACCTTCCTATTAGATGTCAGCAATGTATAGATAATAATGGTAATTATTTTGATTAAATAAATATGTTAAATTAAAAAAAAAAGCATTTCAATATATCAGTACAAATCGGCAATTTCATACTTTAACCCTAATATGACGTAATAAGAGACATGTCTTACGTGTAATAAATAAATTGTCTATTGAAACATGACACAAAAGTTAAACCAGATCCCTATCCACCCACCACTACAGCCTATTGACATCCCATTGCTGGGCACAGGCGTCCACTGTCATAGGAGAGTGGGAATTACGGGCTTAGACTCACTATGCTGCTCCAATGCGGGTTGGCGGGCTTCAACGACTATTATCATGATAATAACTGGGACCGACGGCTTTACGTTCTCTTCGTGGCGTGGGGGGTGAAACACCGTCAACTTTCGTACTGAGAATTTCTTGTCAGAAAAACGAAATAAGTAAGTAAAAACACTTTAATATACACAAACAAATAACAAAACAGAGGTAACACGAATCGTAACAGAATTAACAACTTGTTACGGTGTAAAGGCGGCCTTATCACTATGAGTATACTTAATTATGGCCTGACTCGGGTTTGGAACCGGGGTGTTCGTCAGTTATCGTCGAACATGCTAACCACTAGAACCACTGTACACTAGTCCAGGAGCTACAGACGGAGGTCGGCTACCTTCTCGCAGGTGGTGCCGTAGTAGCCCGGCGCGCAGGAGCAGTTGAACCGGTGGTCGGTCTCCCGCACGAGCCAGGGCAGGCAGGTGCCGTTGTTGCGGCACGGCTCGCCGCGGCAGCCCTCCAGCACCACGGAGCAGTTCTGCCCGCCCCAGCCCGCCTCGCAGAAGCAGTAGTACGCGGCGCGCCGGTCGTCGCAGCGCCCGTGCTCGCACGGCGTGTACCTGGTGCGACCGTGACAACAACCGACACACAGTTATAGACCGACAAACTTATCCGACCCGGTGACACTCGCTAGTATACCTAGGTATATGAAAAAAAATCGCCAGCCATAGGGACTGCCGATAGAAGTGAAAAAGAATATGTATATTTTTTATATCATTTATATTATATGCCTTATCAGTAAGGTATTAAAGTTCAATTTCGAAAGTTGTATATTTATACTAGCTGACTTCGTCCGCGTGGTTTAAGTTTTTTGTTATTCCCGCGGGAACTCCTTAAATTTCCGGGATAAAAAGTAGCCTATGTCACTCTCCAGGTCCTCAACTATACCCATGCCAAAAATCACGTCGATCCGTCGCTCCGTTGCGGCGTGATTGAAGGACAAACCAACAAACAAACTGACTTTCGCATCTACAATATTAGTATGATTTAAGACCTTTAGTCTTCCTAACGACGCGAACATGTCGGCAACATGCACGTCGATGACGCGAATCCACATTTTTACCCCCTACCAAAAAGTGGTCAACGCGGCTAAAGAAGTTTTCACTTCAAAAAGCGAACTGACCTCAAACACTCGTTGATCTCCTCCTGGCAGTGGTCGCCCTCGTAGCCCGCGAAGCAGTCGCACGTGTAGCTGCCGACGCCGTCCACGCACTTGCCGTGTCTGCACGGCGACGACGCGCACTCGTCTATGTTGACTTCGCAACGCGCGCCCGTCGTGCCCTCCACGCACACGCACTCGAACCTGCACACAAAAAGCATAAGCGCGTCGAATTTAGCACCTCCGCCTTTTTGGCAGGCGGTTAATAAAACATTGACGTAAAATGTAGTCAATGTCTGGCCAATGACGGCAAATCACTTGGCTAATAAAGTCACGTTATACAGTAGGACGTTATCTGTCCTTATCCGATCGTTAGTGTGTAAGTTTTGGCGCCGTGCCAACCCACTGAAATTACGTTCCCACCATAATGTTTACTCAGACTTATGACTGGACAAAAATGTTGGGCTTAAATATTATTTCTTAATATCGTATCGGACAGTATAAAATCACTCGTTTTTAGGGTTCCGTACCACAAAAGGAAAAACGGAACCCTTAATATAGGATCACTTCGTTTTAGGGTTCCGTACCACAAAAGGAAAAAACGGAACCCTTATAGGATCACTTCGTTGTCCGTCCGTCTGAGTGTCAAGACCCTTTTTCTCAGGAATGCATGGAGGTATCAAGCTGAAATTCATATCATATACTCAGGTCTAAGGTTCCTTGGAGCTGTGAAAAAATCAACCTTCTAAGCCAACGCAATCAAAAGATACAGCCGTTTATGCTGCAAATTTTCGAATTTTCTTGTACTCGCAAGGGAATCAAAACCTACAGGGTACTTCCTGTGAACTCAGAATCTTGAAACTTGGTACGAAGCAACGTCTTATAGCACAGATATAGGAAGAATTGCCAAACACATAAATTTTAGTTACATCATATAATAAAAATATTTTTATGCAAATTTTCGACACTCGCAAGGGAATCAAAACCTACAGGGTACTTCCCGTGAACTCAGAATCTTGAAACTTGGTACGAAGCAACGTCTTATAGCACAGATATAGGAAGAATTGCCAAAAACATAAATTTTTAGTTACATCATATAATAAAAATATTTTTATTCAAATTTTCGACACTCGCAAGGGAATCAAAACGTACAGGGTACTTCCCGTGAACTCAGAATCTTGAAACTTGGTACGAAGCAACGTCTTATAGCACAGATATAGGAAGAATTGCCAAAAACATAAATTTTTAGTTACATCATATAATAAAAATATTTTTATGCAAATTTTCGACACTCGCAAGGGAATCAAAACCTACAGGGTACTTCCCGTGAACTCAGAATCTTGAAACTTGGTACGAAGCAACGTCTTATAGCACAGATATAGGACGAATTGCGAAAAACATAAATTTTTAGTTACATCATATAATAAAAATAATTTTAATAATTTTAAACTTACTATCCCTTTCCTCGTGAACGCGTAGAGGAATAAAATTGAAATTTATAATATTAAATATTCAGGTCTGTAATATGTACCTTTAAGCTGTAACAAAGTACTGTCCCTTGGAGGTGTGAAAAAATCAAACTTCTAAGCCAACGCAACCACAAGATACAGCCGTTTATGCTGCAAATTTTCGACACTCGGGACTCAAAACCTACAGGGTACTTCATGTGAAATCAGAATCTTGAAATTTGGTACGAAGCAACGTCTTATAGCACAGATAAAGGAAAAATTGCGAAAAGCATACATTTTTAGTTACATCATATAATAAAAATATTTTTAATAATTTTAAACTTAGTACTACCCCTTTCCACCTGAACGCGTAGAGGTATTAAATTGAAATTAAAATAGATAAGTGGAATAAAAATACTATAACTTTTACTTATATACCTACAGGTTTGTACGGAACCCTCGGTGCGCGAGTCCGACTCGCACTTGGCCGGTTTTTTTTCTATAATTTCGACCTAACTAACATGTCTTTGACATATCTGTCATTTCACAAAAGATTACAGCATTATATGTGTATTTAGTTAAAAATTGTCTTAAAAAATCTTAAATCTTTATTTCTTGTTCCAACATATAGCTATTAAATTACATAAAGACTTTACTACCAGTTTGGAGACTCGCTTTCCATATTTATTTAATTACGCAGTACGCACACAGTTAAAATGTAATATTTCACATAACGCCTGGTATTTACGTTACCCGCTAGCATTCTCGAGCGAGAAGGGCTGGTAGAAGTGGTCGGGCAGCACCATGTGAGGCTGCGGGCCGAGCTGCGGCGGCGGGGCGCCGGCGCGCGCGCGGTACAGGCTTGCGTTACTCCGCTCCAAACACACGCCCCCGTGTTTGCACGGCGAGCTCTCGCACTCGTCGACGTCGGTCTCGCAGTTTTTGCCTGACAAATTTAAAAAAAAAAGTTTTTATCTGCACCCAGGGGGAACTTCAATAAAATTTTATGATTAAAAAATCCAAACAGGAACACCCGTATGGTTGTAACTTGTTACAGGTGTAAAAATATAAACTTAACATGCACTACTAGAAAATTGACACAAAATATTAAAGTAAGATGTCAACATAAATGACCTAATCTGAGAAATAAATGAACAAACAAATGAAATCTGAATCAAACATGAGCAAGAGGTGTAATCAACAATATCCGTTATCTCGTACTCAAGAGAAACAACAAAAAACAGACTACGAAAAAAATTTACATATAATTATGATCCTATTTTTAAGGAATTAGCTAACAAAGGAAATAAGTATATACGTTAACCTCAAAAGTTACCCTTAAGCCTTTTATGTCATTTTGACAGAAATAAAATGTTTAAATTTTCTGCATTACACCATTAGCTATATTAGCAAACGATAGCAAAATAAAATTAGGAATCCTACAGATTACCGAAAATAAGTTTAGAAAACTGACATACGATTGTGTGGTACGTGTTTGAGTCATTTTTTAAAATATTTATTTATTGACTAGCATTTGGCTTCCATCAGATCTGATGTGTCGATGCAGCCTAAGATGATACGCGCTCGGCTAGAAAACGCCTATATCCAGTGTCTCACCAGTGAAGCCCGGGTAGCAGTTGCAGTGGTAGTCGTTGACGTCGTCGAAGCACGAGCCGCCGTTGCGGCAGGGCTGCGAGGCGCACTCGTCGATGTTGAGGTCGCAGTCGTCGCCCGTGTAGCCCGTGCCCGCGCACTCACACGTGTAACCGTTCAGGCCGTCTTCGCAGCGCCCGCCGTGCAAACACGGCTGAGACTGCAGCGGAAAATCAATTTTGTTTTTAGTAACTCATAAAAATAATTGCAAAGAATAAAAAATTTGCGTTTGCACTAGTTGATTGATTTGTTCTTTTATTTGCTGCTAATTTTTCTGTATCCTTATTTATAAATAAATTTAATGACCTTTAAGCCGAAATGTGTTAACACAATTAAACCAAGTGTATATACATAAATTCTGAACCCATGTCAAAAATTTATAAAAATAAAATTAAAATAAATAAAATAAAATAAAATTTGTTTATTTCAGACAGTTTAAAGTCCATATTATTATGTTAGTATTAATTTAAAAACTTAAAAACTATGTTAGTATACACAAAAATAAAACATAAAACAAAATAACTAATTTAAATATCTGCTGTTGCATGCTGGGGCACTAGGTACATACATATGCGTATGTATCCAGTGCCTCAGCATGGGGCAGTCCGGCTTATCACCTAACACCCTCAAAATGACATTGGAACTCCCCCTCACTCTGCGCATCAGCGATGCGACTCGTTTGCGCATGACAGCATAAAAGTCGTTGGTGTGCGCGTACGCAAACATAGCCGACGCACTACAGTGCCGGGGGAGCCCCACCATCATCCTGAAGGCGTTATTATATTGTACTCGGAGCGCATTGTATGTCTTCTTTGACTTTGGTCTTCTTTATAAGTAAAATAGCATTCGAGTCAGCCCGCGTGGTGCATTGCAAATTAAGATTCCGCAAAGCAAATCCTAGTATGTACTCACCAAACAATCGTCGATGTTGATCTCACAGTGGGCCCCCGTGAGTCCCTCCTGGCACACGCACTTATAGCTGGCGATACCGTCCACGCACGTAGCACCAGCCGCACAAGGGTTATTCGCGCATTCATTTATGTTTATCGAACAATCCTTTCCTAAAAAGAAAAAGAAATGTTTATAATTTGTAAAAGCTTCAACATTAAGACGTATCTATTTAAATAACTGGCATATAACATAACAAGGCTTAAACAAACCTTCAAATCCCTCGACGCAAGTGCACTCGTAGTTATTTTCCAAGTTTTGACAGGTGCCACCGTTCTTACAAGGTGACGATAAACATTCATCGATATCTTGTTCACAACTGTCGCCAGTGTAACCTGGAAAAAATAATAACTTTGTGCAGGAAACCTAGAAACCTGACGATGGTTGAAGAAATCAACACAATGGCGTGAGTAATAATAAAACTTACCTGGTTTGCAGTAACACTGGTAGGTACCGTGCATATTGACGCAAACTCCGTGATTGCATATTTTTGGCATCAGTGCGCACTCATCTACATCCAACTCGCAGAATCTTCCTATAAACAAAAACAAAAATAGTAATTAATAATCAGTCAATTTTAAATCGTACCCGATATCGTATCGGATAGTATGAAGATGCTCAATTTCACAATGAAATGTCTTCTTCTATGGTACACGTCAGTTTGACATTGGTTTGACTTTGACGTTAAATGTCAAACATAGAAGAAGAAGTGGATGGGCGAAGTTATTTTTAGTCGATATTTATTTTTATTCAATAAAAAAACTAGTAAAATCATGTGAAATATTTACTTAGGTGCTTTTATGAAATCTCTGTATGGAGAGAGTATGGAGACTTATAGATTTTAAAAAGCCAGCATGTTGTATTCAGATTTTTGGAGGTTATACCGCAAGAGTTTCTCGGCCCGTTTTAACCATTCCCGAGCGAACAAAAGTGACAAACAATTGCAAAACAAGGATTTTAAAAATCTTTTAAAACAACACAAAGATAAAATTGTGTTTAGTTCGTATTTGGAGCATGAGAAGTTACAATTAGGTCACTTCAAGTATTATGTGAAGACTATCAGAAAAGCTAAGGAAATCGATTTGAAACAGTTTCACGAGAAAAGTTTGCCTCCTCTACCGCTATCCCTGAAATATTATGTGGACGAAGAAAGACTTCTAGAGGTAGAAAATGTACCCGAAATTGAAGAGCCGACAAAAACATTTCAATTACCATTTGCAAACACAACTCGTGTTGATATAAATGAAGATGAAATAAAAATAAAATGTCATGAAAAATCTGACAATGTAGATATAGAGTTTGATAGATCTAACATTAACAGATGGATGACTAACTATGAGCACTGATGACACAAAATTGTTGTCTAATGAGGAGGAAAGTGATGAAGAGGAAGTGGAAAATGAGTGGTGTAAGCATTACGGTACTCCCGACCCCACTGTGGCTGTCAGTCAGGTATATTAATGCTTATTCTAAGCTATTATATTCTGTAAATACTTATGCTGTAAATGTAAAATAGATAATTTTGTAAAATAGAATAATACTAGTTAATGCCCGCGACTTCGTCTGCGTGGATTGATGTTTTTTGGTTCCCGCGGGAACTCCTTAATTTTCCGGGATAAAGTAGCGATAAAGAAGATAAAGTAGCCTATATGCTATGCCAGACTATAATCTATCTCTGTGCCAAATTTCAGCCAGATCTGTTCAGCCGTTGGCGCGTGATTGAGTAACAAACATCCACACATCCATCCATCCATCCATACATCCATCCAAACTTTCGCATTTATAATCATCATCATCATCATCATCACTACAGCCCATTAACGTCCCACTGCTGGGCACAGGCCTCCACTCTCATAGGAGAGCGGGAATTAGAGCTTAGACCCACCACGCTGCTCCAATGCGGGTTGGTGGGCTATTATTTAGTTGTCTATTGTTCAAAAAGGATTAACCTGCTGTAGCAATAATTTACCTTTAGTTTTTACTGTTTTTACTATCTATGCTCTATAGAATTATTTTTATTAAACCAATTATTATATCTAAAGAAAAATAAAGAACATTAGAAACTCAAAAAAAAATTTTTGTTACTTAATCTACACTATCTACCTGTATCAGCCTTCAGCTAAATGGAATCTTCCAGCTGTTTATAATTTCAATACAACTGTTTTCTAATCACCCTATGTAAATATTTCTCAGGTACCATGTGGAGGCTGCGGGGCTCTCCTGCACTGCAATGACCCCGCTATACCTGGCTATCTGCCCAGTGAGCTTTTCAAAGGGAGAGAAATCGAGGAGTTAAAGACCATGGAGTGTCAGAGATGTCACTTTCTCCAGGAATATAACATTGCTTTGGACGTCACGGTTCAGCCTGAAGAGTATGAAAAACTTCTCAAATCGATTAGGTAGTGTTCTGTATATTATTTGCACATAAAAGATGTAATATTGTGTAAGGTCTTGAGATATGCAACATATGTTGTTTGAACCTTATTAATTGTTCCATGAATAATGCAAAGAGGTAATTACTAGATATGTAGATTTACTTACCTTTGTAAGCAAGAATTTGAGAAGCTATTTATATTCATTCACCTTCCACTTACTAAACTACACAACAATTATTAAAAGATACACAAAGAGGCCAAAGTCTGTAAAGAAAGGAAATAGTTATTTTTAATGTTGCTTGCTGCTATATTTTCCTCTTTGTTTTTATTTGCAGGCATGTGAAGTCTTTGGTGTTGCTCATGGTGGACCTGCTCGACTTCCCGTGCTCTATCTGGCCAGGAATAGTTGATATTATTGGCACTGACAGACCAATTTTTATAGTTGCTAACAAGGTGATAAAGACTACATAAATTTCATTTGTATAATGTCTAGTAATTTTTTTTTTAAATAATGATTATTGTTAACAGGAAATTATTTTTGGTTTTTTCAGGTGGATCTTCTTCCTGGTGACAGTATCGGTTATCTGAAACGTATAAAGGAATCACTTCTCTCAGAAATAAAAAAAACCAAATTAGGTGAGGCTAACATCAAGTATGTAGCATTGATATCAGCAAAGACTGGCTTCGGAGTGGAAGAGTTGATCTCTGCAATGTTCAAACTGTGGCTATACAAAGGCGATGTGTTCCTCGTAGGCTGCACTAACGTCGGTAAAAGCTCACTATTCAATGCTCTCCTACAATCGGATTATTGCAAAGTTCATGCAGTTGATATTGTGAAAAGAGCTACTGTAAGCAGATGGCCTGGAACTACCTTAAACCTTTTGAAATTCCCTATTAACAGACCTTCAGGTTGGAAAATACGTGAGCGAAGCAAACGACTTCTATCTGAAGCGAAATTATTAAAAGTCGAAAATGAAATCAGGCAAGATCAAATATCGGGTAAAAAATTTGTTGAAGTTCCATCACTAATGTGCCATATTGGTAGAACATTTACAGGACTTACAGCTTTGAATGATAACTTTGCAGAGAAACAACAAAATTTAACAGTATTAGATGAAAACCATGAGCTCTTTAAGAAAAGTAAATGGTTCTATGATACCCCGGGAGTCATTCACCCTGATCAAGTTTTATCACTTTTGAGTACTGAAGAATTGTTGTTGACCATTCCTAAGAAGTTGATTACACCTCAAACTTATTACTTGCATAAAGGCTCTACATTCCTCATAGGTGGATTAGCAAGGGTTGATCTGTTAGACAGTCCAGAACCTTGTCGCTTCACTATATTTTGCTCTGAAAACCTTCCTATTACCGTAGTAAATACTGAAAACGCCGATGAACTATACGAGACTTTCGTTGGTACAGAACTGTTCACAGTACCTTCAGGGAATATGGATAGACTTCAAAATTGGCCTGGATTGAAGAACAAGCAATTTGAGTTTAGCGGAGAAGGCCCTAAGTTATGTTGTGGCGATATCGTCCTATCGTCAGTAGGCTGGGTGTCAGTAACAGCTAAGAGAGGCACCAACTGTACAATATCAGCATGGACTCCAGAGGGCAGAGGAATCCATAAGCGGTACCCTTCAGTATTGCCATATTCCATTAACCTAAAACGCAAGAGAATTCATGGTACACCAGCTTACATGGTAGGAAAAGTTTATAGTGGTGAAGAATCTTAGATATCATATTAATTATTAGTTTTAATCTTATAATATTAAATAAAAAAATCTGTAAAAATAATAAAATATAGAAAGTAAATGTTGATTTATTTTATTATTTTATTTAGTAAAACTCCACTCAAATAGCTTCTAGCTATTATTTGTTGGGGTAACATTTTTATACAGAACAGAAAATTGGCTAATAATTGGTTTTGACTAAACGATTTGTAGATTGGAGCTGTGAAAGCTCGTTGCTGAACGTCAATGGATCTGCAACCATGTTCGACGCACTCCTAGAGACACACATGGCACTGCTCTGACAGAGGCTCACTCACCGTTGTATCCGGGCGGGCACTGGCAGCGGAAGAGGCCGGATTCGAGCGCGAGGCAAGAACCGTTGTTGCACGGCGAAGACGCGCACGCAGAGTCGGCCGCCGCGGCCGCGCAGCGCCACGCGCCGCCTTGTTCCACGCACTCCTACAGACACACATGGCACTAATCTGACATACACGCGCATTAAACAGTGCTAAAATCGTACAAAGAGAAATCCTTTAGAACCATACTAAATGTGTCACCAAAACGGATAACAAATAAAGTACTTTCTCAAATATATTCAGCTCAGAGTTCGAGCAGGGGAGTGACAGTTTTATGTCACGTACCTTGACGTTCCTAAAATAGGGAATATAAAAACAAGAACGTCAAAAATATTAAAATAATACGGCTGTAAGCGGCTTTGGATCTCTGTGAACATAAAAGCGCCTACGAGGTTTACTATAGATATAAGTATATAATTTTCGGTCTCGACGTGTCCCACGTCACCTTCTCGAATCCTTAAAGTGCAGTTACCTGGTGTTGCGGGCAGGGCGCGGCGGCGGCGCGGCAGTCCAGCGGCAGCTCGCACTGCGCGCCGCCGAAGCCCGGCCGGCACTCGCAGCCGTCCGCGCGACACGTGCCGCCGTTGAGGCAGCCGCGCGCGCACTCCGCGCCGTCCGCAGCGGGCACGTCGCAGCGCGACCCCGCCCAGCCCGCCTCGCACTCGCAGTGGAAACCTTTCGCCTGACACCCCCCACACACCAATCATTAACAATCGAGAAACAAAACATTTTTCTCCTACTTGCTCGGAAATAGCTACATTGAGTTCATTGACTGACATTTAACGCATGCGGGCAGACCTTCACTATAGTCATGAGTGAAGAGCTACCAAATACTAAATCAGCCTTTCAAGCGATAGTTACCAAAAGTGCAGCTATCTCTCATAATATTACGTGGTAAGACTTTGCGATTTTGTGGGACAAAATCACTCAGCACTTGACTTGTCCACACTACCCAGATGTGACAGAGGTTTCATCCAAGACGTCACCAATCACCTTTGTGCTCTTTTGCGGAAAACACTAGTAAAGCCTGCCGGGCGATTAGGTCATAGGACAATTAATGCCCCTTAGTGAAAACGGGGCTTAGGAACCTTCGAATAACGTAAAATTCAATCGGGTTACTGTGCGAGTCTTTACTTACAAAATATGATATTTATGGTCGAAATAGGTAAATGATTTTTTATTTTATTTATTTAACAAACAGCTTTTAGTAGCAAATAAGTCCGCTACTCACATGGTCGCGACACGAGACCGCGTGCACGCAGGGCGAGGCGGCGCAGCGCTCCGTCAGCGCTTTGCCGGCCGGGCCCAGCTCGCAGTACACACCTGCCGATACGCGATACTGTTCACTAACTGCGCCGAGAGAACACCCGCACACCGGCCGTACGGTGCCAACGCTTAAACCAATAAGTACTTAAGCAATATTAGGTACAGTTTGATGACACGTACCTTAACGTTCCTTAAATAAGGATTATAATTACTTTAAAACACGTCGACAATAATGAAACAATATGGTTTTAGGCGCTGGCAGTATGGCCCCATATGATTGCATGGCAGAAAAACGCTTTAGATGCCCTGTCCTACGTCAGCGACTATGGCAACAACGCGACTCGATACGACGCGACGGTATCAAGTAGAAGCTTGCTCTTCACGTGGCCAACGTCGCGTAGATCACGTCTGTCATTTTCTACGGGAAGTATATCGCGTTGCGTCGCTTTCGTCACTCACCTAGGATGACGGGCACGAGACAAAAGCAAATGGACGACAATGAAAAGAGGGTTGAAGTCTAAAGATCGCTAATATTCATCACAAGATTGGTCTGTCATTTCTTTAACTGGGGCGTTTCATAAACTTCACTTTAAACTTTCATAAGTAAATAATGTAAAAAATATCTACCAAGACGTTTAAAATTTCATTCTTTTTAATTCTAATGCACAATTTACTACTACCTAATCTATAAAGCACGAAATATAAAGCTATTTGGGGGAAAAAAGTTACATATTCGAGATATTACAAAAGTTGTTCGTATAACTATAAATTTGGAAAGCACGTGCACAACAAAAAATAACACGCACAACTGCGACCATTTCAAGACATTAAATTACCGACGCCGAAACACAATGATAAAATAACAATGTTATGTTTGCTAACATTCAGGTTACTATAATAATACGAACTATGCACACTGTAAAGCCTGAAAGTGGGCCCAGCCTAGCGGGCACTCGAGACCTATGAAATGCTTGGATCTCCTAGGGATTGCCGAAAAACTGATATTTCGCAAAAACACGACCCAAGCTCATAATGGCCCACGTTCACAAGGACCTTTAAACTGGTTTGGTTTAATTTTTGTAATGCTGTCTCTTTTTGGCAAGAGCAAAATGCGGTTGCCAAAAAGTGACAGCATTACAAAATTTAATTGAATAATTTTAAAGGTAGCTCCTTGTGCAAATAGGCCTACGTGTTTTATCGCACAAGGGGGATTTTGGTCACCTACTTGGGTTAGTTGAACCAAACTTGTGAAATATAATCACTGATCAAAATATTAATCGAATATTTTGATAGACAATATTAATTAAGTCTATGGTTACCTCTGGTTACCTATGATATATGGTTACCGTCTCTTTATTGTCTCGATGACCAATAACTTCAGGCTTAAAAGTTCATTTTTAAGCCTGAAGTTATTGGTCATGTTTTGCATTGTCAATGACACATATTTTTTAAATAAAACCGTTTATTTTCGTGTTCACTGTGACTATAAATGTATAGTTAGGCTGGGCGCACTGTACATTACAAACACTGATGCATTACAACAGATCATGTCGCGACGGAACACCTATGTAACGCAGGCACATCCCACTACCGGCCACTAGGAGCTTGTACCTTATAGCTAACTCCTTAATCTTCTTAATGCTAATGGTTATACGGTTAAAGTACTACTGCTCTGCCGTTCGGCTCCGCTGCACGCCGCCTTCTATGGAATGTTCAAATGTGTAAACGACAAAATAGTGCAAATATTAAGTATTCATATATAGCTTTAAATATATTAGTAAATTAAAATAATAATAATATATATATATCTGTGATGTTCACAAAGTGATAAAATATGAATAAATAAAGATATACCCATTAAAGTACATTTTTTCCAAAAAACCGTGGAATATTGTTCAGATGGCTCGCATGGAAATGTGAGAAGAGTCATATTGTCGCGGTAAAAACGACGTTAGCGCGCGTTTTTTCGGGCTTCGGTGACCTTATTCGATTGACTTTAAAAATACGCACCATTTCAAACTTTTCTATAGTAAAGTGGAAAGCTATCGTCTATGAACAAAATCCCACAACTGAATTCTTCGATCTATGTATTATTGCGGATCTGAAACGGAACTTTCGCGCTGTTGCGTCCATTTTTGTCGAGGGTGCAGTGTACTCTTCTGCGTATCTGTACTACTTCCTGTTATTGACCTAAACTTCACTCAGGTACTTCGGTATCGAGGTTTTATAACCTCGACGAGAGCTGTAAATTGTAATACTGCACAACGTACAGTATTCAGAATTCATAGAGAACAGTAAACAGAATTCTTAAACAGTACAGCACAGTGCGGTGGGTCACCTTTGTATGGCGGCGCGCACGTGCAGTTGAAGTGGTCGGGCGCGCTGGTGCACGTGCCGCCGTTGAGGCACACGCCCGCCTCGCACGCCGCCTCCAGGCTCGAGCAGTTGGGCGACAGCCCCGGCGCGCCTGCCGCACACACGCACGCACACGCTCAGACAACCACGACCACCACGACAGAAGGGTGAAATTAGCTTAGCACATAACATTTTGTAGCTCAACGTCCTCTAAAAAACCAGCCAAGTGCGAGTCGGACTCGCGCACCGAGGGTTCCGTACAAACCTGTAGTAAGTTTTAAATTATTAAAAATATTTTTATTTTAAATATTTGAGTTGATTGAATGAAAGGTAAATTGTGGTTTACGATTTATGACGTATTAAAAAAAACTACATATTAGATCTCGTTCAAACCAATTTTCGGTGGAAGTTTGCATGGTAATGTACATCATATATTTTTTTTAGTTTTATCATTCTCTTATTTTAGAAGTTACAGGGGGGGGACGGGGGGGGACACATTTTACCACTTTGGAAGTGTCTCTCGCGCAAACTATTCAGTTTAGAAAAAAATGATATTACAAACCTCAATATCATTTTTCAAGACCTATCCATAGATGCGTATGGGTTAGATGAAAAAACAATTTTGAGTTTTGGGGAACCCCCAAAATTTCTTGTTTTTTTTTCTATTTTTGTAAGAAAATCTATTAAGATTTTCTTACAAAAATAGAAAAAAAAACAATTTCACAGCGGTTCACAAAATACATCTACTTACCAAGTTTCAACAGTATAGTTCTTATAGTTTCGGAAAAAAGTGGCTGTGACATACGGACGGACAGACAGACAGACATGACGAATCTATAAGGGTTCCGTTTTTGCCAAATTTGGCTACGGAACCCTAAAAAACTAAAGTTAGAGTAAAATGGACCTAAAGGTAAACATTGCAAAGTCGTTTATGCTGCCACTTCTACTACTAGTTCTAGCTGATGCCCGCGATTTCGTCCTCGTGGATTGAGGTTTTTTGGCTCCCGCGGAGAAATCTTTAATTTTCCGGGATAAAAGTAGCCTATGTGTTATTCCAGACTACAATTATCTCTGTGCCAAATTTGATCCATGTTCAGCCGTTCTGTCGTGATTGAGTAATAAACATCCATCCATCCATCCAAACTTTCACATTTATAATATTAGTATTAGTATAGATAGACTACCTAGAGCTTTGATTTACAATTTTTGTGTTTGTTGTAGACGTGTTGACGAATTCCAACACTATAGAAGTGAATTTGGATCTATTTTACTTTATTTACAGTTTTGATACTCGAAATGTTCAAACGTTGTCGAGATATTGGATAGAAGCAGGCATGTTTACTTTGCTAAAGTCCATGATAAGTCAAGAAACAAGAAACTTAATTCGCTATAATCCGCCAAAGTGGACAAATGTATTATTTGGTACAACGTGTAGCTTGTGTTCAAATTCGTCCATACGTCAAGTAGGTATAACCAGTACGAAAATTGTAAAACAAAGCTCAGTAGAACTTAATAAACGACTTTGCAACCCTTACCTTTAGGTCCATTTTACTCTGACTTCAGATTTAGACCAGTGAGATTACACTGTTCCTTTTACTTCTTTTGTTTTATTGTCTTTTTGCAAAATTTATATGTGTATTTAAATTTATATCAACACATTGATTTTGCCAGAATCAAATTGTTTTCGGGGATAGGGATGCAAAAAGTTGTGCAGTAAACCTCTATGTTACGCTATTTACCATAGTAGCCGAGATCGCAGACACACAACACTTGCTTAGAGACCATCACCCCCGCAACCATGGCCGGCACTCCTGGGATTAAAGAAAACCAAATTATTTTACTAAAAGTATGAAATATTGTCAAGGTTGGATAGTAGGTTAAGAGTGCAACAAGTAAGCAAGACAAGTAATACATAATATAGGTATAGAGTTATGAATCTATTGAATTTGTATAGCTGTGCTTCCCTCGCGCATTATTATTAGGATCTTGTGGTTTGTTCGTTTCTGTAAAACTTGTCGCATCCGCTTCGTTCGCGCTTATTTTTCTAAAATTATTCGTTTCGTTTTGGAACCTAGCACAACTTATCTGCTCTTAAAAAAATATTACTACTAGAAATCCTGATCGCGTTACACTATTATTTAGTCGAATTCCATTATTACGAAACAGCAATATTTTTTAAACTCAATTATTTAGTAAGGTTTCAACTATCATAAACACTGCTCGAACAGAACGGTTGTGCTCTACGTTTCAGCCGCGTATAACTTAAGTACTTACCTTCAAGACAAGAGTGAATAGGCATCTTCTAGGCAAGCGCGCTCCAACATAGACGCCGATTGAAGTGAAAACGAATATTTCAGTAATTTTTCTAATTTAAAAAAATAATAATAAAAAAATTTCAAATATAAACCTTAAAACTAAGGAATTAAAGTTTAATTACGAATGTACTATATTTATATTTAAGATCTTTTGTCTTCGTTATAACGCGAGGTGTCGCCCACGGTTACAAAGCACTCATTAATATAAACCTTAAAAATAAACGATTAAAGTTTAATTACGAATGCACTATATTATTATACTTAAGACCTCTTGTCTTAAGAAGAATGGTGTCGGTCTCGCGTATTCCACATTTTTACCCCCTACCACAAAGTGCTCAACGCGCCTAAAGAAGTTTCCACTTCAAAAATCTAAAATTACACCACAATTTTGACCAAAGCACTAGACTATAAAAACACAGGCTGGCAATAAACACATTGTATAAGCCCTGTAACGCTGTGTACGCACCTGCGCGGCAGTGCGAGTGCGGCGGGCAGGCGAGGTCGGCGCAGGCGGCGGGCGGCGGGGGCGGCGGCGCGGACGCGGCGGCGGGCGGCGGGGGCGCGGGCGCGGCGGCGGGCGGCGGCGGCGGCGGCGCGGCGGGCGCGCACAACGGCGGCACGTGCCCGCGCGCGCACACGCAGCGGAAGCCGACGCCGTTGTTCTCCTCGATGCACGCGCCGCCCGCGCCGCACGGGCCCGACGCGCACGCCGACATCTGCGCGCACATCACCGTCACTACTCAATATCACTCATCACCACCACCGTCGCACTGCTGAGCGATACTGTGTGGCTACGTAATAGATATTAATTTATGCCCGCAAATTTGTCCGCGTGGTTTACTCCGTAACTCCGTAATTTTCCGGAAAAAAAGTAGCCTATGCGTTATTCCTGCCGTTCTGTCGTGATTGAGTTACATACATCCGTCCATCCAAACTATCGCATTTATAATATCAGTAAGATTTTCCATTGCATGAAATAAACTGTCAAAGAGTATTTTAAAAATTTTGACTATTCGCTCCGATCATAAATAAGGAAGCTGGCTGTCGTTTAGTATTTTTTTTTCATGGGATCGTTATCTGGGATTCCCTATTAGTATTCAGTAAAGAGAGCTAACAGACGGACGCACCTCGTCGCGGCACCGCTCGCCCGTGTAGCCGGGCAGGCAGGCGCAGACGAAGCCGCCGTACGTGTCGTAGCAGGCGCCGTGGCCGCAGATGCCGCGCTCCTCCTCGCACTCGTTGACGTTCAGCTCGCACGAAGCGCCCGTGTAGCCTGCATTCACAAAAACCACTACTGAGTGCAGACATTCTAGTTTAAAAAAAAATTTAAGTTCCCGTGGGAATAAAAAATCTTAATCCGAGTGGACGAAGTCACGGTCATCACCTAGTAGTAATAAATAAACCAATTGAGAGTCATACAAGAAGTGAAGATGTACATAACGTAAGAAGTGATGCGATTACCGGTGTCGGTGCAGTTGCATGTGAAGTTGTTGACGGCATCGACGCAGCGGCCGCCGTTGAGGCACGCGCCGCCCGCCGCGCACTCGTCGATGTCCGTCTCGCAGTTGCGCCCGCTGAAACCTGACGAACGAAAATAACTCGAGTGAAGGCCAGATCGCACAAGAGGAAGGGTCGATCGTTCTTATAGTCGTAACAATCATCGCAATATTAGGCGGCGCAGTAGATGTAGTTATGAAACCAATAAATCAACATAAGTTAAGTCTGTGTTATAAATGGCATAAACAATATATTTAAAAAGTAAAGTTACTCTTTAGAAGAAGACAATTATAAAATATTGCTTTGCATGAAATGAAGAATATTAAGTGGTACTTATCAAAATTAGACCCCAATGAAATATTACAATATCAGCTAAATTAGAACTCGTGACTCACCAGGCGGGCAGTCGCACACGTATTCGTCGCTGCCGGGCGGCACGCTACAGCTCCCGTTGTTGCGGCACGGCCTCGCCACGCACACAGGGTCGAGCGACTCCTCTAGCTCGCAGTACGTGCCTGGGACAGCGATATGCACGGGAATCAACAGCGGACCCAGGCGACTACCTTGCACGACTCCAAAATAACTCCAAACATTTTATAAATATCAGGTTTTATACCCTAAAGCCTAAAGCAATCATATAACTAAACCCAGATTTTTTCGCAAATTCCAAGAACTGACATGATAAACACGTTCAAAAGCTTCAGTGAAATTAAACTAAGGAATGCATCTTGATGCTCAAGAGAATATGATGTTAAAACAATTTTTCCAATAAAACTGAATAAGCCTAAAAATGTGTAAGGCTTTCAGATATGTGTACAAGCTCTTTTGATTCGTAATCAATTGGGAGATTATATTTTATCTATTACATCATATAAAATTACCGTGATAGTGCGGCGGACAGACGCACGTATAATCGCCCCGCGAGTCCTCGACACAGCGCCCGTCGTTCTGACAGGGCTGCGAGGCGCACGGGTCGCCCGCGTCCACTTCGCAGTTATTGCCGGTATACCTCGCTGTACAGTGGCACTCGTATCTGCAAAGAATACGTCAAAAGACATTCAATACAATGTTAAAGACTAAAGGATTTATTCTTCTTCTCGCGTCGTTTCCTCAATTTTAAGGATCGTGGCTTCCTCGAGATATTACAGTCTTTACGATGTTTCGCCATCTCTCCCTATTGGAGACCGTGCGAAAAGCACTGCAGACCGGAGTGTCGACCGCTTCTTTTATTTGGTCAGAGAACAACGTCTCGGTCTACGTCCGCGGGGTCTCTTTCCTTCGATCTTGCCAGTGATGATGATGACTAACGGATAGGATAAGCAAAATAAATGATAAGATGGAGAAAGTCAAAACACTCCCCAAAACCGACGGTTTAATTTTAACTTACTTGTCATGTCTAGATATGCATGTGCCGTGCCTCAAGCATGGCTCGTTGTAACAGTAGTCCTTCGGTGGTATCCGTAAAACATCTTTTCTGTCTTTACCTGGAATTAAGATAAAACTATTTAGGCTAAATAAAACTAGTTCAATTAAGTTAAATCTAGATGATATTATGAAAAATTCAACAATAATTATAGCATGACAAAATCTTATACCTTTAAACGGGCAAATTCTTGTATTATACCTATATACATAATCTGAATCTCGGAAACGGCTGGAACTATTTTCATGGAATTTAGTATGCAGCGGGTTTCGGGGGTGATAAATCGATCTAGCTAGGATTCATTTTTAGAAAATGTCGTTTTATCCGTGTTTTTAGGCAATGAAAAATTGCTGCAATAGAATACGAAGGTAAATTTGTTCACCATCTACAAGGTTATAATAGCTCAGGTAGGAAACAGGTCGATCCCGAATTCAGAACACTCCGGTTCGAGTCCAGAATTCCAGATGTCCCCTCCAGTCCGATTATTTTTTGCCCTTTTTAAAAAAATATAATATAAATATTTAGTTAAAAAAATAAAATAATATAATTTATTATTTCATTATTTAAATATAATTTCCAAAAAACACGATTTACCAAATTTAGCAAAGCTCGGTCACCCAGATATTGTAAATAACGAGGCACATTTTGTAAGATCGCAGCCGCAGGTTGATGCGATAGCACTGTTACATATTCTAGGGCCCGCGTTGGATAAGCTGCCTCAGCACTTTGTGTGTCTGACTTAATGATGCTTGATGAATAAAGCGGTGATAGCCTATTCAAGGAAGTCAGGGTTCGAATCCCAGGTATCCCTCTCTAACCTTTCACAGTTATTTGTGTTTTAAGGAATTAGTGTCATTAGCTTTGCAGTGCAGGAAAACATTGTGAGGAAACCTGTATGTCTAAGAGTTCTGTCAAATGTGTGTGAAGTCTGAATTAAATCGTTGTGGACAATAAGGCAAACGCTCTCCTCTCATGAATGATATCATTCATGAGAGGAGAGCGTTGCTCATTAGTGAGCCGGCAATAGGTCGGCAGCGGCAACACGCAGATGCGGGTGATGCCTGTGGTGGGCTTACACTCGTCCTCGGTGAGCGGACAGGGGCCGAAGCGCGCGGTGGCGGTGAGCACGTGCGCGGCGTGGAACTCCAGCTGCGGGCCCTCGAGCACGCAGCCGCTGAACAGGTTGCCCACCAGCACCACCGCGCCGCCCGCCTCCAGCGCGCCCGGCGACAGCAGCTCCGGGTTCCACGTCACGTTCGATATCACCTGCCACCAACAAACCGAACGGCTTCAGCCTTATCGTCACGCTGGCCGTGAACAGGACAGTGAGGTGGACGCAACAGAGGATGAGGAGGAGGGAAACGCTGAAGTAGCCGGAGCTGATAGAAGGCGAGGCCGCGATGATGGAGCTGCGGGGTCTCTTCGCGTATACGTCATACCCAGAAAGGAGAAAAAGACAATAGAGGAAGGAAGAATACAGAAACTAATTTGGGAGAAAACTTAAAATAATTATAATGGAGTAAAGCGTCGCCCCCGTCGTGCGGAATGATGGTCTATGTGTCATACTTCTGTTATACCAGCTACATAAAGACTAATCCATCAATTACCAGCTAAATCATTCATACTAAAATTCATACCAAATCTTTTTCAATTCTTGGGGGGTTAAAAGGACGTATCGGCTTAGCTTTATCGTCATTTTAGGCAAGTTCTTTCTACGCTGTGCGCGTCGTCCTCACCTGTGTGTCCTTATCGACCTCCAGCAGCAAGGAGGGCGGGTTGGGCCGGTACCGCAGCGCGACCCAGTGCCACCGGTTGTCGAGCGTCTCCTTCACGAGCGCCACCTCGCGGTGCGGCAGCGACGGCTGCGCCCACGACACCACCACCTGCTCGTACAGCGCCGTCACGTACAACGTGTAGCCTTTAAACCTCTGGGAGAACAGCTCGCCACCTGAAGCCAGACACGAGAATGCCTATCATTTTCTATCTACAGTCCCATTTCTTTAATCGTCGTCGTCGGTCGTCATTATTAGATCTTCTAGTAGGTCTGAAAGCCTGGGATGGCGGCTACGAGTTCTTAATGAGTATGTATCATGCCATACTGCTGCAGACCAGGAAACAGCTGCACGAACATACAGAATAAAGTTTGACTTCGACTTAAAAACTTTCTATTACACTTACTTAAAACTGGAAAAGAGAGAAGACATGAAGCTTTCGGAAGTTCACTTTTAATTGATTTCAATGGAAATATTTGGTTGATTAATTTTATTTGAAAGACAGGAGGAAATCTTCCAAAGGCTTCCACATGACTGTAGACTTGTTAATACTCAGTTGATTGATACACAGCTTTCTCAATACAGGGTCAAATGCAATGCCAATGATCACGCACAATTATTTTAACACAAAATGGAGAAGATTTTTAAAGGTTAAAGGTTTTGAACAAAGGTATGCGCAGTGCCGATTGTGTTCACATTGACCATGAATTCGGTTAAGCTTGTTACACGTTATAAATAGTTGTGTTCTTTCATAACTTGTTAATATTATGAAGGCGTAGAATTCACCTAGGTACGCCATCTTCGAATCATAATTATAGCGTTTCTAAGATAACGTAAACGATACCTACTAATGAATAGGTCAAGCAGTTCATCTTAAAGACTTGACTCATAAACTTTTCAGTGCGGAACAACCGAGATGGGATTTCATCTTCTCGTAACCCAGACCTACCTAACTAGTCGTTAAATATTTGTGTTGACATTAGGAAAATCGTAAAGTTGGGAACCATCACACAGTATAAATTTTCTACGATTTGATATACACATATTTTATTTGAAGAAATGTATTATCATAATTATAATTTGTTATAATTTAATATAAAAAAATCTTTTTAAACAACCGACTTCAAACTTCCGCGCCAACTTTACAACAACAAGCACACGCTATACAAAGTACTTATTTTATTGTTGATATTTTAAAAACTGCTCTACCGATTTCGATAAAATTTATATAGGACCACCTTTGAAGTATACCCTTTCAAACAAAAAAAGAATTTTCAAAATCGGTCCAGGCGTCTTCGAGTAATCGGGGAACATACATAAAAAATTAAAAAATAGGTTCCGACGAATTGAGAACCTCCTCCTTTTTTGAAGTCGGTTAAAAATTTCAAAACTAGCATTGTTAAACTCGTATATTGTTAACTCGTATATAGAAAAATATTTGCGAATTACTGAAATACTTGTTCTTCCAAACATGTTTTCCAAACAAAAAAGTTAATATGCGGCCTATACAAAACATCAGGTGCCTGATTATTGCAATAGGTAGGTATATCATGAAAAAGTGGTCAACTCCTCAGGTAGAGAGTACCTAACACGAACTTACTCTTGATTTACCACTTTTTCAACGCATCAACAATTCAGGATTCGGCTCGCCATAATGTAGGTATGAGATTATTATTACTTCACTTTTTACCGAAAGCCTTCAACGCGATTAATTAACATTGCAATGAAGCGAGATAGTTTTATATGTGCTTCCTTATCTTTATTAAAATTTTAATGATGAACTGACAACTGCAAACTTTCATCGAAATGTGAGTTTCGTTCGTCGTTTAAATCCTTCCTCGTAATGCGAAGTTATTTTGCGAAGTTCTCTACAGAAAACTCGAATCACCGAACCGCGCGGTGGTAGAGCCAAAACAAGACATACCTACTTAAGTACTTACCTATTATTATCTATCATAAGAGACACCTGTACTTATAGCCTATCCTATATCATACTAATATAATAACGCGAAAGTGTGTTTGTTTGTTGGTTTGTCCTTCAATCACGCTAAAACGGAGCAATGGATCGACGTGATTTTTTGCATGAATATAGTTGAAGACCTGAGAGTGGAGGCCTTTTATCCCGGAAAACCAGAGTACCCCCGGGAATTAAAAAAAACTTAAACCACGCGGACGAAGTCGCGGGCTTTAGCTAGTGAATTAATAAAATTATGTATTCTTCTGTCTTCTACAGCATAAACAGTATCAAATACTTAATAACTGTTTCTGACTTAGGCAGAATGATATAATAACACATAATGGTCCATCAATAAGGCGCATTATAGGCTACAGTACCATTACCAAGTGTTTTGGCAGGCCTGTAAACGGGCAGGCTTCGTGGGAGGACTTGGAGCGCCTTGGCCGTGATGGCCGATGTCCGGCGCGCGTTATGAATATAAATGAAACGCTGTAGATGAGTATTTGGTCACTCGTGTTTGCGAGCTGTTTATTGATTTTATCACGAATAATATCGACGACAGGTTAGCTTACGCCCCGCGATAATAAGTGATAATTATGATATTAAAACTCAAAATAATTCACCAAAAAGTTTTACAACAGTTCAGTTTTACCGAGCCTATACCGAGTGCTAACTGGCTGCCTAACACTTTATAATCATTATTAATCAGATATTCATACATAGAATCTATTGACGCGCCTGGAGTTGAGTTTCACGTGCATTTATAAAAGCGCACATGGTACAACTAGGTCGCGCAGATTGTGGTGTTACATGCTGCAGCCTGCAGGCACTGTCAGCACGACGGATTCTACAGACATATCTATCTAGGATTGAACATGTGTGCTGAATTCTGATAGTGAATGTGACGCTCTGGTATTTAAAAAAACCGGCCAAGTGCGAGTCGGACTCGCGCACCGAGGGTTCCGTACTCAAGAAGTAGGTATAATTACCTTTGTTAATTAACCGCAAAACTAACTTTGTTTGTAGAGGTTTACTGTTAATATCAAAAAATTACGTTTGTTGTATGGGAGCCCCCCTTTAATATTTACTTTATTGATATTTAATTATTTATTTTGAAAGGTAATATACAAGTTAATATTCTGTGAAAATTTGAACCGTCTACCTGTTACCGTTTTTAATATTGAGCAAAAAAATACGAAAAAAACACGTTTATTGTATGGGGACCCCCCTTAATATATATTTTTTTTAATTTTTAGTTTTTGTTGTTATAGCGGCAACGGAAATACATCATTTGTGAAAATTTCAGCTTTCTAGCTATCACGGTCTATGAGATACAGCCTGGAGACAGACAGACAGACAGACAGACAGCGGAGTCTTAGTAATAGGGTCCCGTTTTTACCCTTTGGGTACGGAACCCTAAAAAGACTGCTTTTGCTCGTTTGGCGGTCCTCTACGATGTATCGTGGATTATCATCAAAATGTTGAACGTCCAACTCACCAACACATGTCCTGAAGCTGAGCCCGACGAGCTGTTTGAGCGAGAACGGCTTGGCGACGCGGATGTAGGTCGAGCCGTTGAAGTAGGCCTCGGGCCTCTCGGAGGCCCCGAGAGGCCCGGCCGCCAGCGCTCCGGACGACGCGGCCGCGGCCACCAGCAGTGCCACGCAACCTGGAACAACGAACACCGCGTGTTCAGCCATAACATGGTAAAATAACTGAGAGATGTTGAAAAACGCCGTCTTTTCCGCTGTTCTAGAACTAAGCTGTTTATCGATATTCCTACTAAAAAAATAAGTAATACGAGATTGTACATAATAAGATTGTACACAAGCCTGCACCTCCTCACGACTCAACCACTCAATGAATCAAAGCGCACCAAGTTGCGGGTCTCGCATCAGCTAGTTTCAATTAACAGAGTTCATCAAAACATTTTTAAGAAAACCATCATCATATCAGTAGGTATATCATATCAGTTTGCTCAATGGAGCTACCTATTTATATAGTCCGGACTGCCACGTCGTTAACTAACTGAAGCCCGCGACTTCGCCCACGTGGTTTACACTTTCCTTATTCCCGCGAGAACTCTTTCATTTTCTTGTATAAAAGTATGCCTAAGCCTATGTCACTCTCCAGGTCTACTATAGTTGATGCCAAAAATAACGTCGATCTGTTGCTCCGTTGCGGCGTGATTGAAGGACAAATCAACAAACAAACACACTTTCGAATTTATAATAACATGATTAAAAGTTTTAACTGAATGTCCAAATTGCACGTGCATCGAAAGTTGAAACCAGCTACCCAATAATTTCTAGTCGTTTGACCGGGAGAGCAGCTTCAATTTAATTAAGCGTCCGCCATACGAGGGGCACGCGCCTCGGCGGGAGTCCTGTTAATCGAGTTACCATCGATCTTTCCCGGAGCGATCCCGGGCGCTAGTAGGCCTGTGGCTAGGCAATCGTTAGCGACCTGCGAAAGCTTCAATTTATAAAATAGCGAGTGGAAAGCGCCGGGAAAGCCGGCGAAACTCTCCGCGCCGCGATATAATATGGGAACCATATTATGAGCGTCTCGCGATACGAGATAGTATTGTTACTTGCAATTGCAAACGACATGAAAGTTTGTCGCGTCTTCCAATGACAGCTTTCTTTAAAAGTGATATTCTTTTGCTGTGACTTCAAACAGAAGTCCACTGTTCAAGACAGGCATAAACGCGGTATAAACTACATTATGTAGATATATCGCGATACCCTAGCTATACATGCCCCTTGAAGGAAAATTATGAAGCAACTAACAACCGCCAACGGCTTCGCTCCCGTGAAATCCATCCTTAGTGCTTGTCTAAGTTATAAAGGGGACCCCTGTGCAGAGTTTTAGCTTTCTAGGTGCAAATTGGTTTGTGCCGGGCGTTGTTGAGTCAGGTCAATGAGTGAGTTTTCTTTTTATTATTGGACTTTTCTTTTTATTATTGTAGGTATGATAATAGGTATTCTCCGTGTCAACATAGGTAACAGAACAGAGGCCGTTTGACAGCTTCAAGTTAAAACGTAATACTCAAACTGTTTAAGGAGTTCATAGGTGCTTGCTTTTTGACATACAGGCATCTATGAACTCCTTAAACTGGTCGAATTATACGTTTGACAAACTATTACGATTAAGATTTCCTTACACAATCGGAGGGCAGACTGTAGATCGTTCATATGTTGTTAGAAGTTGGTATAAATTGAACTTGGATCCTAATCCTAATCATTGGTCGTACTTCGCAACGAAGGCTTTTAGATATTCTGCCACCGACCCTGCTATGCACGCTCGGCAACAACGTGTGTCATTATCTTCATTTTTGCCGCCCAGAGAAAGCCAGAACTTTTATAATCGGGCCAGTGCAAACTTATTCTCAATACGTACTTACAAGAACTGATACGTACGCGTGGTGCTGTCATGATACTGATGATCAATAAATACTATTTGTTGACATAAACAAAAGCCTCACAAAAATAAGCTCAATCACAAAAGGAATCCGCCAAACGGCACAATGTTTCGATTACGCAGCTTATAATAGGTACTCGTACCTTACTCGCCTACTCGATGACCGTTCAATACCTTTCTCTACAGTCTACTTCATCATTCAGAATACGTCTTTCAGTACATAAACTTAAAAACTCTATTAGCTCGAATATAGTTTTGCATTCGTGCGGTTAACCGTTCGCATGCAATCGAAACCGCGATCGAAGATAATGTAATATGGGACACATCAGGAAAATTTACCAAACGAAAACAAAGCCTTAAGATGTACACCATAGGTATTCGATTCCCTTGCTATTTTAATTTTATATTGCTAAACTCCACAGACCAGTTCTAAACTCTTTCATCATTCTATTAATTATTAATGCTATTTATTACATAATACTATATCTATTGTCATATTCAATCATTGATTACGCTATACAGCAGACACGTATGGACACATATATCAGAGACACTTGCACTACGAGGGCATTGGACATCCTAGATCCTAGGTACAACAATTGAGAAGCTATTAGAGTAGAAAAGTGTGAGATTACTGGGCATTTTGGCTGCGCTTATTTCGCCCCAGGGGCACCACACCTATTTATTTATATATTTGGAATATTCATGACGCGCGGGCCGTAGATTCTCAGTACCTAGTCACACTGAGCATAGTTGTTGTTCCTTTAATAGGGAAAAACAGATTTAATGCTGATACAGGTACGAAATAAAAGCAGGAACAAGGGCCGACCGGCCTGATTCCGGGAAAACCAAGAGGGAGTTTTGGTTTCTTCCGGTTTGACGTCTTACCGGATAGGGGGCATAATTAGGGTTGCCACCTTTTTTCATTGCAATTAAAGTACAAAGGTTATAAAACGTAAGAAAAAAAGTACATAGTGTCAAAATAAAGTACAATTTATTTTATCTTATCTTATTTTATTTTATCGTTATTATTATGTTTTAAAACATATTTTTTATTGCTTTTAGTTTATTTTTCTGTTTCATCGTATAATTTTTTGACGCATTTTTGCGGTGTAACATATTCACTATCCATTTCACTATCAAAATTACGTTTTGTAGGTACACGAAGTTACTTTGTTTACTGAAGTTGTCCTTGTCCATTATTTACTGTAACGTAAATCTATAAAACCGATCAATCGTATTCTTTGCATTCCAAACGCTTTACACAAAACAAACAAACAAGAAGTTTTGACAATGACATTGATAATGTTGACATTTGAGGGTAGTTTGCGTTCAAAAATTATCAACGAGCGTTCAAGTGGCGCTGGCGACCTATAGATTTCGCATCAAGCGATAACGTTCTGTTTTACGCAGAAATACTTACGACCAAACTTTTTTTAATCCCAGAGAAATCAAATGATGCGACATAAAGTACTTTCGCGTACTTTATTTTTCTCATAAAGTATAGAGTATAATTACCAGAAATAACGTACAATACTTTATTATAAAGTACGGGTGGCAACCCTAGGCATAATGTATAGTAGGTACCATAAAGTAGGTAAGTAAGTACTAAATTCTGCCATAGATGCCAAAAAGATTATTTACTTAAATAAGTGCTTAAGTAACTTATTTAAGTAGGTTCGTCGGATAGTAAAGGCAACTTGGCCTATTTTATTTTTAATCACAGCGCTATTTGTCCAATTATTGGGAGAAAGAACGACGGTGCGAAAACGAAACGATATCCCCTTCACTTCCGTGTCAGCTCCCCTGATCAATCAAATCAAGAAGAAATAGAGCTTTATGAATCACAGAGTTCAACCTTCTTCGAGTTGACGCTACGGCAACAGACTGTCTCTAGAAGACGAAGCGCGTTAGGTGCAACGCACAGTGGGCGCGAGTAGGCACGTACATACGAACGAGTCACGTACTGCAGCCCTACCCGTTTCCTTTTCCTACGAGTCGCCGTCGTTGGCACTCTATATATTGCCAGTTGCCTTACTTATCCGACGTACCTACTCGGCCTACCGTGGAAAATGATAGTAACTAAGTCTATCAGACAGAAGAATCGGCTCTCTGCTTCCACTAGAGTCTAGACAGATCTTTCTGGTGGAAGTAGAGGGCCGATTATTTAATGTTTCTTGATACTGGTAGCACTGAACTCTTACAAAGCTTAAGGATAAACATGATAATATGGAGTACATTTAGAGATACTTACATTTTTTTTTAATTTCCCGCCATTTTGCATTCTCAACTTTCATTAGACAGAGTCTATTAGCTACCATCGTTTTATAAGCCGAGATGGCTCTTTCCGCGCTGCATCCGACGCGTATCCGAATATTCTCGATCCAAAGTAGCCGCTGTACTACATTTTGTATGAAAGAATGCGCAAATAGTACTACGCGGCTACTTCTGATCCAGAATTTTCGGATCTGGATCGGATGCAGTGCGAAAAGAGCCTATGTTGGCTAGGTAATAGGTATACTAGGACGTATCACATCGACCTATCACTAAAAATCATTGCTCTAACGGTGGAGGAAAGCATCTTGAGGAAATCTGCATGTACTCAAGTAATCTATTTAATGTTCTCAAAGGTTTGTGATGACGATTGGAATTCTTTACAAATGCTTACCTACTCTCACCCAGTGAATATTGTGACTGTAAGCACTTGAATAGAGGAATACTACCATTTCGTAGACACAAGTCTAACATAACAAGCTTGGCCGTTTTCCACATTAATTCAAAAGAACTCACCATTTTAACAAATTATTCAAATTTCAATAAATGAGTATACCTACCTACTAACACAAAAAAACCTGTTTAAGTGACAATAAAGCTAATAAATTGAAGTCTCACTAGGTACCTAGTCTGAATCGTTATATCGCTGACTAATCCATACTACTTAATTATCTTCACCGAATAACAAGTTTTATTTGAAAACATAGAGAGACCTAGGTAATAGGTTTTTAGTAAGTCTTAAGTTCATGACAAAGATAAAACTTATCGTAAACAGAGTGCATAATAGTTTAGTTTCTTGGATTGTTCGGGCATGATGCGCTAGCAGACAGACAGACCAAATTACCAACTGTCATTGGACTAAATTAAACTATAACTCTATAGGCTGTAATTTTCCTCAGGAAGAGTAAGAAAAGGGATAGAAATATCATACTAATTGTCTATCGATAAAGCGTCCGATTACAATTTTCATAGTACGTAAATACATATAACTACTTAAGTCGTAAAATTAGACTTAGATTATCAAGTGCATACTTAATTATAGGCTAAATGATTTACTCTTTGTTACAATTTTACGAACAATCCATCTCAACAACCGCTACTGTCTACTGTCTACCGATATGATTTAGACACCGAGGTTACTGAAAACAGACCTTGACTGGCTACAGATAAGAGCTCAGCATCTTCATTGTTTCGACAACAATGGACCAATTACCAGGCCTTACACCTTAGTGACTGTTGAGGAGTATGTCGGCGTGGCGAACGTTATTACTTATTACTTATTAGACTATGTCGGACAAGTTTCTTAAACCACTGACTTTGTCTCCTACTGAAACCAAGAGCTTGCGAAGCTGAAACCAAGAATACTATATTAAACGGATCATCATCAATCATTAAAATACTTTCTTCGTTGAAGGGGGCATTGTGAGAAAGCTATCTTGAAGAAATTGAAGACATTTTTTAAATTTAAGTAAGTTAAAAAAAAATTCATTGCCTAATTCAATACCCTATTTAAGTAGGTACTTAAAGTAAATGTAAACATTTGCATATGCCATCTTATGGCTGGTTAGAGGTTATGGTTAGCTAAAGCAAATAAATGATTTGATATGATTTGAGTGACAAAAACTTTTTCTCAAAACTGAGCGTGTGATAAACGAATCACTATTATACTCTCGCCAACAAGTTACAAATATGTAGATTGCAAGATCTCCTTTGAAAAAACTGTTTTAATATAATATGTAAAAAAAGTTTGCTTGCCTTGGACCTTCATGTCCTATGTAGGTCAGTTCTACCTTGTATAAAGGTGTAAACAACTATAATACTCAGTGCAAAATAAGTACAAGAATACAGTATAGTATTTATGTCACCGTAAAATTGTAAAAACCGTAAGATTGTAATCGAACTAGCGAAATTGTAAACTGTCGAGATTGTGTCGAGCTGATATTGTAAATCCAACACTTTGTGCATTACTTGCAATTGTATAGCTATCAACTAAGTCATATGACAAACTAACTGAACTGAACTGAACTATACACTCGATCAAGCAATCGGCAAGCAAGACTTATTTGGCAATCGATTTCGAAGTTTGTTGATTAGGCCCATATTTAGTTTTAGAAGCATATCATTTATTCCTCAAAATTACGCAATTTTTAGGAAATAAATGATTATAATAAAACAACAAACGGAAACACAGACAAAAATACAAAGTTACTTAAGATAAAAGAAGAGAAGTAAACGAAAACAACAACAAGGTGAAGGACCTTGTGTGGGTGGATAGTCGAGACGTCTGAAAGGCCTGGCTGTCACTCAACAAGAGACTAATACTATGATGGAGAAAATTCAGAAGAAGCCGTTTACCTTGCCAATGTAATATGCAAGGTGGGATACTATGTACTCTAATGATGATTGATGGATAGAACTTAGTAGCATAAGCAGCAATTCTACTTTTATGAAGACACTTAAGGCGCCTTATACAAATTTCATACTTTTCCAGGTACACTTTAAAGAAATAGGAATTCTAGCTGTGGGGATATCATGGTATCAAATTAAAGGTCATGTATTCAGCGTTCGTTTGACCATATAAAAAATGCACACTCCATACAAATTTTCTGCATAAATACGTAATATCGAACGCATGAATCGCTTAAAATGACGAAAAAGGGGGTCTGTTCAGGAACCCTCATTTATGTATCCGCTGCATATTTTAATTAGTAATTTATAAAAAAATTATGGCATATATAGTCCTCTATCTAAACTATGCCACATTGTGTGTCCAAGTGAAGTACGTAGTCATTTATGCGTCCCACCATATTTTTTTCATACTTTTTCTAAGGAAAATATCCGAGGACTTGATTTTTCGCCTCAGTTTGCGCTGAAACGCGCTCGTGAACGGACGGGTGTATCACTTTTTGTCAAAATTTTTATTACGATTTCGCGAGTGCAGTGTTTGTTTACTGCGGATGGAAAAAATTGATATTTTTATTTGGAACCGAAATAAAAGTAATTACAACACCAAAATTTATTTGGAAAAGCTATACCTATACAATTTAACAACTATTTTTGACCGACTTCAAAAAAGTAGGAGATCCTGAATTCGACGAGTTTTTTTCTTTTTTCAAAGCAAGTAGGTAGGTATACCGATTTCTACGAGATTTCTAAACCAGTTTTCGTAAAAGATCGAGGTTCACGAAATGTTTCATAAATATTTCTGAACAAAAGTACTTAATCAACCGAGTTTCTCTGACCAACTCCCGATTCCATCATGAGACCCTGGACACCAACTACTTTCTAGGTCTTTAGTACCTACTTGGCAAGACAAATCCAATGAGCCCAAACACGAAGGAGTTAAGATGAGTATTTGAAGAGGTCCTGTGACGACCTCCCGATTCCATCATGATACCCTGGACGCCAAGTACAGGTCTTTAGTACCTACACGATAAGACAAATCCAATGAGCTCAAACACGAAGGAGTTACGATGAGTATTTGAGGAGTTCTCCACCATGAGTTCACCCGTGAAGTTGGTCATGTGCTCATATTTCAAATATCAACTAAATCGGTTGAACTTTTCAAGTTCAACCTCAAGAAAAATTCCTTTCACATTCATAGTAATTATAATATTATTACTAGCTGATGCCCGCGACTTGTCCGCGTGGATTGAGGTTTTTTGGTTCCCGCGGGAACTCCTTAGTTTTCCGGGATAAAAAGTAGCCTGTGTTATTCCAGACTATAATCTATCTCTGTGACAAGTTTCATCCAGATCCGTTCAGCCGTTCGGGCGTGATTAACAAACATCCATCCATACATCCAAACTTTCGCATTTATAATATTTATTTGATTATTATTATATATTATATTATTATATTATTTGATTAGTAAGACTAGCTAATGCCGGCAAGTTCGTCCGCGTGGTTTTAGCTTTTTTGATTCCCGCAGGAACTCCTTAATTTTCCGGGATAAAACGTAGCCTATGTCACTCTCCAGGTCCTCAACTATACCAATACCAAAAATCACGTCGATCCCTTGCTCCGTTGCGGCGTGATTGTAAGACAAACCAACAAATCAACAAACCAAAAAACAAAAACACTCGCATTTATTTTATTAGTATGATTATGTTACTATAGTTACCTACTAGGTATAGGTTGCGGCCAACGCGCAAAAGGAAGAATATAGAAGGCGAACACTTATAGGTAATTTTCTGTGGGAACAAGTATTGCTAAACTCACACATACACATGTTATCATTATTACTATTTGTATCTCGCTAGCTAATGCCCGTGACTTTGTCCGCGTGGAATGCTTTTCGTAAGAAACGTTTTCGTTCGACCGTTTCTTAAAATTTCAGCTCTATTTCATACAGATAAGAACTTTTATAGCATACTAGCTGATGCCCGCGACTTCGTCCGCGTGGTTTAAGTTTTTTGTTATTCCCGAGGGAACTACTTAATTTTCCGGGATAAAAAGTAGATTATGTCACTCTCCAGGTCTTCGACTATACCCATGCCAAAAATCACGTCACATGATGATAAATGAAATCATACTTATAATATTATAAATGCGAAAGTCAGTTGGTTTGTTGGTTTGTTGGTTTGTCCTTCAATCACGCTTCAACGGCGCAACGGATCGACGTGATTTTTGGCATGGGTATAGTTGAAGACTTGGAGAGTGACATAATCTACTTTTTATCCCGGAAAATTAAGTAGTTCCCTCGGGAATAACAAAAAACTGAAACCACGCGGACGAAGTCGCGGGCATCATCTAGTTTATTATATAATATTTGAAACGCAAAAAAGAAGTAGGTATAATAGGTAACAACGGTTTTAGGTTTTCCTAAAAGAAACAGGTATTTAGATGGCGTGTATTATACAATTTTATGTGAAAAACTGTGTGTGACCCGGATAAGTTTTTCAATTATTTCCGTACTAGATGATGCCCGCGATTTCGTCCACGTGGATTACGGTTTTTTGATTACCGCAGGAACCCTTTAATTTTCCAGGGTAAAAAGTAGGTACCTAGCTTATGTCCTTACACCTATACATACAACCTAACCTTTTACGAAATTTCATCAAAATCGGTTGAGTAGATGGGCCGTGAAAGCGTGGCAGACAGACAGACACACTTTCGCATTTATAATATTAGTATGAATGCCTAGAGACAGCTTTGATTATTTACTAATGGACTGTATCGAAAAATTTGCATTTTTTGCATTACATATATGAATTGTGTACGAGAGCCACGGGGGCGCGGGGGCGCGGGGGCGCGGGGCGGGATCTCTGATTCGGCGACGCTGGCAGCGACGCGCTAAGTTACCAACTTACCTACTTAGCGCGTCGTCGCCAGTGGTGCACCCAGGGTTGCCAGGTGTTCGGTATTTTAGCAAGTATAACAAAAATGCCGAAGTATGAGTGGTTCGGTTTATTCAGTTTCATACATAATGAAGTATAAGATATGCCGCAATATAATAAGTGACGTTGCCGGTTCGTACACGCGCAGATCGTGACGTTTTCCATTTCTTTCTTTCGAATCGTGTCGAAACGTGAGCGAAGGTCAGTCATTTGTGATTTTTTATTTCAAATCAAGCGTAGACATGGTGAAGCCTAAATTATGCATACCTGTAACTTTTAATGCCTACTGCCATAATATGTGTAATTTTATAAAATAAATCTATACTAATATTATAAACAGGTAAAGTTTGTGAGTGTCATAGGCTATATATTAACCCGAAAAATTTGGGAGTTCCCGTGGGAATTTAAAAAACTTATTTCACGCGGACGAAGTCACGGGCATCTGCTAGTATTGTGTAAAATAAATATTATCAGTTGTGTTTGTTCCTATCAACGGTCTCGTCCTTGTTCGGTAGATTTCAAAACCAAATTTGGCAACCCTGGCCGTGCCGCGGTCACTCCGGCGGACTTTTCTATTTTTATATTTTACGATTATTCTTTTTTAGGGTACCGTACCCAGAGTGTGCCACCGGGACCCTATTACTAAGCCTGCGCTCTCTGTCCGTCTATCTGTCAGCGGGCAGTAGGTATCACATGAATCGTATGAATGAGAATGAATGAAATTACACTTTTATTGTAGGTAAACCACATAAAAATACACCAAAAAAAAAAAAATACACCACAATGAAAACCTGTCATGTGCGAGTTGGACACGAAGGGTTCCGTACCATTTCGTTTTACATTTGACATGTATGACACGCCCGATCATTCACAAACGCTAGGTACAGTGTTCTTCTATGTACCTATAGTATGCGCGCGAGTTGAATGCATCGTGTGTCACCGTACAATATTAACTCTGCATTCAACTCGCGCGCGTACTATAGGTACATAGAAGAACACTGTACCTAGCGTTTGTGAATGATCGGGCGCATACATACCTAATCTATCTATATTAGTAAGTAGGTAGGATGTCAATCTTTTTTCTATCTATTCTATATATATAAAATCGTTTGTCCTGACTGGCTATCAACGCACAGCCTAAACCGCTGGGGTTAGAAACTTGAAATTTTGACAGTAGGTTCCTTCTATGATGTAGGCGCTCACTAAGGAAGGATTTTTCAAAATTCCACCCCTAAGGGGTTGAAATAGGGGTGAAAGTTTGTATGAAAGTCCGTCATCTTTCAAGTTATACCTATCCATGAAACTTGGGGTTTGAGCATTTGGTAAAAAATAAAGAAGTACGTGTGTGTACATGACTGCCTCGTTGGTCTAGTGGTTAGCATGTTTGACTGCGGCTGACGAGGTCCCGGGGTCGGGGTCGGGCCATAATAAGTGTTGGGTTTTTCTGACTAGAAATTCTCAGCACTAGCCCAGAATAAGGAAGTTGGCGGTGTTTCACCCCCGTGCCTCGGAGAGCACGTTAAGCCGTCGGTCCCGGTTATTATGACTAACATGATAATAGTCGTTAAAGCTCGCCAACCCACATTGGAGCAGCGTGGTGGGTCAAAGCTCTAATTCCCTCTCTCCTATGAGAGTGGAGGCCTGTGCCCAGCAGTGGGACGTTAATGGGCTGTAGTGGGTACGTGTGTACGTGTGTGCACTGTTTTTGGGAATTCCACCCCCAAAGGGGTAAAATAGTGGTTGAAAGCTTGTATGAAAGTCCTTCATTTTTCAAGTTTTAGGTAGCCATGAAACTTGGCATTTGGGCTTTCGGTTAAATATGAAGAAGTACGTGTGTTACCATTTTTGAAAATTCGACCCGCAAAGGGGTGAAATATAGGAGGAAAGTTTGTATGAAAGTTCTTTATTTTTCGGTTTACATTCATGAAAATTGGTATTTGGGCTTTCGATTAAATATAAAGAAACACGTGTTACAGGATTTTTGGATATTTCACCCCCAAGGAATTTTTAAAAATTTTACCCGAGCGAAGCAGGGGCGCGTCCGCTAGTATTTACTGTAATAATGTGGCGCGGAGGCATAGATATTAGGTATGTAATGTAGTAAATAAATAATAATCAAATATTTCAAGTAACAAAATTGGTTAGTTGGCTGTAAAATCGAGCGTAGAGCGTAGTGCTATATATTATGCGTACAGATATATGCTGTAGTGTGGCGAGTTTTATACCTACAGTTGGTTGCCGCCTGATTGTATATCGGGCCTTAATAAAATTGAGGGAAAATCAATAACTTGCAAAATGTACGTGTGACAAAAGTGAAATAAATTATGCTGGAATGGCACACTTGATAGACAGAAACCAATAAATCATTGACCACAAATCAAAATAATATCATAGAAATGACAATTTATACAAAAGAAAGCTCGAAAGTTGACCTATTGGTGAAATCGAGAACTGCACAAACAAACGTGGTAAATTTTTTTATCATAAATCGCAATAACTACAAAGTTAATGTTTAGCTAGTTATTATGATTTCTGACTTCTTCAAATGCGAACTGACTGAATTGAGTAATACTTTATCAGCATTATATAATGAGCTTTACGTTATTGTCCATAAAACACCAAAAAATCCAAACATAGCTAATTCGTAGACGTACCCAACTCTTAGGTAGTTCCCCGAACCAATTTTATTGTTCTGTTTTTGTCGAGATTTCTCAGAACTATGAAACAATGTTAACTATCTATGTAGTTAATACAGGAAAACAATAATGACCTTATTTCCGCTTAAATGTTGAGGTATTGCAGTCCATCTACTTCATACGGCTTCAAACAAACTTTCTTCAACCTCGCTCATCTTTAGAATGTGAAACAAAGGAAAGTTAACGGTCATTCTACACTTGACATTCATACACTTAACTAATTTCCAGGTTCATCATTATTCGACTGATGATGAAGTAACGGCACTGCTCGCTTAGTATTTATTGTCTTTAACAATATATTATGTAGGTACATAGTTTTAAATTTACAGGTTAAAATATTATGTAGGTGCTTATGGCAAAGTCAACCTCGTCATGGCCTCTTCTCCTATTTCTACTCCTATGTATCGATCAGTGCCGCATACGCGGATGGCAGATAGGTACTATAAGGACTACGGACTCTTCAGATCCCTTGAATTTGGCTCTTGCCAAAGATACCTCAGAATTCATTGCGAAACAGGAACACGTAAGATTCTCACGACGTTTTCCTTCACTAAAAGCACCTTAGTTTTATTGACAGCTTTGAGAAGTAAGTTTGCCTGGGAAATGTCACAGCTCATCAGCTCTAACTTGGTCCATCCATCGTAAAAACAAATATTGTAGCTATGTAGTAATTCAAATTTGTAAAATCAATAATGTAAAGTGGTAGAGATAGTAGAGCAAATCTAACTAGGTACTAGGAAGGTATAGGAACTAGCAGGCTAGAGGCTAGTAACTACCTAAATATAACTACATAGGTACTCATTACATTTGTGGCAATTCTATATGCTTGATTAAAGAAAAACCTGTTTCAAATTATGTATTATCAATAGTGTTGTCTTGTAGTAAACGGCGTTTATGAAGCGACGCGCGTGCGCACTGCGCATAGCGGCTCGCTGACGTCACGGAGGTGTGACTCACCTCACACCTTGCCTCGCCTTCCCGAAACCCGCACAAACCAGGTGTAAGCCGGTGACTCAGGGGTCCGTTCATTCATATTTCATACCATTACAAGAATATCGTTCTCCGAAACCGATATCCGAATGTATGGAAATCGGTATTCTTTTGTTTTGTTCCGGGTATTACTTACTCTAAAGACAGTTTTTAAACACGGATTTACACCTGACTTAAGTTGGGGTTAGCAATCAAATAAGGTGTTTGTGGTTACAACTGGACCCATTTACTTTTTCTTCGAATCACAACCAATTTTAGATTTCAAAAATTCACTTAATCTATCCATTTAAGTACTGATTTGTCATTCATCTGGCATTCATTCGTCATTAACTACTTACGTACTTTTGAAAACAAAGGAAGTGTCTAGAAATCATTAACCAACAACTAAAACAAAAGAATGAGGATATTTTGTCTGCTCTAAAGATTTTCATTTTGCAACTGTTTGGACCATTCAGAACTCTTCATTGCGAATTTAGTGAAATACACTGTTTTCCAGTTAGCGGTAAACTAATTGCTAAAATAGAACGCAACAATAAATCAAAACAACGGCCTTTACGGTCGTAGAAACTAAATTATCTCACAGCGAGTCGCTGCTCGCTGCGGGCGGGGAGGCTTTATACCGCTATATGGCTTCGGGCTCAACGTTGTCCGGACGAACTGAAATCTAGATTTGCAAATAGTGTACTGTGAGAAGGATGGAAATTGGTATTTATATTTTCACAGAAGACTGCGCTCATTAGTTTTCCGCAACAGGTAAAAGACCTTTTGTGGACAGTAGACATTATAGAGGAACCCTGATGAACCAAATTAGGTATAAATGGTATTCAAATTCCAATCGGTTGCACGCAAAAGCTAAGCTGATAGTCGATAGCTTGATGTCATTTAAAAAAACTTGATTTAGTGTCGATTTCACCAACTCCGAATAACGTTTAACCTAGGATTAAAATTGATATTTTGACAGAATTACTATACAACATCTGTCAAAACATCCATTTTAATCCTAGGTTAAACGTAACGCGGAGTTGGAGAATCGGCACTTAGACGTGTGACGGCCTTTCAAATACGACTGCCTGAACAAAGGAGTATATTGTTTTCAGGGTTCATGTATGTATGTGAGTTTGTATATTCCACCATAACTTCTATACGCCTGACCCGATTTTGATAAATGAGGTATCGTTAGAATCCCTAGCTTATTCTGGGTGACATAGGCTAGTAAATTTTTAAAAAAAATTGATGGGGTGACCATGGTCCCGCATTAAAGACTAAAGTTAAAAAAAAATCGAAAATAAGATTAACTATATAATCATCATCTAGAAAATGATGAGTAGATTCCAAAAATATATAACACTATAGTCAATATCCCGAGTGACACGGGCTATAAATTTTTGAAAAATTCAAGACGGGCTACGGCAGAGCAGTCGTATTTTTTAATAATTTTAATTATATTCACTTGTTCTTCATAGTACCCAGTTCCAAATATAATATGTAGGGACTACTAAAAATGCTGGTTATTAGATTTGACAGGCAATTTTTGATTTAGCAAAGTGCCTTGAAAAAAAAATGAAGTACACTCACAAAAACTATAAGAATGTGGTGGGAATTATAAGGTTTTCAAATACCCTTAAGCGATGTGTTCCTGAGAATGTGAAGTGGAAAGCTAAGGCTAAAAGCGTAAACATTGGTATAAGCCGTATAACCAAGGCATAACGGTCTCAAACGGTGCCGACCGCCGACCGCCGACCGCCGACTGCACGCTCGACATTGTCATTATTCCGCGATTTACGATGCGACATGGACCACCAAGATACGCCAGTCTTAGGATTTAGTTGGCAAGGGTTCTTTCTTACTTCTAAGTTATAACTTTTTTAGTGTGAGTATTACATTGTACTACAAACTACAGGTCTGTCGCTTGAGGGTAGGTACTAACCACAGATAGGTAGGTATATGGTTTGTCAAAGTGATTTGATCCACCATTCCTTGACCATCCATCCATTTCTTGACCTTAAAAATGTTTGACCCAGGTTCTTAAATCTTGATTATTTGTGATATTCCAAAAATTCCAGCGCTTTATGAATGCGGATAGTTAGTTATCTAACTACACATGTATAGTACAGAGTTTCTGTCTTGGAGACCTGGTTCTTTTTGTAAGAGAAAGCTGATGAAAAGATCCACAGCACATGATGTTTTTAAAGTTACTATTAGTACAACTATTTTAATGGCAAATCAAGAATCGTCTCAGCCCTTGGGTATCACGTGGAACAGTTCGGCTTTGTCTTCAAAAAGTAGATAGTTGTGGCTTATGTCATTTTCCCATATTGCATTATAAAAGTCATTTTTAGGGTTCCGTAGCCAATTTTGGCAAAAACGGAACCCTTATAGATTCGTCATGTCTGTCTGTCTGTCTGTCCGTCCGTATGTCACAGCCACTTTTTTCCGAAACTATAAGAGCTATACTGTTGAAACTTGGTAAGTAGATGTATTCTGTAAACCGCATTAAGATTTTCTTACAAAAATAGAAAAAAAACAATAAATTTTGGGGTTCCCCATACTTAGAACTGAAACTCAAAAAATTTTTTTTCATCTAACCCATAGGTGTGGGGTATCTATGGATAGGTCTTCAAAAATGATATTGAGGTTTGTAATATCATTTTTTTCTAAACTGAATAGTTTGCGCGAGAGACACTTCCAAAGTGGTAAAATGTGTGTCCCCCCCCCCGTAACTTCTAAAATAAGAGAATGATAAAACTAAAAAAAATATATGTTGTACATTACCATGCAAACTACCACCGAAAATTGGTTTGAACGAGATCAAGTAAGTAGTTTTTTTTAATACGTCATTAATCGTAAATCGCAATTTACCTTTCATTCAATCAACTCAAATTTTTAAAAAAAAACATTTAATTTAAAACTTATTACAGGTTTGTACGGAACCCTCGGTGCGCGAGTCCGACTCGCACTTGGCCGGTTTTTAAGGTACCTACTGTCTACTCAAGTAAAACGGTATTAGAAATTCCAGAAATGGAAAAGCAACATTATGTTACGTCGTTTGAAAGCCTAGACTTAAAAGAACAGCTAAACTAATTAACTTTATGTACTGAATATTTATCTTTTGAAAAGTAGCCTTAATAACAGTAAGGAAAATTATAAAACTATGTAAAATCATCTTCTACTTCACAAATACCATCAACACCGTGTGAATGCACCGCGACACGACGCGTTGGAAACTTGATAATTGCTCCACAAATCATACGCGATATCATCTTCTAGCTGTCGCTTTGATACAAATATAAAGTTATATGAATAAGAACCGGCTGTATTCACGCCTAGTTGTGTACGATTTATGTCAGAAATGATCTTATTATGCTAATTTCTCAGGCCCGCCTAGTTTTTGGGCTCTTCCGTGCTCCGCGTGAGGTTTTAGAATTTACTAAGACTCCCGGAGACCCAGAGCGAACTAAAGTCGAACAAGCGTTTGAATTCTATGGGGCGAGTTATAAGCCCCCTGGACCGAGGAACTGAGGAAGGAAGCACATGGATGATTTGGGGGCGGGGGAGTGAGTTTGACGGCGCACTCTCGAAAACGGGAGGGGTACCCAATGGGGTTACCTCAGTAGGTAAGACCTGCAACCGTACATTTTCAACTTTCTTGACGACAATACGAATAATACTACTTAACTATAACTAAAAGATACCCGTAATATAAATCTCGTTTTTAACGATCACCGCGGGATGCGCGCACGCATCTAAATAATTGTTAGCTCGCACGCAACTTTATTACTATGTCATTTCAATCAACTGCGGAATTGCTTACATAATGTACAATATTATGTATTATTCATACCGGAACACATTGTAACATTATTTAACTTACCCACATTTGATTCTGAGACAAGGGCTTACACATGGATGTAAGAATATTTACAAGTCATCTTTTTCTGTGCTCACATATCATTAGCTTAGCTATGGGAATAGTGAGCACCTAACAATTAAATGGATGAGAATCTATTCTCAAATTCAAATAATATATCATACTTTATTCTAGTAGAGTTAACCTTAAATCTAGTTCTACGCAAATTACAAGGTAAAAATATAATTATGTTTCAAACTCTACCAACAGCAAAATTGGTGACATACCTATACATTTGAGGTTATTGTAAAGACATTTTAAATGTAAATATTTGAGTGGAGAGTTAAAACTTGTTATGCAATAAAAAGTACCATAAGTTGAGGAAATGTCAAGTGCAAAATACGTATTTGGACCCTTGGGCATTAATTACACTTGCAGGGCGGCGGCTTTAGATTGTTACGACCAAGGTTACGACTCACGTGTGAAACAAAATAAGTTACTTACTGAAGTTTAAAGTTTATTCACTATTGGATAAAGTAAAAGTAAATACCAATTTACGATAATTGCACTATTATATTATTATATATTGTAAAATTAAACTACTTACTTTGTTAAAATAAAGAACTGAGTATGGCACTATACTTACATTGCTATTTGCAGTATCTCTGACGTTGTGACCAGTAACTAGCTCAAAATAAATCAACAAAAGTTAACTATCTAAGTAAGTAAGTAGTTATATTTAAAACTATGTTATCAAATTCCCTAAAAGTAAGCCCTATGTAGTGCCTAATCTTAAATAATCTTCGCAAATGATTTGGTTTCTCATCGAGCTACTTTGGATCTCGATGGAGAAGTTCAGAATTGACTCTCGACTAGGTGGACAGACGATATCACTGGATATCATCAGAGGAAATCACAAGGAGCTGGATAGAAGACGCGCAAAAGACATGTCCAGCAGAGGACGTCTACGACGAAGTAACAATGAATATATAATAATAAATAATGTCCATCCGATCGAATTTCGAACACCGCCAACTTCCTAACTCCAGGCTAGTACTGAGAATTTATTGTCATCAAAACGCAATACTTGTTATCGAACCCGGGACCTCGTCGGCCGCAGTTGGATCAGTAGACCAACGAGACAGTCAACAATGAATATAAAAAGATTGCCACTTCAGAATGGTCCATGCGGGAAGAACATCATGAGTGTTAACGTTAAAGTTAAGTCCAGTTGATTTAGTTAGTTCATTTTACTCTTATGATTAGCAATACAAACAATGGATCATGGATCGAGGCCGATAGCTCCCATAACAGCTCGAGCCTCGCCCGTGAGCCCGTGAGCCCGTGACTGAGTGACAAAGCCACGCTTTCTCACGGCAATCCATATTACACAATACCCGCTCAATTGCTCCGGAGCTGCGAGACAATCCACTAACCACTTGCGTAACACGTTTCTATTATTAATCAATTTCCCTTCGAGCTGCTGAATTTAAGACAATTAGGTACAGAAATGTTTATGACGTCATAAATTTAAAAAAAACCGGCCAAGTGCGAGTCGGACTCGCGCACCGAGGGTTCCGTACTCAAGAAGTAGGTACTGAAGCAAAACAATCAGGCAAAAACCAATATGTTTATTTGACGACGAGTACTTAGAAGAACTTGCGTTTAACCCTATCTTTGACGATAATAATTACCTTTGTTAATGAACCGCAAAACTAACTTAGTTTGTATAGGTTTACTGTTAATATCAAAAAAACTATGCTAGTTAGAGCATTGGCTATAGTTTTCCTGTAAAATATACATAAATTCCTATTGACCATAATTATTTCAGATTTTTCGATTGGTAAACTCAGGAGATAAGGGGGGGGGGAACGGTATTTTTTTAGACTTTTTCCCCGATAAATCAAAAACTATCATGACTAAAAATAATAAAAAATCTGTTTTAGAATGTACAAAGTAAATCCTTTCATATGATACCCCACACAGTACAGTTATCTCACTTTTAAATTTCAACCCTCCGACTTTCCCCCCTTTTTAAATAAGAACAAAAATAATTTCCAATTTTTTTAATTCCAGTGTCTTTGGGCCACTAATATACACAACTATTCCAAATTTCATGTCGATAGCTTCGGTAGTTACTGAAATAATCGAGTGTGACGGACGGACAGACGGACAGACAGACGGAGAAAGTCGCACCATAAGGGTTCCATTTTACAATTTTGGTACGGAACCCTAAAAATCATTCCTGCAGCGATTAATCATCATTAATTAGTAATCATCATCATATTTTCATGCAATTTCGCACAATTGCAGACCAACCATATTGCGATTATCAATGTGATAATCACAACTTTAGGGCTGAAAGGATTTACTTAAGTAGTTCCAACACAATAGACTTTAAGCAGGATTAACAAACGAATCACTAGTAATTAATTAGTGAATTAGAATAACTTATCCATAATTAACAATCCACAATTGAAGATCTAGATAAGCTAAGACATCATAGTATTACACAAGCTACCTATCCATTACTATTTAACGACAATTAGCTTGTAGGAGCGGGGGGCTAGTTGTTACAGGGGTAAGTAGTAACAAGCATTTTTTACCTAGATAATAGAAGAATATTCATTTGATTTTCAACATTACCTACTATTTAATACCCATTATATCATATGAGCGCGATCAGGTATCCCGCTGGATGGCGCAGAAGGCAGTGTTGTGAAGGCGCTCCGATAAGACCAGGTAATGGACTTTTTTATGTTTATACAAAATTGAATATTGCTTATTTCAAATTGTTTAGCAGTTGTTAATTTATTCAAATACATTTAGCATTTGTTTACTTCGATTATGTTAACTTTAATTTTACACCAAATAAGGGAAATATTTTTTTATAGCAGTTATTTCAAAAAACCTTGAACTGGGGTATGTTGTAACACTTTCATGGGGCAAGTTGTAACTTTTATAATTTCAATGAAATTACATGGGGCATACTTAAATTTCTTCTTTTCATGTTTTTAATGAGTACTTTTTTGTTGAACTTAATTGATTTTATCTATTTCAGAATAAGACACTATAAAAGAAAAACTGAACGTGCTTTCCAAAGCCAAAATGTGACGAATTGGCTTCTGTTGAAGTCTTGGAAAATAAAACCAGTGTACGAAAAGCTGCAAAACATTTTAATTTGCATCATTTGTCGCTATATAGATATGTGAAAAAAAAGAAGACTAACAAATCTCTATCAGTCGGCTATGTTAAACCCAGATTGGTTGGAACAGAAAGAGGAAGAAGAAGCTAAAATGTCTGAGTACTTACTTGCTCCAACATCTACTTTGGATTGCTTCCTTTGGAAGTCAAAAGTTGACATACCAGTGTGCTGTTATAATTGAAGCGAAAAATGTAAAGCTCTATCATGGCATAAAAATGAATCAGCTGGATCTGATTGGTTCAAAAACTTTATGGCAAGAAACATAAGACTGTCTCTGAGAACGCCCGAAGCTACATCTCTGAGCCACGTTTGTGTTAAATTTGTAAAACATGTTTTTGATAATTTTGAATATTTTTATATTAGACTAAGAATATAACTTAAAGGTCTAAGTTCGTTAGCGTGTCTAAAGTTTCTAATGTTAGCATTATATGCTAAATAAATCTCTGAAAAATAGAAAACTGGTTTACAATCCCTGCTGTTATAATTTGCCCCAAGCCTGTTACAACTAACCCCAATTACTGGGGAAAGTTGTAACACTCGCCATTTTTTTTTTAACCAGTTTTAAAAGAATTCGTCGCAGGTTTGATCAAAATTTTATTTGAAATCGATAGTTGAATAGTTGATTATTCGAACAGTACTGGTGTATTTCCTAAATACCCAGCAAGTAAGCTTCCATAGCCAAGAAACGAAAAATTGTTACAACTAGCCCCCCACTCCCTACATATTTGGAAGGGCCATGCATTGAGATTTGAGGTATAATGTAGGTACTATTAGTACATATTACTTCAATGGGGTCATGTTTGCGAGAAAATATGTACACTAAATGGATCCCGGTCCAATTTGTTTTACAATCGTAAAAGGCAATTCAGACTGCTATAATATCTACTTAACTCTATAACTTTTTTTGTGGTCATGAACTCATAGATCTTGAAATGGAGGCACTTAAAGCGTGACAAATGTGGCAATGATGCAAAAAGCTGGCCCTTCTTCGACGCCAAGATGCAGGTATAAAAACTTCGGCAATCATTAGCAACTTGGTTTTTGTGAAAAAGTATTGGAACAAAATTCCCCAAAACCCTCAACATTAATGCGTTCCAGCTGACGACCATGTCATTAGCTTATCGAGTTTTAATGGTTTGTGCAAAACGGAGATTAGACCTTGGAGTTGGGCCGTTGTTAAATACAAGTGAAGAAGGCGCTAGAGACACTCAAAAGTCACCACATTTAATTTATTGTCGTCATAGAATTCACTCACAGATAAGTAGTTATTTTTTCGAAAATTGGAAGGAGATCTAGTAAGTAGTTTTTTTTAATACGTCATAAATCGTAAACCGCAATATACCTTTCATTCAATCAACTCAAATATTTAAAATAAAAATATTTTTAATAATTTAAAACCACCGAGTAGTAAACCTATTGAGAGCTAATAGCCACATTTTCGCTTTGAAACACATCTCACCACTTTCAGGTGGGGGACGAGGTAATAATAGCATTTTTTATTGGCTGGCTCAAGGTCAACTTTACACAGTTATAAGTACAAAGTATATGTTACCGCGGCACTTGGGCTGCCCGCTTCGCGACAAAAATATATCGATAAAAATTACCATTGGAAAATCGATACAAATAATTTTATTCAATCAGCAAAAGACAACCATATGTATGATTATAGATAATTATCTGATATATAATTTTTTTTTAAATTGCCCAAGTGCCCATACTAAAGGACTTAAGTTTTCAACAACAACTTTTAATCAAATAAATAATAACCTGTTCTTCTACTTCAGAATTGTTCGGAATTAAATGAAATATAAGTTTTTACTCAGTAAATTAATTTATTGGCATTCAAGTAGTATAAGGCTATCGATATAATTTATCGATAGTTACACGGGCTACACTGGGCTATGCGTGGAAGAGACGGAGATATGTAGAACTACATGTGAAAGACAAAGAAAAACTGAAAGACATCAACGGGTTCCTTTTCATTTTGGTAAATATTTTTGTTTTTTATTTTTTTGCGTATTGATGATTTTCATTTATTATTACAAAACTACGCTTACTTATGTAATTTTATCCCATCCTTTACATAGCTGGAGGTATTGCTTCTCTTTCCACGCCATTTAATGCTACAGAGAGGCCTATTTTTAGTTTTTTACTCGATCAATTTCCGAGCACGGTCGAACACGGACTGAGGGCGGCTATAGGCACAAAACGTAGCGTTAGTACTGATAGTGCTAACGTTTGGCTGGTGAGGGGGCACGCTATGCTCAGTCAATTGGTTGTATGGTCTGTGTTTAAAACTTACTACAGGTTTGTACGGAACCCTCGGTGCGCGGGTACGACTCGCACATGGCCGGTTTTTGATTTATGTAAGCAAATTCTTCAACAAATCATTCAAATTCAAACTATCAGAGCCATTCACGGTCCTAAATCCGTATGATACCAGAAATGACATAATTCCCAGATGGCTTCGCTATTTGATAGCCCGCCGCGCCGCGCTGTAGCCACGAGCAACGATTACCGTGGCGTCGCGCGTCGTGCGAACATTGGTGACGCAGTGGCGGATCCAATTGAAGCATAGAGAAAACACGAAACCAATCTACAATTTATTACGAGGTCTTGCTGAGAATCTAGTTTGGTTTACCGAAGCTTCGAGTTATTTATGGAAATACTTACACTCGCGTAAAAAACAAAATAAGTAAGTTTAAAAGTCTCGCCCTAGCTACAGATCTATACTTGAAATGCAGCTCGGCGTTTTGAGAAGTTGGCGGTGTTACAGAACGTGACTCGCAAAGCACGTAGAGTCGTCGGTCCGGCGTCCTCCCATCAGACTATGCCGACATCAGTTAAGAAGTGGTTCTCGAGTTTCGGTCAATCTATGCTGTCCGGTCATATAAGCATGAATTGACCGAGACTTGAGAACGTGTTCCAGTTATTAATACGGGTCTATGAGACGAAAGAATGCATCTGTGTTTGCGCACACACTTCTGCACTATTATTGTCGTACTTACGTAGTTTGCCTCTTCGTGGGAATAGGCTGCCCTGGTAGAAATTGCCCCCTAGAAAGACGTGACCGGACCACGTAAGCTGTGTGGTGCAATTCCTCTTCGGATATAATGCGCCTTTGGTACAGGAATTACAAAAATACTTGAGGTCAACCGGGGGATTTGCGTCTTGGGGGCTATTGAGTCTATCGAGATTATTTAAAATCTGGTCGAATCTTGTTTATTTGCACTAAAATCGCAACATAAAACTTCAGTAGAGGGCGTTGTGACCCACAAATTCGAAATATAAGCCATTTTTAAAATCACATGTTTTGTGACAAGTGGTGCTGCGCGAGGTGAGTGATCAAAATTCTTAAAAATCCACATTTTTCTTGAATCTCTGGTTTTAATTATATAGTATACTACGTAATCAATATACTATAGCTTATATGTGTAAACAGTTATTTTTATAGTAATAGTTTTAATTATTGAGAAATTATGATCTTAAATTTAAAGATTATGATTGGATTTTTGAGGTAAATGCGTCTGCTGTTTTGAGGTTATTGCTCCAATTTATCGCAATTGCCCCAAAACCAGGGTTCTTAAACCTTTTTTGTGGTGTACAATAGCCTAGCTTGTGCCTGCGACTTCGTCCACTTAGACTACACAAATCTCAAACCCCTATTTTACCCCCCTTACGGGTTGAATTTTCAAACATCCTTTCTTTTTTTAAACATATTATTGTGATTTTGCTAGATTAAGATAGATTTGATCTCATAAAAGTAATAATATTTAGATTTTTATTCAGTGTCAGGCAGGATACCTTATTTCATATTTTCATTAAAATAAGTATTTACTAATAGTTTCCTATAATTAAAATTAAAAGTATATTCCTTAAATATTTCAAGTGCCTTGTTACTACAGTCATTTTTTTATAAAAATATGGTAAAGTATTACAATTTGTGATTTAACTTAATTTTGATCAAACTTTTTTGAATAATATATATGTTGTTTTAGTTCAATTTTTGTAACAAAGTGTTTTTTTTTGAGAGATAAGTAAGTCATTTTAATTTTACTTTAACAAACAAAATGTTCTAAACATCTGGATTTCTCATCGGGTAAATGCGTCTATGACTTTTTAGTCGCATTTTCCCAGATTTACCAACATTACTTCTAACAGACTGAATTTTCAATTTTTTTTTGATTGACTTGGATAGATACATACACAAAAGTGTAATTGTATCAAAATATATTAATTTCAACTTTCAAAAGTCACCAGTTGGAATTTATTTAATAAAGACACGTGTCTAAAATACTTCTTTTTTTAAAAAAAACATAATTACTCATTTTATCGTAACTCAAGAAAGAAACAAATAGGTTAAGCTTACACATGAATAACTTCAAAACACATTTGTACTAAGAATTTACCTAATGATTTTATCATTATGGTGGTATGACTAGTTAAAAGTGGGTAAAGTAAAAACGTAACGCAATTGCCCCGGTTGACCTTACATATTATAGTTGAGTTGAATGCAGAGCAAATGTATGGTGACACATACATTTACTCTGCAATCTGCATTCAACTCGCGCGCGAACTGTACTTACCTACTACAGTCGGCATAGGACGCGGTCCCATGTCCATTGCACAAGACTCGAGGATGCCCCCTCGAGAATGTTTCGTATATTTGTAGAAATCTTAGCATTTCTACAACTATACGAAACATGATACTAGTCATTGTGCACGTTTTCCCGCGAGCAGAAAATATTTCTCATAAATAGCATAAAATTTTATGCATTCAGCAAATCGGCAATAACACGCCTCTACTGAACAATGTGAATATGCAATATAAATCTATACTACTTAATATTATAAATGCGAAAGTTTGGATGGATGGATGGATGGATGTTTGTAACTCAATCACGCCAGAACGGCTGAACGGATCTGGATGAAATTTGGCACAGAGATAGGTAGATTACAATCTGGAATAACACATAAGAGACTTCCCGCGGGAACCGAAAAACCTCAATCCACGAGAATGAAGTCGTGGGCATCAGCTAGTAAGTTATACTGATTTGTACGTAAATTATACTTACCTAATGTATTTAATTAAGTATCCTAATTAAATACATATAAATATTTAAGAATAATATAATAAACACATCCCAAATGAAAGTTTCAGAAATATAAATTTTCTTACTTAATATTATTCATTTTCAATGTCAGTGCAACAAAATCAGATTAGATTTCACGGCCAAAGGTTTATAAAGAAGTCTTATGAATGTATGTAAGTATATTTTATAAGTAGGTATAACACATGATGTAGGGGTAAAGGGCGATCGCGCGTCACCGCACACGCGTGCGCTGCGCTCCCTTCTTCCTGCAGGGCAGGTATAAAATAGGGGCCACCTGGCCACCTGTCAAATACAACCTGCATTGCAGGTACAGGCAGATCTGAATTTGAACCTTATAAGTGCTAAGACAAACTTGACAGTTGTATGTGCCCAAAATAACTGTTTTAAAGAAATTTTTTTTTTTTTTATCCACTACAGGTTAGCCCTTGACTGCGATCTCACCTGATGGTAAGTGATGATGCAGTCTAAGATGGTGGCGGGCTAACCTGTTAGGGGCATGGCAGTGATATTAAACCCATACCCCTATTCGGTTTCTACACGGCATCGTACCGGAACGCTAAATCGCTTGGAGGCACGTCTTTGCCGGTAGGGTGGTTACTAGCCACGGCCGAAGCCTCCCACCAGGCCAGACCAGGATTCAGAAATTATAAATTTCCAAACCCTGCCGGGATCGAACACGGGACCTCCGCACGTTAAGGCAACAGCGCTCAACACTGCTCCACAGAGGTCGTCAAAAAGTCGTCATTAAGTAACTTTTTAGCTGAGTAACAATGAATAGGTATAGAATATTAATTTACACAATTGTTTTTATTTGTATTGTATCTTAGTTACCACAGCTCAATAACCAATAAGCGGTGATAGCCTTGTGGTTAATAGTTCAGTTCTTAAATAGTTATCTATTGCTTGCGTGCAATTGACTACCTCCCTGGCGCAGTGTTTAGCGCTGCTGTCTTAACGTGGGAGGTCCCAGGTTCGATTCACGGGAGGGTCAATTTGAGATTTTAAGATTTCTGAATTTTCTCTGGTCTGGTCTGGTGGGAGGCTTCGGCAATGGCAGCACCACCCTACCGGCAAAGACGTACTGCCAAGCGATTGAGTGTTCCGGTACAATAACGTGTGGAAACCAACTAGGGGTACGGGTTTAATATAACTGTCATACCCCTAACATGTTATCCCGCTACCATCTTACCATCAAGTGAGATACGCGGTCAAGGGCTAAGTTGTATTGGAATAAAGAAAAAATAAAAAAAATTGAATATCATGGTGAAAAGGAAATTGTTACAGTAAAACCTGAATAGTTACCTGAGATTTCTCCAAAATTCTCAAAGGTGTGTGAAATTACCAAACCTGCAATTTGCCAGAGACACTTTCTCATTCTGAGAGGAGGTGGAGGAGGGGTAACTGTATGAGATGATGCATATTAAGCACTATAATAATATATTCTCTGGTGCAGAATGATTACATGCTTAGAATAGAAACAAGTAAGTAGGAACACATCTTTTCTTTCTTTACATAGGCAAAGATAACCCAGCAGTTTCCTACGTAACATTTAGCAGAAACAAATAGGCTCTACACAGACTGCCTGCATTCGGACAGCAAGATATGTCACACATTGTACATATATATTAAAATTGTTCACCATCAATGGTACTTAGGTATGGCCAAAGGGTGCAGTCAGAAATAACATTTAAACCCCAAGATTGTGATTTTACAGAGCTCAGTAATTTACATGAAGAAAATAGGTAACCAATTCTTCTGAAAATACTACTCAACAGAAACTAATTGAGAAACTACCTGTACTTTTTGGTAATTCTTAGGCTTTACCTATTTGTATGCATATTATGTGCCTATCACTACTAGCCTAATACTGCCTCGTTGGTCTAGCGGTTAGCGTAGTCGACTGCGGATCACGAGGTCCTGGGTTCGATTCCCGGTCGGGCATAAAAATTGTTAGGTATAGGGTTTTTCAATTAAGAAATTCTCAGTGCCAGCCCGGAGTTGGAAGTTGGCGGTGTTTCACCCCTGTGCCTCGGAGAGCATGTTAAGCCGTCGGTCCCGGTTATTATCACTAACATGATAATAGTCATTAAAGCCCGCCAACCCGCATTGGAGCAGCGTGGTGGGTCTAAGCTCTAATTCCCTCTCTCCTATGAGAGTGCAGGCCTGTGCCCAGCAGTGGGACGCTAATAGGCTGTAGTGGTGGTGGTGGGTATGTGCCTATGGATCATCCATTTGGTAAGTACTTACTTACTTAGTTAAGTAAATAATTTATTTTTCATTACATTATGACTAGTCATTACAAGTCATAACTATACTTAAGTAATTAATTTTTATATACTTAAGAAGTTTAGATGATGCCCGCGACTTCTTCCAGGTGGATTAAGGTTTTTGATTCCCGCAGGAATTTCTTAATTTTCCGGGATAAAAAGCCTATGGCCTTACTAAGGATACAATCTACCTATATATACCAAATTTCATCAAAATCGGTTGAAAGGATGGGCCGTGAAAGCATAGCAGGCAAACACATTTTCGAATTTTAATATTAGTATGGATATAGATATTGTTACGTAAACAATGATAGTTTTCATAATATGTTTAGTTTAACACAGTAAAAAATGTCCAAGCGAAAGTACTTACAATAAACTAAAAAATATTAGATAGTCCCTGGAACACTTTTGAGTTTCCGTAACGCTAGTATAGTTTTAAACAGATCAAATTATGTGCAATGCACTGGTATTTAGATAACATAGATTTCTCTGCGCCAGTTTGAACGTAAAAATCCTTTCACGACACCTAACGACTAATACATAAATGTTGGGTGTTCCAAATGGTTACGGTCCAACGCAAGGGCAATCACTTTATTTGGTAATTAATTACTAAAGTAATGATTGTTAGCAGCAGTATTGCAGTTTAACAATGTAAAAAATATACATACCTGAGTAATTCAACGCTGTGCGTCGCCTTCTTACGCTCACATCCACCTTCATTATGTTGAAATAATCAACAAAACACACAATACTAAAACCAACACTAAAACATTAATAATTCATGTTTCACTATGTTCAGAACAGAAAGTAGGTACTAGTAAAGTAAGTTAAATCTTCCAAAGAAATTAAAATATGTCACGAAAATAATAATATTTAAAATCGGCATGTCCATTCAACACCCAACGTCATGACGGCTCGGCAAAAACTTTAAAACTGGCAAACATAGATAATACATATAGACTGGCAAACACCGACCACTGACCAGTCACCTACCAGTCACCAGAAAAAAAAGCTGGCAAACCAAAGAGAAGTGAAGAGATATAGAATAGAAATTAGAATACTGTGGAGAACTGTCGTTGTCAAATTTCATATTTTGACGTATGTCATGGATGACATCGTGTTGGTGACGGATGTTATCCTCATTTTGTCTATAGAATACAAGCACAGTTAACACCTTTTTAACCACAAGTAAAATATTTTAAAATAAAACCGGCCAAGTGCGAGTCGGACTCGCGCACCGAGGGTTCCGTACAAACCTGTAGTAAGTTTTAAATTAAATGTTTTTTTTAAATATTTGAGTTGATTGAATGAAAGGTAAATTGCGGTTTACGATTTATGACGTATTAAAAAAAAACTACTTACTAGATCTCGTTCAAACCAATTTTCGGTGGAAGTTTGCATGGTAATGTACATCATATATTTTTTTTAGTTTTATCATTCTCTTATTTTAGAAGTTACAGGGGGGGGGGACACACATTTTACCACTTTGGAAGTGTCTCTCGCGCAAACTATTCAGTTTAGAAAAAAATGATATTACAAACCTCAATATCATTTTTGAAGACCTATCCATAGATACCCCACACGTTGGGGTTAGATGAAAAAAAAATTTTTGAGTTTCAGTTCTAAGTATGGGGAACCCCAAAATTTATTGTTTTTTTTCTATTTTTGTAAGAAAATCTTAATGCGGTTCACAAAATACATCTACTTACCAAGTTTCAACAATATAGTTCTTATAGTTTCGGAAAAAAGTGGCTGTGACATACGGACGGACAGACAGACAGACAGACAGACAGACAGACAGACAGACAGACAGACAGACAGACATGACGAATCTATAAGGGTTCCGTTTTTGCCAAATTTGGCTACGGAACCCTAAAAAGGAACTTGAAATTTGAACTATAGCACAGAATATTATCTAGTACTAACTATAGTAGATCCCTATTATTTTTATATTTATCTGTGTCACAGAATAATAACTAGTTACTAGGTACAGAAGCTTTACTTCGCAATGGTTTTCAAAGAAATATGTACTCAATCTAACAAACAATATGATTTAATTTAGCTCGCGTTCCAGTCGAGCACGTGATCATTTCCATACCATTTTTTTTTTGAGGGAATATGGGCCTTAACTTACTGGACTACGGTTCATAATAAGTTATACGTGGTTATACGTATTGAAAGAGCCGCGGACTAGGGTTGCTTACTTCGAGAAACTACTTACGCCATCTAACGCACAGCACGAGCGTTTACTCCTACTTGTAGCGGGCAACGCGCAGCAGGCAGCGCCGAGTACGTTCATGTAGTCTAAGATAGCTGCATAATTGTATATGCTATACGATTATTGCCAAATATTTAATTTAATGAAGTAATAAAATAAAACACATTTTGTTCAATAAACTTAAATAGATCTCGATCCGTATTTAAACAATTAAATACTGCACAGTATCTTTTTGCTTTTTTTCCGTTTTGTGTCCATTTTGCAATTATCGAGAAATTTGAACGTGGTCGAACAAATAGCGCGCGCGCGTGTCTTTTTTCGCTTGCGGCAGCCTACTAGATTGGCCCTTGCGCAATGGCCGCCGCCTGTAGGTATGTTTTTGTTTGTCTGTGTTTGTCTCTACATTGTATATATTGTTATTTAGAGTAGTTTACTAACAAATATATTTTCATCCCACCATCTCGGAAAGAGTATTTTTAATCTTCGATATCTGAATGCAAAAGCCGTTATTATCCTCTTGAGGATAAAGTAAATTGAATTTAGAACATCGTGTGCACGTTAGTAAATATCATTCGTCTATGAAGTTTGTGAATTCAAAACATCATTAAAACCTATTTACTTCTACTTCTATGGTGCCGAATTTCCATACAACCTTTTTTAATTTGTTAAAAACTCACACACGTAACCTTCTTGGTGTACTTTTTTAATTTGCTTTGCGCGCACCATTTTCTTTCACGTCATGTCATTTCCTCGCTGAGGTGGGATGAAAAGTTACGTGTTGCACTCGAGTGAAAAGATTTTTCACCTCGTGCTCTTTTGATTCCCTCGCTGACGCTCAGGATTCTAATTTTTGAACCACTCGCTGCGCTCGTGATTCAATTTTAGAATCCTTCGCTTGCTCGGTCATCAAAATTGAGCACGCGGTTAAAAAACAGCTTTTCACTCTTGTTTAACAAATAACTATTATACCTTCTATTACAGAGCGTTTTCAGTAATTTTGGCTCTCTGTAACCGGCCAATCTCCTTTTTGCCTCCCTCAAGTTAAGTCTCGACTGGCGAAGTTAATTGTACTGCCTTGGCACTACTGAAAGCCATAAACCAAGAAAAGAAGAACCACAAGCATGGAAGTTGGAACATGAGATTTATGATGCTAAAAAGACGAATCTCAGAAATGTGCAAATAGCATGGAATTTATATGTAGCACTACCAATATCCGGGCAACTTATCTATATCTTATTTATATCAACAAGGCAAAGGTACCTAGTAGGTACTACCTACTCTAAATCACAGAGTACATTGAATATAAGGGTAAATGGTCTAAATGGTCCTTCGAACCGGATAGCGTACCTAACACATAACTTTCGCAATTCTGGCACCATCGCAATTTTGTTGCGGTTTATGAATGGTAGCGTAGTGTTTTACATAGAGCTAGGTAATACACTGGAAAGTGTGTATCTTACCGGCAAACCAAAATGTTTCATCCACATTCTTCAATAGAGTTGTTTCTTGGATTTTGTGGTTTGAGATCCCCTTGCATCAGTGGTGAGTGCTGTGTCGATAAGAGGGGGTTCCCGGATTCTAATGCAATATTGAGCAGATAGTAATTGCAGGTCAAGTGGTATCTTTACTGGTCCATGGTCCAGTAGCATGCAATCTTTTGTATTTTACTCTCGAGTACAATACAATCTACAGTACACAAGAGTAATTAGCAATCATATTGTGAATATTAGTCTTGAGTAAGTACCTACTGCAGATCTTCAATGCAAAAAACATTAGGCAAGTAGGTACATAAATAAAACTCAGACTGTAATAATTAGAAAAGCATGTTCCACTATTTACGATTAACTAAAAATTATCTTTTCCATTATAATCTTTGTTAATACGATAAGATGTGCACAGCTATTTTACATGAATCTGACAAAGAACCTTCTAAAATAATGTACAATATATATATATATATATTATATAAAAAATACAGATGAAAACTACAGTACCAGGTATGCTGTATACCTATTCATTATACCATCATGGTAAAGATACTTGTATATGTTACTGGCCAAGTTCACAATCATGATAATATGCAATGTTGACAATGCCCTGACCCGAGCCTTTTTTTGACTTACATGTAAATTTGTCATATATTATGTATTGACTACATATATGACAAATTTACTGACTGAATGACATCAAAGCATTCAAACCGCTGGGTCTAGAAAATGACTTTGCTCCACAGTTCAAATAAATTTGTATTGTGGGTATTTTTCAAGTTCTTTAAACTAGATTTAGCCAAAATCAATCTAATTTAGTTTAAAGAACTTGTAAAACACTCGTATACGGAAGGTGAATTTAGGTTTTGGTTTGCGGCTCTCGTACGATAAAATGATTGATTTTACAAAAAAAAGTTACTGCATAAATCGTAGGAAATTTTCTCTATTTCCTATCTATTTATAACATGACTATTTTCATCGTACAATTAGTCGGAAAGGAGTTATTGTCAAAACACTGCTTTTGGGCGCCATTATTCCAATGTGGCGGCGCGAGCGGCAAATTGGAAATTCGGAAAGAGCACGTCGAAATTTATAAAATACACCAATTTTCAAAACTCCCGAGAAACTTCCCAGGTAACCCCCTTTTTGAGCACCAAATTACTGGGTTACTAGAACAGAACTACAGACGGAGAGGTACAGAGTCACATCACTACAGCCTATTAACGTCCCACTGCTGGGCCTCCACTCTCATAGGAGAGCGGGAATTAGAGCTTAGACCCACCACGCTGCTCCAATGCGGGTTGGCGGGCTTTAACGACTATTATCATGTTAGTGATAATAACCGGGACCGACGGCTTAATGTGCTCTCCGAGGCACGGGGGTGAAACACCGCCAACTTCCAACTCCGGGCTGGCACTGAGAATTTCTTAATTGAAAAACCCAAATACCTAACTTTTTATGCCCGACCGGGAATCGAACCCAGGACCTCGTGATCCGCAGTCGACTATGCTAACCACTAGACCAACGAGGCAGTCGAGGTACAGAGTACCTGTATGCAATTATTTTAGTCATAGTTGAACACTAGCTGATGCCCGCGACTTCGTCCGCGTGGTTTAAGTTTTTTGTTATTCCCGCGGGAACTCCTTAATTTTCCGGGATAAAAAGTAGCCTACGTCACTCTCTAGGTCCTCAACTATACCCATGCCAAAAATCACGTCAATCCGTTGCGGCGTGATTGAAGGACAAACCAACAAACCACAAACCAACAAACAAAGTGACTTTCGCATTTATAATATTAGTATGATTTTGAACCCTTTTAAGAAGTTCTCAGTGGGTCAATTGGATAGGAGCCGCGTCAAGATGTTGCAGGTTCGAATCTCACTCATGAAACTTGTTTCATAAAACTTATTTTAAAGAATAGCAAAGGAACTTGTCCTTATGGGGTGTCCCACGACTTGTTCAACAAACCAGGTGTAACTTGGCTCCACTCATATACATGTAATCTATACTTATTATAATTAACAAATAAATAGTTAAAATTTTACAACTCAGTAATTCGGTATAAAATAGGTACTCAATAATTTGAATGAGAAAAAATTACATAAATAGCAAATTTTCACAGTACTTTAAAAAAAACAATAAAAAATGAAATCAATTAAAATCATAACAGAAAAATTTATCTGCTACCAATGTTTTATGAAAGATGTACTGCCTTTCATGAAGTGCAATTAATTCATTATCAAATAATGTAATGCAGCTGGCTTTAAAGTAGTTAGTGGAGTATGCTAATTGCATATTAGGGGTTGCAAATGCAAGGAATCTCTTGCGTTCCATGCGGCTCGTCCGTAACCAGCAATAAGCATAACAAATAGGTTTTGCAACACAAAGTGGCAAGTGCAGTGTGCTTGTTATTTCTCCCGACTTCTTCATGCGACTACAGCTATGTGAGTAGATTCCATGGAGAACTACTGGTTTTATTTGGTTGATACAAAATGCAGACCATTTCAATTATTAATTATTGAAAGAGTCTTTGATTGCTATTGGGTCTGACTTATTAAACCTGGTAATATGACAAAACTACTATATTTAAGTTTAATACTGAATTTCAAATCAAGTTAAATCATCCAGCCGTCTTGATTTGAAAAATATGTTTTGTAGAATGTGAATAACCATCCACTGTATAATAATTATTATAGTAATATTATAATTATTATAGTTATAAGATTCTTTGCAAACATCACATTCTCAATTCCAACTCCTGCTATAAATGAGTAATTAGAATTTTGTCACAATACTAAGTCCTAATTAATAATAACATTACATATTTAAACCAGTTTAATGACCCAAATAAAGTGCTAACAATTGTCAGGATGTAAAGAAAAATATTTCCTAAGGCATGACCATACATAATATTTTAAAGGCTCTCTAATATAATAACAGAAGCTAAATACATAGCCAGCCATTTGTATTTAAAATAGAATACAAAGTACAAACAATAATTCCAGCATGCTGTACCAAACTTCAATCTATCAAGGATCCCAGACTGCCTCATACTGTACCGTACTGTACTGTTTACCATACACAAGAACAGTCTAGCGGCAACTATAGTAACAAATATGTTTCCAAATTTATGAAAAATAGCTGCCCATGTTAATGTACCTTATCCATGGAGGCCTGAAATTATTTAATACAATGTCTATACATAAATTAATACAATAAAGTAATGGAATTTTCTGCAACATATTTAGATACACTGTATGTTAACTGTCTCCACGGTGTCACAGTACAAGTTCGTGCTAGTTGAGCGAGGGCGAGTGGCCATCGTCCCACACCACGTCGATGCTGGGCCACTTGGTCTGCAGACACGTGAGCATGGGGTCGGAGCTGGCGGCGCGCATGGGGCACTCCAGCAGCGCGGCACGGCCGGCGCGGTACGCAACGCGCGCGCCCGGGTTGCTGCGCGCCAGCCCGTTGTAGTGGTGCAGCGTGAACGTGTCCGGCGCGCCGCGCTCCATGCCCGGGAAGAACTCGTCCATGAAGGCGCTCAATAAAATTATTCCTAAATTCTCTGAATCCAGCTTGCGTCTCATCAATTCCACATACTCTGGTTCGCTGACCAGATCTGCAGCACATAATACGTCTTGTAATGCTGCGGATGGTATAAAATTATTTCCTTCGGGATCGAATGACCTAAAAATGCGCTCGGCGGATTCTCCTACAGTTTCAGGGGCGGCGAGTCTTCTCTCGAAAGAAAATAGCACAGTCAGGTGCGTCTCCGAAGCCAAAACCCAAACTGGATGTTTGGGATTTTTGTAAAATGAACCAACAGTGCAATACTGCATGTGCTCCATAATAGTTAAAAATCCTATGTCATTCTGTCTCTCGATCCCTCGCAGCCGCAGCCCACCCACCACCTGATCGTGGTCCCACACGTGGGCCACAGCTCTGCCCGTCAGCATGAGATTGATGAGTCCTTGTGACCCATACCCATACGTTGAATGTATGAGTGGGTCAGAGAGCTCAGACAGTTCCGCCTCCACAGTGGCCACACCCTTGCTAAGAATGACACTATACAACAACAGCAGAACACCATACTTGTCCTTCAAAATACGAATGTTTCTCGTGTAGAATGCTTCCACTTGCGATAATGTCTGAAAGGAGTGCACCTCCATTCTGCGGTGAAAATGGTCAATGGCATCACATGACTGTTCTTCGGCACTAACATTGAGGCCAGAACTCGTATTAGCCTCAGATTCATTCTTGCGGTACACAGCCACACTGTACTTAGAAGCTAGGCACTGGCTCAGAATAGTACACACGGCCCTAACCAGCAAGGAGTTGCACTTCTCGGAGGTGAGGTCGCGCAGGCTGTGGCCCGGTGTCTCGCTCAGTAGCAGCTGCAGCAGGAAGCCCTGCACGGGCGCGATCGCGGCGCACGGCCCGCCCTCCTGCTGGATTAGCGCGCTGGGCTCGTCCACGCTGAAGGCGAAGCCCTGCGCCCAGCGCCGGAACACGTCCTCCTTCACGGCGTCGCCCCACAGCAGCCGCCGCGTGCGCGCCAGCTCGCGCTCAAGCGACTCCGTGCCCGCGCTCATGCTGCTGCTGCCCGTCCCGCTCGAGTCCGGCCCGTTCAACATCCGCTCGACTCTACGCCGCCTGCAAGCAAACACATCACCTGTCACCACACGAGTTAAGACGTGAGACAGCGGCCACGCCAGCTCGCTTGTCACTCACAATCACGATATACATCTATCTAAATGAATCTACTATTACAAAAAGAATAACCACGTAGTTATTACTCACTGGAAAAGCGAAGGTCATAGTAATTTTCAACATTTGATAGTTATTTGTTTGCTTCTAAATATATTTTCACAGTCCGATTCTCTATCAATAGCATCCTAAATCACCCACAACTACGTTTTCAAAAACTTTTCTTAGACAAAAAGAAAAGAAAAGCTTACGACATTTAGATCTAGGCTGCCATTTTTTAGAACAATAGCAACATTTATTTTCATGTCATTCCGTTCCATTTCCTGCATAAAACTTCATAATACGTCATTAGAATAAAATTTTAAGTTAATTAATTCTTTTGAAAGCAACAATGCAAGAAATTATTTGTAGAAAATTTACACTTTGAGAAAACTTATTACTGTAAAATAATTAAGGAATTGAAATAATTTTCTAACTGACTTCAATATGTACATTTTTATTATACTCTTTGATTTTTTTACATTATACAGCTCGATCTTTGACTTAAGTTTTAGGCACAGACTTATTTAATAAAGAAAAGGTTTTAGGGACAAATATGTATTTTCGAGAGTTGGTAACACTGACTACTGAGTAGAGTGATGGACTTGTGCTGTGGACTAAAGCAAGGAACCATTGACTTACTAATACCTTAGACGCACCATCGAACTCTATATACCTAATCAAAGATTGAATATAGGGGGTTCAAAATATATCATCTGGTTAACTTGTCTCTGAATATCATATTATTATTAATTATTACCACAGTTTATTACTAATGTTTCTTGATAATCATAGAACAATTAAACCTCTAGAATCAATGCCAGCGTGTAACCGAAAGGGATAGGATATAATAGGCAAAACGCTGCAAAGCACCAAACACATTAAGTGCTTTAGGAACAAAACCGTTACACGCAGAAAGGGATAAAAGAAAACATGTTTTGTTCTCATTCTATCTTGTGTAACATCCCAACACTGCATCTTTTTCATGTGGGAGGGAAAAGGAGATATGGCGTCGTCTATATATCTCTCTCTGTCTACGTTGATAATAGATATTTACTACGGGGAGTCCCTCCGCTAGGACCATAGATAAATATGTACAACCTGGCTAGGACTAGGTGTATACTGTATACTTTGATTAGGTATATACAGAAGGATGTGCCCTAACATATTTAAATTGAAGCTTCCTATAACCTTAAAATGGCGCATGGGCGGAGCTTAATGCGGGCATTAGGGCTGAAATTATCGATACCTTTGATTATGTCGATACTTAAGTATATACTCGATATAAAATTAACAAAATATAATTAATAAATAATTAAACATAATTTTTGAAATACACTAGTATTCGTATTTTATAATGAACAAGCTGATGCCCGCGACCCCGTCCGCGTGAAATGAGGTTTTTTGTAAGAAAAAATTGTGCATAAAAAAAAATTTTTTTACTCATCGTTTCGTATAGAAGACAAAAATTCATTCGGAGGAAAAATCCGGAGAGAGCTGATGATTGAGGATTTCGAAGACGGATGAAGAGCACAGCCAGGGTATTCAAGATAGGTGGGGTGTGCTCGACCAAATGTAACTCGAAACTTCATCCAATTGACAGTGTGCTGAAAAAAAATTCAAAATGGCGGATTTCAGATGGCCGCCATACAAATTTCGTCGGTGTCTATCTCGGAGAGTATAAAAGATGGAAGAGTGGTTTCTTGGCAAAAGATGATCAGGACATGAAGGTCTACTAGATGAACAGGAAAAAATTCAAGATGGCGGAATTTATTTTTCCATAGAAAATGTATGGCGAATATTGAAGAGGCTTACAAGTTTAGAACTATACAAGACTTTGATGCGGTTTTTTTTACAAGATTTGTTCTGTATGGAAGAATTGTCGGTTTGCTGTTAGGAAAGCCAAGATGGCGAAGTTCAATGGCACCCAAAGGTACCCGATCGTCAGTGGTATGATATTGATATTAATCAACTAAGCAAGGTTTCTTTGTGTTTTTACTTCAACAGTCTCTTACACTGTATGCATGTCTGGAAAGTTTATTTACAGTAAAAGGCCCTTTTAGATATTTAAGGGGTCTCTGTTTTATGTTTTCTTATGAGAATTTTTTATACGTCTGTCGGATGCGTGGCACTCTGGCGCTTCCACTGTGCTCGCTAGCATAGCAGTGTGTTGTTTACTTCAGAACACGTAGGCAGTAAACACTAGGATAGAAGGAGAGCAAGTTAGTAGACAGTGGGCCGCGCGGTCTACGCGGGCGGGTGCGGTTCCATTTCAAAATTTGTTTTTAAAGAAGAACTCTCCATAATTTTTCGGAGAAAAAATATATGGAGGTGTTTATTTCAGAAAGTACCTATACTAAATGGAAGAGTGGAGTGAAAGTACCTATACTAAATCGTTAAGGGATCAACGCACAGCCTAAACCGCTGGGGTTAGCAACTTGAAATTTTGACAGTAGGTTCCTTTTGTGACGTAGGCGCTCAATAAGGAAAGATTTTTCAAAATTACACTCCTACGGGGGTGAAATAGGGGGTGAAATTTTGTATGAAACTCCGGGTTGGCACTGAGAATTTCTTAATTGAAAAACCCAATACCTAACTTTTGTGCCCGACCGGGAATCGAACCCAGGACCTCATGATCCGCAGTCGACTATGCTTACCACTAGACCAACGAGGCAGTCAAAAATAGTAATTAGTTAAAATGATACATAATAACTGCAATGAAGGGACCAAAAACCACTTGAATAGACACTGTAATTTTCGAATACGAGACACCATCCCGGAGATCGGGTGTCTTAATCACAAGGTTATCATCGCTACAGCCTAAAATGAGTTTGGCAATATTATAAGTAGAAGCTGACTGTTCAATTTCATCTTTCTACCCCTCTGAGTGAGAAACAGTAAGAGTGATATGAAATTTTAATTTTATCGATACTCAATTTATTTGTAAACAATACAATCCCCACACTATATAAACACTCAAACAAATACTAATGAAATAATCCAAATTTTCAGGGATAGCGCAAAAATTGACGTGTTTTGGATTCAGTAAAGAAGAAACTAAGCTATAATTAGTTGAAATAACTTTAAATACTCGCCACAAAAAGAAAAATAAAAACAACTATGTTACTCACAAAACTAAGCAAAAACACATAAAAATATTCACAAAACTGGTAATTACCACAACCAAAACACCGAAGGAATACAGACGCCATATAAAGGTACTTAAAAATTGGCTTCAATAGCAAAATTTGATGACGTCATATGACAATTGCCTGACACGTTCACGCAATAACATAATACACCTGTCTCATTCTAAAAACGTAGCTTTGAAAACATAGTAGTACATGTTTTATTAACAAAATGCACCGTATAACTATAATTGAGTACCTAAAATGTAACACATCCATCTCTATATACCATTATACCTAATCAAAGACTGTATAAGTGTTCTGTGGATCTGTGGGGAGGCCGGAGTTTGGCCGGAGGACCAGAGACAACCAGAGACAAGTTAACCAGAGCGGAGGACCTTTTTTTTCTGGTCGGTGCGGAGGACTAAAAGTAAAAATCACAGTAGGTACCTAGTAGATTTGAAATCGAATCAAAAAAAAATAGTTTAAACCTTACCTTAGTTTAAAAGTTATTAAGTTAACCGGTAAAAGTAATGTTTCGTGACAACAATGAGTTTCTAAAGTACGCAACTACTACTTACGATCCCATTAAAATTGGGTCCATAGATGGTAAGGTTGCTCACTCATTTTTTATTTCAGCTTTTAAGCCTTTACTTGCATTGCACCATCATTTAGTTTTAAGCCTTTACTTCCATCACTTTTTTAACACCATCACTCACCAAGTCTATACTTCCTTGGTCTGTATCCCCTTCACCTATTTACTCTTGATCTTATTACCCGTAAATTTTGATTGTAAATGGCAAATAAATCACTGCCACTACACAATAAACTATACAATAAAACAAGATAATGCAATAAACTTTTACAAGTGTATTACAAATCGCTAAGTGAATATCACCGGTTTGGAATGCCATGCCATTTATTATCTATTCAATACATACAATAATATTAGTTTATAGGTACAGACACGGAGCCTCATGATCGTGCAATACTCCGAGCTCTCCACTCAGATTATGTGCCTAACAAACAAGTAAAAGGAGATCCCAATCATACCATATTTGTGGCACGTCTAAACCCAAGAACAACACAGGTATACCAAAGGCAACATAATTGTTAGTATACGACTGGAGATCAATTTCTGGCCAAAGCCTAAACTGAAGCCTATTAATCGGCTATCACCACAACTTTCAGCCAAAGCCGAAAGCTTAATCATCCTAAAAAATTCAGTTTAAGGTTAGCTAAATGTGAATAAAATAATAGTTGGCTTATGTTGACTATTGGCTGATGCTTTGTTTTACTAACTACTGGAGATGGCAGCTGGCTGGCCCAACCGCCTGCGCCTCATGTTCCATTGTGCTCTCTCGCATTAATACCAGTTTTTTCAATTTCGGTGCTTGCTAAAAACCTTCGGTTTAGGCCCATTTTTGCCTTTTGGCTGAAGGTGGGCGAAATATTAAGTAAACTAAAGTATTGTAATGTATGTGTATGTATGTATTTTTCTCTTACTTACTCTGATATTGCTTGATTAAAAATAACAATACTTAAATGGGATCTTTACTGACAGCAAATATTCAATATCTGTAATACAACACTAGAGTTATAGTGTGAGTTATGGAGAGACAACACCATCTATCGGCAAAGTAGAAAAGCTTTGTTTCCTGGCAAAGTAGTGATAGCACTTCCTCAATTACTTAAAAATCCTCATCTGGCTCCTTTTAAAAATCACTTGAGAAGTCCTTAGCTTCCCCTCATTCTTTCAATATTAGTCAGCCGTGCATTGCTTTCTTCTTCTTCTTCTTCTTCCTACTGGGCAGGTTTCCGCACTTAAACCCCAGTTGGAGGGTCTGTTGTGCGTGCGTTGCCATTCCCCACTGGAGTTTTCACTCCAGCCATCCGAGCTCGCTCCAGAAGCCTAGAAGACCGCCCAGGTTGTCTAGGGCCTCTCGAAGCGAGGTTGGGGATCCCAGGTGACGTACTCATTGGTCTGTGACGCCTGTGCACTCTAGTATCACATGCGTCGGCGTTTCGTCTGTCTCCATGCAAGCTCTGCATAGAGCTAGAAAAAGACTATCTGTGTTGTTTGTTGTTGTTGTTGTTGGGGGTCGAGCGGTGTTGGTAAGACCACCAGGGCCCGTTGCGCCCCGTGCCCGGATTGGGTTCCCGCTGGGGTCGGTGTGACCGCCATTGTTCTCCCTTTCCTTGGCTTCGGTTTGCCCAGCTGTAGTGGTGGAGTTGCTCGACTCCCCTGAGGCTTGTGGGTCACGGTCAGGGCCCGGTCTCTGCTTCTCCGCTTGATCACCTGCTGGGCCGCCAGGGGTTGTGCTGCTGTCCGCAAGTGGGTTTCCACCGCTAAGCAGTGTCCGCCCCTCGCCTCCACCTTTACTTCCCCCGGCCATCCCGCTGGTGCCAGCGGTTGGGCAGTCGGAGTCTTTCCGTTTCCCGCCTCTAGGATTCCTATCGTCTGCGTCGTCTGTCGAGTTTGTGTCCGTCCGTAGGTCTGTCCGTTTGTTTGTCTTTTTCCTTTTCGTCTTTCCTTTCCGCTGTTTAGGAGCCACGAGCGTCCATGGGCTGATAGGTGTAGCGTCCGGTATCGCCGCGGCTAGAGGGGTCAGGTCCAGAGGGCTAGCGGGGGTCGTCGTTGTTGTCTCAGAGAGACAAAGCGGGTCTGTGCCCACTCCTGAGTACGAAGGGCAGCCCGGGCCCTGGGCGACGTGTGACGGCGTCGCCTGGGTGCCGGGGTGGGATTCGGACGTTGAGTCGCTACCCACCAGGAGACCAATACTACGTATATTGAGATCCGCCATGAGGTTCGAGTGTTTTTTTTTTTTGTGTGAAGTGTTGGTGTTGTGTTTGTATTTGTATCAATTGTGTACTGACTGCCTCGTTGGTCTAGTGGTTAGCATGTTTGACTGCGGCTGACGAGGTCCCGGGTTCGAGTCCCGGGTCGGGCCATAATAAGTGTTGGGTTTTTCTGACTAGAAATTCTCAGCACTAGCCCGGAGTTAGGAAGTTGGCGGTGTTTCACCCCCGTGCCTCGGAGAGCACGTTAAGCCGTCGGTCCCGGTTATTATCACTAACATGATAATAGTCGTTAAAGCCCGCCAACCCGCATTGGAGCAGCGTGGTGGGTCTAAGCTCTAATTCCCTCTCTCCTATGAGAGAGGAGGACTGTGCCCAGCAGTGGGACGTTAATGGGCTGTAGTGGTGGTGGTGGTGGGTGTACTGCTACATGCGGTGTGTGGTGATGTCTGTTTAGTGCGTGTGTAGTGTTTTGTGTCTGTATATGTAGTGATACGGGCGTTTAGTGTGTATATGGTGTGTGCGTGAATGTTGTGTGCGTGCATGTGGAGTGTGCTCCTTCTTGTCCGGGGTCCATAGGACGACCGGCGATCCGCAACTTCGCCGACCCGCCCGGTTGCATGAAGGGTGCTTCGCATAGCCTAGCTAGCGAATGCTGGAAGCCGCTACGGGGAACCGTAGCGGGCGTTGCATTCCAGAAACATTAACTAGCTCTGCCGCGCCGGGGTGTTTGCTTTATTTCCGGCCTGGACAGTAATGTACTATTAAATATATTTTTTTTTTATTTTTTTTTAAGTTTAATCTGCGATCAGTCCAAGGACTATAAGCAAATGAGTTGTAAAAGTTGTCCCTTAGAGCTGATCCTCATATAGGAGTCAGGACTTGTTAGTCATTTAACCCAGGTCGAGTATGCGTTTTCTTTTTAGGCGTCTTGGGCAATCCGCCCACCAAGAGCCTGTTGGCTAGAGGATTAGGATGTGTCAGGAGCCGTTCCTTATAGCGTTTCGCTAACCCCCGGACTTCCTCCTTTATTGTTTGTATTTCCAGGTTTCGGTGGAGTTCTTCATTTGTGATAAACCATGGCGTGTTAGCAATTGAACGTAGTATAATATTTTGCATTCTTTGTAGGATGTTGAGGCTGGAGTCACATGCACTGCCCCACAGTTGTGCTCCATAGGCCCAGGCTGGCTTCAAGATTGACGTATATATTAGTAGCTTATTATCCACAGATAGTTTGGAGTTTCTACCCAGTAGCCAATGGAATGTTTTGTACCGGATGTTAAGTTCTTCTCTTTTCGACTTGATGTGCTTTTTCCACGTCAGTCTTCTGTCAAGATGGAGACCAAGGTATTTCACGTGGTCATTGTGAGGCAGTGTGTTACTTCCCAAACTAACTGGTGGGCAGTTTCCTTGTCTTAGCGCAAATGTTACATGCACAGATTTATTAACGCTTGCCTTAATCCTCCAGTTCTGTAGCCAGGTAGAGATCTGGTCAAGTCCTTGTTGCAATAGTGCAGAGGCAGTTGTAGCATTTTTGTGACTAGCTAGGATAGCTGTATCATCTGCAAAAGTTGCTGTAGTAATGTTCGGCATGGTTGGCAGATCTGCAGTGTATATTGTGTATAGAGTAGGCCCAAGAACAGATCCTTGTGGCACTCCAGCACTGATGTTGTAGAAATTTGATGTAGTGTCTCCTTCCTTTATTTGGAATATTCTTTCAGACAGATACGAAGCTAAAAGTGGGACATAACTGTGTGGTAAGACCGATTTAAGCTTACAGAGGAGGCCCTTGTGCCAGACCTTATCGAATGCTTGTTGTACGTCCAAAAATGCAGAGGAGCAATATAATTTCTGCTCTAGGGAATTCCTAATTTTATCACAAACTCTGTGGACTTGTTCCACCGTTGAGTGCTCTTGCCTAAAACCAAATTGATGGGAGGGCACAATGTTGTTTTTGGTTAATATTGGTGTTATTCTATGTAGCAGAGCTTTCTCAAATAGCTTTGACAAAGTTGGCAGCAAGCTTATAGGCCTGTAAGACTTGACATCTTGTGGTGGTTTTCCTGCTTTATGTACCATTAGTATTTGGGAGACCTTCCATAGGCTAGGGAAGTGCTGTGTTCTTAATATGCCATTGAACAAGTAGGCTATGAAGACTAGTGCCTTCTTAGGTATCTCTTTTAGTACTTCCTTGGTTATCAAGTCGAATCCAGGTGCCTTTTTGTTATCTAGGCCTCTAATTAGTCTTGCTATTTCACAAGGAGATATTGACTTTGGCGGGACGTCAAGTTGGTAGGCCGCATTGATAATCGAGTCACAATAGGCTTCAAAACCGCTGCTATTCCCTGCTTCATTGGGGGTGAACACTAAGGCTAGGTGTTCAGCAAAGGCATCTACTTTTTCTTGGCCACTTCTTGCCCAGGTGCCATTTAATAGTTTTAACGTGGGTTTTGCTTGAATGAAATTGTTAGCTTCCACAGGGAGTAATTCGTGGCGGCGGTTGGTGTAGCTGTTGTTAGTTTATGCTCTATAGTGCTGTCCTGTATCTCTTGTAGCTTCTCTTTTAACTCTTTACACGCTTTATTAAAGGCTGTTTTATCAGAATGGTGTCTGCTAGTATGCCATACGCGTCGTAAGCGTCGTTTTTCCAGAACTTGGAGTTTCACTTGCATAGGGATATTCGTAGTTACTTCGTTACTCAGGGCAGGAGTACTTTTCCAACATGCGTCTTGAATAGTGCTCGTTAAATGGTGAGTTGCATTCTCGATATCTTCCTGTGTTTTCAGAGCTATATCTAGTTTGATATTTCGATTTAAGAGCTCTCGGAATGAATCCCAGTCTGTGTATTTGTTGTACAGGGCTTCATGTTTCTCATTAGACTGGCGTGTGCCCGAGGAGCTATCATAGCAGGATTCCGCTTTGAGGTAATGTTGAGATAATCCTTTGACCACAAAGAAGTCTAAGAGATCAGGTATTTTATTGCTATCTGTTGGCCAATATGTTGGTTCGCCAGTAGAGATCGGCACAAGGTGATTGGAGATTAGGGCTAGGTTTAGTTGTCTACCTCGCGTTGTCGTCAGTCTTGAGCCCCAGTATGTGTGTTTCGAATTCCAGTCCCCACCTGCCACAAAGCGGTCACCAAGTCTTGCGAAGAACTCTGTGAACATGGCTTCACTAACATTATGCTTTGGTGGACAATAGACAGAGGCTATGTTAAAGTATCCGCATTTGTCTGTCACGGCGACTATGGTGGCTTGGATATGGCATGTCTGAAAGTCTGGAAGTGGATGATGATTTATGCTGTTTTTAATAATAACACATGTTCCTGCATGGGCCTTTCCATCGGGATGATTGGTCAAGTATGTGCTAAACCCATCGAATTTAATGCTACTGTTAGTAGTACAATGAGTTTCGGTAATAAGAAGAGCGTCAATTTTATGTTCTTTTAGTAATAGCTCAGCCTCTTCTTTATTGGGGCTTAAACCATTTATGTTCCACGTAGCTACTCGTAAACCTATTTTTTAGCTAGTTTGTCGACAAGTGTTGTAATGAGACTCATTAGAGTGCTCATCTGTTGTAAGATTAGATCGAATTTCTCGCTCTGTTTAATAAGTATTTGCTCTAAATTGTTAGTCATATTATTAGTTGTATGTAGTTCTTGAGGTCGTGGTTTATTATGCGATTTGAGGGCCTCCGCATAGTGCATCTTATCCGTAGCTGTTGGGTGGATTTGTTCATTTTGTTGCGTTAAAGGCGCTTCAAAGGGTTTATGCATGGTTCGAGCTGATTTTCTAGTTGGTTGGTTAGTAACTCTTCTTGCCAAGATTTCTCTATAGACTTCACAGCCTTTATAATTCGCTGGATGAGGGCCAAGGCACAGTGCACATTTTGCAGGTGTGTTTCTGTCACGTTTTGGGCACTCAGATGTTTTATGTGATTGAGCGCACTTCACTCAGCGGAAGGGTCTTATGCAGTAGTTTTTATAGTGGCCATACTGCTGGCACCGTTGGCATTGGACTACCGTCTTCTTTTTCCTCGGGTCTTCGATTTGGACAGATTGATGGTAGATAAACTTGATTTCTTTAGCAAGTTTGTTGTTTGCATGAGGAAGAAGGTTAACAAAGAATGTCGATGTAGGCTTCTTCTCAGAACCATATCTAGCATTAATTATTTCACCAGTCACTGTGTTTCCCGTTTTTTCTATTTCCTCTTTTATGGCTTCAATGGGTGTTGTATGATGTAAGTTTTTAATCACAAGTCTGCAACCCCTGTTGTCTTTTCTGTTGAATGTATATCCAATTAGGCCTTGTTCTCTTATAACAGATATTAGCTTTTTATAGATGTCCACATCATCTGAATTTACTCGTAGTTGGTTCTTGTTGACGATCTTGTAATAGAACTTGCTTTTGTCAACCGCACTACTTAGCAGTTCAGTTAATTTTTTAACATCATCAATACCATAGAGTATAATTGGCGGGGGCTTAGTAGGTTTTGGCTTATGGTTTGGATTAGGTCCTTCATTCTCATCTACCGGGAGATTGCTGTATCTGTTTGCAGTAGGTATTCTTTCAGGGGAAGGGCTGAGTGTGAATTTTTTCCTCTTGGGGTTTCTCAAGGTAGGAATTCTCTGCCATTCTGGTGGGCCTGTTTTGTTTGAGGTCTCATCACTGTTGCTTGGAGAGGGCATTTGTTTATTAAGAAGGCTTGCCTCCTCATTAATGCTTGAAGGTTTGCTACCCAGAGATGAACTTCTCGGCCGAGTAATGAATAAGCTTGGGTGGAAAGCTTGCTGTACCAAGGTTTTCTTTCCAGTAGTATTTACTAGCACAGGAGCCTGGTCACTCACCACTGTGGAGCCTATATATATTTTATTATTAAGAACATATTAAGAGTGCTTTAAAACTAATAAATATATACAAAACAAATAAATGTTGTTTGCAGGACACAATACACACAGAATTCTCAAAATTTGGAAAAATTTTAAACTGTCGTTTAGTCAAAGATATTGTAACAGGGAAATCTAAGCAATATGCTTTTGTGGAATACGCATCATTGTCAAGTGTGGAACAGGCCTTGAGAGAAATGTACAAGGAGTACGTTGAGGGAGCAGAGATCATTGTGGAGAGGGAGGCTGAGAGGAGGTTGCAAGGATGGAAGCCGAGAAGGCTTGGCGGAGGGTTTGGGGGGAAGAGGGAATCGGGCCAATTGCGATTCGGTTGTAGTGAGAGACCTTTCAAAAGACCTCTTATAGCACCCTCAAAAAATGATAAAAATGAGCATAATAGAAAAAAAAATTAAGTTAATAGTAATAAACCTATTTCAAAAATATACTATTACTAAAAAGAATTTGATTCAATACAACTTTTTTCAGTCAATATGGGTTACAAGTTATTAATTATAGCATAATGTATGTGGCCATGGTTCGATGCTCATCCACATGATAACATAAATTGTCATGGGTTGTTACCAACTTTAGTCAAGGTTACTCAACCAAATATCAACTGATGGTTGCAACCTTATTAAACTTAAATGACTTTATGGGAATCTATTTGGCCATGCCTTGCTGACATTCAGTATCAATTATGTGTTACGTTTTATATGATGTGTAGTGATTGCTGCAAGCACCTCACAGGGTGGTGCAAATCATTCACTAAAACAGAAGTTTTCTTATGTGTCTTACAAGTTATATTTTTGGTAGTGTTCATTGCTTTTCTGACCTTTCTTATACTACATCTGGAAGTTTGCTCGAGGAATAAGCATAGATTAGATGGACCTAGGTTGACTGAATTACATTGTAACAAAAATCAAACAACTAACAACATAAATACAAATGAATTTGAAAGTAGTACAGATTCTTCAAATGCCAATAAAGGCCATGTGACAAATCAGGATGAAACAAAACATCCATATAAAAAATTAGGAGTTACAGATACAACTTTAGTAAATACATTTGATACAGCAGTAAAATGTACTTGGAAACCATCGAAAAAAACGGAAGCTTTTACACATTACTATGAATATAACCAAACTGTTGAAGTAACGAAAGCTGATGAAGAAGAAATGCCAACTTTACTTGAGGATAATACATTACTAGAAGATTCAACAGATGGTAAGGAGATTTATGATTCCCGTAAAGATTTCCTCTTGGCCCTGGTAAAGATCAAACCACCACAAGCCGTAACATTTGGCTGTACATTAACCATCGTCAGTGAGTTCTGGACTTTAACTGCTGCTAGCTGTATAGAGGCAATAGAAGAAGTGGACTCCCTCGATTCTTTTGTCATGATGCAAGGACTCAAGGAGGAGAAGCAAAAAATATATCCAGTAGAAGACATTATGATCCATCCACAGTATGAAGGGGTGAATTTTACTTATGATTTGGCTGCGTTGAAGTCAGAGAGCAGACTTGTAAAGAAGGACAGTTCACTTGTAACATTGCCAAGCATGGTGGATTATTTCCTGATTACTATTGGAGAGAGACTTACGATTCTTGGATATGGGAGGTTCAGGTAAATAATACTAGTATTTTTGTTCAAATATTTCTGTATCTTGTAACCTATGTTAGAAAGGTGCTGAGTTTCTTGCTGACACCTCTTGGTAGACTCTACTATCCTCTCTGATGGGATAGTATTGATGTTATACAAGAGCCATGATATCATTACGAGACTTGCTGCCGCAAGATAGACGTGTTGCTTCACTCTTAGCACCTCAATAATACTCTATAGGTACCTATATATCTACTTTTTATGTATGTTCAACTTGTTTAATGCGTAAAGGTACCTATAATGGTGGAAATTAAAGTATCTTATGTTTACATATTGAAGTCCATATTTGCATGGACATGTTTTTTCGATATGAATCGTGCTTTAGTTCGTACAAAAATTACAAGTTTGTTTGAATTCTTCTTCTATAGCATCGTTATATCTGTCAGGAGCATCGACAGAGACCCGGTGTCGCGCAGCGTGCGCGCCGTGCGAACGCACGCTGTGCCGCCGGCGCAGTGCGCGCGCGAAGCGGGCTCGTGGGCGCCGCTGTGCGCGGGCGTGCTGCGCGCGCGCACGGCGCCGTGCAACTACTGCGCGGGCACGCCGCTGCTGCGCGGGCGCGCGCTGGTGGGCGTCATGAGCGACAACCAGCGCTGCGGCCTCGACTGCGAGCCCGCGCTCTTCGTCAACCTGGCGCGCCTCGACGACTGGTTGCGATCTGTGCTCGATTCTAATAATAATTAAATTGTATTTTACATTATTGCTTTTTAATTCTGATATTTTTTAAGTAGGTATACCCTGGTGGCCCGCTTTAAATACTTAACAGATAACCATCAAGTATATTTAAAACCACTGTTTCAATGTTACTCCCTCCACAGGTTCTATCGAGAGTTGAGACAAATATAATCGACCGAGCGAAGCGAAGGTCTCTGAGTCTACTTGAGTAAATTTGCACTTGTCCGTCCGTCCGTCCGTCCGTCCGTCTGTCAGAGCCCTATAGGGCCTTGGCCTCTACGAGTCAGAGCAATATCATACACGTTCTGGTGTTAGTCAAGGCTCGATTTTGGGACCTCTCCTGTTTTTGATAATGGTTGACGACCTACCTTCAGTACTCAATAAGGCTCGGTGTCTGTTATATGCCGATGATTTAAAGTTGTACTCCAAAATAGAATCAGAGGCGGATTGCATTGCTCTTCAAAGAGACCTTGACGCGGTGATTCGTTGGAGCGAACTTAATAAAATGGAATTTAATATATCCAAATGCTCCGTAATGACTTTCCAACGCAAGAAGCGTCCTATCCACTTCGCTTATAGTATGGGCTCGGATCTCTTGCCTAGAGTGGCTTTCATAAAAGACCTAGGAGTGACCTTTGACCCCAAACTCACTTTTCATAGTCACATTTCTACGCTCGCCTCCGAATCGTTTCGACGGCTGGGATTTGTGTTGCGGAATACCCGTGACTTCCATGAACGCCGCACTATAAAACTATTATTTGATTCGCTTGTGCGTAGCAAATTAGAAACCAGCTCTTGTGTTTGGAATCCTTACGAAAGTACATATGCTCTACAACTCGAAAAAGTACAAAAAGCCTTCCTGAGATACTTATACAAACGTCTCCATGGATATTACCCATATCTCTATCCCACAAAGTTTCTTTTAGGCCACTTAGGATTTAATGCACTGGAAACCCGGCGAGCGTGTGGCCAACTCGTCACTATGTGTAAAATTCTTACAGGAAAGATAGACTGCCTGGAGCTTCATGACAAGGTGTGCCGCATATGGGCACCTAATAATTACACCCAACTACGTCAGTGCCGCTGTCGCCGATTCTTTGCTGTCCGGCCTTGCCGCACTGTGTCACGGGCTAGATCCCCAATACCGCGCACACTGACCGCACTGAATACGTTGTTGGCCGAGTCTCCCGCCTGTGATATATTTGCAGACCAATGGAGCATGGTTGTGAGTAGGTGCTTGAAGTTTTGCGAAGGTTACAACTCACAAACCATGCAGCTCTCTTAAATAATTATTAAGGTTATTTTTTTTATTTTATTATTATATTATTATTAAAATTTTAATTATTAAGTATAATTTTAATTTTTAATAAGTATTATAATTGTTATTAATTTTCAATCGTGTTATGTAATTTTTTAACAAATTTGTATGATTTTAATTTTTAAGTAATTATTACTGTTATTAATTGTAAGTTGTGCTGTGTAATTTTTTTATTAATTAGTGTAATTGGCCTGTCCGTACTAATTAATTTAAATAAATAAATAAATAAATAAATAAATAACTTCTGAATGACTGAACGTAATTACTTCAATTAATTTAAATATTATATATATAAACCGATGGCCTCCTCCAGCCGAATATGGCTTAAAAAGTTATAAAAATATTTCAGGCGGGCTCTCATAGAGGCGAATGCGAAGTAAATTTTTTTTGTAGCGTTACATCGGATTGCGGTATATCATTTTAAAGATAATTAGAAATAGAGTCCGAAAATATATATTTTTTAATTTTTCCCCTAAAATTGACGAAATGGGGGGCTCTCAAAGTGGAGATTTTCTATCGTCCAAAGTTGACCTCAGAACTGTCAATTTTCTGAAAGGCTAAGACTGAAACTTGAACAATTATTTGAATTATATCCTGTACTTGAACAACAAATACTAAAATTAGATAAATATTATTATTTAATTTTTAATGAGGTTTAGTATTTTTTACAGAACCTCACAATGATGTCAGCAGATGGTGCTAATGGTCAAAGTTAACTATTACAATATTTTCTGAAAGGCTGAGTCTGAAACTTGATCAATTATTTGAATTATATCCTGTACTTGAACAACAAATACTAAAATTAGATAAATATTATAAGGAAACGAAATTGTTTAATGGGCTTCAGCATTCAATCAGTTTAACAGAACTTCATAATGATGTCAATAGATGGCGCTCTGTAAAATTTTATTCGTTTTATGGATACCGCGAGGTCTCAGTTCGGGGCGAACCACTGAACCACTATAGTATATCTGTGATCAAAAATTAGATAAGTCAACCTCTTTACAATCTTTCATCCTCTGTCCCAACTCCCAATCATAGAGGATAGGATCCCAATAATTCTTTTTGGAAGCATTGTGTCATTTTTGTCAGATGTTATCATGTGATAACTGATATATTATAATGTTTTATTTATTCATATTAAATTGAATTTAATATTGTTCTGGGAAATGAAACCAATCAAATCTATGAAAAGGCTATAAAAAGTGCACCCTCTCATTGAGAGAGCTGAGGCAGTCGGCAGTCGCATGGCCTTCAACCGCGGGCTGGTGGCGCTGTCGGTGCTGATGGCGCTGCTGGTGGCGGGCACCATCAGCGCGGCCGTGCTGCAGCTCGCGGCCGGCCGCGACGAGGACGGCTCTCTGGACATCATGGACCTCGTCTACAATTACACCACACCGTCTGCAGACAACCAAACTCTGGGTGATCGCGTGTTCGCTGAGTGACACTCGATTTTACGAAATGTAACCCCTGTTAGTTATTGATTATGTTGATAATATGTCTGATCGCATTCTTATAAAGTGGTATTATGCAGATAAAGCTTTTGGTATTGTCCTAGTTTGCCTTTTTAATCATCAATAATCATAAGCCATGTATTGGCTCGGGGACCAGTGTATTGACCGATCGCCCGAAAGCTGGTCATGATAAATAACGTGCAGAGATCGGTACGTGTCCCAAACTGCATGACATACTGTTAGGAATAGTTAACAAACTGTACAGTTTACTGCTGTTTGTTAGCAACTCTGTGGACGAAAACTTGTCGCAAGTATGTAGGTAAAAATAGAAAATTGGAGAGATTTTTTTTATTACTCTTCGACTGTGATCTCTAATGTGACGCTTAAGACACTGAAATGGAAGCGTAGTACTTATTGAAAGTTTCCAAAGCTCGATGCCCATGTCACGTCACAGGCTAAGGAGACACGTTCATTCCTACCAGTCGTTCTACGGAAGAATTCTAAACTCCAGCTCCAGACAGAGCAACGCTGCAGGGTAACGGGAAAGGTATCCCCAAGCTGGCTGGGATTTTCAATACAAAATTCTAGCAGATATTTTGGGGATATTAGCATGCTTCTTACGAGGTGTAGTAGGTGAACCTGTGGTCTACAAATTGTATAGGCATCGATCCACTGCAGGGACTATAATATTGCAAATGAAACCCTAAGTTGAATTATTTTCGCTGAAGTATAATCCTTTCAGTATTTTTAACATTTAGCTTGTTTGTTTGTTCATGAAGTGTACTGTGTAAGTAGGTACCAACTTTGAATAAATATATGACTGACTTAGCCTTTACGGCTTCCGTGGCGAGTGCAGTGCCGTACTGTTCTCTTTCAACAAAACACATCACATAGAGCTTTATCTGGCACAGCGCGAGCAGACGGTGGTAACAGTGAAGACTTATCTTTAACAGGCTTTTTGTCCTGCGGACAGTGGTCCCTCGTCTGCGCAAGCCCTTGTCTGGATGGGAATAAAATAAAAACTAGATTTTAAGCATTAACATAAACAATTTATTTAAATAATTTTCCATTAGATGAATCATTATAATACATTGCGGAATACATAGAATAGTGGATAGCGGTCAAATATACAGACACCGGTTACGTTACACCTTTATACAAATACGGCAATCGGGTACTATTCAAGTCTGTCGAAGGTTTGTTAACCTATTAAAATCTATACAACCTTTCTGAATTACGCCTCCCCTTTACATATAAAACACCGCTTTTCTGTACACCATATTTAGCTTATTTTTACATGGAAAATTAAGATGCGGAGAAAAATAAAGATCTAAAAATTTCTATTTTCTACTACTAAATTTTATTGTCTATGCCTTTTCACTCGCTAAGTACCACTTCTATTTATTATGATTACATTCTATTGCACCGATTAAAATCTGACGACAAAAATAAATTGATTGGAAAAATAATAGGGAATAACACATTTTACACTAACAATTAAAACTATCATTATCAAATAAAATCATATTATAATCATAAAATCAACAAAATAAATATAATACCCATTTCCGGACAAAAAAAATTAGAATTCCTCTATCTTCAGCATGTAGTTTCAAAAATGTTACCATAAAAGTAAAATCCTACCTAGTACATTGGGTCAGTAAATAAATAATCAGTATTGACAATTTTAGTTGCACGATTCCTTGAATGCTTCTCCCGCATGATGGAATAGAAAAAAAAGTGTGTGTCACACACACGGCAGAAGTGAAACTTCAGAAAAGTTATAGCCTACGAAAGAATGAGATAAATATTTCTTGTATTCTATCTCATTCTCCCGCAGGCTAAATCCTATTATGAATATGTTTGTCTCTTTTTAGGGTCGCTTTTTCATTTAATAGATTTTTCAAATCACAACGATTCTAAAGAAGTTTCACTTCAAAAAATGGAGCAAAATTAAAGTCTAACAAAATCCATTGGTATATGCGTGACGCGCAAAACAAATAATGCAGCTAAACTTTGTACATTTTATACCAGTGCAGAAGAAAAAACGTACACAGAATGAGGCATTTAACTTTGAGAAAGCAATAGGTATTAATTAGTATACAAAAGAATAGTAGCAACTTTAAATTGTCAAGCACGTTACAATTACTTCACAAGTCACAAAAATTTCAAATGTCATTATTTTAGCATGGTAACACTGTATGAAACTTAAAATATTAATCATGATAATTATTTTAAAAAAACAAAAAATACTTAAGAAATAATAAAATATGAGCAAAATTCGCTAAGATGAATAATAGTAATTAAACATTAAAAAATAGTCGAGCTAGCTGAAGTCTTTGCCACTAACATGTATGTGGAATATCAGTTCAGAAGTCATTTAAGAATGTGCCGAAGGATCCAAAAAATTGTTTTAATATGATTACGTCATTGCCTGTTATAATCGCGTGCGATATATCGATGCTGTTTTGAACCTTTCGAATTTTCATCCTTTTAAAAAGTTGACAACCTTGGATGTAGTTTTCTGTTTCTCTAAAATGAAGGGTGTTTTGGAAAAACAACCATAGTCAGAAAAAAACGAGAATGAGATTTTGATGTCTATGGACGTATTGAAAGAAACGCAAAGAGACCTTATCATAGGATTTTTGAAAAGCAACCTTAGTCACAAGATATTCCCTAAAAATGTTTGTATGATTGTTTGGAATAACAACCTTTGTCACTCGCTGCTTGGAAAAAGAACCATTGTCACAAATGTCTGTTTTGACTTTGGCGGTTTTTCCATGACAATCTGTCAGTTTGACTTTGAGGTTAGATTTCGTATTTTTTCGCGGTAACGAACTCGTTTTCAATAAAATTTTGTTTTTGGCGTGAATAAGTTACAGCGTTTAATTATTTTTAAAGTAAATATGGACAATATCCAAAGAGACAGCCAGTCAAATGTGCAGTGGGCCACAAAGAGAGTGAAAAAGATTTCAATTCGTGAATCTATAAAGAAACGGAAAGTCGCTGGTGAACCGCATATTAATCACGTCGGAAATTCAATAAGTGGCGCTACTACAGGACCCGATTGCCGGTAATTATGACGAAATACTCGTACTTATTTAGCTATATAGGCTCAAGTTAAAGTTATTTACCTAAACTGCGCCTTGACTTTAAGTAAAATACTTACCTGCCTATTAAAAGTATGTTGTTTTCTATTTTACAGATGTTCGCGCCTGCAGTGCTTCTCTAAAATAACACCAGAACAGAGGCAGGAGATACTTAAACTGTTTTATAAATATCCTTGCAAGAATGACCAAGACGCACATCTCTCAGCTCTGATGAGCTATCAAAACATAAAACAACAAAGACCGCGTACAGAACGAGATGATAGTGATTGTGTCTTTCAACATGAGTTGGCATACTCATATAAAGTAAGAATAATTAATGGTGAAGAAGTACCTATATGTGCTAAAGCTTTTATAAGCTTTCATGGTATTACACGTGGACGACTGCGCACCATTCAGACCAAATTATTATCTGGGCAGTTACCTAAAGACCAACGCGGCAAACATGAATCCAGGCCCCACAAAGTACCTGCTGAGATAACGGAATTAATTAAGGTGCATATTAAAAGCTTTAAAGCTCGTCAGTCCCACTATTCCTTACGGGATAATCCTAACTTAAGCTACTTACCTGAAGAGTTGTCTGTATCTAGAATGCATGAGTTATTCTTAAAGGAAGTGCAAGTAAATATACCTTACAAAGTATATTACAATGTTTTCAAGACAAATTTTAACATCAAGTTTGGTTTTCCACGATCAGATACATGTAGTGTCTGCGATGAACTCAATTTAAAAATCAAATGTGCTTCTGATCCAGTAGCAAAGTCTGAACTCATCACTCAGAAACACTTGCATTTAAACAAGGCTAAAAAGTTCAGATCCCTAAAAAAAACTTACAAAGAAAAGGCACAAAGAGGAGAATGCATGCTGCTTTCCTTCGATTACATGCAAAACTTGCCATTGCCGCACATACAGACTAGCGATGTATTTTACTCTCGCCAAATGTGGTACTACTTATTTGGTATACATGATTTAGCTACTGATGCTGTTTCTATGTACTGTTATACAGAAACAACTGCCAAGAAAGGTGCATCAGATGTGACGTCCCTGTTATTATATTATTTAACTAACAGAGAGATAACATCTGAAAATCTTGTACTATTGAGCGATGGATGCAGTGGCCAAAATAAAAACCACATCATGGTTTATTTCCAGTACTTTTTGGTCCACGTCTTGAAGCTTTTTAAAACAGTTACACACATTTTTCCTGTAAGAGGACATTCTTACCTGCCTAATGATGCAGACTTTGCCCTTATAGGCAACAAGAAAAAAAGACATTCTGCAGAGGTTCCTTCAGATTGGGACAAGATAATTTGTGAGGCCAGAAAATATCCCACACCATTTAAACTTGTATGTGCCACACAAGATAATTTTTTTAACATGAAGGAGGCACTTATGCCATACTTCTTGAAGACCCCAAAACCAGCTCTCAAGTTGCGACAAGCACGAATTATCAAGATCAGTGATAAGTACCAGTATATAAAGGTGAAGAATACATTCTCAGGGCCTTCATTCAAGAGTGAAATACGTAAGCGTATAAGCTTACCTAATGAGCTTGTCATGGATCCCTTATATGTTTCTTTTATAGAAATGACTGCTGGTAAAAAGGCTAATTTGATAGCTCTTAGTAAATACTTAAGTACTCCTGAGAACCGAGACTTTTATAGGAATTTATGCTCTGATGATAATGTGGAGTCCCATGATGATAATGTGGAGGTGGACGATGATGACAACAGTGATGGGTGTGAAGAACAATAATGAAATATATAATAGTATTAAAGTTAAAATTATAGTTTATAAGTAAAATATTCAGAAATAAATTATCTATCTTAATAAATTTTCTTTTATTTCATTTACCTAGTACCTGAAGAAATAATTTTCTTAAAATTTTTTTGGAAAAACAACCTATGTCTCAATTTCTCATATATATTTGTGGAAAAACTGCCTTTGTCAAACTAATTTTCAGGGATATTTCTAATATACAGGCCAAAATTGGACTAAACCTATGCATAATGCAAAGGGGTTATTCAAACCCAGAACATACAGTAATTATTGGAAGATTTGATAATGGCGTTATTATGAAAACCATTTTTTGCTTCTAACACAAAATGATATGATTAAGACAATGGTTGTTTTTCCAAAACACCCTTCAAATGTGCACAGTAAATTGAAAATTCTAGAAAGTTGAAACTGTGCAGTTGTCGTTTATATCTTCTGGAGCTCTGAGATAGCGCGCGAGCGAAGCGAGCCCGTAATCCCGTCCCAAAGGCCACCGAACTGCCCACCTTTCAATTTTCATAACGCGCACTGTGGCTAAGTTTATAAGTCAATACTATGTTATAATAATTGTTGTTAACCTTATCGTGGTCGGTTTAACACAGGGTGCCGTTAACCTTGGGGTCAACGTTATAACGCAGTCGCAATACAAACAAATGAAGCTGGTATGAACTCGATTATGATTTTCGGTCAGTTTCAATTTTTTAATTCAAAATGATTGCGAGTGGATTATGCATTAACCCTCCGTACGCAATAATCGATATTGCGGCCTCTACGGCCTCTCTATATACGAATAGAAAAAGAAAGAGTCGTTTGAGGCACTTTACTTACTTGTTCTAACAAATAGTTTACATGCGGAAGCATATACTTGCATACGCGATGCGCTGTAGAGGAATTTAACTAACGCTTTTTACCACCACGTTTCCGCCTTTTCTAATACTATTTTGCAGGGTTGTTTACTTTTACAATCATTATTTTATGTTGCTAGAAAATAAATAGAAAAGATTCGAAAATAAGAGAAAAACACACAAAATTTGAAAAAATATACAGGAATGCATAGAAGTATTGAATTATATTATGTCAAATTATTGTAATGTATCAAGTGTCGACAACCCCGCTGAGTGCTAACGATATTATGATCTTGCACAGTGGAGTGGTGGAGTGGTGTTGGTCGTTGGTTTGCAGTTCGCTAATCGCTACGAGCGGGTCAGATCCCGCTGCGGAAATCCCCGTCGTTCGTTGCCATCTGTGTCGGGTCGTAGATACCACTCTGAAATATACATTTATTTATTTATTCAAGAGAACCGACAGCCTATTGTTGTAATTGTCTTAAAAATTGTTCATTAATTAGCTTGAATTGCGTAACTTTTCGAACATTTCATATCAAATAATAACTAACTTACTAATCAAGATATAACGTATGATTCTTTTGTAGCGGGACTCAATAAAGCGGTCACTATCTGTACAGGGCACACCGGCACACCGTCACACGGGCGTCTCGAGCAGCTATTGATGATTTAACAAGGACTCAAACATTTGTGACTACTAGAGCGGTCGTTTTCAACCGTCGCGTTGACAACAGTTGACAATTCCACTCAACAATATTGAAAATCGAGTAGAATAGCTGCGTCAGAAAAGTCCACAGCTCGAGAAGTTAAGAACAGCCGGTATAATATGGGTTACAACGTTCGGAAAGATGAAATTTTGTCTTACTGCTGTGTATTTATAGCAGAAAGTAAGATTTCTTTATTTTACTTATGTCGCAGCTCGAAGCGAGCAGTCACGACTGCTTTAAGCTGCCCGTGCATAACTGCTCTAATCAGTTAATTAAAATATATAACTAATAAAAATAAGGTTCTATAATTTTACATTATGTAAAAGACTGCTAAAATAACATGAAAGTTACACTTGTGATAATGGTGTTACCTGTTAATGACCATTGGGCACTTTGTCGGTTTCCTGGACGCATGAAATGAAATCTAGCGTTATATAGCTTACAAGGACAGGAATAAGGCCAGAAAAACATTTGCAACATTATAGCTGAAATCAAATTTACGTATATTCAATGTGTGCACACACACTTCTTGGTTCAAAAGAACACGCTTTCGACATGCGTGACGCGATGGTAGCATGTTGCTAATGTGTTTCTACGTTAATGATTTATTGCAATGTACCTGGGCCGAGGCGGAGGTCGGAGTGGGGAGGGGAGAGTGTTCGGTCGAGGAGGGGATGGACACTTTTACCGGATTCTCGGGTTTCTACAGTTAGAATATAGAATAGTGGCAGTATGTTAAAAGTAACAGAATCATGTCTACAGAATTGTGTTGGATGATTTGTACCGCATCTTCTATAGTTTCCAGTATAGGTTCCCACCCACTGGCCACTACCCGCCCTGACTTCAAAACCTGACCACGCCACTGCGGTCTCCAAGTGAGAATGAACTAATCCGGATATTGGACGTAACAATTGTATTGTACTGTTAAACAGAGGTCAGGAAAAATCAGGAGAGAATCAGGTCGCGTAAGATCTTAGAAAAGCTTGTACAGGAATCGTCCAGACACAGTTTTATTACATGTAAAGATTGCTAAAAGAGAAAAACTAATGTATTTACTCTTAACGCATGGTAGGACCTTTTAAAATGCCAGCACACAACGGCCATGGCGTCAGGCGCGGCTGCGGCGGGCTTCGCACAGAATTATATGTGTAATCAATAGTAATCATAAGATTATAATAAATGTAAGTTGTAATATAATAAGACAAAAGATCATTTTACTATCGTTGGCTTTCTATTAATTAATAGTTATTTATGCAACAGTTGTGTAATAAGGGGTATTAAAACACGCATGCGAGTTTATCACACGACGCGAAGCGGAGTGTGATAATAGTATCGTATGAGTGTTTTAATACCTAATTATCAACAGTTGCATACAAGACTTTATCTACACTCATGATATGGATCCTCTATAACAGATTCTGAAATAGTTAGCTTACTGCTAACATTAAAACATCCAGTCCTAGTAACCTAATAATATCATCCATTACTGAGTTTAAACAAATAAACTAAGTATTAATGAAAGAATTATTTATTGTAGTAGTAATTAACATTTTGTATAGTGCAATTATTAAAATTCACTTGATGTTCTATAGTGTTGGAAGGTCCCGCTCCAGATGTACTCGGCTGAATATTTATATTTACCACTTCACTATTTTTATTTTCTATGGAATTCGAAATTACATTCGACACGTGGATTTATTATGGTTATTGCAGCGTTTAAAATATCTGGCGGTGTGCTATCAAAACTTGAATCGCTCATTTTTTTGTTAACAAAACAATAAAAAAAACGAAGAAAAATGGCGGGGAAAATTCTAATAACCTACTTTTTTTTTACAGCGCGCGGCGTTCTGGTAGTGAAACGCGCGTGTATGACAATGTTCTTTTTTTGAAATTCGTATAGATGTTCTTTTTTTGTAATTCATACAGATACCACGCATCGAGCAGATGTAGCTGTCTGTTGAGTACCCTTTGCGCAGAGGGGATCGAAAAAAAAAACAAAGGAGTGTTGTAATGAAATTCAGTACAACATTACATCACCCGTTTGGATGATGTAATGGTTATTATGACATTGGGTGTTTTAATGTTGGCAATAAGCTAACTGTTTCAGAACCTGTTATAGAGGATTTATTATTAGCATGGGAGTAGATAAATAAAAAAAACGCTGCCGAGTGCACAGCTCTCTAGTACAACTGGCAACATTACAACACGTCGACACTGATCCGCGCTCGGTTGACGCCCCGCCGCGCTCCCTGTATGCACGCAACTTTAAAATGGGACCTTTTGAGATTTACATTTTTATCGTTAAAGAAGGTGTTGCGAAGGGGACTAATGGCGGAGTAGAGTTAGAGTGTTACCTGGTCGGCGGGCGGCAGCGGCGCGGGGATGAAGTAGTTGGGCGGCGCGGCGAGCGGGGCGGCGAGCGGCGCGGCGGGCGGAGCGGCGGGCGCGCGGGCCGCCCCGCCCGGGTTGAGCACGTCCACATACGAGTTCTTTATGTCTGCAACAACATTCATTATTACTGCAACAACACACGATTCTCCGCTCATAATATACCTACCTATAGGGACAGAACAGAACACCAGTTCGACCCGCACAGTCTAGAAGCTTCAGATTTAGCAAGTAGATTATAAAATCGTCTTCAAGAGAGGATTTCGAAAAATTTCACGCAAGCGTTTCACAATAGCAACTAATTAGAGGGAGGGAAGTGTCATCTATAGCAAATCAATAAAATAATCTATCTTTTATCAACCCACTGCCAGATCAGAGACGGAGCACGAGTCTCCTTTCAGAATGAGAAGGGTTTGGCCATAGTCCACCACGCCGGCCAAGTGCGGACTAGCAATAAAATAATATAATCTATTAAATCCCTTAAGCCTGTGCTTAAAAAAAACCGGCCAAGTGCGAGTCGGACTCGCGCACCGAGGGTTCCGTACAAACCTGTAGGTATATAAGTAAAAGTTATAGTATTTTTATTCCACTTATCTATTTTAATTTCAATTTAATACCTCTACGCCCTCATGCGGAAAGGGGTAGTAAGTTTAAAATTATTAAAAATAGTTTTATTATATGATGCAACTAAAAATTTATGCTTTTTGCAATTTTTCCTTTATCTGTGCTAGAAGACGTTGCTTTTTACAAAATTTCAAGATTTTGAGTTCACGGGAAGTACCCTGTAGGTTTTGATTCCCTTGCGAGTGTCGAAATTTGCAGCATAAAAGGCTGTATCTTTTGATTGTGTTAGGCTCGGAAGTTTGATTTTTTCACAGCTCCAAGGGACAGCTGAGTATTTGATATGAATTTCAGCTTGATACCTCCATGCGTTCCTGAGAAAAAAGGTCTTGACACACAGACGGACGGACAACGAAGTGATCCTATAAGGGTTCCGTTTTTTCCTTTTGAGGTACGGAACCCTAATTATGAATTTTTTGATTTACTTGACTGAAATTATTGACAATACATGATTTTTAAAAGGAAAATCCTTGCAATGATATAAAACATGTACTAACGTCGTCCTTTCTGCATTTTGAATATGTTGGACGTGGGCGGTGCGCCCACCAGCCCCGGCGACTGCAGCGGCGTGGACGTGCTCCTGGAACACATTCTCGTTGTGTTACTGTTCTCCGGGATAAGTTGTGCGCGGCGACGACACGCGGCGTTGCGGGACACAAGTCTGCCGCGCGCTAGCAACCGACTCGAGGACTATACCTCCTCCACTACAGCCCATTAACGTCCCACTGCTGGGCACAGGCCTCCACTCTCCAGCCTAACTCCGGGCTAGTACTGACAATTTCTAATCAGAAAACCCCTATCCTTAATTAGGCCCGACCCGGCCCGGGACTCGAACCCGGGACCTCGTCGGCCGCAATCGAACATGCCAACCACTAGACCGACGAGGCAGTCAGGCTTATACCTACCCACGAATAAATGCGCGGCAGCCGCGAACGATTGCCGCCATTTGTTCGGTCACACCTTTACAGTTCTCAGAGGAGTTGCTCTTCAAGCGGCGTGAACTTGGCTAAGTCAACTTTAATGTGTGAGCGCACAGTACAAATACGAAAACCGGCAATCAAACAAGAAACTTATTGCATTTTCACTTAACTTTCAGAACCGTTTGTAATTAATAGGCCGCATTTTTTTTTGTCAGTTTTTACGCTTTTTTACGAACGTGCGTATCCATAGCTATATTATAAATGCGTCAGTCTATCTGTCGCCCATGTATTCAATCAATTTTCATGACATTTGCTACAGTGACAGGGTATATTCCAGCGAAGGACATCGGCTACTTTGTATTCCGGAGTGGGAATTCCAGCGGGACTTTTCAAAAACCTAAATGTGCGCGAAGTCTTCGGCATCACCTAATACCGTGAATGTGCATACATACGCGTGCCTGCAATGTGTGCGTATAGTGTGCGAATGTGTGTGTATGTGTGTGTGTGCGAGTACAGTCCGCGTCACGAGGAAGTCCCCTCCAAGCAGCGCATTGCATGCTCAGTCGCACTAAGCGCCGCGGGGCTCCCTAGTGCCGCGGTCACCGGCGCGTGTCTCACATGGCGGGCATGGCGGGTATGGCGGGCGGCGGCGCGGGCGGCGCGGGCGCTTCGCCCTCCGCTGCGTCGATGTCGCGCCAGCGCTTGTTCTCCTCGTCCCACACGATCTGAGACACGGAAACACGGTCATATTACGACACCATTGAAACTCTACTTTGAAATTAATTTATTGAAATATTGTACATTAAATATTCAATTATTATGGTAAATATTGTGCATTATTCGAACGCCAACAGGTAATGTTTGTTTAAGTTAACAATTTGTCACGTGGTGGTGATAATTAATCAAGGTATCATCAAAGTAAAGCTACGAGCATTGATGAAAACTAGCCTCCTACGTAGATACTTAATTACGGCCATAGTATTGTATCCCATGGTATGCAAATTACAAACGCATGCATGACTCACAAACGCGGAAACGCCTAAGAGAAATACCTTACATACCTACCTAATATACCTTCTGTAGTGAAAACGATCCCAGCACGCTGACTTAAGTTATAATACGGGCATGTAGCGTAGTGTTAACGGATATTGTGCTGAAAATGCCACTTTTGTATCCATAAAAGATTATTTAGGCTTCAGCATGAGTTTTGGTATTTATACCTCTATTACCTATATTATTATAATATTTATATATTTATTAGAGAACTGCACTAGTTGTGCAGACCTATGCTATTTATAGTACTTACAGACTGTGTTGATTGATTTAAATTTTGTTAAGAAATCCTTAGTATCCTTGGAGCGAGACCAATGCTGGTTATTTCTATGTTTCTGAAACACCGAATGAACAAACAATACATCTTGAGCGGAGTGTATTACGAGCACGCCATATGTATATCATATGTACGAGGTTGAATTCTTATTTGAACATTTGAATCCAATTCGGCGTAATTTTGTATAGGTACACGTTATAGAAATTGATGTATGCAACATTTACATAATATATGTAGAGTAAAAATTAAGTGGTTCAAGATTTGTTTAATCGATCAAATGTCGGGCAAATCAAAGACATGGCTGTAAACTCTACGTTTCATTAGACTTAGCTATTATTGAAATGCATAAGAATCAAAACTCAATTACATGGAGTGCAGCGCTCGGAATACAATTTGTTTGTTCAGTGGATGTCTTAGAAACCAACAAAAATGAGGTACGTGCCTTCTTCATATTCTTTGTTAGCTTTTTATTTGTATAAAAATTCAAATTCAGTGTTTCAATGTATTCATGAAAATACAAAAGAATAAATAAATAAAACGCATACATAAACAGGAGTTTTATTAAAATACGTAGTGCATACATTACAATAAAGGTATAGAATAATAATATACAATTTAATAAAATACACAGATAAAGAAAAGATTAAAATATTAAACATTTATAAATAAATATTATTATTTGTAAATAGAAACAACAAAGGGAATTTACTAATAGGAGATGATGAAATATATGTCATATTCATAAATATATAGTTAACCAAATGTTACTTAATTTATTATTTAAAAATCGCTTTACATAGATTTGACTACAGTTATATGCTTTTAAATTATTGGTATAAAAATATAGACTCTACTAAATACTGCTAATCGTTACCAATAACTAGTTAGACGTTTTCTTTGGTAAACTACACAAATTCACTAGATAGCTAAACACGGATGATTTAGTTCTATGTGGGAAGTACAACTTCTAACGTAAACTAATTATTAACAAAGACCGATAAGAATAGTGTGTTTTTTTCAACATACCTTGCAGAAAAGAATAGGGCATAGTTCTTATGCTGAGATCTGTAGACCGTACTTTGCCTTTGCTGAGGCTTTACTTAGAGTTAAAACTGGAAAACGGGATGGACTTATGTGTCTTCATAAATCTGTCTCATTTTAACTCTGTCTTAGTTAGAGCTAAGTCAAAGTATGTTCTATAGACATTAGTTTATTTTAGTTCAGTGATTGCAATTATGCGGAACCAAATTAACACGACTACGCTGAAAACTGTAATCGATAATTATTGGGGGTAGTCGTTAAAACTACATGAGTGTAGGCAAGTGTAGCGTGTGGATGCGCCTGCGTGCGCTGCGTGCGCGTGTCGCGGGTGCGTGTGTGTGTGTGTGCGCGGCACTCACGCTGGGGTTGGTGTCGTCGGGCAGGATCATCTGGTTGGGCGCGCGCAGGGAAAGCTTGTTGAACAAGCCGCCGAGCCAGCCACCCCCGCCGCCGCCGCCGGCTTTGCCACGCTTGTCGTCGCCCTTCGACTCGTCACTCTTTCCGTTCGCCTTTTTGTTGCTCGGCTTTGGTGTGTCCGTTTCTCGATCCGTTTGCTGTGTTATACCGAACATGTGTTATAACAAATAGATTAGTAGTTCGTTCAGAAACAATATAAAAAGGTTTAAAAACTTTAACCCGACTACGGAATAATATAGTAAAATAGTTTTTCTATCGCTTGGTATACTTTAAAATTGTACTTACTATATTCATATGAATGAATATAGAACAATTATATACCTACTGAAGACAGAATTTTCTCCTCTTTCATTTAACATCCCACAACACATTAGCAAATCAATTTTTTAGAGACCCCCACTTTTTTAGCTGTAACATCCGTCATATCGATTTTGTTAGTATAAATTGTAGTCTATGTTGCCCGGACTATAATAACGATTGACACCTCATTCATCAAAATCGGCCCAGTAGTTTAGGCGCTTCGGTTAAACATACATGAATACAAGCATACATACAATATATATACGTACGGTCGACGTCAAATATCCACTAACACTGTGCACAAGCAATCTGAATCACACATCCACAAACATAATCTGGCCAAAAAATTTACCTTAATTTGAATTAGCAAACGACTCGCTCAACACTGCGACCTCCGGGCGTAGTGTTGAGCGTTGACAACAATAGGTATTAATTCAAACCGCTACTATTCAATAGATTATTGCCACAGATTAATCAACAATGTCAACCTACAAGTATGTACTTAGGTAAGGTTGCGGGTGACTTTGTCTCTAACAAGCCATCTTGTTTGCTTATTATATATGGACTTTTGACGTCGATCGTACATTGGCAAAATCATAACCCTTCCTTTTGGGCTTGCCGTAGTCGGGTATAAGTAAAACGACAGCCACCAGTCAAGTAGTCATGATTGGCATAGCAGCGACATCTGTAAGGTACTCACATCGGCGGAGGGCGGTCGCTCGTCGTCTGCGTCGCCGAACGCGGGCGGCTTGGCGGGCGCAGCGCCCGGCATCGTGATGGTGGGGCGCGGGGCTTCGCCGCCCAGCGCGCCGCTCTGCGCGGGCATACAGATCGATGAGATGGTATTGGTGACTGAGCAGCGAGCGTGATGGCGGGTGCGACCGATATGTAAGCCCGCTGATTGGCTGATACGCACTTACTATGCGTAAGGACGAATTAACCACGGGACGCGTGATATCGGCCATATTCGCCTTACCCCTCTAGCCGCCAACTGGGCAGTTTCGCCACTGATTATGATATTGTGTTGTCGTAGTGATCGACTTTTTCATGCACTAGTGTCAATTATTGGACAGAAAAATGTTAAGACACTCTCCCCTCGCCCCGCAAAAGTTAGTCGAACGTGATTTCATACACTTTTCTTAAATTTCCTATCCCGTGTTTATACCATTCAAAGCCAATAATAATAATAATAATAATGCGTGAAATATAATCAGTGCTTATTTTACTGAGACGACACGTTGTTTTCATCCGCCAAAAATATTGTATCGAACCGTACCATAAAACATACACGTGGCTAATTCAGTCGTACACGACCCCACTATAATCTAGTGTTGTCGCTTTCCGCGGGGATCATTGTGAAAGGTATAGAAATATGATCAGTTCTATCATTATAGTTAAAAGATTTTGATGTATGAAGAATCTCAGAACTCATGGTATTCGTGCCGCAGTGCATTAGCATCACAGTCGCCACACTGTAGCTGCGGTTTCCAAAATAAACCAAACTCTATTAATAAAAAATTTATAGCTACTACCTAAATTGCCTTTTTGTTTTTATTTTTTCGCACTTAATCCCTTTTGGCATATACATATTTTAAAGTATTGGTACAATACAGAGTAACTTGTCTACCAAAAGGGACCTTTTGTGAAAAATACTGTAGTCTGCAGTTCTATTTAGTTTTCTAATAGGATACTCTATCTTAGATTACATAATTACTACCGTATCATAATGTCTAATTCTGTATGTCAGTATGTTCGTTACCAATGCATTCGCGCATCGTTCATCCGAATGAGTTGAAACTTTGTACAGTTATTGTACAAACTTGCGTGAAGTTTTATGATGTAGTACCTACGTTAGCAAGTGACAAATAAATAAAAACAAGCATCCGTTAGTAATTTATTTATTACCAATACTACACAATACATTACAAAATTGGTAGGTGCCATTGATAATATTAACACATTATTGTACTACAAACAACAATGAACATAAATAACTATAAATTGATAAACTAACGAAGTAGTCAAATCATTAACAAAGATCAAGCAATAAATACTTAACAATTATTTTAAATATTTCAATCCGTAAAAAGTGTCACATAATTTAGAATTTTAAATTTCAGATCAAAAAACATATCACAGAAGTAATAAATAAACGAGATTCAATAAAATACTAATTCCAATTTTGACTTAAAATAAAATAAAGTAACAAAATATAAGTGTAGGTAAAACGCTTTTAGTGAATGCGAAATAACACATTAATTTGCACAAGTGATAAAACATAACATTTTTTCGCAATTAGAATGATTGCATACAATTGATTGAGTTACAAAAGCATTTTTAAAACCTTAATAAAACATCTAAGTAACGTAATAAATAAATGTCATGTATGAAAAGGAATATAAATCCGATAGATCAAAGTCCGATAGTTCATTCAAAAGTACTTGTAAAAGTTTATTTGAATAAAAATCATTTGAATTTTGAATAGCAAGTCAAACTATTATTTCTAAAACATGGTAAGTAAGAGAGAGTTAGATGATGCCCACGACTTCGTCCGCGTGAATTTAGTTCTTTTTAAATCCCGCGGGAATTAATTACCTCCTTAATTTTCCGGAATAAAAATGCTTAGGTATGCATTTGTCTTCCCCGAGATTAAACCTATCAAAATACTAAATTTCATCAAAATAGATTGAAAAGATGAGCCGTAAAAGCGTAGCAGAAAACAGATACTATCGCATTAATAATGTTAGTATGGATTGTTACGGGACACACACCGGGAACATTCAGAAGTGTTTCTCTCAATTCAAGAGAGGCACACATTGGCACAACGCGTTCGATCAATGTATTCAGCGAACGTGTACAGACCCACTTGGCATACGTTTGCCGCGTGCGGCCAGCGCTGGACAGCTTACACTGGTCTGCACCATAGTACGTATATCAAGGGATCTTGGCGTAAATTGCAAACAGGGTTTATTTTGTGGGATACACATAGGCCAGCAATCGCTGAACGCGCTGTGCCAATATGTACTAGCGCCATAAGAATCAGTTCATCGAGTAACTTCAAATCAAGAGGCATTTTATAGTGATCTAAGATTTTACCGTCGTTTACTATAACGCGCGACTGTGTAAGTCTATCGCACAATATAATATTAGTATCACATAAAATTATCGTAAATTATAGCGAAATTGAACCAATAAGTAGCAGTTTTAACTGTTGATGAAGAAATCAGATCACGATGGCTGTTTATAAATTGCGAATTACTTTATTGGTGTATGAAAACACCCACCAGGTGCAAACTATTTCGAAGAGCGCTGGGCGCTTCACTAATGTTTCACAAAAAACGTTTAACAAATGATCATTTAACAAAAAACGTTTCAAAAACTATTCAAGTGACAAATAACGTATTCCCTCGTATCTTTTATAAAATATCATTTTATAAAAGATCATTTGACAAATATTCAATTCGCAAATGTTTTCCTTCGCAAAATTGCTGAATGTTAAAGTATCATTTACAAATTTTTTCTTTCACTAAATAATTTATTTGTCAAATGCGCTATTTTATAAAACGTCGGTACATTTTACAAACTTTAATCCTTCTGAAAATACTTTTAAGCTATTGCATAGCTTCTATCGCGGGCCTTGAGCGTGGAGACCGAATCCAGAAATTCCGTAACGAAAAAAACCTTACGCTTTGGTTGCTATGACTACTTGTGTTGTTGACTTCAATTTGTTGAAAATAAAAAGACTATTTTTATGAAAAGATGATTTTGGTTGCTATGACTACTTGTGTTGTTGACTTCAAATTGTTGAAAATATAAAAGCGAAATAATTTTAAAGAATTATGTTTTGTAAAACAAGTAGTCATAGCAACCAAAGTGTTAGGTAAGTTGATAAAAAATGCTATGCAATAGCTTTACCGCGGCAGTCTCCGAGTGCCACACGTCTTTTTTTATTTTTCAACTTAAGTTACTAAGTATACTAAGTTACGAGTAAGTTTGGAAGTTGGAATAAACTTAGGTTTAGCTGGGTTTACTTAGTATTACCCAAGGCTTTTGGGTCATGTCCAAATAATAATGAAAATAAGTTTTAATTTGGGATTTACCCACTCCACTCATTTACTAACTCACCTAGGTAAAACTGCTTAGCTTTCACCCTCTCCCGCTCACCCCCTCCAAAGCCCGGTCGACGGGCTTATTTCTGGGTGGTATAAAAAGGAAATAACCATCTAGTAAAGTCACCTAAACTATCCGGGTAGGAGTGCCCACAGTCCCGAGCTCGCTTTGCTCGCTCTTGCATGGATGCATGCTTGCATGACATAAATATTCAGGTAGTGCCTGAATTTATGTCTAACCCTAACCTAACATTTTGACAGATATAGTATTTATCAAACATTTTTATGATATGCGTTTTTTTAATAATCTATACGAAGAATAAATGATTTGTTTGACAAATAATGTTTTGTGAAATTAAAAGGAGACGGTTCAGATTTGTATGGGGCGTAGGCCAAGTCTTGTACAAGCAGAGAAATGAAAGAAAATAAAATACTAGGCCAGTTTTTTTGGTCAAATCTACGAATTCGTCGTAATTTCAGTGGTAAAATTATTTATTCTTTTCAAGTTATGGAACACTAAACATAAGTGGGTAACAATGGCGGACTATTTTTTGACGTTTTCAAAAGAAAAACACGTTATTTTGACAGTGACTGTCAGAAATGACATTTGATACATTTCGCGGCTACTGCCTTCTCTATGGCTAAAGGTTGCCATCTTGGAAACGTATCGAAAACTTGAAATAGATTTATATTTTTTTGCTCGTTATTTACTTTACTGTTCTAAGTTATTATATTTTTAATACAATCTATGTATTTTCCTCTATTTATGGTAGAGTGTACAAGAGTAGGAATAGAATGAACCTTTTCCTTTGTCTGTAAAAAAAATTTCAATAAAATCATTTATAGAACTAGTTGTTTGAAGAAGATGAATTTTTGATTCATAATTTTGCCAAACGTTGGTTGTGAAATGAAAATTTGTCATTTGTTTTTTATGAAATGATAGGTTATCGCGCTGGGCTAACAAGACACAAAGGTCATACTCATACCAGTGTCGAGTGAAAGCTCTGCAGCTAGACTGAGTGGAATTCATGCAACATATTAAATAAAGGAGACAGGTTCGTCAATATCGAAGGTTTTAGGTGCGGATACGTAATATCTTGCATCCTTGTCTTTGGGGAGCATATCGTCCTCTTTCCAAGGGTCCAAGGGCTCATCGATCGCAAACGTGCGGACACTCCTCTCCCCCTTCAGACCTATATCCCCCCCTTGTATAGCCAGCATAGCCTCAAACTTCTCCACACTCCGTTCTATAGTTTCGCGTAGCTTGCGTCTTTGGATTTCTGGATCCATCAACAATTCTTTGGATGACGTTACACTGCATTGTGTATTATTAGATAAAGGTTTGGCAGGAATCGATTCTTTAGATGAAGATATACTACGTTCTGTACTTTCAAATCTAGGCTTTTGGGTGCAAGCAGATTCCTCGATCGGTAAATTTGTTTCAGGTTTGTGAGGTAGGGTTGACGATTTAGTCGGCAAATAAGTGGGCTCGTCGATAGGGTAAGTACCCCCGAATACTAAGGGTTTATTAGATCGCTGTTGCGCCGCAGCCCTGGCCCACGATTCTACGGTATCCCCTATCATGGACCCGTAGCGCGATGAACGATGTCTACGAGGCACCATAGCATTATACGGGACCGTTTCTCGGACATTCGAACCGAATCGATCAAGTTCACAACTGCGTCCACGTTGAAAATTAGCTGGGATGTCCGAATATGATTGTTCGAGTTTTGAGTCTTCCACATAATTAATTCGCTGCGTTGTTAGGTTGCGGTCGTAGCTAACTTGAGGCCCTGTTCCGTGTGTACGCTTTGTCGGTAAAGGGGGGATATTTACTGGAGAGTTCTCGAGAAAAGGGTTAGTTCCACGGTTAGGTCGAGCTTCAGGAGGAGATGCGGAGTGTCGTAACTCAAAATCAGTTTTCAGTGGTCCTTCCGAAGCTTTGAGATTGTTCAGACGAGCTTCAGGGTGTGGTAAAACAGCTCGGGAACGGTACTCCGAACGTTCCGCGAACGGTACAGCAGGTGGGGTGATCTTTCTGGTGGCTCGTTGTCGCAAATCCTGTGTGACGGGAAGGGATTTCGGGTTCGGTACCTCCATGTCACTTCTCGTTTCCAAAAAGGTGGCTTCAGGGGTGACCCGAGTTTCTGTCCTCGGCAGGGCCGGTGGGGTGGGTCTTCTGTCTCGGCGCCGCGGTCCCCCGGGCGCTGCCGGCGGGCCGGGGGCTGCGCTGTCGGCGGCTGCGGGCGGCGCGGGGCGGCGGCGGCGCAGGCCGGGCGCGGGGGGCGGCGCGGGCTGCCCCCACAACACCGCGTTAGCAATCTTCATACACACACACACAATAAAGCTACGAATCTCAGCGCGGCAAACGTTCAACGTTGACATATTTTTTTTGGAAATTTTGTTTTCAAATTACTTTAAAAAAAAAACTTAGTGATGAGAATATATTTGCTAATGAAAATAATATAATTTTGTAAAATTTTGACTTCGCCTCTCAGTAACAAATGTTTGTGCCGTGACCCCTTCCCATGACAAAGAGTAATGTTAGAAGGATTCCCTCAAAACACAACACAAAGTCGATGCCCCTTTTACCATGAATAATATCAAATAATGTTGCTAATGAAGTGAATCTCGCATTTAAGACTGTTCCAAAAGCTAAAGGTGGTAATGGTATAATATGGTTGAGATCTATAGCACACTGAGCAAACTTTAGTTACTTGAGAAATATTTGTCACTCACAAACAAGGCCTAAGAATGATTTACATTCTTATATTCGATCTCGTCAGAGACTCTTCTTTAAACTCTAAGGCTTCCTTGCAGACACGCCGGGTTACGTTTAACCCAGGAATAAATTTGTTATTTTGACAGAAGTATGATATGAATTCTGTCTAAGTAGCAGCTAACTCTGGGTTAAAAGGATAACCGCGTTTCTGCAAGCGGGCCTAAGAAACATTTCTGAATTCAGTTTAACAACAACAAATGAGAACATGTTGAAACTGTTTGTTGTACAATAACACAAAGATTCAGCAACATACCTGATCCTGGTATCCATAATGGTTGTCGCCCTGCCAGTAGGGCTCCGGCGCGTAGGGCTGCTCCTCGTAGCCGTACTGCTGCTCGGGCTGGTACACCTGCTCGGGTGCCTCCTGGGCCCCAGGCTGATAGTATTGCTGATGCTGATGCTGCTGCTGCTGGCTCTGTTGATGGTAGTGCGAGTAGTCTGTGGTGTCGTCCACCGGGTCGGCGTACTGCTGCGATATCTGCTGATGTTGATGCTGTTCCAACGTCTGCAATTATACGGTATAAAGCGCTATATCGATCGATTAAAATTTTAAAAAAATTGGCAGTCATAGGGACTGCCGATAGAAGTGCAAAAGTTTTTTTTTTAATATGTTTTTTTAAATTTTATTTTAATTCAAATTATTAAAATATTAACCTTAACACCAAGGCATTAAAGTTTAATTTCGAATGTATATTTATATTTAAGACCTTTTGTCTTCGTAACCACGTGAGCATGTCGGTCACGCGAGCAAGTCGGTAACGCGAATCTACGTTTTCACTTTAAAAATTGCGTTAAAAATTAATGACATCACTTAAGCCACTATTCAATACTAGTTCCTTGGGATTCAAAACCTAAAATAGCGGTTATCATCCTTGTACCCAATAATAAAAAGTACAAGTATAATGACGTGTAAAGTAATCTCGTGCACCGACCTGGTCCGGCCAGCCGTACTGGTCGCGCGCTGCGGCGCTCGGCTGCGCCGCGTGCTGCGGCGTGGGCTGCTGCGACGCGGAAACCTGCGGGCACACACAGGTAGCGCCATGAGAACACTGTTCAATGTAACACCCCCACGTCTCTAGCGACACTGAACCAACGACTTCAATTTACATAGACGGGCCTGTCAAACAAAGAATGTGGACCTATTTTTCTGACGCCATCTAGCCTGAAGAGTGGGACAGCGCTATGGCGGGGACAAGGACAGGGCTATACAGGTTAGGAGCGTGCTCTAAAGGTTGGACGCCCAATTTTTTTCTATGAAAGGGCCCGGGCCTGTCAAACAAAGAATGTGGACCTATTTTACTAACGCCATCTAGCCTGAAGAGTGGGACAGCGCTATGGCGGGGACAAGGACAGGGCTATACAGGTTAGGAGCGTGCTCTAAAGGTTGGACGCCCAATTTTTTTCTATGAAAGGGCCCATCTAGTACCTACATATTATATATCGATGCACTGAACACGTACCGAGAGTCGCTGCGCGAGCGCGTTCACGTCGCGCAGCCACTGCTGGTGGCGGGGCGACGCCTCCTCGCTGCCCTCGCCGCCCTCCGCCGCGCCCGCACCCGCGCCCGCGCCCTCCTCCCCCGCGTCCTCCTGCAGCGCCGGGTCGTAGTACTTCAGCCTGCAATTGATACCCGCAAACCTTTACAATGTTTCAACGTTTCCAAGTCTCAAAAAATACTGTAGTAGAAGTCTCTATAGAAGGTAGAAACGAAGATATACATAAATGACGGATCAAGTGTGCCTCGACGTAATTAAGAAAACAATACTTCTTTTTTCTCTTATGGGAGAAAAGTTATCTCCGTATCTCTGTGGAGACATGGAGATTTATTTCAAGTTCATAGATTACACAAAACGGTGGAATTGCTGTCAGCAGGCCGAGTGATTTAATTTAAAAAAAATATATATATAAAAATAAAAAAAATAAAAAATATAATTTGTTTATTTCAGACCATTTAGTCCATATTATTATGTTAGTAAAGTATTAACTTAAAAACTATGTTAGTATACACAAAAATAAAACAAAACAAAATAACTAATTTAAATATCTGCTGTTGCATGCTGGGGCACTAGGTACATAATATATGCGTATGTATCCAGTGCCTCAGCATGGGGCAGTCCGGCTTATCACCTAACACCCTCAAAATGACATTGGAACTCCCCCTCACTCTGCGTATCAGCGATGCGACTCGTTTTCGCATGACAGCATAAAAGTCAGCATAAGTTTGGGGATTACATTTTCTTTAAGCAATTTATCTTTTCTTTTCGCTTATTTTATTTCTTGTGTCCAAATAAAGGTTCTCTTTGTATCTATCAGTCACATCCGTGTCGTAGCACGTGTGTTTAGTGTTTACCTGTCGGCGAGCGCGGCGACGCTGCTGACGAGCGCCGCAGAGTAGTAGTCCGGGTTGCGAGTGATGGCGCGCGCGGCCAGCTCCGCGTAGCCCAGCGCGCGCTCGCACTGGCCCGCGTCCACGTAGCGCGTCGCCAGAATCAGCTTGTACACCTGTACACAGCCGTACACTCAATCATTTGAAACGTTATTTATCATAAGTGGCAACACCAGGAGACAATTTCCTGTGGCGGCTTTGTCTTAACAACAATTTTCAATATGGCCGATCAACCCAGTGCGCCCAAAACACATCAAATTCAAACTTTAAAAGTGAGTGAATCCTAAATTATGCAGCAGAGACCGACCATACCATGTGTCGTTGGTCCTAAGTCTTACCTTTGTAAGCTGTGGCATCAAAAAATCAATTATTTATTTATATCCAGAAATAGATAACTGTAAATCATCATGCGTGTCAATGGTCCTTCGAGCCGGATCACGGAGTTCGAGAATGCACCTGTAGAGGCTGCAATATACAACCATATACAGACGTGTAACTCACGGTGAGCTCGTCCAGCACGTAGTCTTGGCTGAGCGAGAGCGCGTACTCGTAGATCTCGGTCGCGAATATGGCGTGGTTGGAGGCGAAGCTGGGCAGCGTGGCGGCGCGCGAGTCCGCCAGCAGCAGCGCGAGGCGCGGCGGCGCCACGCGCGCGGGCGGCTCGCGCTGCAGCGGCGCCAGCGGGTGCGCCGCGAACGGCACGCCCGCCGACACGTAGCAGAACTGCGCCGACCACCACAGCCCGCGCGCACTCAGCGAGTCGCCTAGCGAGGGGAATGATGACAACACAATCTAATCAGCAACTCTTTATCAAACTTAATAACGCGCTTCTAGTATGGAAGTTGTATGAAATTCACAGTTGTGACGTCATCAAATGTCAACGCACTTTTTTTTCTTTAATCTATATTTTAAAATGGTTATCAAACTTAAAACTATCCGAGGTTGTGAATTATATGTGTTTTGGAAGACCCTTTATTTAATATATCCAGAGTTATCCGTCCGGATTATTCTATTGAAGTAAGTAGATAGATGATTTATTTGCCCACGAGAACAATTTACAATGTATTAGCTAACAGAAGTAAATAAATCGATTGTCTATTAAAATAATTCGTGAACAAATAAGGCTCCTCACTCAGCACCAAGCCACAGCAAGTACAATGCTGGTTTTCACGAGGAGCCTTAAAGTACGAAACGCATGAGACATCTCAGAGATCTTTTTTGTATAATATGCGACCAGCTAAAGCCCAAACAAAAGATACCAATAAATTCGACAAGAAACGGTAGTTCTTTTTATTGTTAAAATGTGCCAAAGGGGCGATATCAAAACGTACCCAGTTGCGTGAGCGTGCGCCGGTCCTGCTCGGGCTTGGACGACGCGTTGGACAGAATGATGGCCGCGTGCGGCCGCCAGTCGCCCCAGCGGCCGTCCGACACGCACTGACGACATAACGAACACTTGTATTATACAACCTGTTACTGCTTCTACATTCGTTATTATACTTTAACATCTTACAAACAGGGTCGTACGACAACGAAGTATGATATAAAGTTATGAACTTAAAAAGTATAAACAATTTGACAAAAAACATGAAGAAAATTCAGCTGTTACATACAAAGTAATTGTAACACAAAAATATTGCAAAAGTTGTAGTTAATTCTATTGTAATCAATCAGCTAGGTAAACTAAATTGACAGGTACAAAAATAGCACTGTAGTTTTCCTCAGTGACTATAATAATTAATATATTTAGATCTGTACAGCCCCATAAACTTAACCCACACGGTGACAGCGAAGTATTAGTAGCATTAGTATAAACGAAAAATAAAATAAAATCGAAAACTAAACAGATGAAAATTAGTTCCAATTTTGGCCACTGGGCCAGATAAGTTTGTGGGACTATATTTCAATGTGTTTAAGGGTTATTTGCGTGCAACGGTGACCTCCTTTTGATGGATTATTGCCCTCACGCAGCGCGTGGTTTACGTGCGCGTGTGTGTGTGTGTGTGTGTGCGTGTGTGTGTACTCACGGTGGCGGCGGGCGGCGCGCGGTGCGCGAGCGCGGCGTACAGCGAGTGCAGCGGGTCGGCCGCGCCCAGCGAGGCCACGAAGCGCGCGCACACCGCGGCGCGCGTGCGCCGCTCGCCGTGCGCCGCCAGCTGCAGCGCGTGGCCCCACAGCCCGCACCGCATCGCCCACTCTGCGCCCCAACTCATATTATACTCCTTGCACAACTCATCACGCTTGTTGCTTTATCAATTCATCTATAAAATTTATCTGTGGTCGTCATTAGGTACATACTTTGCTATTATAAACGAATATTTTTCCATTCGAGGAGCAACTGCTTGTTGAATGGCGCAATGGGAAACGTTGCAACGATAACAATAAATAGGAGTGAGGCGCATCTCGTGGATTGAACGAACTGTCTTATCTTTATCATCAGTTCAATCCGTCGCCGACTCACTACTGGACACGAGTCACTTCTCAGAATGAGAAGTCCATCACGAACCTTTAATCCTTTGAGAACATTATGTAGAACTCTCAAGCATGTAGGTTTTCTCACCATGTTTTCCTTCACCGTTAAAGCGAGTGAAAATTAATTTCTTAAAACGCACATAACTTTGAAAGTTATAAGTGCCCGAGGAAGTAGGTGCGGTGTACGTCCACAGCTGGACACAGGTCTCCTGCAAGGATGTCCACGTGTCGCGGTGTTGCGCCGCCGCCGTCCAGCGGCTCCCCTCTAACTATACTTAATAATAAAAGCTACACTGACCCAGAGCGTCCTGTCGGTTGCCGTAGATGAGGTACTCCCGGAAGCGGTCCAGCGCCTCGCGCTCGTCCACCCTCGGCTCCTGCTCGCCCGCTGCACGCGACAAACATAATTATATTATAGTCCCACAAACTTTCTGGCCCGGTGGCCAAAATTGGAACTAATTTTATGCCTGTTTGTTTTCATTTTATTTTTTTCAAATATACTCGTACATAATATACTAGTGACGCTGTCACCGGATCAGATAAGTTTGTATATACTACAGACTATATGTATTTTGAGATTTACTTCATCAACAGTCATCAACTCATCACCGTCACTGCAACCCATTGCCGGTTCTTTACTAAGCACGAGTCTCTTCTCGAAATTAAATGAGTTTTTATATAGTCCATCGAGCTGGCCGAATGCGGATTGGCAGACTTCACAGGCCTTTGAAAACATTATTTATGTGCATTTCATAAAAAAAAAAAAAAAAAATCTTAAAACGCACATGACTCCAGAAAAATTACAGGTGCATAACCGGGAATCGAACGTCCGACAAAATAGGAAGTCGGGGGTCTTAAACACTGGGCCATCAACACACTTATTTCCTCAATATGATATTATGCTTTGTCTAATTTAGGATGCTAATTTTGATGCTATTTGAATAGTACTGCTTCATTCTGTCTTGTCTTTCACTATTGCTATAAAAATATATATATATATATATATTTATTAACAATGCACAGTTTACAGTCAATTTAACTTTGGTCTCCGCACTAGGGAACAGCTGTATCGCGGAGACCGTATTATGATTAGGTACCTAAAATTAGACTTAACCGAGGACTGACTAGGACACAATAGATGAATTTAAGTAAATCATAATACATAATATAAACAATTAGTGTAATTTTGCATGACTGATTATAAAGTGAAACAATTCTACTGGAAATTTAACAATTACATTTACAACAATTTACAATTACAATTTTATATACACCTCTCATCTGTCAAAAGTATAATCCTAAATTAGACAAACCATACTTAAACACGACCGGTAACATGGACTAACTTGTTGTGTCATTGAGCGTGTGGTGCAACGCAGGGGATGAGACATCTCTCTCCGCGTCTTCACCCTCTATACCGCCGGGTTGGGGGGACGCGCCGCTCTCTGCACAACAAACAAAAATGTTGGTCCTTCACTCAATTATTGTTTCAAAAACCACAGATTCTTGATGGTTCTCAGTAAGAGAACATTCAGAACTAGTAGTAAAGACATAAGTATATCAATAAAATTATTTTTCTCAAACATGCTTGGAAATTGGAGCATAATTTTGACAACCTAAGATATATCTCTATATATCTATACTCGAGATAAATCGAACTTCCTGTACTAGCCAAATACATGCGAGCAGCGGCCGGGTACAGTTGTATGAAAATCCATGTCAGTCGTGTTTTAGCGACCAAATAAATTACATAGTAAATTCATATCTGTCGTGTAAATTAAAAATGGAACGATCTTTTACTCCGAAACATGGCAACCAAGGAGGTCAAGGTATCAAAGGGTATCAAAGGTTTTATTTAAATTTCGAACTAGCTTGCAAATAGAAAGATGTTTATTGAAAAAAAAACAAATGAACACTTGAACGCGGGAAAAATTATTGTTGTTCGTCGTTCGTCATTGATTTTGAAAATTTGACAAAATGAGTTCAAGTGAAGACAATGAGTGTGATGAACTCACTTTAACGCCACCTGACATTCAAGAGCCGGCAAGAGCCGTAATAGAATACTTGTTACCGCCAAAATCGAAAGAAAAATATTTGAAAACCTATGAAAATTGTGTTCAATGGAAGAATGAAAGAAAATCGAAATCGAAGTTCTGTCTAGGTACTACTTAGTTTTAATTTCCGCGCATTATTTGAGAAAAGTAGGCCTACAACTACAAGCCTTGGCCACAACTAGGCATTGATGGACTTACGTATGTGTGCCTCGGCTTCGCCTCGGCCCACATTTACACGTTCGTCCTTCAATTCCTATTATGCTGGCCGCTGCAGTAATGTACTATATTTAATGTAGGACAATTTGTATCTCTGTATAATTAAACTGATAAATCTATCTAAATCAATTAATCCCTATAAAAATCCCTAAATCTATATAAATTAATCCCTATTTCCCTTGGTTACGGGATCACGCGTGAACGGTGACCAATTTCGCTAATTCTTTTTTTGTTGTTTAAAAACTTAAGCCACGCGGACGAAGTCGCGGGCATCAGCTATCAGCTAGTAATGAATAAATTTCACTTAAGTTTATATTAGAATAAACGCTTTTGTATTATATTCTGAAACACCGCTCACCAGTGTTCCTGGAGGATGAGTTCTTGTACTCGAACTCTTTAGTGTTCTTCATCAGAAGCTCTGCGATGTCGGAGCCCACCACCACCTGAAGCGACAGTATCCAATTAAATCTTCAATCCAATCAATTCATATCTTAACTTTTGATTAACACAACATTAACAAGGTATATTTTGTGAACTTAGGCATGGTCTTATAATTCGATCGATCATTTTGTCAGCCCTAACGCACACTACGGTCTATTTGGGCTGCAAATTACAAACGCCAGCCTGTTTTTTTAATCTAGTGCTTTCGTCTACAAAATTTTGGTGTTCTTTTTAAAGGCAATAAATAATAATAACAAAAAACATTCAATCATCATCGTCAAACGTTTTCGGACATAGGTCTCTTTTAAGACAACTATATTTTATAGACAACAATAAACCTGACAATAAACTGTCCAGGACGGTCCATAGAAATTTTTCTACGGTGAATCTGAGCTCAATTCGCTCAGAATACTTGAAAAATTCACATTACAAATTACATATGAATATTGAACGATGGACATTAGTAACCATCAACTTTTCGTTAACACAAAACTATTCGTTGTACACTATCATTATCATTGACGGTTAGCGCGGTACGGCACGAAATGTATGAAACAACGTGCCTTCCGACAATCGGACCAGGCAAATTTCTGATTTCCGGTTAGAGTGCGAATCGGACATACGATTTAAAGTTATGTGATTACATAGTATATCGGGAGGACATTATGACAAAGGGTGATGTTAGACTTAGAGCGTGTGGGGCGCCTCACCCCGTTCTGCCGCAGCAGCAGCGCGAGCAGTTCCCACAGCAGCGCGTGTCCGGCCGCGTCCGCGCGCGCGCCCGGCGCGTCCCGCGCGCGCCGCTCGCAGTACTCCACCACGCTCTTCTTGTGCGTCACACCTGCCGGACACGATCGTCGGCCAAGTGAGCATCACGAGTGGATTTGCAAAAATATAAAGCTCAACTCGACATAACGGAATGATCTAATGATCTGTCCTTTTAAACAATTTTATACAAAACTTATTTACCAAACGATGTCATAATCTCTGGATTGAGAAAATTATAGAGAGAGCTGGACGTGGAAAATCGTGCCTTTCAAGCGTCGGTGTTTCCGGCCCCTGAATACCTTCAAGGCAAGAGCGGATAGGCCCGCTCCTAGATTTCATAATCGGTCCGTATGGGCACGAGTGTCGCCAAGCGCCAGCTGTTCGTGCGTCACCAGTCTCACCCTTCAGCAGCGGGCCGGGGTAGGCGGCGAGCTCGGCGGCGCGCGCGTCGCGCTGCAGCAGCTGCGCGAGCGGCAGCACCGCCAGCGCGGCCGCGCGCCCGTCCACCGGGTAGCCCGCGCGCACCACCACGAGCGCGCGCGCGCTCAGCGCTCCCTGCCGACACGACACGGACACTTGAAGCGACGACATCCCGCAGCGCAGCATATCACTGCCATATTCCTAACAGGTCACTTGCCATCGGGTGCGATCGCAGTAAAGGGCTTGTTAAGGGAATGAAAAAAAACCAAAGCTTTCTACGGGAGCTTCCATACCGCCGCTGGGGAATAAAACGGGAAACGTTACACTGAACCTTTAGATAATAAACCCCGAGATTTCAGCCGTTTACATAACCGATAACGTCAACCGACACGTCGATCCGATATGAAATTTCTTATTTAAAGAACACGATACGTACATTGGCTCTCTTCTGGCCACAAGACCGCTGGACGATAATAGAAATTGCTGGACAGCTGTGAAGTTTTGTAAATGCAAACATGAGGTGGGCTTGGGTGTTTAACGTGTTCTTGTTTTTCAATGTTTAACGATTTTCGCCACTTTGCTTTATCAAAACCCAGATATATTACAATGTAAATGTCGAAATGTTCGTTATTTTATATTATCAAGACTTGAATCTGGACGACCACATTTTTTTAAAAGTAAGTAGTAAGACTTTCACGATAATTAAAAATGTTAGAATATGCGAGAGAGGGAAAGTCTACATGTTGCGAGGGAGGGAAAGTCTGCATGTGCTATGCAGACTTTCCCTCTCTCTCTGGCCCGGCAAAAATAACAATATTATGGTAGTGAAAATTATTCCTTAAGCTGAGTCAAATATATTAAGTATATATTATTATACATATGTATTAGTGTATTTTATAATTAGCTATATTATATAAATTTTTACATCTTTTTTATATTTTTATGGTTTATGTATTAGTATGTAGTTATTTGAATGTAAGTATATTATAGAACCACCTGCAGTCTATTTTCCTTTATTTTCTCCTTTTGCTAAGGTTGCCTGGTAGAGATCGCTACCTAAGCGATAAGGCCGCCTTTTGTATCCTACTTCTGTGTTTGTTTTATTTCCAATTTTTGTTTTTGTTATCTGTACTTGTGGTGGTACAAATAAAGCGTATTGTATTGTATTGTATTGTAGTGATACCTTGACGTGCGCAGTGGAGTACTTGAAGGGCGTCATTCGCTCCGAGCGCACCGTGGACTCCTCCAGGTGTAAGTTGAGCGACATGTCCGTCGTCAGCTCCCTGGGACACACACACACACGTTAAGGCACATTATACAACTGTATATCACGATAATTCGCATGTGGTTCTGTTTATCACAGTCCTATTTCAACTGAAAACAACACCGAAAGAAAGGCTTGATCTGCCTAATTGATTGCTGGATCTTTCGGTACATTCGAATTCGACGAGCATTCTGAATCAGTCGTAGCTTTACTTGACGATTCGAAAGAACTCCGCAAAAGTTTAGCCGAATGAATGAAACTTTACAAACTAATTCAACGTCACAGACCATCAGTCGTACAAATCATGGCAACTCTCAAGTAGCACAAAGGGTAATGTTTAAAAAGCCTGATTTCCCGAACATAACATTTTATAGGCACCGTTTGAAGTTTCATAAGAACATAACTAAAAATAAATTCTTAACTATGACGCAAAATGCAAAAGCAAAATGTGAAATATAAATAACTAAAAATGCACTAAAATGACACAAATACGTGCAAATCTAACTTGTTAATGTTTACTTTCGATGATGAATGATATTGTGACTGTGAATCGATTCCAAGAACCAAACCAAACCATGACATTGTGTATATTAACAGTAAAACTTTCAAATGGATTAGTCAGTGTAACTCAGAATAAGTATAACTATTCAATATTCAACATCGGACCAAACTTTCAAAGCCAAGCCAAGGTTAAGTGATTAAAAATATAATATATTGAAATATGAAACGCCTGCGGGCGTAAAGTTCGAGATGATATTGCATATTTTAGCCGGCACATTGATGTCATTATATACTTCGATTTCGGCTTAAAACTGAGCACACAGCTTCACAGTGAGTAGTGGAGATTGGATAGAAGCAGGCGTTACTTTGCGGAAGTCCATGACAATGAAAAAACTATAAGTTGAATTCGCTATAATCCGCCACAGAAGGCAAATCTATGTGGTACAGTGCGTATCTCGAACCTGATGCCCGCGACATTCACCACACCACATAAACCCTCAAAAATACCCTCAACGTTCGTTTCGCTTCGATACCGGAGCATCTTCAGAAATGTTGCCTTTACAATGTACGATTGTAAAGGCAACATCGTAATGCACGATTGTAAGGCAATTGTGATTCGTGATTTTTTCTTTTACAATCGTGCATTGTAAAGGCAACATCTGAAGATGCTGAAGAAGAGGGTATTTTTGAGGGTTTATGTGGTGTGGTGAATGTCGCGGGCATCAGGTTCGAGATACGCACTGTACCACATAGATTTGCCTTCTGTGGCGGATTATAGCGAATTCAACTTCTAGTTTTTTCATTAAGTAGTGGATATTTACATTTAAAGGCTATGTTTGACTAAGCATGGAGCAATAATTAATATTTAATTATTGAAGTATTTTTTAGTGGATGTTTGTTTGGTTATTTTCTTTTAAAAAAGTTCGTGAGTTTATCTTTTATCTTCGAGTCGTAGGAGGGGTCGATTTGACCAAAATTGTATGGTCTTTTTAACGAAAAAGATAGACCTCGTATTGAAATCTGACGTAAGTGACATGTACAGTCCCATCAACGTATCTCGCCCGATGGCTAAAATTGGAACTAATTTGTATGCCTGTTAAGTTTTTTTTTTTAATATACTCTCGACGCTATCACCGGGTCAGACAAGTTTGTGGGGCTACATGGTGAGTGATGTGTGGTGTGTGGTGTGTCATCGTGCATACCTGTCGGAGAAGTCTGTACGCAGCCAGGCGGCGTCGCGGCGCCCGTAGTACCTACGGCGAGCACACGGTCAGCGCACGCGCACGACGTGCGTATTGCACAAGCAGCGCGCTCACCACCGTAACTCCTAGCTAACCCGCAGCGGACGAGACACAAACGAGTGGGGTATAACCCGCGTAATCAAATACCAATATCGTATCGTTGGAGCAACTGTGCAAAATAATTTTTCAAACGCGAAATCGCAACCGTACTCAAGACGTGAATCCGAATTCATCCATACTAATGTTATAAATGCGAAAGTGTGTGTATACTGTGCTACTCTTTCACGATCAGTTCAACTGTTTTGACGACATTTGGTACAGCGATAGGTTGCATCACGTGGAAGGGCGTAGGCTATCCCAGAAAATCTAAGGGTTCTCTCAAGGTTTTAAAAACCTAACCTAACCTAAACCACATGACTACACAGCGGGCAACATCTAGTCGTAACATATAAATTTCCACTTAAAAAAATTGTAACTAATTGGCTGAATTGGCTGAATAACTTAAACTACGACGATACCGAAAATCTTTTAAAATCACAAATTTAATCCAAACAAATAAATACACACACACACACACACACACACACACACACACACACACACGCGCGCGCGCACACACACACACACACACACAACCACTCGTACAGAAGAATGCATGCGAACTTTGTATTTTTATTAATTTTAAATTGAATGTTTCAAAATTGTGAAACGACGAATATTTTTACCAATAAATCTCATTTTCATTTTCATTTTTTCATTTTCAATTTTTCATAAAGAGAAAACCTGACTCACAGCTAAAACCTTTGGACCCAGAAAGCTGGAGTTTTCCACAAAACTTCTCTTTATATAGACAAGGAATAAGGTTGGATTGTTCTAAATTCCCACAGAAACCAGGCCGCTCCGAATAAAGGGACAGGCTCAAATCGTACAGATCGGAATGAAAATGGCTATGTAAAGACATGCGATTATAATATTGCACTAAAGTAGGTAAAGATGTGTCTTGTGAGCCTATAATAATACGAGTTTCAGTTACGGTAGTGAACGCAATGTAATATATCCAAAATATTTTTGTATCCAAACTGAACATTTTTTAAGACGTTAATATAAAAACGGAAAAACTATCTTACTAAAATTTTTTGGTTTAATTTAAAGTGAAATCCTCTAAGAAGAATTAAATAATTACACAGCAACTGGATGTTTAATACGCGTAAATTTACGCTGACAAAGTTGCGGTAGCCCTAAGCGAGAATTAAATTAAAAAATATATTTGGATACAAAAATAAAATTCAAATATTGCATAGCATCAAAAATCCATCGAATAAAAACCCATGGTGCAAACCATGATAGTGAAGTTGTGCTATAGCAAAGTTTGATTTTAGTCGAACACTATTTGAAGGCTAAGGTAATCTTTAATATTATAAATGCGAAAGTGTGTTTTGTCTGCTTGTCACGTCCCATCTGTTCAACGCCAACCAATTTTGACGGAATTTGGTACAGAGATCAGTTCGATGGAGGCTTTCTTTATCCTGGAGAATCAGAGTTCCGACGGGATTTGTCAAAAGCCTTCACCCATGCAGGCGATATAAAGGCCGTCACATAGTCTAATGAGTAACATGGCAATATATCAAACTTTACTACACAAAAATAAATTTACAATATGAATATGCAGTGTTAATTTCAAACAATATAGAATGATGACATGTGTCCAATACTGATGTATAATGTGTATACATAATATGAATAGGTATGTGCGTATCTGTATATTATAAGCTGCATAAATATTGTTCCTTCGCGCATTAATTTGCTTTGCAAGCATTGCATCTAATTGCCAACTGGATAACAAAATTCAGTTTGTCAAAAATAAATAAAATGTATAAATCATAATATCATCACAACTATTTACTGTGTTATAGTTGGCGACAATTAAATAGTCGCGTCTGAAGTTGACCGCAAGACGCGTCGCAATAACGTATTCTCGCGCGTAATAATTTACGTGACTTTGAAAGGTGCGAAACAAGCACGTCAGCTCAGAGACGACTATTTGATTGGCGCCGACTATACTGCACAATCTTACTTCCTTTTAAACCTTAATCCCTTTTATTTTTAAAAGGCAAATAGATATTCCGTAATAACAGCGCGTGTAACGTGCGCGTGAGTGTGGAGTGCACTGTGCAGTAAGACGTACGCGTGTGTTTTGTGTACATGCGTGTGGCGCGTGTGTCGTGCGTGCACACTCACGTGTCGGCGGGCTTGAGGCCGGCGGCGCTGGAGCGGCCCGAGTGCACGCTGGCGCGCTCCTCCGCGCGCGCCTCGTAGCCCAGCGCGCCGCACCCTGGAACTGGATTGAACACCGACTTGTACTATCCACCACACGAGTTGGGAGCCAAGAAAATGTGTACCAACATTAGAAGCACGGGGGCGATCAGTTAAAATGGCTAATAAATTAAACAAGTAATCTTCAAGGTTGCTGGGAATGTGAAATATCGCATACCTTGAGCGTACTTTTGAATTAAAAATACAGTTAGCATCACGAAAAAATTGCACAGATTTCGAAAACTACATTCCGTGTCTGTCCGCAGACATCACAATATCGTTCAGCTTTAAGTACAGGCACATCTCTTACACAGTCAGAAAGGGTTCAAACTAATTTTTATGCCTGTTTAGTTTATTATATTTGTTTTTGAAGTGAAAGCTTCTTCAGGCGCGTTGAGAACTTTTTGGTAGGGAGTAAAAATGTGGAAACGCGTCATCGACACCGTAACTCGTGACCGACACCTCGCGTTGTTACAAGACAAAAGGTCTTAAATATAATACATTCATAATTAAACTCTAATGCCTTAGTTTTAAAGTTTATATTTGAAATATTTTTTACCCGACTGCGGAACGCACAGGGTTATTTTCTTTTTTTTTTTTTTTATTAGAAGAAAATATTTAAATATTCGTTTTCACTTCTATCGGCAGTCCGTAAGACGGGCAATTTTTTCTATTTTCATATAATATACTAGCGACGCTGTCTCCGGGTCTGCTGGCTGCAGCCAGCAGCAGCCAGCAGCACTCACCGTCGGCGTATGCGCTGTGCGGGTACAGCGCGGGGTTCAGCAGCTGCTTGTAGAGGCGCATGTAGGCGGCGGGGTCGGCGCGCCGCAGCCGCTCGTAGTACTCATACTGGCGCCGCTGCACCTCCAGCGCCTCGTCCCAGCCCGCGCCCGCGCCCGCGCCCGCGCCCGCCGTCGCCGCTGCCGTCGCCTCGTAGCCTGCGAGTTGCGACCGATCAATTAATTGATCGATCCGAAGCGATCGATTGCTTTTTCAGGTATATGCAACAAAAGTTTAAGAGCAGTGATCATTGACGTCTTAATCGCCACCCTGAGTAACACGTGGACGCTATTCGAACATAAAAATTCTTTACAAAAACCGACTTCCAACGCCACTGTAAAGTAAAAAATAATTTTGATTTCTACCCACTATGTTGGAGTCGGGCGGGTATAACAAGGATAAGCAAAGTTGACGCATCAGAGTCGCCCGACTTCAACATAGTGGGTAGAAATCAAAATTATTTTGTGCTTTACAGTGGCGTTGGAAGTCGGTTTTTTGGAAAGGATTCTTATTTTTAACTTTTTAGGCAGGGTTGAGGATTTGGAGTCAGAATTTTTAATGGGACCACCTCGAGAACTTCCTCTAACGACTGATAAAAATGTTTTTTCTTTGAAAGGGCCCACCTAGTACCTACATATATATCGACGGTGTACGTACCTTCGTAATAGTGATGGTGGCGGTGCCGCCGCCGCTGGTCGCGGGGCGCGCGCCGCCGCGGCTCGTCCGCCTCGTCGTCCGTGGCCGTGGCCTCGCGCGAGCCCGCACGCGAGCCCGACGAGTACGCCTCGCCTGCGCACGCAAACTGTACAACACCACTGCTCCTGACACCTGACACCTGACACCTGACACCTTCACTTGACGCCGACGACTATACGTATTGTGACTTCGCTCCGGGGCCATACTGCCAACACTTGATTTCATTTATTTATTATTATTGCTTTCATGTACAATGAACCAGTGGCAGATCAACTCGACGATTCGAAAACACTTGTAATAAACTTATTATTTGAATTATAAAAATATGAGTTTGAGTTTTGACTGTTCATAAATCATAATCGCTGATCATAATATAATTACAGAGACACCAGGCCCCCCTTTCTTATTATTGTTAACATTCATGATCTAGAATTATAATTCTTATTTTAGGAACATCAACCTAGTTGTAGTTACTTTGTATTCTTCTTTCATGTGTGTAATAAAGTATTTATCCATCTATCTATCAAGGTACATGACATCAAACTGTCATTTTGAGTAATATTGCTTACGAGTATTTGCTTTAAGCGTTGGTAGTGTGGCCCCAGACTTTATTTTTCTCTTTAACTCTATGTGTAGAGTCTGCATGATGTCACCTTTGCTACTAAATATATTTTTCTTAACCAAAATCTTTAAATTTTTCTAAGCTAAGTTTTATTTATAACCAAATTGAAATGAAATAATAAATAAATAAATAAATAATATTTTATTTGCCGGAATATGGGTACAGATATAGGCCTTAAAGATAAAATTTCCCTTACATATCCTACCATACAATGGTGTGCAAATGGTTATGTATTTTTGAGTTTAAATTTCATTAGATCATAGGTAAATGTCATAATATAATCATCATATAAATCATTATCTTAGTCAAGTATTAGAGGAATCTCATTACTAAGTCATCAAGATATACTATAATAAATAGATATGATATATACAACTTAATCTTCCTATTTCTGACTAATGGCCCAATGATAGTCAAAAATTTTTGCTCACACATGTGCCGGGTGGTTTTCTCAGTTTAATTAAATTATGCAACTCGTGTCATAAAACATCACTGAAAAGCTTATCAAAATTTAAGTAGCGTATATTTACAATTGCCATGCGACAAAGAAAGGAATTCATGGAACAGGAAATTTCTATAGCTCTCTCCCTCATTGATCAAATTAAAAGGATCTCAACATAGTGTTATGCTTTTCATATCTTGTTTAAGCCCATTGTATATGTTCTGGTTGCACAAATTTTTCATTCATGTAAGTTCAAACCGATTCAAGTCTCAACCCATGTGGCATGCATGACAAACGAGTAATTTGCATATCGTCTCAACTTGTGTAACATGAAAGTATTAAAAAGCTATTGATGTAATGCAGAATGTGGATTAGCCAGTGAAAGGGCGAAAGCATACTAAACACGCGACGCAAGTCACAGCCGTATAAACGCATGCCGCATTGAATTAAATAAAATCAAAGTAATGTGACAAAATACAAAAATGTGTAGTCACAAAGTTAGCTAGTTGTTAGTTAGCCAATATTTAATTCGACTCAACACTCGTAGCTCGTCATCGGATCGCGTCGCATGTATACAGTATGTATCCGCCACAATGGGTCTGAGCGCGTATGCGCGTGCGCGAACACTGCCACACACACATACACACGTACACGAGTCGGAAGTACCTTCGCCCTTATTACTACTACTCCTATCGGACTTGGCATCACCACTGAACGTTACAACTGCAAAACAAACATGACATTTAACTTTCCATCTCTCTCTCTCTCTCCGTAATCTTTATTTCTAAGAGTTGTATGTATTTTAAACGTACATGATTTTACTTTAGAACGAAATGAAAGTCTAAAATCAAATAAGCACCATTTAGATCTCCATCCTCCTATAGAACCACGAGAAACCAACCAATAATTTAATTATCAACATACCTATTATAATAGACAGTCAAGAGTGAAAAAGAAATGCTTCCATTTTACACCTGACAAGGTTGTTATAAGTAACTGGTCGGGTAAGGAAGCTGTCGCGGTCAGCGCACTAACCTTTTCTCCGTTCATCGTCATCTTTGTAGTCCTTGCTTCGTCTGAGCGAGGCGCACTTCCTCGGGTCTATGTCCCGGTAGCGATGCTCGAAGCGGTCGCGCTCTCTGTCGCGGTCGCGCTCTCTGTCGCGGTCGCGGTGCCGGTCGCCGCGTCGCGCGCGCTCGTCGTCGTAGCGGCGGTCGCGCTCCAGCGTGTTGTGTCGCCTGCGCTCGCCGCGCTCGCTTCGCTCGGCGCGCTCGTCGTAGCGTCGTTCCTTGTCGTCGCGCGGCGGCTTCGATGAGGTGTATGAACCCTCTCTGTGTTGTCTGGAAATTTATTTACAGCAGCAGTTGAAATGAGACTCGCTGACGTATCAGTGTGACTCTTGTGCAGTGCTACAGCTCAAATTGCCGAGTCAGAGTCAGAGAAGGCAAAATTACAAGTTTCCCTATAAAGGATTTAGAGAAAGGTTATTTAAAAAATCTTAAAGTCCTGGTGAACAGTCTTGGGGAAATTAAAAATTGAGTAAGGATATTCCATATTTAATTGAATTTACTCAAAATTGTTTTTCCATTTTATGTTATTCTTTAAGGTTAATTATGTCGTAATGGTTTACGATGAAGATAAATTAATCTGGATAATTGGATTGTCTCTTATCATTATTCAATTTTTTACATTAACTTATTCTGTTACTTTAAGTTTATATTAAAAAGCTAATGTAAGGCGAGTGACCTGCGCTCCCTCTCGCGGTCGCTGCAGTAGTCCGTGTCCTCGGTCTCGTAGCGCTGCGGGCGCGCGCCGCGCCGCCGCCGCGCGTCCGGGCTGCCGGCGCGCGCCCGCCGCTCGCGCTCGTCTCGCTCGCGCCGCCCGCCTCGCCTCTCCGACTCGCGATCGTACTTCCTATCGCCGCGGGAGTACCGACCCCTGTCCTTGTCCCTGTCCCTGTCCCTGTCCGGGTCGCGCTCGCGATCCTTGGACTTGTTTTTGTCCCTCTCCTTCCTCGGGGACGCTTTGAAACCTCGATCTCTCCCGGAGTCTTCTCCGGAAGTGACGCAGTTCAGAGACTGCCTACGCGAGTTACTCGCCGGGTACTCTGCAGGGTCTGCGGCGTCGTGGCGGTCCTTAGCCGCCTCCGCGACGTTAGCAGTCGACCCTTCGTACGGCGCTTCCCGGGAAAACGGGTTATCAGCCGCCGACACCGAACTCAAGTCCTGCAGATTTTCGCCTTCCATTGTTATTTCTCTCTGCTGGTCATCGACGGACAGACTGAAGTCCGGCGAGGTGGCGTCGCTGGCGTCCCGGGCGCCGATTATACTGCGCGAAGGATTCCTCGGCGTCGGTTCCGTGTAGTCCGAGCCGTCGACGTTCTGTTCGCGGATATCCGACGGACCGGCATCCGACGCAATAGGGTAGTCGCGGTCGACGCCCGTCACGACTCTATGCTCGCTCGCGCCCCCGAAGCTACTGGTCTGATACTGCGGGTAATCCTCGTTGCTGGGCTCCCCGGGCACCATCCTGTCCAGCCCCACCGGCCTGCGGTCGCCTCCGCGGGTGGTCGCAGCCTGCGCGTAGTCCGGTGTCTGCTGACCGTCGGCCCGACAGTACGGCCGCCCGCCGCCGTCCATCGGCTGCCCGTCTATTTGCCGATCCATATAATCGTCGTCGCCCCCTTGGTCGTAGGAGTTATCAATTTCGTTCTGTTGGCCGGGCACCATGCGCGCGAGGCCCGGAGGCGGCTCCTCGCCCGATATGTTCAGACTCTGATTGTACTCCACCTCCTGTTGCCCCACTCCCATTCTTCTGGGTCCCGGCGGAGCGATGTTGCGACTGAAGTCAGTGTTTTCCCCGTAATCGCCGCTGGACAAATGTGCAGTCTGCAAGTACTGGTTTCTATCATTCTGTGGTGCTATCTCTAAATTGTCGGGCACTTGCTGGGAAACAGGCATCGGCCTATTATAATTCGCCATTTGCGGTTGATCAGGTCTCTCGGAATTGTCGGGCGTGGTTTCCAGGTTAGCACCGAAGCCCGCCGAGAGTCTGTCCTGCTGAAGGATTTGCGTGACGACGCCCGGCGCGGTCAGGCTAGCGCTCGGCACTTGTGGCGGGAATGTGTGAGGTTGAGGATTAGGAGCTGGGATTTTGGGAATGTTTTTATGTGAAAAGGGTGAAGCACTTTTGAAAGGGTTTTGACTGGATGATGGTGGGAAATAATTGGGAGGTGGATGTGACGCGGCCGATGAAGTGGGCAAGTTAGCGGGAGGACCTACCGGAGGTGGTGGTAAGCTAGCAGGGGGAATCGATGCTGGTGGAGGTTGCAGGTTGGCTGAGGGTTGTATTGTCGGTGCAGGGTGTGTTATGTTACTCAGAGATGGTATTGCAGGGGCTGATGAGGTTTGAGAGATGTGCGATCCTGCAGGTGGGGCCGACATCGGAAGTTGTTCAGGGATAAACTGATTGGACACAGAAGAAACAACAGGAGACACAGATGGCACGGGTGGCATCATTGGTTGCCTATTCTCTTTTATATTTTCACTATTGTGGTCAAAAAGATTAGCGCCAGGCACAGCAGGGTTTTCGTGATTGCTTATGGTCATTTCTTGCACAGAGTTGGCTAATTCATTATAGCTGTCTCTTCTATTATTATTTTGTATGTTAAATGTCATAGAGTCCTCCGTGTGCTTTGATGTCTCAGTGTTTGTGGCACTCATGTCATTTAATCCAGATAAAGAATAATTAAAATTAGCAGTGTCAGTGTTTGGGCCGGGACTGCTTTTGCTAGAATTTCTAGATTGGTTTTCACTTCTGTATGTCCCTTCTGATTGTGTGAGCGGCCCGTCGCTAGACTCCTGTGACATTTGAGACTCAATGGACCATTGAGGTGTTAAATTTTCTATATGAAAACGTTTCCCCTGTGCCAAGTTAGGTAACTGTTCCTTAACAACTTCTTTATCACTCAAGTTTCTAACTTGGTTTGAATCGTCCTGTGCTGGGATATTATTCACACTCTGTTGCAAACGAGGTTCGCTAATATTTCCTGTATTGTGGTTTGCTACATTTGCAGTTTCTAAAAAAAAATCTTGACTTTTCTGGACACTTAGCACTTGAGGCTGTTGGGTTTCTGATTTATTTTTATCTTCCATGGACCAGTTCCAACTTTGGGTGGAAGCAAAACTTTCCTCTAGGACATTAGCATTGTTGAAGGCTTGCGCTTGCAGGGGTGGCTGGTTAGTAGTGACTTGGTTGGCAGTCTTTTGTTGTTTGGAGGAGTCCTCCCAGCCCCAGCCCCAGTTGTCTTCCCACGTGTCGGAGCTTTCGTTTTGGGTGAAATTAGGTTGCTGAGGTGTTTGGTTATGATAATAATTCTGTTGATACCCTTGCGGCACATTGTCAAAGTTCTGGTTGGTGTAGTTCTGATTGTACTGCTGTGGTTGCTGAAAGAATTGATTGGAGCTATTGACGAAGGGCTGCTGCTGGTACACCTGGCCGTACTGTGGCTGCTGCTGCTGTGGGGCTGGCCACATCTGCTGCTGCTGCTGCTGCTGAGCGGCAGCAGGCGCCCCTTGGTAGTTAGGGTACATACTCTGCTGGTTCCCATATGGCTGCAATCAATAAACTGTAGCTACACGATACTTATACCACCTGAACTTAACACATAACACAATGAAATGTTCCACAACATGTATGGAAATTCAATAAGATTACTTTCTAATTTAAGATCTAGAAACTGGTAACATTGAATTTATATAATACAAAGGTATATGTCTACTACTTGTATTATGTATGACTTGGTTGTGGAAAAGGTTAAATAATTGTAGTGAATAGAGAGAAAAGGCTGTCTTCAAACATTCAGGTAATTAATAGACCACGTCATTGTTTACGTCCGTGTCGACATAACCTGCTCACCTGTGGCACGGCGAAGGCCTGGAGATGCGGCTCGGGCCGAGTCGGCGCCGCGCCTGCCTGCGGCCGCTTCATCCACGACATCCTTATCGCCACTTACGTAACATTCGTGAAAGAACCCCTCACATATGCTAGATTGCGACAAACAGCTTCGTCACTATCACAGAAGGAAATCTAACTAATAAAAACACTTTCACTCCTACACTAATGTGTTTTACAACATCGTATGAACCACTGTTAACTGTTCGAGGAGTTTACTGAGAGATAAGGACAGTTCTTTCCTGAAATGTATTTAGTTTATTACTTTTTCTGTTTCGTAAAAAAATTGTTGACAGCAACACATCGATCGAAGGTGCCCTGTTGGCAGTGTAGCCATGCTAAATTGAACTTTATTTGAAACCAGCAGGGCGACCGCGTAACCTTTGCATCAATCATTGATACATCGCAATCACCGCCGATTGGCTGAAATTATGGTATACTTGCTGCGTCAATGGATTTCGTCCAATAGTGGAAGAGTATTAACCAATCAGAGGTGATTGCGATGTATCAATGATTGATGCAAAAGTTACGCGGTCGCCCTGCAGACTTGTCAATTCTCATTGAATGACGAATGACGCGATAGACGATCATTTATTTGGTTAAGGTTAGGATTTAGGAATTTATACATAGTAAGCACAAAGGTAAGCGCATGCACCATACAAAAGCGCATACCGTAAAAAGATAAAGACTTGATCAATGATATTTTATATAACATCATCGGACGTGATTATTCTTCTTTGACACCAAGCACGAAAAAAAGAATACATTGCTTAATGCTGGTCATCAAATGTCAAACAAAATTCTTTTTCAGAGACAAGTTAAATTCTTTTTTGGTCGTAATAAAATTACCAGCAAAATTCAAATCAGAGACAAGCATAGGTAATGAAACTTTTGAAAACTAATACCTACTATCACCTCTAAAGCGTGTCTCCTCCATTCCACGCGTCATTGGCGAGGTATATTGTACCCATCTCTGGTTAACTTGTCTCTGGTACCCATAAACGTAGTGATTATATACTCTTTGGTACCCATTTGGTACAAACCTATGCCATAAAATCAAGAATTGAATTGAAAAACTAACTCAGTGACTATCAAAAATGAAAGCCACTGACATATATGTAATATCCATTGAAGGTTTACTATGAAATAAAAAGTAACATTTCATGGTAAACCTTCAATGGATATTACATATATGTCAGTGGCTTTCATTTTTGATAGTCACTGAGTTAAAGAATACAGGCCCAGGTTGTACATATTTATTATTTATTTATGATTAGCTCTAAAGGTTCCTTCAAAGAAAGTGGAAACAGGAGATTGTAGAGTAGTAGCCATCAGAGACAAGTTAAGTAGCCATGGCTAAAAGATCTAACCCTTACAGTGAAGATTATATACAGCAAAGTAAAACACGCGTTGGAATGAAGCAATTCAATAACAACGAAGATAGGTTAAAGAAAGTTTACGGTAAAACTCATTTTCATTACTCTAATATCCTTTATACTGGCGTAATGATAAATAGGTAACTAGTATTAGACTTCAATATTCAAATGTTTCAGAGAAAACATTGCAATTGTTGTACCTGGGAGCCAAGAAATCCCTGCAGCATGATCAGCTACAGTGCTCCGACATCAGCTCGACAGACAAGAAATATGGCATGAAGTTTAAGCAACTGTTTATTGGAAAGGATGGAGGACTTTTGCATTCAGGAACTGTGGTAAACATTTTTAGTTTTCATTGAATTTATGGATAGGTACTATTTCAAATCCATTTGTTATTGTGATTCTGATATAATGAACTCGCCAGCATATTTAGCGGAACACAAAAAAAAGGTCCATAATTAAAAAAATATGGTTTTATTTTAAAATCTACTTACTACACTTCTTTTGTTATTTAAAGTTTCATTTGGGCTCAGCTATAGTATACTGCCCGCTGAGTTGGACGTTCATATTTTTTTTACAGAAAGACCTTGATGTGTTAAGCCTTGCACTAAAATATTTTACTCCGAATTCTAATACTTTTCGAGATATAATTTTTTGTAAATTGCAAATTTTCACCACTTTTGACAATTTCTTACGACATTTGCCATAGATTACAGACTCATTGACGTTTAGTTGGCGTGGTAAAGTTTCGTTTTACGTATTTTAATCCGTTCCAAACATAAAAAGTATTACAAAATGTTAATAATCATATAATATGTGTAGGTACCGATTATTGGAAAAACGGAACGCGTGCATTGGCGCCAAAATTCAAATCTATGAGTCATCGTTTTACGCGTATTTCAGTTAAAAGGTTATAAGGTTAAAAAAAACGTTTAAAGGGTATAGGTTTAATTATTTAACTAAAAAGGTATAAAGGTAGGTTATTATATGTATATTTAGGTACTTGAGCATATGATACACAAAACCGAATCGGCACACCCCGACTCCACGCAGTCTTGTCTGCCCTACCCCTAGAGTGTTTTTTTTAAGCGCGTAGCCAGAAGCTTCTGGCGTAGCCCATTCTAATTAAGAAATTAACCTTTTCCACTACCTAAAACAAAAGGTAAGGTAGTTTAAAGTTGGTATAATTAATTAAAAGGTATAAAAGTAAAACCTAACCTCAAAATTTTAAAAAATTAATATCTCAGAAACCACTAAAATTCGGAACGTCTTACTTGGAGGGGGGGTATATCCCCTCCCCCCTCCCCCAACCCCTTCCCCCTCCGTCGCGGGCAGTATACTATAGCCCAACCTTCATTTGTTTTACTTAAAATGATTAAGAATAGATTTTGCGAGTAAAGGCTATTTGTGAGAAATGGTACATTTTTGAACAAGTCTGTGCGAGCCATGCCTGCCCAAACCATTATTGATCCACCACCGTAAGCAACTGTAGTTTCAAAATTTGTCTGAATGTATCGTTCTCCTTTGCGTCTGTATGTTCTTTGCCTGCCGTCAATTTGATTTAAGAGAATTCTGCACTCATCACTAAACAATACCTTACTCCATTGGTCCGCGTTCCAAAGTCGATGTTCCTGAGCAAAAGTTAACCTGTTTCTACGATGATTTACCTCGAGCCTTGGAGCCTTGGCGGGCACAAATGAACCCAAACTAGCTTCTTCGTACCGTACGCTCACTTACGGTTACTCCCCGCACTGCTTCTAACTCATGTCGGGCTTGGACATCCGTCAAACGGGGGTTCCTACGTACACGAAGCCGAATGAAACGATCATCCCTACTCGAAGTGCATCTTTTTCTGCCTTGTCCTGCTCTTCTCACATAAGTACCGGTCTCCCTGAACCGTTGGATACTGGGATGGATCGTTGAAACTGGTCGACGAAGTTCTCTGGATATCACTCTGTAGGTTTGACCATTTCTTCGCATTTCGAGTGCCCTGGCAATCTCCGTTGGGGCTAAGTCAGGCATAATTCAGTCATCAACTCCAGAAAGATACGCGATTAAAAAAAACTAACAAAAAACAGTATTTCAATGAAATTTTAAATCAAACTCAGAAGGAAGACTTGTAGTTGTCCCTCCATTGAATTAGTCAAGGAACATATGTATATCGGCCTCAAAATCGATTATCGCTTCAGCTGGCAACCTCATATAATTTACATTTGTGACAAGCTGAGAGCTATCCTAAGTAAATTATATATACTCAAATATAAGCTTCCTTACAGAACGCTAAGACTCCTATACTTGGCACTGGCAGACTCAATAATTGACTACGGCTTAAGTAGGTATGGTAGAACTTTTAAAATGTATCTGACGCGCATATATAACCTACAACTAAAAATATTAAAAACAATAGTACCTAAAAAAATTAAAATAAAATACTGTAACAATTATGCTGAATTATTTAAATACTGTAAATTACTGCCAGTGCAAAGTAAAGTAAGATTGGCAATCCTTAAGGAAGAATATCATAACATACAACATCTTATTTGTAAAGAGCAGAAGAGCAATCTACGTAAATTATCTAATTACAAGAAATTTAAATTACCAAAAACTAATAATATAAACGGGAAAAGAAAATTTATGTATATCTTGGCCAAAATCATGAACGAGATTTACCTTTGTCGCTTCAAAATATTAGCAACTTAAAAAAAAACATTTTTATAAGGAAATGTAAGAAGCATTTCCTGGATAAAGGAGCCACTCCTTGTGACAATATTATCTAGAAAACGCTTCCTAAATGTAAGTTATTACCTTTTTTGTTTCTTTTCGTATTTTTCTTTTTTTAAATTAGAAATAACACAATTTTTTTAAGCTATATTAAGTACTAACCTAACGTCAAACCTATTTTATTTTATATTTTCTTAACTCACTTCACTTAAAATGTTATTTATATAGTTACCTGCTTAAATAATATATATTATATTGTACTAATAACTGCAATGTAGTTCGCTATCCTCGCATAAACGTTAAAGTTTTTAGAGGAAGGCTAGTATGTATATACCCATAATATGAATGTACGTTTATCTTGATCAATAAAAAAAAAAAAAATACTCGAAGTTCGCTCCAGTAAGGTGTATTTGAATAAAATTAAAACAATTGCATAAAATGTGATGTTCAGTTGTTTTCTTGATTTGAAAATATTTCTTTTTAAATTAAATAACGTATAAACCAGCCAGCAACTTTATATGATACTGATATCAAACCTTTTTTTAATGTTCCGCTAAATATGCCGGCGAGTGTATATTTATCGGCATGCAGGGTTCCGAAATTCGTAAATCAATATAAATAATATAGGTAATTATTTTATTCTTAGCTTTAATTAAAATAATTGTTTGTTTTTAATTCAAATAATTGTTTGTGTGGGTCTTCTCTGTTTGGCCCGCACTGAAAAAACGTAAGGGTTAAAAATAAATGAAATACTGCTAAAAATTACCCAGCATGTTTTTCAATATAGCACCTGCAAAGTTTGTAGTTAAAAACAAATACGTCAACTTTGCAGCCATTACTTGTCAAGTATTAACCGTTAGAATTGGTTAAAAATAAATGGTAACTACAACCGACCTACTCGGTAGTAACAGCAGTGTTACTCAGTATTCTCAACCAATTTAATAGGTAACCACAACCGACCTACTCGGTAGTAACAGCATTGTTACTCAGTATTCTCAACCAATTTAATAGGTAACCACAACCGACCTACTCGGTAGTAACAGCATTGTTACTTAGTATTCTCAACCAATTTAATCGGTAACCACAACCGACCTACTCGGTAGTAACAGCAGTGTTACTCAGTATTCTCAACCATTTTAATCGGTAACTACAACCAACCTTCTCGGTAGTTACAGCAGTGTTACTCAGTATTCCGAACCAATTCAATCGGTAGATACAGTCAATTAAATTTGTACGATCAATTAAAAATATTTATGCATCCACCTTCAGTTTTTTTAGTATCTCATGTTACATATTTAAAAAAACAATGAAAGTAGGTACATACATATTTCTCTATTAATAATTCAAAGTTAATTGACTGATCGAATTGGTTGGGAATACTGAGTAACACTGCTGTAACTACCGAATAGGTCGGTTGTAGTTATTACCGATTAAATTGGTCGAGAAAAAGTTACTTACGTAACGAATACGTACACAAAGTACTTTAGTAAATGTATATTCATGGAAACCACTGATTGAACACGGTGGCAAACTTAGGCCTACTTATTAGGGTTCCGTACCCAAAGGGTAAAAACGGGACCCTATTACTAAGACTCCGCTGTCTGTCTGTCTGTCTGTCTGTCTGTCTGTCTGTCTGTCTGTCTCCAGGCTGTATCTCATAGACCGTGATAGCTAGAAAGCTGAAATTTTCACAAATGATGTATTTCCGTTGCCGCTATAACAACAAATACTAAAAATTAAAAAAATATATATATTAAGGGGGGTCCCCATACAATAAACGTGTTTTTTTCGTATTTTTTTGCTCAATATTAAAAACGGTTACAGGTAGACGGTCCAAATTTTCACAGAATATTAACTTGTATATTACCTTTCAAAATAAATAATTAAATATCAATAAAGTAAATATTAAAGGGGGGCTCCCATACAACAAACGTAATTTTTTGATATTAACAGTAAACCTCTACAAACAAAGTTAGTTTTGCGGTTCATTAACAAAGGTAATTATACCTACTTCTTGAGTACGGAACCCTCGGTGCGCGAGTCCGACTCGCACTTGGCCGCTTTTTTTAATTTATTTGGGACAAGGGGTTCTTATAATATTAAAGTTCAAATACACTGTAATACAAAACTGATTTATTTTGAATTTTATCTCTATTCTAATAATCTATCTTAAATATCTCAAATCTTACACTGGCTTCACTTCACAATACTTTACGAACACTGAGCGCACGTGTTACATGTAACTCCAACGAGGTTCCAGGACGAAATGACAGGACTTGGCCCGAGTCGCCACGATTTCTCGACACAGCTTGGTTGTTAACAACTATTGGTTTATCAAGTATTAACCGATCATATCTACTTATTTCAAAACAATTATGCACTTGATTAGAATTAAATGAGTTTATCTTACTTATTAATAAATCAGTTGGTTTGTTAAAATCAACCGAATAATGACTTTTTTGAAATCAATTGAGCACTTAGTTTAAAATTAAATGACTCAACTTATTTGTTATTAAATAAGGATGTTCATAAAAATCAACCGATTTAAATGCTAGTTTAGATTTGAACAAAATACTTATTATGAATTAACAAAACCACTCATTAGTTTTGTATCATGTTCGAAAGTGTTTGGATTTACCAATTATGTTAATTACAAATTATTAATTTTCTTTTTGTTAATAACCAAGAACATTTAACAATATGCACAGGTCTATTATATACCAAGTTTACTTGGCGTTTTTAGATAAGTCATAGTTAAAATATGCCGATTTGCTTTCAACCGAGCCAAAAAGGTCCTTTGTTAAAATAAAATTTTTTCAGTGCGTGAGGGCCAAGCGGGGGTAGGTACGGGCCTCGAGGCTGAGCCTCTTTACCCGGGCGGGGCGCGGGGCAACTCTGTGCCCCGGTGAGTATCTTGAAGCCGGGTAAAAACCGGCTAGGGCCTGCCTTGTAGGCTACGGGCCCCTAGGTCGGGTATCATGTCCGGTGTTAAGTCCGCACTGCGGGTGACGTCATCACCTCCGCGTGCAGGACCCGTGTCTCGTCCAGGGGTCTCGGCGCTGTGGGCAGTAGGGTCGCTCTCGCGCGCCGTGATTGTGTCAAAGTCGGTGGACTCCGCGTCGCGGGCGATAAGGTCGCCGCTGCGCGCGGAGTCGGTGTCAAATCCGGTGTGAATCGCGTCGTCGACGTCGCTATGGTCTCCTGCGTGCCGCGCAGGTGATGGCGATCGTGGGAGCTCACGAGGTAGTGGACGCCACCACTTGTACTCTAGCTCACGTAAGTACAAGTCGTGCCATCTAGGTGGCACAAGGAAAAATAAATTAACTTATACTCAAACAATTATTTGAATCCTTCCTTCCTTTACGTATTTCGGAACCCTGCATGCCGATAAATATATTATTATTAGTTTTAAATGGTTAAATAAACTTAATCTCAAAACTTAAAAGTCTGATTACTCCAAATTCCCATCGAATATCTTAATGATTTTTTTATTATATAATCCTGAGTATATTTCCAATGTTTTACCTTTAATTTCAATAAGACGCAAGAATGGCCCACTTTTGGGCATTCTTCTTTTAAGTTACTTATTATTGTTAAATACAGGCCACAGAAAATAATAAGCCGCAACAGCACTGTTCTTGCAGTGGGCTGGCAGTTGACAGCTGCAGCTACTGTGAGAGCGCCCTGTGTGCCGCGTGCCAGCGACAGTGCACAGTGTGCCAGCTGCTGTACTGTTCCAAATGCTCCTTGAATGGGTGAGATTGTACATAGTATTATACCCTTACAGCAGAATATGTTAGAACTGCTGAATATGACCTATATTCTGCAAGGATCAGACCAGTGACTTGTTGGGTTCCGTACAAACCTGTAGGTATATAAGTAAAAGTTATAGTATTTTTATTCCACTTATCTATAATTTCAATTTAATACCTCTATGCGTTTATGCGGAAGGGGGTAGTAAGTTTAAAATTATTAAAAATATTTTTATTATATGATGTAACTAAAAATGTATGCTTTTCGCAATTTTTCCTTTATCTGTGCTATAAGATGTTGCTTCGTACAAAATTTCAAGATTCTGAGTTCACAGGAAGATACCCTGTAGGTTTTGATTCCCTTGCGATTGTCGAAATTTGCAGCATAAACGGCTGTATCTTTTGATTGTGTTGGTTTAGAAGTTTGATTTTTTTACAGCTCCAAGGCACAGTAGACCTGAGTTTTTCATATGAATTTCAGCTTGATAACTCCGTGCGTTCCTGAGAAAAAGGGTCTTGACACACAGACGGACGGACAACGAAGTGATCCTATAAGTGTTCCGTTTTTTCCTTTTGAGGTTACGGAACCCTAAAAATGAGCAACAGGAAAAAATTAACCTTAAGTAGTTTTGAACTGTATGTAGGAATCTGGAAAGTCCTTTTTGATAATGATGCAGATTGTACCTTATGTCTCTTCTGTCTGTTATGTCATTTTAAAAGTACTCCAATTGTATTTGTAAAACCAGACTCCATTTTTATCCGTAGACATACCTACCTAGTGATGTTATTATTGAAATCGATGAAATAAAAACGGGCGGTGATCGACTTATAATCGATTAAAAACTATCATTTTCATAGTACTATAAAAAAATATCGATATTTATTTTCAAACCATTTTGATAGAATCGACTCAACTCGGTGCTAGTTGCAACACTTGCAGGTTAGTTGTCTGTGGTTTTTGCTTACTGACATTTTTGCTATTTTCGACAGCAAAGGTGATTCGAATTTAGATATTTTAATCCCATGCCGTTTTCTTGTACGTCGAGTTGAGATATAGTATATTATTTCCTCCGTATGCGCTAAAACTTCTCTATATGTTGCAGCTTGCGTTTACGCGTTTGTGCAGTTTTGTTATTTTTGGAGCCTACTACCATACCTAACCTAACCTTTTACATAAAATTGTTTTTCTCAAAAACTGGGAGGAATAAATTAAAAATTCTTTTTGTATATGAAAGTAGGGCTATCAAACTTTATTTTAAGCAAACTTTTATCGAGACACAAAAATATTTGTTACTAGCCCAAACTCCATATAGTGCTGCTCAGTCTCCTTTACTACTGATCTAACAATTAATTGATAAACATCAAGCAGGTTAATATGATGTAGGTACATAGTTAGTAGAAACTGTCAATCATAGCCTGATGGCGTTGATCAAAATTTAAAATATCTTCATACATCCTTTGACTATTTGATACATTTGACTTCAAGAGATATGGGCCCATACGTCAACTATACATACAAAATATTATTATTTTACAGGTCTGAAGGAACAGAAATATGTGTTTCATGTTACAGTTGAAGAACTTTGTTTTTGTTATTGGAGTCATAAATTAAGTGATAAAATTAAATATTAAGTTTAAAATAAATTAATGTGATACTAATTATAATGTACTGTTTTGAGGAGGCTTAAAGCCCTTTGTTATAATATGAATGAATTAAAAATAAACAATTTTAATATTCTTTATAGTTTTATTCATTAAATTTATATAATGTTGGTACAAAATATACACAAACTGTAGCACATATTTTATTCAATAATTTAATAACAACTCTCTGGGATCACATTATAAAATCGCTTATAGAATTCATCACACATATTATAGTGAAAAAGGGTGATGTTATTGTACAGAAGCAGAATTATGTACCTTTTTAGTGTTGTTTTTTTTAATAATATTATGCAGTATTTTTTCTTGGAATTTAAGTACATATCAACAACAATTAATAGCCATAATTCGTGCAAATAACAACACTTTAAAAAAATTACAACTATTGTAAAAAAAGTAAAATAGTCAATTCACAAAAACTCAGCACCTTATTACCCTATGCAAAAATTACTTAACTTACCCTCATTTTCACATACTACCTTTACTCCTTTATAAATGAGGGCAAAGTCTGCAGGCTGTACATGGTGAGAATTAGAGCTTCAAGGTAGAGTTCTCAATTAGTTCGCGTAGAAACGAACGTATTTGCAGGGTGTTACAGTTTAGTTTACGTTTATGCTAAATAATTTTTCTCCTCTCTAGCTCAAAAACGCGACTTTAGCTTAAACCAGTGATCAAAACTCGTTTTTGTTCACTGGTTTTAACTTAGCAATGAGCAAAAATATCTCAGTGAGAAGTATTTTGAATTTAGAATGCTGTGGATTGAGCATTTCTTTACATAGTTCACTAAACATTCAGAATCAGATCTTATTTTCTCGCTATTGAGGTGAAAAGTTGTATGTATCACACTATAGCAAAGTTTTTTGTTCCTTGTGCCTTTAAATCCCTCACTACACTCAGGATTCTAACTTTTAGCTCGCTCGGGATTTAAACTAGGCACTCGCAACAAAAACAAACTTTGCTATCTTGTTGAACAAATAACTATTTTCTTTTGAAGACTTGGTCGACATGGTGGTCAGTATGAAAAACAGTTTTTACTACTTACATAAGATTCTTGTGGCTTGTCTGCCGGAAGGCTGTTTGTAAATCCTACTCTACCAGTAAATACTTTGCTTCAAGGCTTTTTATTACCAGTGACCATTGTGCCTTAAGGTTTATGTTAAAAAGACTACTAGTCACTTAGCCTAAAAGATTTGTAAAGCACTGCCAGTGACCACTTTGCCTCAAGCCTGTGTTGTAAAGTAGACTCTACTAGTGGCCACTGTGACACCCTGCAGACTTCGCTCACAATATAAAATACTTCAGTTATTCCTATCAAAACACCACACCAAAAACCCATCAAAATATTAATCATGATTTTAACTACACTTTAATAATTAATGTACGTATAACGTAGCATAATATTATCGCATTAAATATTTATACATTATTATCGCAGAGCAGCGTTGACAAAAAGTAGTTCGATTAATAATTCACTTAGGTACTTAAACTAAATTAATTATAATTATTGAAAAAACACAAAGGCACTTAGTAAAAAAACAGTATACTTAATTAGATTTGGATAAGTAATATGAAGGATTTGAAAAGTAAATGAGCTATCAGCTATCTAATCCTATAGTCACAAATAAATCACAAATCACAATGAAAACAGGAATAATGTTTCAGTCAAATCTTAGTTTAACTATTTTGCCTTCTTATTGTACAACTCAAACATAAATCCCCTATAAAACTATAACTCTTAAGACGTTTTTGCGTTTAAAACAATACAAATGCATTTATAGTAGAGGTCTTTTATTGCAAAAATGAACGCGCTTCTCTAAACGTTTGAGTCATTTTTATATCTACTAATTTTCTAACAGATCCGATGGTTGAATTAATTGACCCAGCGAAGCGAAGGTCTCCGAGTCTACTTGAGTGAATTTACACTTGTCCGTCCGTCCGTCCGTCTGTCAGAGCCTTATAAGTTCAGAATTACTGAACGTAATTACTTCAAAATTAAATATAATCTGTAAACCGATGGCCTCCAGCCGACTTAAAAAGTTATAAAAATCTATTTCAGGGGGCTCTCATACAAGCGAATGCGAAGAAAATTATTTTTATAGCGTTACATAGGGTTGCGGTATATCATTTTAAAGATAATTAGGAATAGTCCAATTTTTTTTTTTTTAAATTTTTTCCCTAAACTTGACGAAATGGGGGGCTTTCAAAGTGGAGATTTTCTAACGTCTAAAGTTGACCTCAGAACTCTCAATTTTCTGAAAGGCTGAGCCTGAAACTAGATCAATTATTATTTGAATTATATCCTGTACTTGATCAACAAATACTAAAATTAGATAAATATTATAAGAAAACGAAATTATTTAATTTTCAATGAGCTTCAGTATTTTTAACAGAACTTCACAATGATGTCAATAGATGGCGCTCTGTTAAGGCGATACCGCGAGGTCTCAGTTCGGGGCGAATCACTAGTATCCAAAATATAGTTAAATGGCCAGTAACTGAGCGACCAATGAAGAAGTCAAACTTTTATGTATTGCTATATCAACACCTACTTTATGTGTGTAAGCACATTCATTTTTGGATTGGATGACCTCTACATCATACCTAATATTTATTAATCATTGAAGTATGGTTGTTTGTCACCTGATACTCGTATACAAAAACGTGTCCTGAATAAAATGCAGATATGAAAATGTGTATTACAGTAATATCTACTATGGATACTTTTGCGCTAAGAAAACAACTTCGGCAGGTGGACACTGGGCGCTCCTTAGAAAAGCGGCACCCCTACGTGGCCACTCACCAACTCAAGTGAACGAGTTTGCACAAACAAAAGGTACTTATTTCACACCAACGTGCCATTATAGTCCGTAACCAGAACACCAGGAGGCGTTCACGGCGCCGCGTGGAGCCCCGCTCGCAGCAAAGCCCTGCCTGAGGCCGCGTCACCACACTACATGAAGAGATACCGATATAGGATGGTGGCCGCCACGCCCAGCAGCAGCGGCACCAGCCACGCGCTCCACGAGCTGTCACCACCAGAAACAAATACCACATTAACTTACAAATAAGTGAACAAAATACGTCTTAGTTAATAAAGAGCGGTTAAAAATAAGTTTCTATAAGCCGTAGGCCTAAGCCAACATTACACTTGTGAGTCGTTCCTATGAGTACCTACTACCTACTCGTAACTTACGAAACGTAAACAGTGTTGTAAATTGTATATCATATGCAAATGTATGTTACGTAAGTTAATTATCATACGCTACTTACGAAATAACTTGTGTAAGTGTAATCCCGGCCTTAGGGTAAGGACTAAGTTTCCGGTGTAGTCGAGTATAAAAACGAAGCGAGGCGTGCGCCGTGCAGCGTTCGTCACATACCATACGTTCATACACATGAACACACTGAACGGCAGTGATATTCACTGTTCAGACACTAATCTCTGTTGCCGGCGTCACCGTACGCTGAACGCCTCACTCAAGCTTAAACCATGACATGATACGAGACGGCAGTGTCAGTTGTCACGCAATGAACTTTAATTGCAGTATATTACTATATTGTCGCTGCGGAGATCAAAGGCAGCATCCCGCACTTTCCGTATTGTCGAAGGCCGAAGCCGTGGTACGTTGTTACAGAATACTAACTACTTATAGCGTTGCGTTTGCCGTGGCTTAAAGGCAGTTGGATAAAATGGTGAATGCATCACGGCTACAGCGCAATAGGACACCACGTCGTGTGTTCACAGTGACGTGAGTCAGGTCACGTGACTCTCAGAAGTCCATACAGTGTGCATTCGTAAAGTAAATGCGATATTGCCTTGGATCAATCGCCCATCGGTTTTGATAAGCTATAGATTATTCTAAAGCCAAAATAGTTTCTAAAACAAAATGAACTAGGTACCGAAATAAAATGTGTCTGTCCGTCTGCTACGTTTTTAAGGTCCATCTGTTCACTAGGGCGAAGTCTGTTATTATCTAGTAATGAATAAATATATATATATACAATTCAAAGTCCTGACTGACTGACTGACTGACTGACTTATATATCAACGCACAGCCTAAACCGCTGGTCCTACAGACAGTGTTCTTGTTCTTTGTGAAGACTAGGTATCCACTAAAAAAGGGTTTTTCGAAATTCCACCCCCAAAGGGGTAAAATAGGGGTTGAAAGTTTGTATGCAAGTCCGTAGTTTTTCAGGTTATAGCTATGAAACTTGGTACATGAGGTGCGGGTTGAAAATGAAGAAATACGTGTTTCACAGTTTTTGAAAATTCGACCCCCAAAGGGGTGAAATAGGGGGATGAAAGTTGGTATGAAAGGCCTTCTTTTCTCAAGATATTTTTCAAGTTATATCAACGGAACTTGGTATTTTCGCTTTCGGTAAAAAATAAAGAAATACGTGTGTCACAGTTTTTCAAAATTTTACCCCTAAAGGGGTAAAATAGGAGTTGAAAGTTTGTTTGAAAGTCCTTTATTTTCCAAGTTATAGCCATGAAAGTTGGTATTTAGGCTATACGTGTTTCACAGTTTTTGAAAATTTTATCCTCAAGGACGTTAAATAGAGAGTTTGTCTTTCAATCACGCCCCAACAGAGCAACAGTTTGACGTGATTTCTTGCATGGGTATAGACGAGGACCTGGAGAGTGACATATTTATTTTATCCCGGAAAATTAAGGAGTGGGAATTAAAAAACTTAAGCCACGCGAACGAAGTCGCGGGCGTCCGCTAGTACAATATAAGATGCAACTGTGTTCCAATTTGTTCCGTGTGTTTTCACGAAGGAAAGTTTAACGAATAGTGCAGTATTTTATTAGTTCCAGCGCGTGAAAAAAGCCAGTGTAAGCATTAGTCAGGTGTTAGAGCGTTGGCATTTGGACTGTACACGTGCATCTGCCAGTGCCTATTTATTTAAATACGTTTTCCTTATTTACATTCGCTCGCTCGATCAAAGGTCAAGTGAAGCAACTCACTGACCTTCAGAACGGCTATAGTTTACTCATTTTACTCCGTTTACATAGGTACAAGCTCAGCAAAAAATTATAATAAAATAACTATAACATTATAATTATGCAACTTTGAATAGATAGTTCCTTACCCCTCTAACGTGAATATAATAAAACGCTCATACATACCTACCTACTGCGTGAAATACTTAATGCGTTTAAAAATGGATGAAACTTTCATCTGGAAAATATCAGGAAATTCAGTTAACATAATATTATAATATTAAAAATTCGAAAGTTCTGAAAAAGTTGATGTTTGTTACTCAATCACGCCAGAACGGCTGAACGGATCTGGATGAAATTTGGCACAGAAATAGATTAACGGAACGGAAAATTAAAGAATTTCCGCGCGAACCAAAACCCTCAATCCACGCGGGTATCAGCTAGTAAGTATATGTATTTCTAGAGAATATTTTCGCAATTTAATGGGGTCTTACTTAATTGCGTAGCTAAATTATGAATGCAAAAGTGTAACTGATCATCTTTGCGAGTAAAACTTTACCCAAAATCCACTGTCGCAGCAAGAATACCATGAATTGAATGGAGCTACATTTTCAATTTGGGTTTAACGCCTTAATGGTAATAATTTTGAAAAATAGGAAAATAATAATTAGTAGATAGAGGTGATGGGAGGAAATCCTATATGAGGAGTGTGAGCCTGAGTGAGTATAGGAGATTTATAAAATACCAATATATAATTGTATGTAGGTAGTTATAGAATTTCCCTGATCCGAAATACTTACAAAATCAGAAGCTTATTGGGTATGACGTACAAAACGCTTTTGACGTAGGATACGTTTTTGTACATGACAAATGACAATGTAACGGGCTTTTACAATTTGTAACATACGAGTACTTAAAGAAGTAAAGACGTCTTGTTTCTAAGATAATACAAATTATAATACAACAGCTGGTTGTTTTTGGATTATACATTGATTTGCATTTCAAAAGTATAGTAATTATATCGTTTTTTTAACCCCCGACGCAAAAAGAGAGGGGTGTTATAAGTTTAACGTGTCTGTCTGTGTATCTGTGTATCTATCTGTGGTATCGGTCTGTGGTATCGTAGCTCCCAAACGGATGAACCGATTTTCGTTTAGTATTTTTTGTGTCACAGATAATTTTATCCCGAGTGTTCTTAGCCATGTTTCATGAAAATCTGTTCATCCGTCTGAAGGTCATCAGCTTTTTTCTAGTGGGGGGTTTTTTTAAATTTTTGAATTCAAAGTTCAGGCTGGTGGAATGTCTGCTCTGCTGCTGTAGGTTTAGCATGCGCACAACGAGTAAAATTATGTCTACCCGTTATCTCTATTTGTCTACCGAAGCTAACATGGTTACTTGTCTCGTTACGTCAAAAGTAGAGACAAAAGTAATATTTCTTATCTGTGGTATTTTCCTCTACGAACCCTTGCATGCCGAATATTTTTTTCTTGTAATCTACCGGATTTTGTGAATGTTAGGGTTAACGAGAAATTAGCCAGCATCGACCACATATATCTCTCTCTCTCGTCGCGAGATATCTCGTTGTGCGCATGCTAATTGCTAAGCCTGCTGAATAGGTACTCAATCCTGAGAGTTCAGAATCTTTAAGAGGTTGGATCTCGCATTGAAGTTTTAGTTGTTATGTCATTATAATAGTACGTCAAATAAAATTGCTCCATTATGTATGGCAATGGACTAGCCATTTTTCAAAGGCAAAGCACAATTGCAATTCAGATTGAAACATTCAGCTTTTCATTCATATAATCCATGAATTGTGGATTTCCACAAGAGAAAACAAAACGCAGACAGCTGTTTTGCAATTGATAATACGCAGCTAACCTATACAGTATAGACCTATGTAGACATAGACATAGATATCTTTACCAACCGACGTGGTCGTAGCCTACGTTGGTGATCGAAATGATGTTTGCCATAGTTATCTTAACCGAATCAAATCAAATCAAAATGCTTTTTATTCAAATAAACTTTTACAAGTGCTTTTGAATCGTTAAGCGAATCTACCACTGGTTCGGAATGACATTCCTACCGAGAAGAACCAGCAAGAAACTCGGCGGTAGCTCTTTTGAAAAAAAATTAATTTACAATTTTATTAATTTATACATAATATGTAACCGCTGCCCTTAGCATTGCTGGAGCGAGTCAAATCCACGCTCTTTTGTCGTTTATGTAATCTTCAACGGTATAATAAGCTTTTTTCAGAAGCATACTTTTAATAGATTTCTTAAACTTGTGTAAAGGCAAGTTTAAGATAGGTTGTGGAATTTTGTTATAAAATAGAATGCTCATTCCCACGAACGACCTTCGGACTTTCTTGAGGCGGAGCGATGGAGTCACGAGCTTATTGCGGCCTCTAGTTTGCCTATCATGCAGGCTATATATTGCGAGGCTACTGTAACAATATCAGCTATTTCCTTAAATTTCTCTCTAAGGGATTCGCGCGGTTTTAAATTATAAATTGCACGTATTGCCCTTTTTTGAGATGGTGTAATTGATGCAAAAACATCACCTCCACTGAATCTAACAGATAATTATTATCATTATCCTCAATCGCTGCCATTGCAAGGCGCGCCGCGCGCCGCGGCCTATAGCAGTAACATTGGGTTATGATGAAGCTATCGCTGAGGAAACGTAATAGTGGGTACGCGCTTTTTCCAATATTAATTTTTTTTAATGCATTATAAATACAATCCTCAATCAGCCTGAAGATATGCGTTTACTGCTGGACATAGACCTTTTCGAGAGCGTGCCACCAAACACGGTCCTCCGCCCTCCCCATCTTTCAATTTTTAGTGTAAATAGGTATATTAGAAAGCATGATGTTTAATTAGCCTACAGTCTAAACTATAATAAATATGTTATAGGAAAAAAAGCAGATTTGCACATGGGCCTGTGTAATTTGGGGGGATATTTTTTAACTGGTCGAACAAAAAATTAAAATAAATAAGACATTTTTGAATATTTACTTTATTTATATATGTTTACATTCATAATAGATTAATATATGTATTTATAATTGTGCGAGTACAGAATTCGGGAGCACCTCGGAATACGCTATGCAGCTATATCGTTTGGCGCTTTACCTAAGTTCTACAATATGCGGTACAATTTTATTATAGCGTACATTTTAGTGCACATTTCTACAACTACATAAATAGTAAATACATCTCTAATAGCAACGAAAATAAAGCTTCAGTACGATATAATAATAAATAATATTCAACAATGGAGATCATTTTACTAGCACGCTCGGTTTACTGTACAATAAACATGTCTAAAAATAGAATATTACAATTTTACATATCTAGCATAATTTTTTCAATACATCCACATAATATACATTATAAGATTACTAAAGCAAAATACACTTTTCGCTTACGATACATAAGCGCAAAGGTCAAATTGTATGGATTTAACTACAAATTTCATACAATTTGATCTTGACGCTTATTTAGCGTAAGCGAAAAATGGATTTTGTCTAATAGGTAAACTCAAGCTTAGGAACCCTATTTCATGTTTCTCTACAATATACTACGATACTTTTATCCAACATACATAAGATAAGGAACAGATTTTATTAATCACAATCCTATTTAGTTTGTGGTCTCAATTTAAGTACAATCGTTGAGCAAATTATATTACACAGATCCATGTGCCGGCCGACTGATAAGAAGTATGATAACAAGACAATAGAGTGCACGCAAAATACTTGCAAGTGTTAATGGAATGATAACAGCTCGCGCCAACGGCGACACCCGACAGAACATAAACTGACAGCATTCTGACAGCAGCTATGATTGCTCAGGATTTAGAAGTATGATATATTCTAATTTTAACTTACGTAGCTACTTGTTACACTGACCTCCTCTAGACCAGTATTTCATAATATGAGAATATAGAAGCAACTACTGCCTATCATAATGATGATTGACCTATAGATTTGTATGTATGTGTTACTATGTAGACTGTAGAGTATTGACCCAAGTTACAATTGTGTCATATTGATTGGATTTTATTATGCAGTTCATCATTTTATCACACCGGTGTGATACGACACAGCTGATGTGCTTGTTTCCATCGATAAGCAATCGTTTATCGTAAAGGGAAAGGCTACAGCACCTACTACTTACTTTAATTTAACATGATCAATTAAATGATCTATAGATGTGTTGTTATAATAATAGTTTCAGCGGTTACCTATCTAATTGTTTAAAAAGTATACTAGGCTAGCCGAGGCCAAGTTTCTTGTCGCAAAAATTTAGTGCTGCGACAAGCGACAAGGAAACAAATGTATGAAGCTGATCACGAATAAAGAAATTTTTATATCACTTATCGCAAACATGGAATTAATAGGTACAGTCCCACAAACTTATTTGACTCGGTGACAGCGTCGATAGTTTACTCATAGACATAGAATTTTTTCGCTACGCTCAATAGACTGACAAAGCGTGGGAGCGAGAAGTATTTAGTTAATAAACACTGCCGCGAGCGAAAAAGAGATAGCGAAACAAAAGGCCAGTATGTCATTGTTTACGCGAGTAAGAGGCCATAGCGTCCCGGCCTATTCCAAGTCGAGGTGAATTTCGTGCATTTAATTAATAGTCTTACGATTAAAACTTAAAATCTTTATTCTGCCGCCATGGTGTCTTGTTCAGTGAATGAATGTGACGTTACAAGACGTAATAACCCGCATAAATACACGTTTCACAGGTAATTACTGAATATTTTTCTGAATTATTCATAATCATTATTTCGTCATTTGTTGTTTGAAAATGAGGCAAAATAACTATTGAAAGCTTAGATAATAGGTTTCCCTTTTGCTAAATGAAGAATTTTTAGATATTTTGTGTAAAACTTAAAAACGTTTGGTTACGATAGGGATTGACAAAGTGATGACGTCATAAGTATCGATAGTCGTTAATCGTGTCTGCCGGTAGGTTTGACGTGATTGCTCATAAGCTTAGTACAATTGTCACGTAGTGATTTTAATATCACTTGGATTATATTGTATTCCTTAATATTGTTGAAAGTACTGTAGCGACATCTAGTGTCAAGGCGCAGAACGTGTTCGGTCGATGCGCAGGATTTCCCATAGATGGCGCTTGTTGCCTTTGGTCATAAGAACACGATGATATTATATTTCTTTTTCTATTAATATATTTTTTTATTATTATTAAAACGTTGTTTTATTATATATTTTTCGAGTTTTTTAATTATTGGAATTCTCGTTAGTCTATGGTGGAGCATTTCGGAATGCGGCCACACTCGCTGTGGGTCTATGGCAACACCGAATTTTCAGAGTTCAGATTTCCGGTCGAACACTCAAGATGTGATAGCCGTTTTTCGGGATATCTCGCTGTTCAAGTTTTTCTCCATGGCTTCGCCTGGTAAATTAACAATAATGTTGTTGTTATAGTCATCTTAACAATTGCCTATTTTTCCACATCAATTTTGGTGAGTGATAGGAAATTCGATATTCGATTTCACGTATCACGTCTTTCTCAAGATGGCGTGCGTAGCTAAGGAAAAATTATAATTAATTAGTCGTGTTTGTTTTTTCCAGTTCCCATATTATCCCGTATTATTTTGAAGAGGCATGGGATTGGGTGGACTATCCTGGAATGTTCAATTTGCAGGATGTCCTTGGTAAGTTGTGTGAAGTGGATAATTGTACACGTGGATAGTATCAAAATGCCTTTTGTTAAACTTGTTCTCTTTGGTTTCAGGGTTTTATTTTCGTTATTTTCGTTTTATGTTTCCTTCTGTTAATTTACTACTGAGACGATTCATTTTTATATTTTGATATCCTCGATATATTTATGAGATTGGGAATTCTCATGATGAATGCATTCCAAGGATTTGGGTTGGTGAACTGATGAGGCCGTTCCCTGGAAGTAGACCAAGTCCGGATCCATATATTCAGGTGACCCCAAATTCACATTCAGCATGTAAGGAAATCTTTCTTTTTTTCATTCCGAACATTTAGTGGTTTTAAATTCAGTGTTCTCAAAATAGTGAGTCAGATTCCGTGAACCCCCTTTTTCCGCTGAGCTATATAATCATTTTAATGAAACTTAAAACAGTAAATTCAAGTTTTTTTGTAATAATCTATCTGGATCCCAAGCGTCCCCGATAAACTTCAATTTACTTATGTATCTGTGTATCTAGGGTGTTTAATTAAGTAGCCTTAAGTTACTTATTAAGATTTAACCATAAGGTGTATTATATAATATAAACCAACAGTAAAGTTTGTCTGAACAAGAACTTGTAATTATTCCATCTCCCTAGATAGGTACATTTTACCATTCTGTAACCTTGTAAGTGGGTGATTACTTTTGAATCCGGGTAATTTCCATTCTGCCCTAACCACCCGTCTTACAAATTCTACCCATCCCATCCCTCTTCAAAATAATACGGGATAATATGGAAACTGGAAAAAACAAACACGACTAATTAATTATAATTTTTCCTTAGCTACGCACGCCATCTTGAGAAAGACGTGATACGTGAAATCGAATATCGAATTTCCTATCACTCACCAAAATTGATGTGGAAAAATAGGCAATTGTTAAGATGACTATAACAACAACATTATTGTTAATTTACCAGGCGAAGCCATGGAGAAAAACTTGAACAGCGAGATATCCCGAAAAACGGCTATCACATCTTGAGTGTTCGACCGGAAATCTGAACTCTGAAAATTCGGTGTTGCCATAGACCCACAGCGAGTGTGGCCGCATTCCGAAATGCTCCACCATAGACTAACGAGAATTCCAATAATTAAAAAACTCGAAAAATATATAATAAAACAACGTTTTAATAATAATAAAAAAAAAATATTAATAGAAAAAGAAATATAATATCATCGTGTTCTTATGACCAAAGACAACAAGCGCCATCTATAGGAAATCCTGCGCATCGACCGAACACGTTCTGCGCCTTGACACTAGATGTCGCTACAGTACTTTCAACAATATTAAGGAATACAATATAATCCAAGTGATATTAAAATCACTACGTGACACAATGTAAAACACTACTTTCCTGTATAAAGAAAAGAACGAAATAAATATTTTCCTTAATTTTTGTTTTATTTGGCGTGTTTTAGATTTCATATGTATATGAAATATATATACAGGGTATACTGTATATACTGGTAATTCAGTACATTACTGTATTTAAGTGCTTATATCGGGGAGGTCATAAGTTATGACTTGAGCGCCATATATGGTTATTATTTATTTTTATTAACTTGTCACTTTTACATTATATCAGAGTATTATTGTAATTAATCAAATTAAAACTTGGCTTTTTGGCACAGACATAGGTTATAATCTGCATCATAGCACATAGGCTACTTTTTATCCAGGAAAATTAAAGAGTTCCCGTGGGAATCAAAAAACCCTAATCCACGCGGACCAAGTCGCGGGCACCAGCTAATAAGCTATAAAATAAAAAAATTGTAGTCTTAGTATAATTCTATAATAATAAAGTTAACAAAAAAAATAAAAAAAAATATTTGATCCATATTTAAATCAGATGCATATACCCTATTCGTTAATTATTAAGAGAGACTATTCGAAAACAGATAATAAGTATTTGATGTAATGATGTAGCATTGTGTTGTAACGCTGAAAAACTTTTTAGAGAAAACATGGTCATCTCATCAATAAATAATTTGTTACATTACTGTAGCTTTGTTGCTATTTGTGTATTTGATTTTTTTAAATTAAAAGATAGTTTTATTTTACTTCGTTAAACTAACTCATTAGAGTCCTATGATTTCACCAGTAAGACTATCGATAATACTATGCTAGACTCAAGTCAACACTATTTCACGCACACATTTACATTTCATTTTTTGTAACACCGTAATCTGTCACTGTTGGTCTTGTACATTCTAAGCCTATGAGTTTACTTATATCTAATACTAGCGGTCCGCCCCGGCTACGCACGGGTAATTGTAATTTGTAATTATATCGTGAAAAAAAAAAAACAAAGTAAACAATTTACAGATGAGGTTTACATTTTTAATGTTACAGAATTTCTATTATATTATAAGCACCCGTCGGTATCCGTTTTTAATCCCCAGGTGGCACGCGATTGCGACACGTAAGTTATTCTCTCTGACTTGCAAGACGATTTTCATTTTCAAATGAAGATTCTCCAATACGACGTATTTTCACTGCCCTCGCCTGGGAACTATGTTTAGAAAGTTGAGACCTTGATCTTTTAGGCTTTTCGCAGTCTGTCTACAGCAGTTAGATATTAAAAAGTTAAAAAACAATGTTGGTAAGTTTTCTTGTATTGATTGTTTATCTTGACAAATATGACATAAAAGTGTCTTGACAAATATGACATAAAGGACAGTTGAATTAATAGACGAATAGAGGTTTAACGTAAAAAGTTAAATTAGGTGAATTTTTCCGACTTAATTCACATTATTGCAATTTTCGTAAGGATCTCTAATTTTTTTCAAAATAAAATATAGCTGTTACTCGCTGATAATGTAGCTTTCTATAGGTAAAAGAGTATTTTAAATCGGTTGAGTAGTTTTTGAGTTTATCCATTACAAACAAACAAATTTTTCCTCTTTATAATATTAGTTTATATTCGTTTATAGATATATTTATTGTTATTAAATATGAATTCCTATTTCCCTTGGTCACGGCATCACGTGTGAATGGCTGGACCAATTTCGCTAATTCTTTTTTTGTTGTGATTGTTTGGACCCCGGGATGGTTTATATACACAATTGGACCCGATAGGCAGCGCTGCAATCGGGTTCGAGGTTTAGGGCAGGACAAAATCTGCCGGGCCCGCTAGTAAAAAATAAAATTAAAACGAAAACTCAACAGGCATAAAAATTAGTTCCAATTTTGGCCACCGGGTCAGATAAGTTTGTGGTACAGTACCTACTTCCTATTAATTCCACGGTCGCAAATAATAATGCTGCCACTACTGTTTTAAAAGATTGTACATATCTAAACACAATAAAGGCAGAATGAAATGGACTCGGCTATTATACAGTCGGTACCTACTCGGTAGAATATAAAACAAAATTGAAGTGTTTTCGTTTGGGGTGCTGCGGCTGGCTACAGATGTATGGATGAACTCGAACTGTAAAAGTTGTCAATTTAGGTCCATTTTGTCGCACATGTGCGACAAGGTTGTGGGTGCTGGGGCCGTACTGACTACGCTAAAGTAAAACTTAAGGAATAAGGAAATGACAGTTTGATGGCACATACCTTGATGTTCCTAAAATAAGCATTATAATTCTAAAACACGAAAGTCAACAATATGGCTTTAAGCGTTGGCAGTATGGCCCCTGGAGTGTTTGTCTACACGTCTACTGGCCTAGTGTGAGTGAGCGTGTAACAATGTGCCCTACGCTAGTGCAGTGAGTGGTGGCATGGTAGGTCTACGCGACTACGCACTTGCCCTGCTCCTGCTGCTGGTCGTTGTTCCACTGCGGTGAGAAGGCGGCCTTGCTCTGCGTCCGGTCCGCTTCCACTAGCTCGCCGATCTTGTACTTTTTCATCAGCGATCTGCCGACAAGGAAATCTCAATCAAAATCAGGCCTCCCTGGCGCAGTGTTGCGCGCTGTTGTCTTAACTTAGGAGGTCCCGGGTACGATCCCCGGCAGGGTCATTTTGGGAATTTATGATTTCTGAATTTTCTCTGGTCTGGCCTGGTGGGAGGCTTCGGCCGTGGCTAGTTACTACTTACCACCGACAAAGAGATGACACCGAGCGATTTAGCGTTCCGGTAGGATGCCGTGCAGAAACCGATTAAGAGTATGGGTGCCATACCCCTAACAGTCTATCCCGCTCCCATCTTAGACTGCAATCTGCATCATCACTTACCATCAGGTGAGATCGCAATCAAAGGCTAACTAATAGTGGATAAAAAAGCTATAATTGCCCGGATTGACGTTGAAGTTGATTCGTCCAAGCGTTCAAGGCACGGATAACACTTAGCTAACATCATCATGCTATGTGATGCACATAACCAGTATTGAGAAGTTAATGTGTCAGTCAACATTCGAATAGGATAATCCATACTAATGTTAAAAGCGTGTCTGTCAGTCTGCTACGCTTTCCCGGCCCATCTTTTCAACCGATTTTGATGAAATTTGGTACAGAGCTAGGTGGCATGAGCATCCCGGGGAATGGCTTATGTCTACGCCATAATTCCTATCTGCATGCCAAATTTCAGCCCGATTTGTCCATTGGTTTGAGCTGTGTGTTGATAGATCAGCTACCTTTTCTTTTTATATTTTAAATTTTAAAAAAAACCTTTCTTGGTGGATACCTACTCTTCACAAAGAACACACCCACCAAAATTTATGTCTGTAGGACCAGCGGTTTAGGCTGTGCGTTGATTCAGTCAATCAGTCAGGACTTTGAATTTTATATATATTATAGACTAGCTGATGCCCGCGACTTCGTCCGCGTGGTTTAAGTTTTTTGTTATTCCCGCGGGAACTCCTTAATTTTACGGGATAAAAAGTAGCCTATGTCAATCTCCAGGTCCTCACCTATACAACAAAAAAAGAATTAGCGAAATTGGTGCAGCCGTTCACGCGTGATGCCGTGACCAAGGGAAATAGGGATTCATTTTTATATAGATTATTATGACCAAGATGCCATATTATGCATCTTAAAGTGTAGGCAAATTACGTATCTCACCAATCACCATGACATTGAAAATAAAAGAGAACTTATAATTTAGAAGCATCACGCATGAACTGATAACAATAAGACTGATAGCGAGCTTGGAGGCGTTGGGTTGGAGCGCGTTTTTATTTGTTTGACACCCGCGACCCGAGCGTCAATGATTTGCATACCTACATTGAATCAGGAACATAAGAATGGGAAGGTTTCGTTTTCACGCGTGGAATGGTAACTTTGACCCAAATGTGGGCTCTTCTCGGACCAGGGCGCGTTTGGAACCCAAGTGTAGCTTTAGTTTTAAGATACGGTATCTTCACGGTTCACGTCTTATACTTTGTAAACTTGACGTTCATAAGGTGTACTGTGTAGATACCAATTTTGATTAAATATACTTTGACTTTTAGTTAATTGGGAATTTGGGAAATCCGTAGAATTTTTGTCATAATTCATTTACTTATTTGTGCATGATGTCTCTAAGCATTGAAATAGAATGAGTACACTAAAATTCTACATCAATGTCTCTAAAGGCAGTGTTCGATAGCAATAAAACTAATGGTAACCTTCCAGTAATACTCGTAGCTAGGTATTAGAGATATCGTAAGTGAGTGTAGCAGTGGGCGGGACATAGGTAATAGGTATTAGGTACAGCTCAAATGGATAAGGACGGGAAAGTTACTGCGAATTCAGAGTTCAGAATACCGAACACCAGCAATGCGAGTAATGACAGTATACACATCGAAAACTCGAATAATGATAGTAATACACCGAAGTTGACAATCATCTTTTTTTATTTTCTATCGAAATCAAATAATCAATCAAATCTTATGCTTCTATACTAATATTATGAATGCGAAAGTTTGGATGGATGGATGTTTGGATGGCTGTCATGGATGGATGTTTGTAACTCAATCACGCCTCAACGGCTGAACTGATCTGGATGTAATTTGGCACAGAGATAGATTATAGTCTGGAATATACGCGATTTTTTATCCCGGAAAATGAAAGAGTTCCCGCGGGAACCAAAAACCTCAATCCACGCGTACGAAGTCGCGGGCATCGGCTAGTAGGCTTATAAATATCAGTTTGTGGTTGTACAAGAATTTAATTAAATGACCAACGAATTACAAATTACAATCACCTTCTTGGCTGAAGAAATTCTTCAGCCAAGGCAGCAATATAGCTGCTCGTACTGATTGACTCACTGATTGATCACCTCCCCTGTAAAATATTGTATGAAATAATTTTTTTTTACTCATCGTTTCGTATAGAAGACAAAAATTCATTCGGAGGAAAATTACGGAGAGCTGATGATTAAGGATTTCGAAGACGGATGAAGAGCACAGCCAGGGTATTGAAGATAGGTGGGGGGGTGCTCGAAAAAATGTCACTCGAAACTTCATCCAATTGACAATGAGCTGAAAAAATTTCAAAATGGCGGATTTAAGATGGCCACCATACAAATTTCGTCGGTGTCTATCTCGGAGAGTAGGTATAAAGGACTAGCGGTCCGCCCCGGCTTCGCACGGGTGCAATTCAGATTTGTAATTTTATCGTGAAAAAAAACAAAGTAAACAATTTACAGATAAGGTGTTTACATTGGTAATGTTACATAATTTCTATTATATTATAAGCACCCGTCCGTATCCGTTTATCCCCAGGCTATCCCCAGGTGGCACGCGATTGCGACACGTATTCTCTTTGACTTGCAAGACGATTTTCATTTTCAAATGAACATCCTCCAATATGACGTATTTTCACTGCCCTCGCCTGGGAACTATGTTTAGGAAGTTGAGACCTTGATCTTTTAGGCTTTTCGCAGTCTGTCTACAGCATTTAGATCTTAAAATGTTTAAAAAAATGTTGAAAAGTTTTCTTGTATTTATTGTTTGTCTTGACAAATATGACATAAAAGACAGTTGAATTAATAGACGAATAGAGGTTTAACGTAAAAAGTCAAATTAGATGAATTTTTCCGACTTAATTCACATTATTGCAATTTTCGAAGGAATCTCTAATTTATTTTAAAATAAAATGTTACTCGCTGATAAAGTAGCTTTCTATAGGTGAAAGAATTTTTAAAATTGGTTGAGTAGTTTTTGAGTTTATCCATTACAAACAAACAAACAAACAAATTTTTCCTCTTTATAATATTACTTTAGATGGAAGAGTGGTTTCTTGGAAAAAGATGATCAGGACATGAAGGTCTACTTGATAAACAGGAAAAAAATTCAAGATGGCGGAATTTATTTTTTCATAGAAAATATATGGCGAATATTGAAGAGGCTACAATTTAGTGTAGAACTATGCAAGACTTTAATGCGGTTCCTTTTCAAAATTGGTTTTTAAAGATGATAATCCATCCATAATTTATAATTTTCCATAATTTTTCGGAGAACAAAATATACTTATGGAAAGCGATGATGATCGCGGGTTTGAAATATGGGTGAGGAGCACGGCCAAAATTTCATAGTTGTCTATTTCAGTAAGTATACTAGATGGAAGAGTGGAAGTAGGAAATATGCATGAGTTTGATATGGGTTTTTTTTACAAGAATTGTTCTGTATGGAAGAATTGTCGGTTTGCCGAGGAAAGCCAAGATAGCGAAGTTCAATGGCACCCAAAGGTACCCGATCGTCAGCGGTATGATATTGATATTAATCAACTAAGGAAGGTTTCTTTGTGTTTTTACTTCAACGGTCTCTTACATTGTATGCATGTCTGGAAAGTTTGTTTACATTCTTAGGGGGTCTCTGTTTCATGTTTTCTTATGAGAATTTTTTTACGTTTGTCGGACGCTTGGCACGCTGGCGCTTACACTGTGCTCGCTAGCAAAGCAGTGTGTTGTTTACTTCAGAACACGTAGGCAGTAAACACTAGGGTAGAAGGAGAGCAAGTAAGTAGTGGGCCGCGCGGTCTACTACGCGGTCCGCGCATCCACGCGCCATACTATAAGTAGTGTTATTATCTCGCTGCAGACTCGGCTATAAATCATTCGAGTGTTTCGCTCTCTTTCCCACTCACGGGCCCTATGGCACGGCCCCTGTGCATTACTGCAGTCGATGAGTGATATCGATAGTTGATTTTTTGGTATCTTTTTAAATGAGTGATAGAAATAAAAACACGTTTATTTTTTTAAAGTTTTTTTTAATTACCAATATAATTATAACATAGCATATTAAATATATAAACATAAGAACGTATATATAAAACTAAAAATACAAAATTAAAATTCTATGTCTGACTCGTCGTAATCGTCATCATCATCCACATGAACGATGAACTCTTCGCATAAATGTGCTTTTCTCAAGTCTTCATCTTGAAGCAATGCTGCATGCCAACAGGTAAAACGTTACTTTGAAAAGAAACAGCCATTGTGACACTCTTGAAATCCAAAATAGTAATGGTCTAATTTATTTTTGTAGCGGTTTAAATATACTTAATAGCACGGCACAACTACAATAGTTGTACTAAATAGGCTAAACATATTTGCTAATTACCCTCCTTTTATATAACTAAAAACGTAAAAACACTTTAGTTTTCAATAATTAGTTAGTTAAATACATTAGTACCCATCAGTTACCCTGCATACTTAATGAGTGCAGTATGTTTACGTCGTAACCTTGATGAGTCCGTTATCGATAACGGCCTTGCGCGCGCGCAACTAGCGCACATCCCTAGTCCGATTATGATTTATGGCCGAGTCTGCAGCGAGATAATAACACTACTATAGTAATAATATTATATATTCCTATTTAGGGCAGACGTTGAACATCATCAATTCATCATCAATCCATCTACTGCGGGTCTGTTATTGAAATAAATGGTAATTTTATTCAAAACTGACACCACTGATGCAAAAAGAAAGACACCTCTATTTTAACCACTAAATTTATGAGACGATAGATATCACACGGTTGCAATAACTTTGCAGCTGAATGGACTGTGCTCTCCTGCTCAAACACAAAGAGTTTTCCCATAGCTGTCTTCTTCACTCTCATTGTGACGCCATTGTCGTCAGTGCTCATAGGCCTATTACACTGCACTTATCACAGGGCCCTGTGGAGGGCGTGGCCGCTAGTTTTCGCGTCGCTTATAATACAAAGCAATAAGGACCAAATTAAAGACCCTGCCTCTCCATAGGTTTGACGACCTCCGTGGCGCAGTATGTAGCGCTGTTGTCTTAACGTGCGGAGGTCCCGGGTTCGATCCCTTGCAGGGTCAATTTGGGAATTTATAATTTCTGAATTTTCCCTGGTCTGGCCTGGTGGGAGGCTTCGGCCGTGGCTAAATACCACCTTACCGGCAAAGACGTGCCCGCCAAGCGATTTAGCGTTCCGGTACGATGCCGTGTAGAAACCGAATAGGGGTATGGGTTTAATATAACTGCCATGCCCCTAACAGGTTAGCCCGCTACCAACTTAGACTGCATCATCACTTACCATCAGGTGAGATCGCAGTCAAGGGCTAACTTGTAGTGGATAAAAAAAAACTTATTACACTACACTGATTCAAGGTAAGGGTCCCTGTGAAAAGTGCAGTGTAATAGGCCTATCAGTTATTGAGACCGTGTTGTAATATACATAGTTCGATCCACGAACATGCGCCCGTCTTATTTATTGTGATTTAAACTATTCTGCATGCTGTAAATATATGTATTGGTTTACAATACGAAAGTACTAGTGACCATAAAACACAGACGAAAAATGTGGGCATCTTCATTGATAGAACTAACTATAATTGCGGTGGTATAATCGAGTTACCTCGCGTCCGAGCTGTGGCTGACGTCCTCGAAGGGCTCGGTGGCCTCCTGCCCCGCCAGCTCCAGCAGCACCTCCTCGCCCCCGGGATGCTGACGGAAAACAATCTTTTGTCTTAACTTTATCTTTGTTTTGCTCCTACATAGAATTGGAGCTAAGAGCTCTGTTTTATTAAACAAGTTCTATTTTCAGTTTGCAATCGTGTAGAAACCGATTAGGGGTATGGGTTTAATATAACTGCCATGCCCCTAACAGGTTAGCCCGCTACCATCTTAGACTGCATCATCACTTACCATCAGGTGAGATCGCAGTCAAGGGCTAACTTGTAGTGGAAAAAAAAAAATCTTCGATAAATATTTTTTGATGGTATTTCCGACTACCTATATGTTATATCTTAGGGACTAAGGAGTCCCTAAGATATAGGAAGAGTCTACCCGACAAATAAAATATAAATTAGGTTGGCACGAGAATAAAATACATACATAAAAATAGGGTATAAGCCAGAGGATAAAACGGGGCAATCGCAGTAATGAGGTAGCCCGTGGGGGAGGGCCGAGGGAGGCACGCGACGGAATTCGCAATATCTACGCCGCTCAAGTGCCTCGAATTCCACCACGCAACTCCGATGAGATCATTAAATGCAAGTCCACTATGACTCTGGTATTACTTATCCAATAATATACGGATAGTTTATTGTTAAATTTAAACAATTTTAAAAATATACCAATGTTTAATTTAATTTTAAATTGGTACCTATATATTTATGCATTGCACCTGGCTGCAGGGGCACCCACTTTCTCCTAATTTTTGTACTTCAGGTTAGAAAAGTTTCATGGGAAAGTTTGAGCTCTGAATATTGATTATGTAGTCATATGCCACACAAAACAGTAACACAATGATACTGTAAGTATCTTATGGTCATTTGCTTTTGCTTTTACAAAACTGGTTGCTACACAAAACATACAAGTTTAAATTTCATAAAACATAAAAAAGCCAACCCTAATTCACTCCCTGATTCACCATCGAGAACATTAAAATTGAAACAAAAAATTCAACAAGTTAATCCATGCCTATATCTATCTATACTTACTTATAATAAAACTGTAACTGGAATTTTTCTATACATTTAATATATTCTGAAAATTTTAATCGGGGTATGCTTTACTATCGATACTGAGCCCAAAACAGATTTCTATTTAATTTTTGTCTGTCTGTCTGTATGGACGCGCATCACGCGAAAACTACTGAATGGATTTAAATGAAATTTGGTATAGCGGTAGCTGATACTCCGGGTCAATATATACCATATAGGATACTTTTTATCAACAACTTTTACAATATATAGGATAGGGGATTTTGTTGATTTTACTCCATAACTCAGTCAAATCTTAACTGATTTAAAAATTGTTTATTTTCACAGCAACATTATTTTTAACACATAAAAGGTTGGAGCCTTCTTTTAGGAGTTAAAATTACCCCTGTGGTAGAAGGCTCCGCTCTTCCATAACAATAATAATAAAAATAAACAACATAAAACAATCAAAAAATAACTGACCAATATGTGGGTACAAGGAATATAAATTTAAATTATCAAAGTAAACAAATGTTAGTGACAGCTGTAAAATTATGTTCGTAATGCTGTTTGTGTATTAGCATATGTACAAGCATAATGTGAAGTGAATGTATGTGTGTGTGTGTGTGTGTGTGTGAGTGAGTGTGTGTGTGTGTGTGTGTTTAGTATAGTGTAAGTTTGTGTAGTGTGTGATCGCGGGTATGTGTATAATTACCGTGCTGCGATTATGTGTGTTAAATAAATATTAGTAAGCCATATTATAAATAGGTAGGTAAATCAATTTTATTTTTTATTTTTTTTATTTATACATTTTTATACGACTGCCTGAAAAAAGGAGTATATTGTTTTCAGGGTTCATGTATGTATGTATGTATGTGAGTTTGTATAATCCACCATAACTTCTATACGCCTGTACCGATTTTGATAAATGAGGTATCGTTAGAATCCCTAGCTTATTCCGGGTGACATAGGCTAGTAAAATTTAAAAAAAAATTGATGGGGTGACCATGGTTCCGCATTAAAGACTAAAATTGAAAAAAAAAAACGAAAATAAGATTAACTATATAATCATCATCTAGAAAACGATGAGTAGTGAAATGTGAATAAGATTCCAAAGGTAATTAATAATTAATGACTGCCCAAAAAGGAGTGTTATGTTTTCAGGGTTAATAAAAAAGGAAATATAGTACAAGTATAAACTCAACTGGTAGGTAGCTAAATAAGAAAGAAAAAAATAACAAAATACTGTCTAGCTAAAGTTCCTGGCTCCCAAACTAGGATTCCCTGTGCTATGGGAAGCCAGTCCTTCGCCCGTACCTACCTTCCAATAATTATATTATTAGGTTATAACTAATCAATGTACATACAATATGGTAAATACCTACAAGACCATTACAGAAACAGTGTCTAGCTAAGTTCCTGGCCCCCAAACTAGGATTCCCTGTGCTATGGGAAGCCAGTCTTTCGCCCGAAACATAATAACAATAGGTGTTATGTTTAGTAAAAATCTAATACAAGAATTTTAAAAAACAATTATACATAAAAATAAATTTAAAAGTTACTTTCTTTCGCGTTGGTGGGTAGTCGTAGAAAAAGATAATAACAACATCGTCTCGATATGAGTCGAGCGTCAATAGTTAGCACGATCGTGATGAGTGCGATAGTATATGCAAAAATTTCAGAAGCTAAGGACAATAATTACGTTATGTAATTCGACGTTTGTGAATCATAATTTATGGAAGTATCATTGAACCAATAAGTGTTATTTATTTTTTATCTTCAAAGAGTTATTTAGTTATGATTTAGTAGAATATTATGTAAATTTAGTTATACTCGTATTAATTACAATGTAGAACAAATATGTCATAATTACTTAGTTTTAGTTTATTCTAATTAACTGTATTCTGTGTATTTATATTGTTCAATATTTTATTTGGGTATATATATGAATTTGTTGTTGTAATAATATTTTTTTGATTATTGTGCTTACTAGTAGAAATTTATGTTTTATTTAGTCTTAAAATGTGTTCGGTTTCCTCATATGATTTATGAAGAAGCCATTTAAATAGTAGTTTTCGGCAGGTATATTTAGATTTACTTAATATATTTAATTGTTTATTGGCGAATGTATACAGTAGTGGTGCTGTGTATCTAAAGAATCGCTGGGCGAATGCAGATTTTGTTCTTGGTTTTGGCCACGTTAGCCTACGTTTAGTTGATTGTTCTCCTGGGATATTCTCCAAATTGTATATTCGAAGGACTTCTGGGCTCAGATGAAACTTTAGGATAGTTTGTAGATAGTATTGTTGTCGAATAGTCAATACATAGTTTTCTGTGTGTAGTTTAAAAGTTGAATATCTGCGAGGTTTTGAAAATAAGACTTTTAAAGAGGCTCTTTGAACACGTTCTAGTTCATTCAGAATGGATTTTGCTGCACCACCCCAGGAGATTATGCAGTAAGTGAGGACCGAATTACACAATGCAAAATAGACCATTTTTAATAGCTTAATGTTTTTTAGGAATTTTAGTTTCTTGAAAACGTGTAGTAGTTTACGGACCTTATTTTTCAGGGCGTGTATATGGTGACTCCAATTAAGGTTTTCATCGAGATAAACACTGAGATATTTGATTGTTTGGACATTTTCAATGAAGGGACAAGTGCAATCAACAGTGGTATTATAACAAACCGTTTTGTGGAGTTTAATGTGAAAGTTATTAGGTGGTTGCGTTTTTTTTGAAATGTGAAAAGCTATGAATTTAGTTTTAGGTACATTTAAAGTCATTAAATTTGTCTCGAGCCAATTAGCTATATATTTTAGCCCCTTTTCTGTGTTGTCCCGAAGATCTTTCCAGTTATCTCCATGGAAAATAATTGCAGTGTCATCTGCAAAACTTACTATCCGAGCCATCGCTATTTTCATATCACATAGATCGTTGATATATGTTAAGAATAGCGTTGGCCCTAGCACACTTCCTTGTGGAATTCCTATGGTTATTTTACTCGGTAGGCTTTGGACGTCTTCAAGTTTTACAAATTGCTGTCGATCTGTTAAATAGCTCGTGAACCAGGATAAAGGTACACCTCTTATTCCATACATTTCTAATTTTTTTATTAAAAGTGGTATCGAAACAGTATCAAACGCTTTTTGTAAATCTAGAAATGTAGTCAGGCATTTCTTACCGGCATCTAGTTTTTCCGAAATATCATTAGTTAAGTTTCGGACAGCTTCTTCAGTGCTTTTGTTAGGACGGAAGCCGAATTGGTTGGGTGATAGAACTTTTTTATTTTCAAAGTAGTTCAGAAGCCTAGAATTGACAACTTTTTCCAAAATTTTGGCTGAAGATGTTAATAGTGATATCGGCCTGTAATTCCCAACATCCTTTAAATCGCCAGCTTTAAATATTGGGGTCACTTGGGCTTTCTTAAAAGCATCTGGAAATACACCAGTAGATAAACTAGTGTTAATTATGTGAGTCAAAGGTTTAGCTACAATGTGTCTAATTTTTTTAAGTGTAACTGGCGTAATTCCATCCCAACCCGGGGACCCAGATTTCATTTGTTGAATTATTTTAAGTACTTCGTGCTCATCAGTAGGCTTCAGGAATATGGTATCATAATCGTGTTGTGGGCCAATAGTAATACTTTTAACTAGTTCTTCTTCTGTTTTTCCAGAACTATCAAGAATCTTCTTTGCCAGATTACCGCCAATAGTAGTGAAATATTTGTTAACTAAGTCAAGTGAGGCTATTTTATTATTAGGATCAAGTAGTTCGGAACTCATTGATTTTGTCGGATTGATATTACAAATTGATTTTAAAGCGTCCCAAGTTTTCTTGGAGTTATTTATATTTCTTTGTATATCATTTTCTTTGTCCATATTTCTTAGGTTTTGTAGAATAAAATTACATGTATTTCTGTATTTTTGGTATTTGGTTTGCATTTCTTTGTCATTAGGGTTTTTTTTAGCTGTTTGGTGCAGAGCATCACGCTTTTTCATACATTTCAGTAATCCAGGCGTTATCCAGTCTTTATATTTGTGTTGTTTATGAGGAATTTTATAGACTTTTTTACACTTGTTTATGCTTGACACTAATGTTTGGATGTAATAATCAGTCATTGAGTTCACGTCAGTGAAGGAGTACATCTCAGTCCAGTCTAATACGTCCAAAAGATTATTTAAGGCGTCATAGTCGATTTTTGTGAATTGTCTTGTTCTTGGGAGGCAGTCTTTTAATAGTGGTGTGAATTGAGATCATAGTTGTGTAGTGATCAGTAACAGTAGATTCACATACGATGGCGCAAGCTCTATGCCTAGTTTTAATCAAAATATGGTCTATACAATTGTTTCCATGAGTAGGATAGTCATATGCTGGATAATATCCATATAGTGTGTTTAGATTGAGGTATTCCTCTAAATTTTTGTCGCTACTATTTGCCTTAATGTCTATATTGATGTCTCCTATTACGACTGATGATTCACATTTTATATCATTGTAGATATTTTCAAGGGAATTTAAAAAACATTCACAGTTTCGATAACTAGGGGATCTGTATAACGCTATTACCGTGAGTTTATTATTTATATTGAGAAGTAGGCAAGTCGCGTCATCGAAGTTAGGTTCCTGTATAGTTACTTTTAAGTTATTTTTGTAAAAAACGACGATCCCATCGTTTTGGTTCTTGTAAATAGTGGAGAACCTACAGTCGTAGTTGGGTAATACGAAGAAAAATGTTTTATCCTTTAACCAGCATTCAGACAGAATTATAACGTCAGGGTCAAAGGATAAAAGGTAAAGATTTATGCTTTCTCAGAACTATGTTTAGTACATAATATAACTTCCTAACTGAAAGTAACCCAGCGTCGGAATAAAGGTACGTGCGTAGTAGGATATAAATAAGGTTTAAAAAGCATGACTTTCAGAAGGGATCGCTGGGCTCTCTCTAGCTCAAGTAACTTTGTTTTGGCTGCCCCGCCCTAGGTAGTAATGCAGTAAGATATAATAGATTGAATGAGAGTTTAGTAGACAGTGTTTAATATTTTTTTACAAGCTATGTTTCTTAAGTTTTTAAAAATCCATATTAGTTTCCTTACTCTGTTTGATACAAGATCTATATGAGAATACCAAGTCATACGATGATCTAGCATCACACCGAGGTATTTAATAGTCTCTACTTTATTCAATGCCGGACAGTCACAGCCCACATCAGCCCCCCGTTGCACACAAGTATGTATCCTAATTTCGAAGTTATGCGGCGGTTTGGAACGTTAACTTATGGAAAAGCACATGTAGTTTGTTTTAGTTGTATTAAGCGTCAGTAGATTATAATTAAGCCACTTGGCAATGTTCATGAGCCCCTTTTCAGCATGATTTTTAACATCTTCCCAAGTATTGCCCGTAAAAATAATGGCAGTGTCATCTGCATACGAAAATACTTGACCATTGTGCAAATTCATGCTACATAATTCATTTATGTATATCAGAAATAAGGTAGGGCCCAGAACACTGCCCTGTGGAACGCCATATATAATATCTAATTCGTCACTAAGGTACTTATCAATCTTAACCATCTGTGTAAGCCCGTTTAAATAACTCCGAAATAAGGATAGTGAAGTCCCTCTTATGCCAATGGCTTCCAGTTTTTGCACAAGAATGGGAACAGAGACGGTGTCAAATGCTTTTTTGAGATCAAGGAACACTGCGAGACATTTCTTTTTACTATCTAAACTTTCAAAAATCAAAGAGCTAAGAGCTGTGACAGCATCTTCGGTAGATATCCCTCGTCTGAAACCATATTGGGAATCAGATATTATACTGCTTGGTCTAGATAATTAGTCAGTCTTACATTTATTAATTTTTCCAATATTTTTGAGATAGCTGGTAGCACTGAGATTGGTCTATAATTGTTGACATCGTCTCCGCTACCACCCTTGTGCACAGGTGTGATTATAGATTTTTTCAAAATAGAAGGAAAAATACCTTTACTAAAGCAAAGATTAGCGAAATGTGCAATTATGGGTGTAATTAGATAATAAGCAAGTTTCAGGAATTCCGTTGGAATATTATCCCAACCTGGAGCACTACCCGTTTTTAAGTTCATGAGTATAGCATTTACTTCTTAAGTATCTGTATCAAGGAGGCCAAAAGATGAGTAGTGGGAATAGGACGGAGAAGCATATTCAGGAGATAGCTGTTGCGGATTATTTTGAAGAATGTCTTCAGCCAGTGTTTTTCCAATATTAGCAAAATAATTGTTCACGTGATTAACAGATTCATTTGGACAGGGCTTTAGACTTAAAACATCTGTATTCTTATTGCTGGAGTTATTCATATGCGTAAATTTTTTAATATTCTTCCAAAGGGCTTTATAATTCTTAGTTGATTTAGCCAACTGCTCTTTTTCGTAGTTACGTTTAAGTTATTGCAAAAATTGCGGTATCTTCTGTAAAAGTTTTTTAAGTTATCATCGGTGGGGTCAGAACGCAGATTTTTTTGTAATTTGTTTCTATGTCTTATACAGCGCGGAATTCCTGGAGTTATCCATGGTTTAATTACACGTTTGCTATTGGGAATAAGTATAGTTCTTGTATTTTCATCTAGTGATTCTTTAATTTTATTTGTTACTAGCAAATGCCCGCGACTTCGTCTGCGTGGTTTGCGGTTTTTTAGTTCCCGCGGGAACTCTCTAATTTTCCGGGATAAAAAGCAGCCTATGTGCTATTCCAGACGATAATCTATCTCTGTGCCAAATTTCAGCCAGATCCGTTCAGCCGTTGGGGCGTGATTGAGTAACAAACATCCATACATCCATACATCCATCCAAACTTTCGCATTTATAATATTAGTAAGATAAGTTCAATTAATATTTCTGGATTATCACAATGAAGCAGTAGGGAAATATTTTTATCAGCTAAGCTCTTAACTGCTTCATTGAAGTCTGTAATAGTCCTGATTTTTGGGCATCTTGATTCATTAATAATGTTAGATAAATGTAAAAGTAGCATAGAATGATCAGTAATAGTAGTGTTGAGTACAGCTATAAATGCGGAATGTTTAGTTTTCTCAAAATTTTAGAAGAAAATGGTCCAAGCAATTAACTTCCCCAGTTGGTAGCGAATGTCCTGGAAGTAATCCATGAAGAGAAATCATGTTTAGATAACTTATTCTATTATTATGTTCATAGGTCTGTTCTGTAGGTTTAGGAATGATATTTATATTTGTGTCTCCAGTTATAATTATATTGTTGTAGGTTTTAATAGTTTCCAAATGTGAGTTAACAGATTCAATAAAGCCATCAGCACTGTTGTTAGATGGTGAGCGATATATCCCTAAAACGATATTATTATTATTTGAAGTTAATTGTAAACAAGATGCATGAAATAGTTGAATTTCTTTAACATGGATATTAATCGTGTTTTTAATATAGGCAACTACTCCATCATTCTGGTTCAAATGCAAAGTCGATTTAAAAGAAGTGTAATTTGTCAGTTGTGGTATAGGTTTATCTTGGTTGAGCCAGCATTCGGTTAAAATTAAAACATCAGGTTTAAAATTCAACTGGGATAAGGTCACCTGTAAGTTATCAAAGTTAGAATAAATACTTCTAATATTTTGAGTCATGACGGTAAAATCTTTGTTCTTTACGCAAATGAGATTAGAAAGATCCGTAATTTCACATTGCACTGCTTGTGAAATGTCTTTGTTATATACAAATCTGTTTGAAAAGTGCTATCCATAATACAATAGAAGCAAAAGACTGAAAGTAATAGCTATTGCCAAGGATTGATTGAGACATTGCAGTTCATGATACTCATAATATAATGTTACATAAGAAAGGAATAATTTATGCTGGATTTTAGTGTATATAGTATATAATATAAAAAAAAATTATGGCTTAGTTTTTGTGTTATAACGTGTGGGAGTGTTTAAGGTGTATAGTATATGTAAAATATTAGAATAAGTGTTAGCTAAACAAAAACATTGACTGCCTCGTTGGTCTAGTGGTTAGCATAGTCGACTGCGGATCACGAGGTCCTGAGTTCGATTCCCGGTCGGGCATAAAAAAAGTTAGGTATTGGGTTTTTCAATTAAGAAATTCTCAGTGCCAGCCCGGAGTTGGAAGTTGGCGGTGTTTCACCCCCGTGCCTCGGAGAGCACGTTAAGCCGCCGGTCCCGGTTATTATCACTAACATGATAATAGTCGTAAAAGCCCGCCAACCCGCATTGGAGCAGCGTGGTGGGTCTAAGCTCTAATTCCCGCTCTCCTATGACAGTGGAGGCCTGTGCCCAGCAGTGGGACGTTAATAGGCTGTAGTGATGATGATGATGATGATGAAACAAAAACCTAAATTTATAATAATTAGTATAGTTAAATGAATAACACAATTTATAAGTTGACTAATTTGAGTAAAATTAATGAGGCCCAATACATATAGTCACGATCCTTGCAGTAAGTATGGAATTTGAGCTTAATTTTTTACTGTAATGATAGGAGAATTTTCGTCCTTTCTTATAAGTACTTTGCCATAGGCTGTCCAACAAAATTTAAATGCTTTAGACCTTACCAATTCTCGTGCTAGGAAATATAGCCTAGCCCCTTTATGAGTAAGTTGTTCAGAGACAAAAATGGGAGTATCTTCTGAGGTTCGGAATCCCAGATTTTTGGCACACAGTTTAGTTCTATGTTTGACGTTATGGTTTTTACACATCTTTAGTAGATCAGTCTTGAGTATAGTAGATGACGTTTCGACAACAATAGGTGTATTTGTAACGCCCTCTCTCTTCCCACGTACTCTATAAATGTCTTTTAAATCAGTTGTTGTCAAACTGCTACCAACACATTTTGATAAAGAGTTGACCATTTCAATCAGGTCCTCTTTTGTTTCGTTGATTTTCTTCGGTACATTTTTTATTTCAAAATTAGCTTTTCTACTTTCTCTCTGTAAGTCTTCTATTTTCTCCTCTAACACATTTATATATTTCTTGTCTTCTTTGCCTTGTTATTCCAGTTTGTCAATTTTTGCCTAAAATTATGTGTAGTTAAAAATGATATTGTATTCTCAATGCTCTGATTTGTTTTTTGAATTTCTTTGAGGGTTGGGGTGATTTTTTTCAATTCTAGTTCTTGTACAGAAAACAGGGATTTTAACCTATTTTTCATTTCTTCTTGAAATAAAGACAGTTCAGAAGTAAGGTCCTCATCCCGTTTTCTTTTGTTTCGAAGGGACATGAAATTAGGCGGTGTAGTATCTCTTTGGCCAATATCATCTATGTTGGAATCTGACATTGATTTGTCCATGATGGTTTAGTTCGTATTGAAGAATAAAATCCTATATCAATGGTCAACTAAACTATCTATAGTTTTTTAAGAGTTTTTTAGTGTATCTTTGGCAATATTCTACTTCAATTACTAGGATCGCATAAGTTAGAAGTTGTTTAACATCAATTGTACTGCAATACCACACCGAAGTAGACGTGTGCTCAAGGTATTTTTTATAAAACAATGTTAAATTAATGTTATCTTTGCGTAATTTGTACCAGGGTCGCATAGATGCACGGAGTTTCATTTCATCAACAATTCACCGTCTTGTAACGCTGCACTCCTACTATTGTATACCAATATATTTGTATTAAATTTAAATTTCCGAGAAAATGACAAAGGTTCAGAGCACGTCTGCTCACAGTCGAGGTCCGGAGGGAAGAGGAGGTAAGTTAAGGTAAGCTTGATTCAGGTAAGCTTTGCCCAATTTTGGTGCAATTTGATAAATGTTATCAGAGATAGAGGACAAAACCTGTGACAAAACTCCTCAACAGATAACAGCAATTCACTTGATTAGGACTTAATAATATCCTTTTTGTGGCTTTGAAGGAAACAAAATGAATTATAAAAAAATTGCGACCAAGTGTCAACATCCGTCACATAATTTACTGTTTACATTGGCATTTCCATAATATTTCGATGCCATATGTTTGCCTGTGATATGTGCCTGTGATACTTAATTTCGTGTATTAAAAATGTCGTGACTCAATTATGCCGAACCGTTTCCTCTTCTGAGGAACTAATTATTTTAGTGTATGGTGAAACAGAGAATTTGACAGTTCGAGAGAATTTTTGGTTCTGTGAGCGCGCTATATACTAACCGCTTGAAACGATCATGCTACTGCAATAAAGAACACCATATTGATGCGTGTTGATGGGGACAATGTGCAGTACAGCTCCATCAATCGGGTTGCAGATCAAGACGAGGCCCAAATTACCCAATAGAATTTTTGAATCAGCCCTCGGGCTTCTATCGCACACATTGAATTTAAAAGTTGGAGTGCCTATAATTCTGCTGTGAAACCTAAGTCCACCAAAATTATACAATGGCACCCAACTAAAAGTGACGACTCTACAGCGCAACGTTATAGCGTTAAGCGGACGTGTTGACAGGGTGCGGAGTCAGACAACGCGTCTTTATTCCTCGAATACCTCTAATCCTGTTTTAATGTTATAGTGGGGAGCAAGGCCTATTTTATTAACGCCACTGTATGCGCAAGAATAACGATCGCAAACGAAGTTGCAGGTACAGCTTGACTTGATCTTTTAATTTTATAAATGCGAAAGTGTGTCTGTCTTTCTGTTATCTTTTCATGTCTCCAACCACTATTATATATTTTGGCTCTATTTTTTAACGTTCGGCACAGATTTCGCTTTCGTCGTTCGTTGAGACAGGCATAATTAACCTATAAGTATAATATATATAGGTTATGAATTTCCGGAATAACAATTTAAAAAAAAACCGGGCAAGTGCGAGTCGGTCTCGCGCACGAAGGGTTCCGTGCCATTATTAATAAATAATTACCTTTGTTAATGAACCGCAAGACTAACTTTGTTTGTAGAGGTTTATTGTTAATATCAAAAAAACTATGCTAGTTAGAGCATTGGCTATAGTTTTCCTGTAAAATATACGTAAATTCCTATTGACCATAATTATTTCAAACTCCGGAGATAAGGGGGGGAACGGTATTTTTTTAGACATTTTCCCCGATAAATCAAAAACTATCATAATTAAAAATAATTAAAAATCTGTTTTAGAATGTACAAAGTAAACCCTTTCATATGATACCCCACACAGTACAGTTATCTCACTTTTAAATTTCAACCCTCAGATTTTCCCCCCTTTTTAAATAAGAACAAAAATAATTTCCAATTTTTTTTAATTCCAGTGTCTTTGGGCCGGTTATGCACAATCCTACTTAATCTTACTTCTTACCATCTTACTAATATTATAAATGCAAAAGTGTATTAATTAATGTTTGTTGGTTTGTCCCTTAATCACGTCGCAACAGAATAACGGATTGACTTGATTATTTGCATAGTTGAGGACCTGGAGAATGACTTAGGCTACTTTTTATCCCGGAAAATCAAAGATTTCCCGAGGGATTTTAAAAACTAAATCAACGCGAACGAAGTTGCGGGCATCAGCTAGTACTATATAAAAGCGAAAGGTCACAGGTATCATCACGATATCTCATGAACTATAAAACATACAGACTTTAAATTTGGAAGGTAGGTTCCTTCTATGGTGTAGACGTCAGCTAAGAAACGGTTTTGAGAAAATTCGCCCCTAAGGGGTTGAAATGGGGGTTGGAAGTTTGTATGAAAGTCCTTTGTTTTTGAAGTTAGAGCCATGAAAATTGGCAATCAGTTATAAAGAATAAGCAATTTTACGCAAATCTACCCCAAACGAAATAGGGTGAAATAGGGGTTGGAAGGTTGCATGAAGGTTCTAAGTTTTTGAAGTTAAGAGTCTTGAAAATCGGGATTAAGGTTATTAGTTTTAAATAAAAATAACCTGTATAAACAATTTTCCGAAAATGTACTCCAAAGAGGGTGAAATGGGGGTTGGAAGTTTGTATGAAAATTCTGTTTTTGAAGATTTGAAAATCGGGATTAAGGTTATTATTTTTAAATAATAAAAACCTGCATAAGCTCTAAAAAGCCTCTTTAGATAGACTTTTTGCAGCGGGAAAATTTCATAATCTCATAGGAAATCAGAAATTGTACGCGGACGAAGTCGCGGGCGACCACTAGTTCATTATAAAATACAAGGAAGAACCTACAGAACTAACTGAGTATAAAATGCAATAATCATCTGAGAACATCTGGTTCAAATCAATTATTCTCTCTTTCTTTATAAGTTTATACCATTATTTCTTAGAATAAGTTGTGCTCCAAAAATGTTTCCTACTATAATATTATAAAGATGAAGGTTTGTAAGTTTCAGATTCACGTTAAAGTTACAGAAATAGAAATAGAAATCTTTATTAAAGAAATTAACTTAAGTACAAATACAATAAATTCCTGGCCCCTATACTAGGAGGACCCCTATCTTAGGGGCCAGTTCCTTCCCAACATTTATTAAAGATAAATATTTTTCAAAATGTAAAAACTTTTAGTTATTTTACATTTTAGTTTATCATTAGGTTAGGTTACAAATATAGGTTATATTAGAATATTAATAAAAAAGCATTTATACACATTCAGATGTTAGTTAATCCCTTGTGCCATAAATCACAATTACTGGACTGATTTGGGTGAAATTTGTAATGGAGATAGCTTACATATTATCAGAGTTTTAATAATATAGGTTACATTTTTTCTTGGAAGAATTCCCATAAGAATCCAAAACCTTAAGCCACAATCAGACAAAGTATTATAGTAAGAAGTAATAATTACTAACAACAGAGCAAACTTTTTTTTATAAATTATAATTCCACTATATGTAACAATGACTATGCAACTTGAACACTGACTAATCTTTTTAAATATGCTTCGATTTGAAATATCTACTTATATTGTGGAGGTGACTGACTGACCTACAACTTTATTGTAAACTAGCTGATGCCCGCGCCTTTGTCCATCTGGATTGAGGCTTTTTGGTTCCTGCGGGATCTCTTCAATTTTTCAGGATAAAAAAGCCTATGTGTAATTCTAAACTATAATCTATCTATGTGCCAAATTTCCTCCAGATCCGTTCAGCCGTTCTGGCGTGATTGTGTAACAAACAAGCATTTGAGGTTTTTTGGTTCCCACAGGAACTCTTTTATATTCCACTAGCAGATGCCCGCGACTTCGTCCGCGTGGAATATTTTTTTTAATTCCCACGGGAACTCCTCAATTTTCCGGGATAAAAAGCTTATGTCACTCTCCTGGTCCTCAACTATACCCATGCAAAAAATCACGTCGATCCGTTGCTCCGTTGCAGCGTGATTGAAGGACAAACCAACAAATAAACACACTTTCGCATTTATAATATTAAGTATGATGATTCATATATTCCAAGAAGTAAAGGAAAATAACGATGCTGTATTTAGCCAAAAACAACAATATTTACAAGAAATCGAAGAGTAGTTTCCGGTATAAAAAGTAGCCTATGTCACTCTCCAGGTCCTCAACTGTATACTCATGCAAAAATCAAGTTGATCCGTTGCTTTGTTGCGGCGTAATTGAAGGACAAACTCTCTATTTACCATCCTTGGAGATTAAAATGTTTAAAAACTGTGAATCACGATTCTTCTTCATTTCAAACCGAAATTCCAAATACCAAGTTATAACTTGAAAAATGTCAGATTTTCATACAAAGTTTCAACCCCTATTTTTATTATATAATTTTGAAAAACTGTGACACACGTAGGTACTTCTTTATTTTTTACTGAAAGCCAAAATATCAAGTTTCGTTGATATGACCTGAAAAATATCTTGAGAAATGCAGGACTTTCATACAAACTTTCGTCCCTTATTTCACCCCTTTGGGGGTAGAATTTTCAAAAATGGCGCAACACGTACTTCGTCATATTTAACCAAAAGCCCAAATGCTAAGTTAAATGGCTATAACTTGAGAAATGAAGGACTTTCATTTAAATTTTCAACCCCTATTTCACCCCTTTGGGGGTGGAATTTTGAAAAACTGTGACATACGTAGGAACTTCGTTAAATTTTACCGAGAACCAAAATACCAAGCTTCATTGATATAACTTGAAAAATGAAGAACTTTTATACCAACTTTCAACCCCTATTTCACCCCTTTGGGGGTCGAATTTTCAAAAACTGTTAATTACGTTATTTTTCATTTATAACCCGCAGCTCATATACCAAGTTTCATGGCTATAACTTTAGAAATGAAAGACTTTCATATAAACTTTCAACCCCTATTTCACCCCTTTAAGGGTGGAATTTTGAAAACCTGTGTTTATTTTTTACCTTAAAGCCGAAATACTAAGTTTCGTTGATATAACATGAGAAATGTCCTGAGAAATGAAGTACTTTCATACAAACTTTCATCGCTTATTTCACCCCTTCGAGGGTAGAATTTTCAAAAACTATGAACTAAGTATTTCTTATATTTATAACGATAGCTCATATACCAAGTTTCATGGAAATAACTTTAGAAATGACGGACTTTCATACAAACTTTCAACCCCAATTTCACCCCCTTAGGGGTAGAATTTTAAAAAATCCTTTCTTAGTGAGCGCCTACGTCACAAAAGGAACCTACTGTCAAAATTTGAAGTTTCTTAATCCAGCGGTTTAGGCTGTGCATTGATATATAAGTCAGTCAGTCAGTCAGTCAGGACTTTGAATTTTATATATATAGATTAAAAAATGAAGATACAATCTTCTTACAAAAAAAACCAAAAACTTACTTAATGATTTAATTGTAATAATAACACGCTACAGTGTGTTCAGTTTTGCAATATGCATGATTTGTAAAAACATTATTTGTTGATTCAATTCAATTAATTGATGAATTTCATAAAGATCAAGTTGCAAGAAAGCCTTACCTAACTATCTAACTGCCCAAAAGAAAGAATAATTATATTTGTAGAATAGATATAATAATAACTGGTTGATACATGCAACTTTCACTGAGTGATTTCAGTTTTTTTTTCTTAAAAGTATGATTATTGTGGCAATAATTTTTGACAACAGCATGTGATACACCAGAAAAAAAATCATCCCCTCATGTGTAAGGGTGGTACCCTAAAAACTTTTTTGTTGAAGTGATTAATATGCATACCCATAAAATATTACAGCTTTCTAGTACTAAGAGCCTCTCAGCTGAGTTGCTGGCAGAGAGGAATGAAGGACAAACATGGCAAAACAAAGATTTCTTGCTGACTACAGAATTCTAAAAAGAATCAATTTTCTGAACCTTTGACAGCCTTCAAATAATCAAATATCAATATCAATAATCAATCTTACTAATATTATAAATGCGAAAGTTTGGATGGATGTATGGATGTTTGTTACTCAATCACGCCCCAACGGCTTAACGGATCTGGCTGAAATTTGGCACAGAGATAGATTATAGTCTGGAATAGCACATAGGCTACTTTTTATCTCGGAAAATTAAAGAGTTCCTGCGGGAATCAAATAAACCTCAAACCACGCAGACGAAGTCGCGGGCATTCGCTAGTAAGGTGAGTGGGGGTAAGATGAAAAATGGGGGAAGATAAAAAAAGGAAAATAGCACCGAACATTGAGGAATTATTTTAATACAGGCAAAATCATTGCATGCACCCTTTAGTCTGGTCCCGCCCTGCAGCCTTCATCAGTCGCTGAGTGAAAACGCGCGTGTGTTACGTGGTGTTTTTTGTAACGACACATTTCCCGCGAAAATTTGGGATTTTCAATCTTACCCCGCTTGTTGTATCTTTTTACGCAGATAAGTTACATTGATTTTGTTTACATACTAACAATTATATTTCAATTGTAATATGCACTATATAGAGGTAATTAGTAAATTTCTCATATTTAAAGATTTATTGTGCCTTTCAAACTAACCCCGGCAAAATTTAAAGGGGTAAGTTGGTAATATAAATAATTCCGTCTTACCCCGTTAACAAAATACATAGAAAAAGTCACTGGTTCTCAAATTGTCGTAAAAGATCAATATTCAAATCATCTTAAAATTTGGTTGAAACATCTGTAATTTATTATTTTTTGTATAATATATTAAAAATATTTTGGTTACTTTCACAGCATTATGTCATATGGTATATTATTATGGGGTAATGCTGCTGATATTAATTCTGTTTTTGTGCTGCAGAAAAGGGCTGTTCGAGCCATATATAATAAGGGACCACGAGAGTCACTAAGAGATAAATTTAAAGCAATCAATATTATGACAGTGCACAACCAATATATATTTGAAAATTTAGTATACGTGCATAAACACATTGATAAATTCAAGAAGAAAAGTGATTGTCATAATGTCAATACTAGAAATAAAAATAAACTTGTAATGCCTGCTTCTAGGCTTTGTAAAACTAGCAATTCGTTTGTGGGAAGCAGTGTCCGCTTCTACAATAAGCTCCCAGAAGACATGTTGAAGATGTCTCTGAATAAGTTCAAAGTTAATGTAAAACGTAAACTCATTGAAAAATCTTATTACCATGTGAAGGATTACTTAAATGACAAGGAAGCTTGGCAATAATTTGCTCTAATGGCTCTGATAGTTCCTTAGTTAAGATTATTTGTGAGATGGTGATAATGAAAAAAAAAACCCCCGGCTTAGTTTGTTGTGGGCTCTTCTCAGACCAGGGCGCGTTTGGAACCCTCGTAGCTTTAGTTTTAAGATACCGTAACTGATTATCACCATCGTGTTTTTTTAAGTAAGTAATTTTTAATAAAATAATAAAATAATAAATAATAAATAATAAATAACGTCAATAAATGTACCTACAGTGTACCTATATTGAATAAATGATATTGACTTGACTTGACTTGAATACTAATATCATCTAATACTCAAATATAAAAAATTGCAAAATTTTCGTTAGATATAAAATTATAAGAAGTGAGGCTAAGTACGGTGGAACCAATAGTTTTTTGTTTCAGGAAGAAAATGACTCGTAACTATTTCAGAAAATCCTTACGGGCAACTTATTATATCTACTGCAACTGCCATTAAATGGTTAATTTTGTGTTATTTTGTATTTTTAAAAATATACTAAAAATTTCACATTTTTATTTATCTACTTGAAAACGTGAGCCTGTATTTTTGAAAATATCATATCAAAATATTTGAGAACCTCAGGCTGTCTGCCTTTTTACAGGGTAAGATTGATATATATTTTTGATGAATTATTATTTTTTGCATTAAGCAAGGCGATTTTTGAATTTCAGTTACTTTCAAGCTATTGAGGTCGTAGAAGCCGGGAGTTTATTTATCATCACGAATGCATAATGGCCATAAATACGGTTCTAGTAACTATATCAATCTTACCCCACTGTAGTTCCATCTTTCCCCTGTTTTTTTTTTCTGAAGTGCAAACTTTGCAACCTTTTTTTTAAACCAAACAATGTTTCAAACTGATTTCTGTCAACTCTAGTGTAATATTTGTACTATACTTTTTCACTCAAAACTAAATTATTAGCATTTAACATAAAACTCCATAATTTACAACAGTTTCAAATCAACACTATTTATCTCACCAAAAAACCATTTAGACTTGCCCCCACTCACCTTAAATATTATAAATGCGAAAGTTTGGATGGATGGATGTTTGTTACTCTTTCACGCCAGAACAGCTGAACGGATCTGGATGAAATTTGGCACAGAGATAGATTAGAGTCTGGAATAACACATTGGCTACTTTTTATCCCGGAAAACTAATAAGTTACAGCGGGAACCAAAAAACCTCAATCCATGCGGACGTAGTCGCGGGCATCAGCTAGTATCTTATAACCCCTTTCAAATTGTTACAAGTAGTTTTGTGCCTTTATGGCCCTTATTCCATGATGTTAGCATCAGTAAACATATTTTGTGAATAAAGTTAGCTAACACTTGAAAAAGGTTATAGCTTAAACACCTGTAAAGTGGGCCTTCGTTAGATAAATGATTGGAGTTTGATTTAAAAGGAATTACATCACGTTAGCAAGAAAATTATAAAAAAAGGTTTATTTTCAAAGCAGTAATTTAATATTAGATACAAAACCTTTCAGGTTTAATCTCTATTAAGTCCGCCCTCGGCCCAGCCCCGATACCTACGTTAAAGTACCTATCATTTTTGATTTTTCATTCCTAGTGATAATCATAATATGTACCAGACACGAAAAAACTAGATTATACATCAATTATTCATTAGTTATTGATAGGGCCGATTTACTCGACTTCTGACCTCTTGTCGAGACGTTAGTTAGCTACCGTGACACGAGTAAAATACTAAAATTACTTTGCACTTACTTCGTCGAGAAACTTGGTTACGTCGTACACGCCATTGTGGATAATGAGGATCGCGTCTTCCCGCGAGTTGCGGCTCTTTAACTCCTCTCTTGTGAATAATTTGATTTCTTCGCTCATGTTTTCTAAAAAAAGGTTTGAAAAAGAATATCGCGTGTTGTGTAGGTGGATTCACAGGGCAAACTCGCAAACTCGGCCAGAACTCGGTCGGCAAGGCAACTGCCAAAAGTCGTTTTCGACATTCGACATCGACAACTCGTCTGACAACTGACAAGTGACAATGACTGACAAGTGACAATGACTGACAAGTGACAAATGTCAAGCTCACTCATACCACACGAGTATATTGCTCATACTTACTCCGAGCTCCATGCTTTCAATAAGCTACATAGAGGTAATATAGTAGCTATAGAGCGCGTGTTTCTGACTTCTGAGTAGGAACAGTATGCACGGTTAGGATCATAGCATCGTTCCGTCAGCAAGCGCTTCAGTCATTTCTTATTTATACAAAGTACTCTGTGGCTTTAGTCAAATGAGTCAAACGAACGCAAGCGCTGAGAGCGCCCATTGTGAACTCTTGGACGAAATTCTGTTTTTAAAATAAAATAAATGGTTAAATACGCTACAAAAACATGTAAACATGGTATTCACTATCGCAATAAATAGAATTCTAGCATCAAATTTCACCGGTAAGTAAATTTTTTAAACTTTTGAGTAAAATAGAAGTAACGTGTCGGGGGGTGATACAGACGCGGGGCGCAAGGCCACAGAACACTTATACTCCTGGCGGAGGGCAACATAATACCGCCCGCAACCCCGCTACGATAGCCGACTGCTTACCGACTCGGATAGTGATGTGATCACAGAACAATATTACCCTAGGCGGGTAGCGGGAGCCGTCGACGTTATGAAAGAAAGAAAGAATTAAATTTTTTCATCCCACCATCTCGGAAAGAGTATTTTTACTCTTCGATATCTGAATGCAAAAGCCGTTATTATCCTCTTGAGGATAAAGTAAATTGAATTTAGAACATCGTGTGCACGTTAGTAAATATCACTCGTCTATGAAGTTTGTGAATTCAAAACATCATTAAAACCTATTTACTTCTACCTCTCTGGTGCCGAATTTCCATACAACCGCTTTTAATTTGTTATAAACTCACACTCGAGACCTTCTTGGTGTACTTTTTTAATTTGCTTTGCGCGCACCATTTTCTTTCACGTTATATTGTTTACAATTAAAACCTTCGATTAAAAACAAGAAAATTGAAAATAAGTGAAAAACCTAAAATGAGTAATTCTAGTGACGAAGAAGTTAATTTGACGCCAACAGAATTGACTGAAACTGTTAAAAATGCGGGAATGAGCTTTCTCCCTCAACAATCACGCGTGAGGTGGGATGAAAAGTTACGTGTTGCACTCGAGTGAAAAGATTTTTCACCTCGTGCTCTTTTGATTCCCTCGCTGACGCTCAGGATTCTAATTTTTTTAGAATCCTTCGCTTGCTCGGTCATCAAAATTGAGCACGCGGTTAAAAAAACAACTTTTCACTCTTGTATAACAAATAACTATTGTTACATACTTTTATAATTAAAGCGTCAAAGAATCAAACTTACACTTTTATTTTATAATTTCACATTAAAACGCAGATTTGCACCTTTTCATACATATTTTACGAGTATGTATTCGATATACATTAGATAATCCATTCTAATTTTATAAATGCGAAAGTATGTCGGTCTGTCTGTTACGCTTTCACGGCACAACTACTGAACTGATTTTGATGAAATACGATTGATCATTAAAATCAAATATTGATATTTTTATAAACTAGTTTTTTTTTCAATTCCCACGGAACTTCTTTAATTTTCTGGGATAAATATAACTCTCCACGTCCTATACAGACCCATGCAAAAATCACGTCTTTTGTTGCTGTATTGAGGCGTGATTGAAGGACTAACCAACAAACAAACACACTTTCGCATTTACAATAATAGTATGATGGGGTACAAACCACAGACATAGAGAAAAGCAGACTTAACATAAATTTCACACCTACATAGACAAGTGTATGAGAATCTGTGTCCTTTTCCCTCCAAGCAAAAATGCCTATGTCAATATCTTTTTTTTATTGGTTGCAACACAGTACAACACCATCGCACATATTGACAAAAATTCAATGCGTGGCAGTCCGCTAAGACTTAAAAGAGACATAATTATGGCGTTTTTTTACATTGTGTTGTCATAAATTGTTTGTGAAATTTAGAGGTTTAGTAGCCAATATTTATTGAAATAAAATGGTAATTTGCCATAGATTACAGACTTATTGACGTTTAGTTGGCGTACTAAAGTTTCGTTTTACGTAATAAAATCCGTTGCAAACATAAAAAGTAATAAAAAATGTTAATAATCGAGTAATAATCATATTATATGTGTACCGATTATTGGAAAAACGGAACGCGTGCATTGGCGCCAAAATTCAAATCTATGAGTTATCGTTTTACGCGTTTTTCAGTTTTAAAGGTTACAAGGTTAAAAAAAACGTTTTAAGGTTATAGGTTTAATTATTTAACTAAAAAAGGTATAAAGGTGTGTTATTACATTTATAATTAGGTACTTGAGCATATCATGCACAAAACCGAATCGGCACACCCCGACTCCACGCAGTCTTGTCTGCCCTGCCCCTAGAGTGTTTTTTTTAAGCGCGAAGCCAGAAGCTCGCGTAGGAGGTCCTTCGTTCCTTCGTTCGGTCCTTCATTTCGCGCCGGAAGTCGCCGGCTCGCTTCGCTCGCCACCTCCCCCCTTCGCTCTACTCGGCCTCGTAGGCTCGCTTCATTCAGGGGCGACGAAGTGAGTCTTCTGGCGTAGCCCATTCTAATTAAGAAATTAACCTTTTCCACTACCTAAAACAAAAGGTAAGGTACTTTAAAGTAGGTATAATTAATTAAAACGTATAAAAGTAAAACCTAACCTCAAAATTTAAAAAAATTAATATCTCGGAAACTATTGAGTTCCGAAATTTTTCCCTTGGAGGGAGGGTTCACCCCCTTCTTCCCTCCCTCCCTCCCCCTTCCCTCCCCCCTCCGCCGCGTCCAGTATACTAAAGCCCAACCAAAGTGCTGTGTCTCCCTGTGTTACAACGCTTCGTACAGGAAAACCCCAGAAATAACGTTCCATCGGTAAGTAAATTTCATAATATCATGTAGCTTTGAGTTTATTTTGTTTATCGCATCATAACAAGGATAAGATATCTAATATATTATATAGGTAGTTGTTAAGACGAAATATGTAGCCATGCTAATATTATAGCTATAATGTTATGGTTTTCTGTAGAAATACATGTTTTATGTTGAATAATCGTTTGTTGACATTTCGAGAACTTGAAAAAATTACAGGGCTGGACTTGACGACTCTTATTATAAGTTTATAACTTTCTTTTAATTTCAGGTTTCCAAAGGATGAATACCTGAGAAACCTAATGGATGAAAAATATTAATAGAAAAGACTGACAGCCCAGTTCATCAAGACGTGTTATATGCTCCTAGCATATTACAGCTGATTTCATAGAACGTAGTGTGTTCCGTTCTATTCTATCTCCTGGTGACATACCGACCATTTTCAAATAAAAGTTAGCCGAGATAAGTAGGTTAGGTAGGTATGGTCGTAACTAGCTACGGCCGAAGCCTCCCACCAGGACAGACCAGGGAAAATTTAGAAATTATAAATTCCCAAATTGACCCTACCTGGTTCAACTTTTACTCCACCAAATGTAAGTTTTTTTTGTCAGAGTTCCGTTCTCCAAATAAGCACCCTTATAGTTTTTCCATGTCCAAAGACAGCTGAGGTAAGAACAAAGAAGGCACAAATTTACTTACCTGATTTTTCATTTAGCGGATGAATTCAAGTAGGTACGGTATTTCTTTCCCTTACAAGTATTTCTCCTTCAGTTGATTTTAAATCGACATGCCCGTGATTCAGTTTCCAAACTCTTTAATGATAAGCATGTGGTTTAAGGTTTATTTAGTTGCCTAGATTGATTTATATGTTTGTATATTAATAATTTATTATTTTTTCAGAACAAAAATGTTTTTTTTTTCTCCCAGAATCTGTTTACCCAAGTACCTACTTCCACTGTACCTTCAATAGCAGAGCTACTAATGGTTCAGCCTAGTTCAACTTTTACTCCTCCAGATGTGAGTAGCATTTAAGCAATCGGCAACGCATCCATCTCGTAATTTAACATTGTGTTAGTGTCGATCTGAACCTTAATTCGTGTTAAAATTAAAGTCCTGTTTGTTGTGTTGTTCCATTTTAGTTATTTTCTGTTTGAGATTGTTAAAAGCGTGCTGTAGAATAAAGATTAGTTTGTTGTTTTATTTTTACTTTAATCCACTTCTGGTTCCTTATAGTACATATTGTATCTCTTCTCGTTTAAAAATGGCATTCCGAATCAGTTGTATATTCACTTGGTAATTCTAAAGTACCAATTGTAAAGTTTATTTAAATAAAAAACATGTGCGTTTCACCTGTTGAATTTTTTTTATTTAACCTTCTAACCTAATTTTTGGAATAATGATTCAATTCGATTGATTTACAACATTTATTTGGATTATCGTCAAGAAATTAATGTCAGTAGGAACTTTGAGTTAAAAGCTGGCGGTATTTACACGATAACCGTTGGTACTGTTCTATAAATAATATCCCCATCACATGGTGGTGATTACCATTGCGGACCCAAGCCCGGAACAGACATCTAGCACAGGCCGCAATCCTATCGAGGCATGCTTTAGCCAACTACAAATGGTTAAAAGGTAGGAGCGGATGATGAGAAAGTATTTTTGAAAATCCATTCCCTCGTAAAACAGGGATTTGAAATTTGTATGAAAATTGAATTTAACGTAAGCGAAGCTGCGGGCAAAAGCTATATGAAATTACAATTTTAAATTTTGTTACTACATTGTAGTTGTGATCGCTTGTGATGAAAAAAAGTCATAAAAAGTACCTATAATAATTTTTTAAACCCTTACAAAATATAGCTTCCAAATGATAGGTAACGTTTAGGTCGTTTTTTTTCACACGACTTATCCCTACATATTAATATAATGTTTTATGCAGCAACAAGGTGCGGCCCTGAGTATTGTCTATGTGTGAGTAATGTTTCCGTGTGTTTGAAATTGCCACGCAATTTATAGATAGTCTTGAATTATTTAGGTGGTTGGCTATTATGGAAAATAAAAATACTTTATAATTGAGAACACGTTTAATTATATTCAGACATCTTTTTACCAAGAGGACCGGAAGCAATCTTATTTTTAAATATAGAGACAAAACCACAGATACGTATTGCCTGTCAAAATTACCACAGATAATATTTACATAATATCTACTTTAACACAGACAACTCTTATAAATGTTTGTTGCTTTCTTCACCCCCCCTCAACAAATATTTACCTATCAGCGCATAACAATACAAATCAAAAAAGAAACATTTACTATCGCTGATACAAAGTACTAACTAAAACATTATTACACAACTTGACTATTCCTGACTGTACAGTTTACACTTTACTTTAACACTGTACCGATTTTCATTGATAATTAATTTACAAATAAACATTACTCAAACAAACTAAGTATAGAATAACTTATAACTTAATTACTCTAAAACAATATATAGGTACCTAGTTAAAACAATATTCTTTTCTATATAAGTACTAACTAAAGCAGAAGCAGAGCAGTGTTATTTATTATGTGCTAATTATTTAAATCAAAATATTATTTTTAAATTTTTCAAACATTGTTTTACCCAATGGTTTAGTTAAGAGATCTGCAATATTATCTGAAGTACTTATATATTTCAATGAGATTAATCCCTTATTTACTTGTTCAATGTCTTGGTGGCCCATTTTACCATGCCACTCTAACAAATTATCGCTCACTTTACCTACACATGCGATATCACTATTCTTATATCTAAATTCCATTATATATAACTTATCTTTCCTATAAGCTATTGCACTTTGTTTATGTTTATTATTTTTCCTGAAAATACAATTGTCTTTATTCATTTCTAACACATAACCCCTATCTGTAGCCGAGCTGACAGAGAATAAATTTAACTTCATATCTGGCACATATAAAGCACCATTTAAGCTTGTTTCTATCCATTCAGAACCATTATATGCCTCTAAATATATATCACCTTTACCTATTGCATGAATGACTGTACCGTCTCCTATTATTATTTGTTTAGGCAATGAGAAACTTTCATAATTCGTAAAACTTTTAATATTATGGCACATATGCTCTGAAGCGCCACTATCCATGATCCACAAATCCCTACTTTGACATTGTGCATTCAAGGCTGGGGACATACTTACATGAAATGCATTATTTCCTTTTTCGATTTCATGAGATGCTACTTTGGAATTTTTAGACTTATTTTTAAACCAACATTCACTTATATTATGATTTGACCGTTTACAATAATTACAGAACTTATTTTTCTTATATGTAGATTGACCTTTAACACACTCACTTTTATAATGACCTTCAGCACCACACTTAAAACACTTTCTTCCTTTCTTTACTGCTTTAAAAGCTTCCGAGGACAAACTCGGACTATCCTTCATCCGCATCTCCTCTACCAACAGCCTAGAGGATAATTCTTCATATGTTTGTCTATCCACAGGAACGGACTCCCAGGCAGAGACAAAGTGCTTGTAAGGTGCTGGCAGTGATGATGTAATTTTCGTGACTGCCATGCTGGATGGGATCTTAACACCTAGTGACTCTAAGGTAGCTAAGGTCTCCTCGAAACGCCCCAAAAAGTTTGCTACTGTGTCTTTTTCAGTGAATTTTAAATTATAGAACTTTTCTTGGGCAATATGGACTGAAAGATTCCCTTTTTGTTCAAACACAGTGTGTAACCTGTCCCAAATTTGCTTTGCATTTGTACAACTAAGTACTTGAGATATTGTTTTTTCTGCTAACCTGCCAACAATAATGTTTTGCGCCTTTGCATCGCTGTCTGCCCACGCTGCAAACTCTTCTTTGGCCTCTTCCGGCCTCGGACTGGAACCGTCCACGATGCCTAAGACACCTGCCGCCCTAAGTAGAACCTTGACTCGGAACTTCCACGCCGCCCATTGTGCTGGGTCACGAAGTTTTATCTCGTTTATAGCGTTCATGTTGATTACTTCCATTTTGAGATGATTTTGAGCACGCTTGACCACGCGCCACGTGTCTCTTATTTGATGCTTTACCACACCATATTTTCCGATAATAGGCAACTTTATTTTCAATAGGGGATGAGCGTACACTGGGCACCCATAACCTCTTGAATTATTTAGGTGGTTGGCTATTATGGAAAATAAAAATACTTTATTATAGTTGAGAACACGTCTAATTAAATTCAGACATCTTTTTACCAAGAGGACCGGAAGCAATCTTATTTTTTTTTTTTTTTTTTTTTTTTCTCTTCTGGCTTTACACAGATTAGCCAATGTCAGGTTTGTAATTTATGTTAAAAGTTAGGGAAACCTAAGAGTATAAAATTATTAAAAAATCGGGATTTGGAATTGGAAAGGAAAAGGGTTGGATTTTTTTTTTTTTTTCAAAAATATATACATGAACTATATCTTGATATCATTTTTTTCTAGAAATAAAGTTATAGCTTTGTAAACATTATAAGAATTTGTATATAATAAACATACTATACATGTAGGAAATGGAACATGCAATGATTCGAGATGAGCAAGAAAGGCAGATCGATCATACAGAGTACATGCAAAGAAAACATGGTTCAAGTCTCCATACTGCCCACAGGAACAGTGAGGATCGGGAACAATTTTCATCCTGTGTAAATGCGCCGGGGTACAAACGTGACCCAGGCGCATTCTACAAAGAACAGAAGTGACAGTTTTTGGGAATACTAATTGACTAAACCATGGTTTCCTCGGAATGGACGTTTGAATTTTTCTATAATGTTTACCTACTGAACTATCGTTATTCCATACCCCATCCCACGCTTCATACAAATATACTTTGGATAAATTTATCAAGTCTGTACAATAATTGGTATATGGCACAATATCTCCTACGCGAATAGCCTCTTTTGCCAATTGATCGGCTCTTTCGTTTCCTGGTATGCCCACATGGCTTGGAATCCAAACCAACATGACATCACAGTTTTTCTGTGAGCACTTGTACAAAAGATCTCTAATGCCAAAAATAATTGAAGACTGCTTATGGGATTTGAATGGAAATCTATTAATAGCTTCTAAAACACTGCAGGAATCAGAAAATATTATGGTTTTCGGTATCTTGAAAATTAAAACATATTCTAAAGCTTTAAGTAAACCATAACATTCACCGGTGTAAACGGAAGTTTCAGGTGGAAGCTTAATTTGTTGTATGCCTTTATATTGTGAATGATACACCCCAACGCCAACGCAACTCTTATCGTCATGTTTAGAGGCATCCGTGAACAAGTAGTGCCAGTCAGGCCATTTACTATTAGTGATGTTAATAAATTCCTGTTTTGAGTTAGTATTATCTTTTAATTTTAATCCTATATCGAATTCAATATCCGGGGCAGCAACAAGACTTTCATAGTTGTGTTGGTATAGAGGGGGAGTAATACTTCGATGAGTGGTAGCTCCCAAACTTTCATATTTTCGAAGACTTTTTACAAGACACGGAGAGTCTTTATGAGCCCAATAGTTACAGGTATCAACCTGACGTGCAAGTTCCTGTACTTTTGAAAATAACGGATGAGAACTTAGCTGTAATGTACGGAAAAAGTATTTATCACAGAGGAACTGTCTTCTCAGATATAAAGGCGGATCACAACATTCTACCTGAAGACAATTTATTGGAGTTGATTTCATTGCACCCGTAACCAACCTCAAAGCCTTCGACTGGATCATGTCCAGCTTTTTAACTGCGGTTGTATTACCAGGGTGCAATAAGAATGTTCCATAGTCTAAAACACTTCTTATCAGAGCATTGTATAACAATCTCATTGTAAAGGGATGAGCACCCCACCATACTCCTGTAAGACATCTTAAAATATTTAAATTTCGCTCACACCTTAATGAAACATATTCCCAATGTGGAACTCCAGTAAGTTTAGAATCTAATATTACACCTAAGAATTTCGCCTGATCTTTAACTGCTATCGGAATACCATCGTAATTAATATGAAGAGGTGGGAGATTTCGCTTCCGAGAAAATACTACAACAGAGCTTTTAGATGGTGCCAAATCTAGGCCATTATTATGTAACCAACACTTTAAAGCATTTAACGCTAAGTTTAACATTTCACTAATATTATCTAAGAATTGCCCAGCAACATACAAAAGTAAATCATCTGCATATTGAAGTACATTTGCATATCTGTTAACAGATATTTCTAAATCGTAAGTATAAATGTTAAATAGTATAGGGCTCAAAACAGAACCTTGTGGCAATCCCTTCCACACAGTTCTCTGAATAAATTCATCTTCAGACGAATCTAACGAATACTTTATATATCTTTCATACATCATATTTACAATAAAATTAGTTAATAAATTGGGAACATTTAAGGCTAGCAGTTTATTTTTAAGAATTGAAATATTTACATTATCATAGGCGGAATTTATATCTAGGAAAGCAGCAACCAAAGACTCATTTTTAGAGAAGCTTAGTCTTATGTCTGTGGTAAAAATGCTCAAGTTGTCAAGAGTACATTTACCTTTCCTAAACCCAAATTGGTTTCTTGATAATAATGTATTATGTTCTAAAAACCATTCCAGCCTAATTTTAATAAGGTGTTCTGCAGTTTTAGCTAATACCGATGATAATGCTATTGGTCTATACGATGATGGATCTGAACTCTGTTTATTCGGCTTCTGTAATAAGATCAAAGTTTGGGACCTCCAGGATTCAGGGACGATACCCGCCACCATAACGTTATTGATCAAAGAAAGGTGGTACCTGAGACTATTGTCGTCAAGATTCGATAAAAAGGAATAAGGAATCCCGTCTTCACCTGGTGCAGAATCTTTAGTCGTTGAAAGTACGCCTTTCAATTCGTTAAGTGTAAAAGGCGAATTTAAATTCACGTTATTATAATTATTAGACAATATTAAGGGCGTTAAGGCCATGGGGCATTCAGGTACATAGGGAGGACCCAAACGATCCATGACTTGCTCTGCTAGAACTGGAGATATTTTATTCTGTTGTGAATCTTTAAATGCAGATCTAAACCTTCTTATATTTTGCCAAACAATTGATGGTGAAACATTAGGATTTAAAAGATTTACAAAACCTGTGCCACCCTTCATATTTCTTTACCCTAAGTAGCTCCTTAGTAGTATTAGCAATTTGTAAATAATGGTCAAAATTGTCATCAGTCATGTTTTGGCAAAATTGCTTCTCCGCTGCTTTTCTTTGTTTAACTGCATTAGTGCATTCAATATCCCACCATGGTGGTGATGGAATAAATTCCATACCACACCTTTTTAATGGAAAAATTTCATTTGCAGCTTCAATTAATGCTGTAGCTAATGCTTGTGAGCATTCTAATATATTAGAGTGACTAATTTCTGGTAAACTATTGATTTTCTTTTCAACAGCTTCGCTATACAAACTCCACTTAGCGTCTGTCAGTTTATGTTTTATACGTGGCTGTCTTACATATTTCGGAGGTTTTTCAAAAGGGAAAGTAATAATTAGAGGGTAGTGATCACTACCACCAGTAGATTCAGCGGGTGACCAGATGAGAGACGAAGCAAGATCAGGAGTGCAAATGGACAAATCCGGGGCACTAGGTGTTCGTGCCAACCGTGTTGGAGACCCAGTATTCAAAATGCACAGGTTATGAGAGCTTATTAAATCTAACAATTTTTCACCATAGAAAGTTGATGTGACACAACCCCATAATTCGTGATGAGAGTTAAAATCCCCCAAACATAAAAATGGTTTTGGTAAGAAATTAAAAATTTCATTAATTTCATTAAATATATCATTATTAGGACGAGAGAAATATAAAGACACATAACATATATTATTTACATTAACTGCAATAACAGATAAGTTATCGCTATGTACAGGAAGAGTGATAGGTGTGAATGTCAGAGTATTTTTGATGAGTATAGCCACTCCACCATACCCATCAGGTCTGTCTTCTCTGAGACAAATATACCCTGGCATTTTGAACAAAAATTCCTTTCTCAACCATGTCTCTTGGAGACAGACGAGAAAAGGATCATGCTCATTTATGAAATGTATTAAGTCTTGTTTCCTACTGTTGAGGCTCAGGCAATTCCACTGAATCACTCTGGCTCTGTGATCCATTAGTAGTAGAGATTTGACATAAGGCTTCAATTACTGTGGCAACGTGGGACGGTGTAACTAAATTTGATTGTGATAATAATTGGATTAATATTTTGATAATGTCTGCAATTTTCATGTTATTTTCCGAACTATTATTATTAAAATTAAACTTTTGTTTTGGTAAAACAGGATCTCTTATTATTTCTGAGTGGGAAAAGCGGTCATAGCCTTTGCTAAGCTTTGAGGGTGTTCTTGGCTTTGCAAAGACTGTTTTTTTATATGAATGTGGCATTGAGTTTGAAGCAGATGGAAGGTTGTATTTTTGAGGACCATGTATATCCTGTAATGGAGAAGTTGACACAGGTGCTGAAAGCAAAGCTTCGGCATATGACATGTTTGAAACTGTTGGATGCATTTTAATAGCTTCCATATATGAAATACAACTTTTGCTCATGGTTTCTTTGATTGCTCTCTGTCTATTATGTTCCAAACATTTTTTATTAACAGCTTGATGCGATCCCCCGCATAAGCAACAATGATAATCCTCCTCTTCTACCTGACAAGTATCACCAGAGTGCCCTTGGCTACATTTATAACACTTTGGCACTGACCTGCACTGATTTTTTACGTGACCAAAACGGCAGCATTGGTAGCACTGCACAGTTGGATAGATGTACAATTCTACAGGTAAAGCAGTATAGCACATGAATACCCGGGTAGGCAGTATTTGACCATCAAAAGTTATTATTACTGTCCCAGTATTAATAAATTGGTTTGTATCATTCACAATAATTTTTCTTTTAATCCGCCTGATCTTAATAATTGGTCCACAACCAAGTGGAACACTCATATTTAATAACACTTCGTCCTCGGACCAATCATTAGGAACACCTTTCACTACACCCATGCGTGTGACATTAAAAGTAGGTATAAATGCCCTATATTTTGCAGATTCAAGAATTTTGTTAGTCAAGAAATTGTTGGCATCCAAGATGGAATAAAAAGCCATACTGATGCGATTCCTTCCTACCCGTTTCAAGCTTCCATTCACAACACCATTAAATTTATTATGTTTTAAAAAGTGGCCAAAAGTTATTGGGTGCAGGGTTGTTGGGCTATCACTACCTTCACTTTCCCTTTGAACATGCACTACATATGGGGCACTGTCAGATTGTTGGTAATAAGAACGACCAATTGGCACTCGAGGTGGTAGTGATGACTGATTATTATTATTAGTGGGATTTGTGGATTCAGTAGGGGAAACTATTGGATCGGGGTTAGGGGAATTCTGAACTTTGTTGTTATTAGCTTGGCACTTGCAGTCACAACTATACCCTTCTTTTCCATCATGAGTTTTAGTTTTTCTTTTTCTTTTATTACAATTCGTACACATGCGTGAAAATATTTTCCTTTTTTGCGTTTGGTCGGCATTGGACATGACAGATACGTCAGTATCCATCGACGACTCAACCGCTGAGATTAGAATGTCCATTTTTGATGTACCTGGAGTATCTGACCCCCCAGGGTCGGGGGGCCGAGTCTCCATAACTTTGAAATTTAAACTATGCTAAATTTAAAACTTACCCTTATATACAGCTAACTACTATGAAAATGTCACTAAACCTACAATATTTATACTACAAAACAACACCAATCCTTTTCCAAATAAAATAAAAATAAAAGAACGAAAATTTCACGTCCGCCAAGTACGAAGTTTCCCGCTCTTTTTTTAGCAATCTTATTTTTAATTATAGAGACAAAACCACAGATACGTATTGCCTGTCAAAATTACCACAGATAATATTTACATAATATCTACTTTAACACAGACAACTCTTATAAATGTTTGTTGCTTTCTTCAGATAGTAAGCTAGATTTTCGTTCAAACCTTCATTTTGGCATTCTAAAAGTTGTCTCAAAAGTGTAGACAGAGAAAGATATATGCTAATTCTTACTCTATGCTCCAAACTTCCAAAGTCTCTTACACAGAGTACATTATATATACTGGTAGTCTCTTAGAAGTTAGAATCTAGGTACATCATGTCTGCGTCGTGCGTTAGTCAAGGTCAAAGGTCACAAAAAAAAACATAATTGCAATAACTCCAATGTGAATGAAGTTCACAATAACAAAAAAATGTAGAGCATTAGATAAATATAACATACGATAATTATTATACTTAAAAATAAATATAACATTTCTAAATAAACACATAAAATGAAAACAGAAGGCTATTTATTGCTAACAAAATTGATATTTCAATACACTAAAGATGCTAACTACAGTTTTAGCATTTTAAACTCTAATAGTTGTGGCTTCTACAACTTCCTTGTTCTTGTGGGTTCCGTCACAAAAAGGTCTGTTCTTTGTTTGCTTGCAGTTACAGAGCCAATAGTCCTTTGTTTTCTCCACTTTGAATATAATAGGTCTGCAACAAAGTGCAAATAGCATGATAACCAAGTAGTGAAGTTATTGAGCTAAAACTATGAAGTTTTAGCTTATTGAGTAGGTCCAGTGGTCTTAACGTGATATATGCTTAGCAGTTTTCACTCTTAAGCGCTAGTAAAATCCTTCAACAAGAAGCTGCCTCAATGGCACTAGCCCAGTAGGGCATACTAGTGCGGGCACTACCCCTATATTCAATGTACTCTGTGGCGGGCACTGACAGGGCATTGCTGGCTGAACAGACACATGTTCAACCTCAACCTCCGAGACACCGATGTGTGTAAGCTCTGCTGTGAAGCTGAGAAAATACCAATTACCGTAACACATTATCTGCTACTGCCCTGCCCTAATCCACAAACAGCCTCCTCCTAGGGAAGCACCTAAGTGCTTTAGTGTAACCTGAGGAGGCAAAGGTCCCGGCCAAGAAGCTGCTGCTGTTCCTAGCAGCAAGTAAACAGCCAGGAACTATAGATGGTGGCGATCACAATAGATCGGCAATGGTCAAAGTGATACCGAGCCCTGCATAGCTACATCCCCAAGAAGATAAGATGCACACCAGACTTACTTAATTGATATAAATTATTCAAGTTCCATTCCTAATAGATATCCTTGCACAATGTAACCCTTCATAGCACAGACATTTCACTTAATCATTTTGTACACAATTATCTGTTCTAATAAGCAGAACACCTATTAAAGTAACAAACCTAGGTTGTAGGTTGCCTGGCAGAGATCACTTTAGTAATAAGGTCGCCTTTTGTTTGTAAGTTTATATAATGTTCTGTGTATATGTCCATTTTTTATGCAATAAAGAATTTAATAATAATAATAATAATAACCCGTTTCTCAACCTGTCCCCCTGACCCCCGGCCGTCTGGTCTCCCCTGCCGGGGTGTGATCCTACGCCCGCTACAAATATTTATTTGTGTATTTATGTATGTAAGTTTTTTCATTTCTATTTATTTACGTAAGTTTATAGATTTTTTGGCCTTATAATATGTATTTATTTTGTATGCGGGCGTGAGAGTTAAATTCATGTCGATAATAATAATAATAAACCTTTGTGTAATCTTAAGAAAAACATCTTTATGTGTTCCATCACAGAGTGGCTGTGACTTTGATCTGCCGCACAGACACCAGGCATAGGTCTTGCCCTCCTGTAGGTTTACTTTGAACGGTTTCCTGTCATACACGATTCCATTGTCCGGTTGCTCATTAGCTGCATAAACTTTCTTTAAGGGATTTCTTGGAATCTCAGGTTTTGGTGGTTTTGTGACATATCCTGCATGAAACTACAACAAAGAAACGTCAGAGGTTATATTTGTAAACTTTTCTTTTTCACAAAATATCTAGGTGTTAGTATTATTAGGTACAGTGGATGCTTGCCTATAAATTATTAATCAAATTTATAATTTATAAATCACATACTAACAGATTTCATGAAGTTATTGACTAGATTACACCGAATATTTCGAGGAAGCATGTTAATCTTAATATTTACTTCAAGATACTACTACATAAACTTATAATTATCACAAATAAATATCTCAATGATTACGTGCAGAATTTTTAAATTCTATGAAATTAATTGGAAATAAATAAATGAAATTTAATAAAAGTTACTTGTTGTTACTTGTCTCTGAATTCAGAATTCAATCACAGATCACTCATATACTAGTCCAATATCAATTCCGTAATATACCTATTACCTACCTACTCTGTGATTCAATTTCAAACAAAGTACAAATACACCAATACACAGACAATATCCTATAAGTTACAGGCATTAACTTGTCTCTGGTTACAGGTTACTTGTCAGTTGTCTCTGCAGACAATATTCTCATATCACTTCCTAGAGTTACTTGTCTCTGATTCTCATTACAAAAAAATGACAAATCACAGACAAAAACCGATGATATAGGATAGGGATGTTTATTATGTAGGAAATATTTCTGTGTGGAAATTAAACAAATTAAGCCTGAACCTTTGATTTTATGTATAGGAGAGGATATGCCATATCATATTTAAATTGATGCTTCCGGTAAGTATAAATGGCGTAATGGGCGGTGCTTAAGGTGGGGGGCTGGTATTATCGATACTCATAGTCGAACTGGCTTATTGCCTCTTCTCTATGATTTAAAAAAAAATAACAAGAAAAGAAAAAAAGGACACCTTTTTTTTAAAAGAAAATGAAAATAAAAGTATTTGGACTTTTGATCTTTGTTTTACTCTATGGTTAGTCATTTTACAAAATACAGACTCTATTAAATAGTTTTCACACCTCAGGCATAAAAATTACAGTAATTTTACGGGTCGCCGAGTTACCCCCCCTACGCCAGCCTGCGAATTTGGGATATTGAAATAAATAAAAATACGCATAGATGTATTTTTAATAGCACTTCTCAAAAATGTTTATTAGTTAAAAAGCACCTCTGTAGTTTATGAATAAAAAATTGGTAAATATCGCGCATATGTAACGCGCTTATAACGTCGATATCTCTTCAGATACTTACAATTCTTACCGAATTAGTATATATAAATATATATACTATATAAATATAAATATATATATAGTTTTTTCTGAGGGTAGGAGTGAAATAAGCAACACACATTTTTAACTGCTCTGTGTTTTTAATTTAATTTAATTATATTAAAAGATTTGATAAATTAATGTACCTGTGACATCCCAGCTCCTGCCAGTTTAGTTTGATTTTAAATTCAGAACAATTTGTGTACACTGTTGCAATTATATTAATACCACACTGCACATATAACCTCAAAATGGATTCCATCAAGAAATCTGTAGCGGACCTCACTGAGCACTTTAACTTGAGGATGGCTGAGTTCCAGAAGGACTTGAAGAATGCAATTCCTGCAACGAGTCCTACTTCAAATATCAACCATCAGTTCAACACATTCAGAGCCTTTGTTCTAACTGCGCTTGAGAACCTGCAGTTGCAAGTTGAGCTGTTGACCCGGCAGTGCGATGACATGGAAATGAGGTCACGGAGGAAAATATTGCTGGTGCACGGTGTAGCAGAGGACAAGAAGGAGAACACATCCACTTGTGTCGTCAAACTGTTGTCCAACCACTTGGAAATCCCTGATATTTCATCTGAGGCCATCAGCCGGTCTCATCGGTTGGGTCAGCCTGGTACCGAAAAGCCTCGGGCCATCCTAGTCAAATTCAATGATTTTGAATTGAAAAATAAGATTTGGTTGGCAAAGAAGAAACTTAAGGGCACCGGAATCACTCTTTCTGAATTGCTGACGAAGGGTAGGCATGCCGTCTTCCAAGCGGCGCGCCAACGTTTCGGGGTCTCCGGGTGTTGGACGAGGGATGGTGCCATTCTGGTACTAGGATCTGACCAGACGCGGCACCGTGTCTGCTCGAGGCGTGATTTGGATGCTATCCCGTGTCTTGATGTAGTGCCGCAGGCCTCCTCCTCTGTTGCAGCAGCGGGCACAAGTGTTGCCAAAGATACCAGACCTGCTCAAGTGCGACCCAAGAGAGTTATTAGAAAGTGAACTCTTAGGGTAAATAGCTGGCCGAATCCAACGCGCAGTTCTTAATATTTACTTTGACAGTGTTCTAATCATCACTGTTCTATGTTTATTTTACTATTAAGTATCTAACTTGAATTTTGTTTTCTGAAATAGGGCAGTAATTAAGTAGTTTTAAAATTGTTTACCAATGTTACTTGTCTCTGTTGTTTACATTTTCCTCGATAGTTTTATCTTCTTCTTTTGGTTAATGGCGTTTCTTAGTGCCAAACCAGCACAATACACTTTGCCAATGTCACGTGAAATGGAAGAGCCACAGAGGGGATTATAAAAAAATTCGACGTAACCTGGACTGAAAAAGCAATAACTGGATTTTGTTAATCACATTAGTAACTACAACAACACAAAACAAACAAGTTTAAATACGTAAATATATACAGAATAAATAATATGGGGGAAGATATATATATATATATTACACTTTAATTTTATTAGTTTTTACATATTTACAGACGAATTTTACATATTGACTAAAAACTAACATAAGGAAAGACTCCACATTTAAAGGGCGAGGGATGTCAGGAGAGATAACATCGTAGAGTTTATGAAGGAGTTTAGGACAAGAGAAAAGTATGTGTGTGACCGACCCTTCGTCAAGACCGCACTCGCACAATGAGTTATCTTTGATACGTAGCTTAGCGAGGTGAACGGGGGTGCATGCATGACCAATTCTTAGGCGGCATATCGTAGATGAAACCCAGCGAGGGATGTCTCGATAGAGAAAGAACCATGGGCGACGTGGAATATCTGGTTGTATTGATCCATAAAATTTACCTTTAACCGATTTTGATTCAATCCATTGGGTATTCCACGAGTCCGTCAGGTCGGCTTTTGCAAGAGACCGGAGGTCCTGGGTTAGGTTCCTAAAGTGAGTTAGAGCACCCATCTCAGTCGCAAGTTTGGCACATCCGTCTGCTGTCTCGTTGCCTTTTATACCTGTGTGACCTGGTATCCAAGCCAGAGTAACTGAGAGATCTTTTTGTTGGCAAGAGTATAGGACTTCCCTGATCTGGAAGATGGTGGGAATTAGGACTTTGCTGCGGAAAGGATTTGCCTTAAGAGCTTGAAGGCAACTTAATGAATCAGTTAGTATTAAGGATTGTTTGACGTTGTGAGCTTCTATAAAACGGGCCGCTTCGAGAATTGCTATTGATTCACCTGTGAATACCGATGATTCTGGGGGACACTTAAATTTTAAAGCAATTTTATATTTGGGTATCCAACAGGCTACCCCAACACATCCATTTTTAGTTAGTTTTGACGCATCTGTATAAACTGTTAAACACTCTGACCAATTTTCATGAATAATTTGGTTAAATTTAGCGTCTGCCTCTACAGTTTTTTTAGTAAGTCCTAAGTTTGTGACTGAGGAGTTCTGGATCAACCCTTCAAAAGTAGTAGAAAATAAGGGAAGCTTAGGAGAGGAGTGGATTGGATGAGGAAGACGGGTAAACTTATGGAAGCTTTTTAGGAGGCATGTGGGATCCTGATTTGGTCTTAGAACTGAGGATAGTTGTGTAAGCTTGTCTAATAAAGGGTGGGAGGAAAGTTGCAAAACCTTACAGATAAACCGATCACTGAGATACTGACCACGGAGAGTGATAGGAGGATCAACACACTCCACCTGGAGAGCGTTTGTTGGAGAGGACTTCATTGCGCCAAGTATGATTCTCAGGCACTTGTATTGAGTCTTATTTAATTTTTCCATAGCAGTTTTGTTGATGGGATCCAATACAAACAACCCATAGTCAATATGGCTACGTACAATAGCATTGTATAGTAGTTTTTGAGTATATGGGTGAGCACCCCACCACACTCCTGACAGAGCACGAAGGATGTTGATGCTCTTTTCACATTTTTTTAGGATATACTCCGTATGTGAGACGCCATTTAACCGACTGTCTAAAACCATGCCCAGAAATTTGGATTTGCAAGCAAGTGGAATGTTTTGATCCTCGAAAACAATATTGGGTAGGGGGATTTGAAGTTTTCTCGTGAATATAACAGCCTTGCACTTAGCGATTGACAATGAGAGACCATGATCTGATAGCCACTGGCCTAGATAGTACAAAGCAGAGTTTAAGCGATTCGAAATTTCATCCATGGAATTTGAGCTGGAGTAAAGTGCTATGTCATCAGCGTACTGTAAGATATTACAGAAGCTGTCAACAGATAATTCAAGGTCATTAGTGTATATACTATAGAGAAGAGGACTGAGAACTGAGCCTTGAGGAAGACCTTTCCAGATTGTTCTGGGGTGGAGGCTTAAGGAGTTTGTTTTCACCAGAATTGTTCTGGCTGAAAGAAGGTTACATATGATTTGTGATAATCTCGGCGGGATACTCAGCTGTTGCATCTTTTGCCTGAGTACCGGGAGTAGAACATTATCATATGCTGCAGCTACATCTAGGAAGACACCCACAAGGTACTCTTTTTTGGCTAGAGCAATACGAATATCTGTTGTAATGATTCCTAGGCTATCGCTTGTTCCAAGTCCTTTTCTGAAACCAAACTGGGACTTAGCAAGTAAGCCCCTGCTTTCTACTATCCATTCCAAGCGATTTTTAATCAAGTGCTCCATAATTTTGGCTAAAGTAGAGGATAAAGCAATGGGTCTATAAGAATTGGGATCTAAAGGGTCTTGACCAGGTTTCCGAATTGGGATTATTATTTGATGCTTCCAAGGTTCCGGGACGATTCCCGTTTCAAGAAACCTGTTGACCATTTGCAAGTAGCAGTGTTTCGCTTTATCGTTTAGTTTTGATAGAAAGGAATAAGGGATACCATCCTCACCAGGAGTGGAGTCCTTCAGATCTGCTAAAACAAACTGCAGCTCTGAGAAGGTAAATGGGGTATCCATGGGATCAGAGCAGGGAATAGTTGTTGTGGTTGGGAGGCAGTCTTCAGTAGGGACGGAAGGGGGGGCCAATTTGTCTGCAAATGCATCAAGCCAAATAGACGCATCATTGGATAGAGGGTCATTCATGGCAGCAGAGCGACGAAACCTTTTTATCTTATTCCACACTAAGGTGGATGGGGAACGGGGGTCTAGAGTTTCGCAAAATTTTGTCCAACCCTGTTTTTTCTTTCTTGATAATAATCTTTTATATTTTGCGTCAGTGCGTTGGTAATCTAGAAAATTGTCATGGGACATCATCATCGTGTAGGAATTTTCTGCTTCTTTGCGTTTATTGACCATGTCGGAGCATTCATTGTCCCACCATGGTGGAGACAGTATAAAATCTCGTTCAGTTCTTTTGAGCGGAATATGGAGATCGGCGGAGAATTTAAGGATTCTGACAAAATTAGCATAGTATAAGATAGTGCTCTCACCATCTCTCATCTCCGGTAAAGTATCAGTCAAGCAGTCAACCGAATCTGCAAATGCAGGCCAATTGGCTTTATTGAGTTTATGCTTCAGGAGTGGATTAGGGTTAGAAACCGGGATAGATCTCCGGGCAATGGAGAGAAGGATTGGGTAATGATCACTACCATGGGTGCTTGGCAGGGTATTCCAATAGGTTACAGAAGCCAAAGAGGGCGAGCAAAGGGACAAGTCAATAGCGGCCCTAGGATCTTGGTTGGGGTAGACCCTTCTGGTTGGAGATCCATCATTAAGGATGCAAATGTTTATTTCGTCAAAAAGATCCAAAAGAAGAGTAGCAAACCCGTCACAAGAATGGGATCCCCAAGTGGTATGGTGGGCATTGAAGTCTCCCATCACCATAACTGGGGCGGGAAGTGACAGTAATACTGATTTTAATTCGGGGATAATAGATGAATGAGGATGGGGGATATATATAGAGATAAAGGAGATGTTGAGGGATCTCACAGCTACAGCATTAAACTGTTGACTGTGAGGGGGAAGAGATATAGAAGAATATGCAAGCGAGCGTTTGATCAGAATAGCACTGCCTGCATACCCATCATCTCTGTCATCCCTTAAGCAGGCATAGCCTGGGACCCGGAATCGGGAGCCAGGTACAAGCCATGACTCAGAGATGGCAAGGATGATAGGTTTATGTTCATTTATTATTGAAAGAATTTCTGGTTTCTTGGGGCGAATACTTTTACAGTTCCATTGAAGGATCTGTACTGAGGCCATAGTTAAGAGCTGAAGCGATTTTGATGAAGATTTGGGCAACGTTGGGCGGTAAGGGATTTTTATTGAGCATTTCAATTATAGTTGTAAGGGATTTAGTAAGATTAGGGTTCAGGTTATCATTTTGGGGTGATGTGTAATTGTGTTCATTGTTCAGGGCACAGCCATTGCCCAGGGAGGAGGGGACATTGCGAGTTATGTTATTGTGAGCTTGTCTATCGTAGCCCTTGGCTGGAGGAGCTCTAGGGCGGGGAGTTCTGAAGATAGTCTGCCTATGAGACTTGGATGGAGTTTTGGGAGAGGTGTAAACATAATTGGGGATGGGTTTGGTTGTGTAAGATGGAGGGGTAAACATAGTAACTTCGGCAAAAGAAGGATGGGCTGGTGGAAATCGTAGGGAAGCTTCTTGATAGGAAATGTTCTCATCGGACATAATTATTTTAATTGACTGCTGCCTATAGTGCTCAGGACAGCTTTTATTAGTGGCTTGATGTTTTCCTGTGCATAAGATGCAAACTGAGGACTCCAGGGTCACAGAACATGTATCGCCAGAGTGGGCTTGGGAACATTTATAACAGCGTGGGGTTGACCTGCATTGAATTTTAACATGACCGAACCGGCAGCAATTAATACACTGGATAGTGGGGAGACGGTAGGACTCAACAGGTAAGGAGGTGTGATAGGAGTAAACTTTGGAAGGGAGAGTTTGACCACGGAATGTTAATACTACTGATTGGGTTGGAATCCAGGTCACACCACTTTCATTCACTAACTTGCGGTTCAATCGTCTGGCTTTAAGTACTTCCCCACAACCAGCAGGGAGATCGAGAGATTCAACAAACTCGTCTAGGTGCCAGTCAGTAGGTACACCCCTGACAAGCCCCATACGGGTGATGTTGTATGTAGGGATATATGCAGTGAACTTAGACGTTTTTAATATTGGGTTTGCCAGGAAGTCGTTGGCCGCTGTACTCGATGTGAACTCAACAGATATCTTGTTACGACCTGCATTCTTAACGCCATCGTTGAGGATTGAGCTTACTTTGTGCTTGTGCAAAAATTGACCGAAGGTGATTGCCCGTATGGTCGTGCCCGCCGAGGGGTCGGCCACTTCGCGGGATACATATACTATGAAAGGACCTTTGTCATCGTTTTCGTATGCTTTTGAAGTTTCTGACAGGGAGGGGTGTACGTATAAGGACTGGATGGAAGGGACGGATGACGGTGTGTCATTCACAGGTTTCTTATTAGGGCCTTCATGGTTGTCACTTTCATCAATTACGCGTTTGCGAGAGGAACCGGGTTGGAAGCTTGGAGAGTTGGGTATGGTTACATTTTCCCCTGGGTCCGGAGGCTCAGGAGGTGTTTCCACCTCCATTCTCACTTACCACCACCAACAAACACTAAAACGAACACCAACTATTGCAAATTATATTGCTAAACACTGTAAAAACAACAAAATTCACTCCGAATCCCACTTACACGTGGGTCTCTCACTCGCACGCAAAGCAAAGTCCTCCGATAGTTTTATAATCTTTGACACTTGACTATAACGTACTGACATTGACGGCCGGCTTGACGTTGACGTAGCGGTAATGTTGCAAGTTAATAAATATCGTTTAAGTCGTAACGTTACATAGAATAATTTTGATAACGTTATTCTTTGCTTAGTAGAGTAACGTTCCTCGTACATTGATATTACTATACCTATTGTGTTTTGTATCGCTATTTTTTACTTTAAGTTTTTAGTATTTTGGCAATTTAGTTACTTAGCTTAATATTAATTCATTTTTTATTTTTTTTTGTTTTTGTTCTCTGTTTTTTAAGCCTTTTGTTAGTTGTTCTGATATCTCTGATCTTATATATTTTTATAATTGTGTTAATCTCTTTCAGACTACTGGCGGGTTAGGAATCCTTGTATGTATTTGTTTTTTTAATAATTTTATTTAATATTTAGTTTTTAAGTAATATTTTTATTTATTATATATTTATTATTATAAAATTAATACGATGTCGTTTGATAACATTAGTCTTGCTAGTGATGATACTGGTGAATTTTATTCTTTGCCGTCAATTGATGATTCATCTAGTGAGGTTAGCTTTCACAGTACAATATCTTCTATTCCGCTAAATGATGCCCTTAATTCATATTTCTCAGATTCTCTGAAAAATTTTAATGTAGTTCATTTAAATGCACAAAGTATTCCGGCTCACTTTCCCGATATGCTTGCGTCTTTTGAGTCACGTAACATTCACGCTATTCTTGTTTCCGAATCTTGGTTAAAACCATGTTTACCATCTACTTCTTACTCATTACCAGGGTTTCATCTCATTCGCAATGACCGCATTGGTAGGGTGGGTGGAGGTGTGGCGATTTACCTCCGCTCTTATATTCCATTCTCTGTTGTAAGTTTGTCCACCCAGCCTCCTCCTTCTAATGCGGTTGAGCATTTGTTCATTGAAGTCTCACTGTCCCATACTAAAATTCTTCTTGGCGTTTGTTACAGTCCTTCTCTCAATATAGATTATTTCTCTTCCTTTGAACTTTTATTAGAAAAACTAACCCCGTCATATAGTCACACCATAATTATGGGTGATTTTAACACATGCCTTCTTAAAAATGACAATCGGTGTAAAAAGATTCAGTCGGTTACTGATGCGTGTAACCTACATATATTGCCACTCTCTGCTACTCATAATTTACCAGATTGTGTCCCATCTCTTCTAGACCTCATTATTGTTTCCTCGCCTGATTTTGTTCTGAAGTTTGGTCAGCACGAGGCTGATGCTTTTTCCCACCATGATCTCTTATATCTTTCATATAAAGTCCGTCCTCCTAAAGCAAAATCGAGAATCCTTCTGCAACGTAATTTTAGTGGAATGGACAAAGAACTTCTTTTGGAAGATGCCCGTCAGTTGGATTGGTCAGTTGTTTTAAATGCTGCTACCGTCGACATGAAAGTTGAATTGTTTAATTCCTTCCTCATACAACTATATGATATTCATGCTCCAGTTAAGCCAATTAAAATAAAACAGTTACCTGCGCCCTGGCTGACTGATGATCTAAAGTGCCTTATCTTGAAGAAAGGCTTCGCCAAAAGCAAGCTTAAGGCTGAATACTCTGATAGAAATCTGCGGAGGTATAACAAAGCTCGGAATCGCTGCAATACATCGTGTAGGGATGCACAACGACGCCACATTCATAAATCAGTCGAAAACGGCGACCCAGCCAAAGTTTGGAAGTTTCTTGAAACTCTTGGAGTTGGCAAAGCATCCCCTCGTTCGCCTCATCAGAATATTGATATTGAACTTCTTAACCAACATTTTACTTCTTCTAGTACAATAGACAGCTCGGATAAAGACCGCACGCTGAATATTCTTTCTTCTTTGCCAACTCCTGCTTTCCAACCGTTTAATTTCACTCCTTTCACTGAATGTGATGTTAAAAAGAACATATTATCAGTCTCGTCTAATGCCGTGGGTGATGACAGTGTAAGTCGTAATATGATCTTACCAATCCTTGAAGTTGCTACTCCTATCCTTACCCATATCCTGAATGTATCTATCTTGGAAAAATGCTCATATAATTCCTCTCCCAAAAAAGGCTCATGCTTTACATTTTTCCGAATTTCGCCCTATCTGTATTCTCCCATTTCTGTCCAAAGTATTAGAAAAGCTTGTTTTTCATCAATTAAATCTCTTTCTTAACAGAAATTGCCTTTTGAATCCCTTTCAGTCTGGTTTCCGGACAGGTCATAGTACGACTACAGCGCTGGTTAAAGTTACTGACGACATTCGACGGGGAATGGATAATAAACAGCTCACCGTGTTGGTATTGTTAGATTTTAGCAATGCCTTCAATTCCGTTGATTTTGACATCTTGTTGAGTCTGTTGCGTTCTATTAACATATCTCCACCAGTGATAGGATGGTTTCAGAGTTATCTTAGGGGTCGTCGGCAGCGTATTCGCATTGAAGATAAGTTTTCTTCTTGGTGTGAAACACTGGCTGGCGTACCTCAAGGTGGTGTGTTGTCGCCTTTACTATTTGCTATTTTCATTAATTCAATTTCCCAGAAAATTACCTCTCTCTATCACATGTATGCAGATGATCTCCAAGTTTATTCACAGTCAACTCTTGAAGATCTGCCTAACGCCATTTCTACTATTAATGGTGACCTGGCGGCTATCAATGAATGGAGTAAGTGGTATGGTCTAAAGGTAAATCCTTCTAAGTCCCAGGCTATTATTATTGGTGGTTCTGGCATGATTTCCAGAGTTGACTGGGATAACCTTCCGCCAGTTTCATTAAATAGCATTACTATTCCTTATAGTACTACCGTCAAAAATCTTGGTGTACATTTTGATACTACTTTATCTTGGTCTCATCATTTAAAAGAAGTCAGTAGGAAAACTTTTGCAGCCATGGGTTCACTAAGGCGTCTGCGTTCTTTTCTTCCAATTCTTCTAAGATTATGTTAGCACAATCTCTACTGCTCTCCATTCTCGATTATGCGGATGCAAGCTATCTTGATTTAACTGAGGACCAACTAAATAAACTTGAGCGAATTCAAAATTTAGCTATTAGGTTTATATTTGGTTTGCGCAAATATGACCATGTCTCCGAATTTCGTTCAAAGCTCAAGTGGTTACCCATTCGATTTCGCCGGAATCTGCATATTGTTTCTCTTCTGTACTGTGTATTGTTCTATCCCATGACTCCTGGTTATTTAAAGGATAAGTTTAAATATCTTGGGCATGACAGACCTGATAGGGTCCTTCGGTCGGCCGGTAAACTTATTCTTGAGGTGCCTACGCATCGGACTAAATATTTCCAAAGTTCATTTGCACTCAGAGCCACTAGTCTATGGAATGAACTTCCCCCACATATTCATCGTGCTAAAACCCTTAATAAGTTTAAAATTGACGTTAAAAATTATTACTTATCTCTTTGTTATCAATAGTAACGACATATTTATTGTTTCCTTTCTTATATTTATTTATGTATTTATTGGTATGTCTATTTAGTTTATGTATGTCTATTATTATTATTTTGTATATATTAGTTTATCATAATATGTTATACTATATGGTATTGGTTAGTTTATTTAGCTATTAGCGTTTAAGTTTATTATTATTTTTGCACCACCTCCCTTTATCCTTCTTTTCATTTTCTCCCTGATGTTAAGGTTGTCTGGAAGAGATCGCTGCTTAGCGATAAGACCGCCTTATTGTACCTACTTATTGTTGTTTTCTTGTTTGTAACATGTGATTTTTTTTTATTTTCGTGGTGTACAATAAAGTATATACATACATACATACATACATATATATATACTTACTGTAATACTATAGTTTTTGTTAGGAGTACATATATATATATATATATATATATACTCCTAACAAAAACTAATGAAATAATCCAAATTTTCAGGGACAGCGCAAAAATTGACGTGTTTTGGACTCAGTAAAGAAGAGACTAAGTTATAATTAGTCGAAATAACCTATAATACTCGCCACAAAAAGAAAAATTAGACAACTTTGTTACTCACCTATGAAATGAAATTCCTGGGAGTTTAGTAACAGGTAATTAGTCACAACAGAACCACCGGAAACACAATAGACGCCATTTTTATGCTACAAAAAATTGGCTTCAATTGCCTGACACGTTCACGCAATAACTTAATACACCTGTCTCGTTCTAATAACTAAGCTTTCAGTAAGTAAGAAAAGTCAAAACATAGTTTTACATGTTTTATTAACAAAATGCATCGTATAACTATAATTGAGTAAAATGCAACATATCCATCTCTATAATCCTATTATAATAAAACCTAATCAAAGGGCCAAGGAACATATTTACTACGGGGAGTTTCAGTAGGGTTATATTATTCTATGAGTTTCAGGCTCAGAAAGCACAGATCAAGTATTAGTTACTACGTCAGAAAGGCTGGAACCTACTCAACCCAGAGCCGTAAAGCCAGTTTTTCTTTTTTAAAAGGTGTAAATTTTTCATTTTCCAATTTTGATTTTTGTTTCTTTTTTTATTTTTAAATTTAATCTAGACACATGAAAAAATACTTTTAGGTTTTCTAAAATAATTGTAATGAAACACTACTTTTGAATATTTCAATTACCTTGAGTTATGTCTAGAATAAGAGGAATAGAGGCTAACTTGTTAAAAGTGCAAAAAGATGGGTTACAAGCATTACAAGATTTGGACAACCAGAAGAGTAAATATGTTGAAATCAAGACGAAAAACGAAGAAAGCTTTGACTTGAAAGTGGATATGGAAAGTAGGTTTCAACTAGTTTTTTGTGTGACTTTGAACTTGAAGGTTATTTCGTAAAACATATTGCTTATAAAAATGATTATAGGAAATAGAGATCGTTATTCCAGGCCAGCAAATTAACGAGTTACTGGTGAAACTGCCAAAGCTAGACAAAATATTCGACGTGCACAGGAAGATAGGCGAGGGCACTTTCAGCTCAGTGTACCTGGGCTCGCTGAAGCAGCACGCGGCCCTGCCCCACGCGCAGCGGCGCTGGTTCGCCATCAAGCATCTGGTGCCCACCGCGCATCCGGCGCGGGTAGAGCACGAGCTGCGCTGCCTCCGGGATATGGGGTAAGCACAAGGCGTGGGCGAGCACTGTCACATTGAAACTTCCTTAGCACCACTGGCAGAAATTTTTTTATTTTATTTTTTATTTATTCATCATAAACAAACACAGGTACATATTACAAAAAAATACCGTGATAACTGCGTTAGTAAAAACTGTGTTGCAGTTATCAGGCCTTCCATTACTTGCACAAAGATTATTTCAGTGTACCAAGATTACAGTTAAGATCATTAATCAATACTAATAAGATCATTAATCATTTAATCAATCATCAATACATAAGATCATTGCAAATGTTTGCATAGATAGTGTAAAAGTCATTGGAAATTAAACAATCACAAGTAGAGTAAACATAGGGAATGGGCTCAGGCGGGATCGGGTGACATCACACATAAATCAGCTGCAAGTTGGGAGTGTGACGGTTGACGCTGTGTGATGTCGTCCATATAAATACAAGGAATTCAACCCTCCGTGCATCCGACCTGGTCTGTGCCCATGTCCTATATGTTTTGCCCTCAAATCTTGGTAGAAAGTGTTAACTTCTCATAACTCTTAAGTGGCAAAGGTAAAATAATGACTTGTATATTTACCTACTTGAGATAAATATTTTTTTTCTTTTCCTCAGTTCTTCAATATAATGATTTCTTATTTTCAGTGGGAAAGACAATGTGATTGGAGTAGAACTGTGCCTTCGCAACTTAGATACAATAGTGTTTGTGATGCCTTATATACCTCATAAGAAGTTTTCTGTAAGTAAGACTGTAAAATATGTTGAACCTAGTAAACAACTATATTGTTATACATTACATTATTTACTTAACGCCACTCTTAGTTTATTGACACAGCAATAACTTGACAGGAATATGTTGGGGACATGGACGCGGAGGAGCTGCGTCAGTACATGCGTGCGCTGCTGGTGGCCTTGAGGCACGTGCACTCATTTGGAGTTATACATAGAGACGTCAAACCAAGCAACTTCCTCTATGACAGAGAAAATAGAAGGTAACTGCAATATTTACTGGAGAAATTGTGTTGTTTTAATATAGAAAAAAACATCAATATACAGGACAAATAAACAAGAATCAATACATTGATTCTTGTTTATTTCACACTAACAGATATACAAGGATTGCTGTTGTATCTAAAATCGAACCAGAACAAATTATTACACAATATTGTGTTTATTGCTTTAAATCCATATCCATTGTCAAATTCAAATTCAAATTCAAATGATTTTTATTCAAATAGACTTTTTACAAGTTCTTATGAATAGTCAAATGCATCTACCACTGGTTCGGAATGCCGTTCCTATTCCTACCGAGAAGAACCAGCAAGAAACTCGTTGGTTGCTCTTTTGAAAATAAATAAAATATATGGTATGTTTACAATAATCTACATACAACATATACAGATACATAAGTAACCACAGTCCTGAGCATTGCTGGAGCGAGTCAAACATTAATATAATAATAATAATAATAATAATCTTTATTTCAGACATTAAAACATCCATAATAATACAATACTAATAAACTACATCTAATATTAGTAATGTTAGTAAAAAAAGAACTTATATAACTATATTAGTAGTGTTAATTAACTTGATATCTACCGTTTGTGAAACACTGGGAGTGCATGTGCATGCTTACCCAGTGTCTCACAAAAGGATTTTCAAATTTTTCCGCTAGTGTATTGAGAATACCGTTGGTGCTCCCCCGCATCCTGCTCATCACTGATGCTGCTCTTTTCCTCATAATGCCATAGAAGTCATCTATGTGAGCTTCAGCAAACATCAGTGACGCGCTGCAGAATCGGGACAATCCCAACAGCACTCTGAATCCGTTATTATACTGGATTCGCAGGTCGTTGTAGGCCCTCTGCGTATATGTCACCCACAGGCTGCACGTGTAAAATGTTTGGCAATATGCCTTAAAAAGCGTGAGCTTTACCTCTTTGTTGCAACGTGCGAACCTACGAGCTAACATGTTGCATCGGACCGCCAACGCCCTGCGTTCCCTTTCCATATCTTTGACATCGGACAAATCCTCAGTTACTATGTGTCCCAGGTATTTGAACTCTGCGACTCTTTTTAGTGGAATTCCATTCGGAGTAACTGGAGGAATATTCTTCAAAGCACATCCTCTGCTTTTAAAAACTAAAAGCTCGCTTTTCTTTACATTATATATGAGTCCGTGTGACGCAGCATACGACTCATATATTTTAAGCAATCTCCTGAGTGCACTAATTGATGGACTCAGCAGAACCATATCGTCTGCGTAACTTAAGTTGTTGATTATGGTTCCATCAATTGAGCATCCAATTTTGGTTCTGCGGAGTTCATCAATCAGCTGATTAATGTAGATGGTAAACAGGGCGGGAGATGTTAATCCACCCTGTCTAACCCCACAATACCACTACTCTGTTGCTCAAAAAGTGTTTAAAAGGATTTGATGATGCCAATTGATGACGCAGCTTTCGATCGTGTCCTCTTAGACCAGGGTTCCTTTTGGTTGCAAATATTTCCTCCATATTTGGGACATTATAGTGGCTATTCAGTATTTTATATGTTTCAATGAGATCGCCTCTTTCTCGCCTACTTTTGAGGGAACTAAGTCCAAGTTTTGTAAGTCTTTGCTCATAAGGAAGATTTTTTAGCTCTCTCGGCATAGATGGGTGTTTTCCTGTCCGTATAGTATCTCACAGTCTGCTTGAGCGCCAGTATAGCACTTTCGGTGGATAAGTTGCTTCGGAATCCAAACTGTGCATCATTCAGATTCAAATATCCACTGAGCTGTCGCTCAAGCAGGCTATCAAACACCTTCCCTAGAATCGCAGCTAAGGATATGGGCCTGTAGTTTAGTTTATCCGCAATATCTCCCGTTTTATTTTTAACCACAGGCACGACCATGGTCCTCATTAGGTCGGCAGGAAGATAGGAGTGCCGGATGCAAAACGTATAAAACATTGCAAGAATCCGATACAGATGAGAGCCGGCATGCAGCAGATGTTCCACACTTAGACCGTCGTGTCCCGGAGCCTTTCCCCTCGCTAGTCTCTTTATGGCAAACTTTACCTCCCGAGCACTAAACGAGAGTGAAGACCCGAAGTTAGGCTCTACACCCCCAAGCATCTGTCGGTCCTGTGATAATGTTGACCGGACTCTAAAGTGCTCTTTAAATACATTGGCTATACGTCCCACATCCGACTCCCCATCCACACTCACAGGGAGACCCGCCCTTGGATTTAATCGGCTGGTTTCTTTCCAGAATTTCTGAATTTTTTTTTGCTTATGCTGCTCCGCTATCCTATCCATTTGTATTTGCTCTTTATTCCTTTGACAATATTTGAGTCTATTTTTAAATTGCCTTTTACTCTCTTTCATACCTTGGTACTCTGTTCCATCCGCAGGCATACCGTTCAATTTCCACAAGTAAAATTTTTCTCGTGCCTCCCTGTGTGCGACTTTCACATATTTATTCCACCCTACCAACCGTCTTCCCTTCCTGACCCTTCCTGACTGGTTACTGGCTAACGCGGCTGTTTGAAGCGCTTGAATAACTTTATGGTACAATTTATCTATTACAGGCCTATGAGATTCCTCCGTACACATTTTGTCACAACAAGAGCTTAATTCTGAAGGAAAGTCTATGTGTTTCAATATGCCGTTACATACATCATGATATATACTGATCTGGGTTCCTTCCCCCCATTTTATTTTATCATTATTATGTATACACACAGGGTGGTCAGTTTTCCTACAAGTAACATAGAGATTACAGCTAATCTCTAAAGGAAAATGATCAGACCAATATACATCATAATGAACCTTGGCACCACAAATCGACAGCCACGCTGCCTCTGTAGCCAAGCAATGGTCTAGCCAGCGGCGACACCCATGTGCATCACTTATAAAAGTGTACGTGTCGCTATCGTGTCCAAGCCTCCGACGACGACGACGAGCGTGTCGTGTCGTGTATCGTGTGCTACGTCGGCACATATCCAGTTTTGGTCCGAACAAACATTCAAGAGCTCCTTACCGAAAAGTTCGCCAGGATGTGCATTGAAATCGCCCAATATAAAAACAGACTCAATACCACTCGTTTCAATAATGGCGACAATCTCACTTAAACAGTCATTAAATTCAATAATGTTTTCAACAGAATCAGTAGGCATGTACACACTATACAATAGCAACTCGTGATTCGCCACTATACCCTTTATCGCTGAAATGCGATCACACGGCACAACAGACACCGAACTAAGTACACTTTTCCGCCACAATACCGCTACACCTCCAAATGGTCTGCCTCTCAGTAGACCAGCGGATAGGTATAATCTTCGACAGTATAATAAGCTTTTTTAGGAGCATTTTTTTAATGGTTATCTTAAACTTGTGTAAATACAAGTTTATAATACGTTGAGGAATTTTGTTAAAGAATAGTATGCTCATTCCCACGAACGACCTTCGGACTTTATTGAGGCAGAGCGATGGAGTCACGAGCCTATGGCGGTTTCTAGTTGGCCTATCGTGCAGATCGCATATTCCTTTGTAATTCTGAATGTGCTGTTTTACAAAGATTAGATTACTGTAAATATACTGCGACGCTATTGTAAGAATACCTATTTCCTTGAATTTCTCCCTGAGGGATTCACGTGGTTTTAAATTATAGATTGCACGTATTGCCCTTTTTTGTAATACAAATATTTTTTGAATATCTGCCGCTTTACCCCACAGCAAGATTCCGAAAGACATAATACTATGAAAATAAGCAAAATGTACAATCTTTGCAGTTTCAACGTCTGTTAACTGCCGAATCTTTCTGACAATGTAAGCAGCAGAACTGAGTTTACCAGCTAGATTTGATCAAGGAACAAGAAACTAAATTTGAGCGGATTATCGCAAATTAGTTTCTTGTTCCTTGATTATCATGGACTTCCACAAAGTAACGCCTGCTTACATACAGTATGACTAATTGTCACTCTATTTTTTGTACTTGAGTGTTGTTGGATAAGTATCCAGTATACAAAAGAAATGAGAGTATTAAGCGAGTACACTGTGTGGCAGGTACTTGCTAGTGGACTTTGGTCTGGCGCAGCGTGCGAGCACAGAGCCTCCGCCCGCAGCCCTCGAAGCGCCACGCAAGCGTGCCCGGGGACAGGTATCATAATAATATGTTACTATTACATTTAAGGGGGCAAGCTTTCAAAAAATATATAGGCTAAGAGATAGCTGCACTTTTGGTAACTGATGTGATTTTTATATAATACTAGCGGACGCCCGCGACTTCGTTCGCGTGGCATAAGTTTTATAACTCCCACAGGCATTCCTTAATTTTCCGGGATAAAAAGAACCTGTGCACAAAAAACATCCGTTGCTCTATTGCAGCATGATTGAAGGACTATTTAACGTCCTTTGGGAAAGAATTTTCAAAAACTGTGAATTATGTATTTCATAATTTAAACCTGTTGCCCAAACGTCAAGTTTCATGGCTGTTCACGCCACCTATGTATTAGTTGTCTGTGGTCGCTGTGACAGATGAATGCTTTGTGAACGTAGCTAGCTTGCCGCGTTTTTTGATAAAACTCTTTGGTTTTGACAGTTCGACACAGTTCAAGATTGTTTTTGGCAGGGCGGGCCGCGGTCGAATTGTTGATTGTAAATATAAGCTTTTCTTTGTAATCCGTATTGTTAGAACCTCGCTATAGCAGGTTCCCGCGAGAAATTAGCTTCTAGTTATTTCGGCACTAAATAAAGACTTACTTGTTGTACTGGGTGACAATCTGTTGTGTGCCACGTTGACGCCACTGCTGGCCGTGCAATTATATACTTAAGTAAATAATTAATCTAAGTAGCTTATAGCCGAACTTTAGTGCTGTGCTGTGTGTGTTGTGTGTTAGTGCCGTCTTGAAGCAGGAAGCTACGGCCGAACAGCAAGTACCTTCTCTTTCCTGACCTTTCCTGACCTTTGACCCACATCCTTCCTTATCGAAGATTCATCATTCAGTAGGCACTTGGACTCCGTAAGTACGTAGTATAGTTTTCATTATTGTCTTACCACCTAAGTTAAGCCGGAACAGTTCTGTCCGCATTTGGCCCTGAGCCAATGGTCTAAGAGGCTCGAATCCAGCTGATGGGCCCCTGGAACAGCGTCTTAGGGTTGTAGCATTGGACCAGGTTGAAGCCCCAACATTTGGTAGCAAAGAGCGTGGTTGTACTAAACGCTGCGGACAGGTCTGTACCGGTTTAATAGTGTAAGCTAGTGGGGCATTTATTGTGGGATATAGCTGGGTAAATTAAAACAAGCTTTACTTTTACTTTGGATTACTTAGCTATAGTTCCTTCTTGCTGTGTTAAATGTATTGAAGCGGCATAAGAGAATTTGTACATTAGGTTTGATTCTTGTCGCACAAACTATACTTCTGTGGTGTCAAAGCTTGTACTTGGTGTCTGTTTAATTAAATAACTGTTTTGTTTAGGAAAGTACTTATTTATCTATAAATTGAAAGTTTGTAGTTGAGATTGAGAAAAGGTTGCAAGCTGTGATTAGTTTTGTTAAATACATACTAGCTTGTTAGCAGCTTATTGATTTGTTGGCAAACTTCTAAATTAATTGGTCAACAGCTGTTCAACACTTTAACTGAATTTGTGTACAGATAATAACTTGTAATAAAGGGTATTATGTATACATTATTTACCCTTTATATGTTGATATTACTAATTACAAGGTTTGATATTGCTTGTCTGCATTGCGATTGTGACTGTATATGAATTTGTTGTCTTGAATTAATCGCTTATTATTAATTGGATTTGTAAATTTAACCACTACCTTTGGTTTTGTCCCCTACTAGTTGCAAATTAAAAACTTGTTTTTAATTATTGAACGATAATTATTGATTACACGGTGTTTTCAGTCACATATATAGTTGCTCACCTATCTTTGCCTGTCTTTGCAATTGTTTAAAAAACTTGAATTTGTAACTTCTAACTTATGCTTAAGATTATACTACAATTATTATAATTACATAATATTGTTGTTTGTCTCGGGTTAACTATACACATAACTTGTTTTTTGTTTTTACATGTATGTCTGTCTGTATTTGAAGGTTAACCCCTGATAATTTGATAATTTTCATGTAGGTAAGTTTAACTTGCTTTTAATTGTAGTTCTTATTCTTGTTTATTTTTAATTCTTTACTTAGATTATTGTAGCAATCAACAGTGTAACAACCTAACATATAAATTCATTGTTTACAATAGAATTTGAACATTGTTTATTTGCTGTTATTTGTTTGTTGTTTGTTGCTGTTTTGTGTGTTGTTATACTGTTGGTGTTTTGTTGTGAATTCACACAGCTGGCTAATTGTTAGTTAGGGTTGCCACCTCAATCCAGCCTAAATTGTAAGTGTGAATCATAAAGTAATTTATTTAATTGCAAATTGCAATACCTATTGCGTACAAGATGTCAGCTCATAAAAGGCTTGTTGGCTCGATACAAGCTGAACTCCGATGGGCGGCTACAGCTCGTACCTTGATAGGCCGTGAGGACAGAGCATCCGCACTGCTCAAGCGATGTGAACAGGTGCCGACCAGACAGGCAATTGTCGAGGAAGCGCTTAGGGACCTAGTGGTTTTGGAACCGCCCGAGGAACTGCTGCAGTCCGCTCAGCGAGACTATGAGCAGTTCTTTGAACTAACGGACGGCCTTGTGGAGGAAAGCTCTAAGCTTAAGAAGGAGGCGAGACTAAGCTCTCTTCTCGAGTCTCCTATGAGACCTCCGACTCAACCTGCGCTACTAGGTAGTTTACCCACTATAGACCTACCAAAATTTTCTGGCAATTTGAGTGAGTAGTTAGGTTTCCTCGGCCTCTTTGATAGTCTGGTGCATGCTAGGAAGGATCTGTCTCCCTGCCAGAAACTGAGCTACCTACTGTCCTCCTTGCAGGGAGAGGCTCTGAGTGTGGTCTGCCACCTGGACCTCTCCGAGGAGAGCTATACTACCGCCCGGGAACTACTCACCCGGCGGTATGCCAACGTGCGCCGATTAGCGGACACGCACGTGGCGCAAATTTTGTCTCTGCCACGTGTCTCAGGGGTTGCTCGTTTGAGGGAATCTTTGTTAAACCCGTTGATTGTAGCATGTAATGCACTTAGGCGACTAGAGCTCCCGGTGGACCAGTGGTCTTTTCTGTTGCTGCATATAGTGTTGTCCCGCCTACCTCCCGAATTAAAATTGCGGTTTGAACAGAGGTATGGTGGGGACGGTGCCAGCTATCTGCCCCCCTTTTCAGATTTGCTAAAGTTCCTCGAGGAGGAGTGCCGGCAGGCTGACAACTCTGGTGTTGCTGGTCCTTCAAGGACCTCAGAGCAACCTGCCCAGCCGAGGAAGGGAAGGGGTCAGATTGGCAGCCCTGGTAAGGGGGCCTCTGAGCGAAGGCCAATGCCAGTCTACAGGGGGCTTGCTGCCACTGAGGCCACCCCCTGTAAATATTGCAAGCGTCCGGGCCACAGGGTACCTTCTTGTCCCCAGTTCCTGGACAAGACGATTAACCACCGGAGGGGCATCGCCAGGGACCGCCACTGGTGCTATAGTTGCCTGGAAGCTCACCTGCAGCGAGACTGCCCACATCAGCAGCCATGCCCTATTTGTAAGGGCAACCACCTGGCGGTCTTGTGTGCCAACCAAAATGGCGTTGGCCGCCAGGTGGGGGAGAGCACCCCCCGCACGGGCGGGGGTGCTTATGTTAATCGCTCCCCTGCTAGTCTGCGTCGCTCTCCTGCACCGTGTCAGGTGCCCCGGTGTGTCCGGACTTCGCCCCCACCCGGGGGGGCTTCACCCCCCCGCGGGGGGATTTCGACCCCCCTGCGCCAATTTGATGCGGGATTTGCTGCCGCCACGGCGACGGGCCGTCCTACTCGCTACTCACCCCCGCTTCACGAGTGGCCGCGACTAGAGCGCCGCCCACCTCGTATGGGTCGCCAACCTCACTACGGTGTGCCGGCCTCTGCCCGCTTGACTAGGCCTGTGCTTCCGCCGCGGGATGGCGCGTGGATTTACCCAAATGGAGGTCCGTCTCCTCCGCCTCTGGAGGTTCCGCATGAATCTCGATTCGAGATTCCCTGGTTCGAGGACCGGTTTGATGAAGGTGACCAATGCTATGTAGTCGCCGCCCTAGCCCCCACCACAGCCACATCTCCTGAGAATCTTAATCTTCAGCAGTCCGTCTGTCAGACCGTTCTTTTGCCGACTGTCTCAGTGAAGGTGTACAACCCGAAAGGTGAATGTTTGATAGTTCGTGCCCTCTTGGATTCGGGTTCACAGCGCTGTATTGCTTCTTCTTATTTGGTGGGTAAGCTAGGGCTCCCTTGGAGTCCTCATGCGGTTCGGATGATAGGTATCGGTGGTGCCGAGCCCTCGACTCCTAAGGGTGAAGCGGAGTTGATGTTTGGCCCAATTAAGGGCGATCTCCGCGTCTTGGTCAAGGTGTCAGTCCTTGACGATATCTTGGGTCCTCTACCACAGGAAAGAATCGCTGATGTTGCGGTTTCCTGTACGGCAGGTCTGACCCCTGCCGACCCTCACTGGACTGAACCTGGTCCCATGGATCTTTTGTTGGGTTCTGATGTCCTAGGCCTGATCTTGTCAGGAGGAATTAGGGTCCTGCAGAAAGATGGACTTTGCGCCATCTCCACTATATTTGGCCATAGCTTTCTTGGACCCGTTTTGTGGTCTTCAGACCCACCGGTGCTAGACCAATTGCAGGCAGCCGGCTTAACGTTGTCGGATGTAGTCCAGCGTTTTTGGGAAGTCGAGGAGCCGCCACACGCTGCACCGGTTAATCCTCTTGACCTTGAATGCGAGTTGTTCTATCAAAATAACACAGGCCGCCGTACTGACGGGCGCTTCGTAACTCGCTTGCCCTTCCTCGCCTCTCGCCCCCCTCTTGGTCATTCACGGGCCTTAGCTGAGAAGAGGCTCTTGTCTATGGAACGGCGCATGCGGCGCGACCCTACCTTCCGCACCAAGTATATTGAATTTATGCGCGAGTACGAAGACCTTGGACACATGTCACCATCCAATTTTGATTGGCGTTCGCACGAGCACTACTTCCTACCCCACCATGCTGTCTTGAAGACCCCTGGGGGTAAGATTCGAGTGGTATTTGACGGCTCCGCGGCTACGTCTAACGGGGTGACTTTGAACCAGTGTCTGCACGCTGGCCCTAAGTTGATCAAGGATATCTCCGACATCCTCACGCATTTCCGCCGTCACCAAATTGTCTTTGTTGCTGACATCAAGATGATGTTCAGACAGTCGGTGGTGCATCGCGATGATCGGAGGTATCAGCTGATTTTGTGGCGCGAGAGCCCTAATGAGCCGATACGGGTCTTTGAATTGAACACAACGACCTATGGACTCCGGTCAAGCCCCTATATTGCTATTAGGACCTTGTTGGAATTGGCTAACCGCGAGCGGCTGAATTATCCTCGTGCATCAGCCACCTTGGAATCGTCAGTCTATATGGACGACATCTGCACAGGAGCTTCTAGTGTTGAAGAAGCTTTGACCCTGCGTGACGAATTGATTGCAATACTGAAGTCCGGAGGTTATGAATTGCGAAAGTGGCTATCCAACTCCCCTCACGTTTTGAAGGATCTTCCGGGAGAGGATCAGCAGGACCCTCATATTTTTGAAAACCTTGAAAATTCTAATTTGTTGACGGTCCTTGGAATACAGTACCAGGCCGTCCAGGATGTCTTCACCTACCGGGTTAAATTGAACCCACCTCCTAAGGTTTGGACTAAGCGCTCCGTCTTGTCTACGGTTGCCCGCACATTTGATCCAAACGGGTGGATCACTCCCGTAATATTTTTGGCCAAATGCTTCCTTCAGAAGCTTTGGATCGCTGAAGTCGGTTGGGACGAGCCTCTCCAAGGGAAATTATTGAAGGAGTGGCACTCCCTTGTGTCTGCACTTCCGGACGTCAACCGAATTTCGATGCCTCGACGCTTCCTACCACCAGGAAGGTGCCACGCCAGTCTCCATGGGTTTTGTGACGCTTCCGAACGAGGCTATGCTGCCGTGGTATATATGCGGACTGTCGATGCCACTGGTGAGGTAGCGACACATCTTGTCTTGGCAAAGAGCAAGGTGGCCCCTATTCGGTCACGCTTGACGATCCCTAAATTAGAATTGTCTGGCGCTGCTCTTTTGGTGCGCCTTCTTAACCACGTCCGTTCATCTTTGGCATCCGTGGTCGAACTGACCGACGTGTATGCTTGGACGGACAGTGAAATTGTCCTATGTTGGCTCCGAGCCGCCCCTCACAACTTGGAGGTCTTTGTCGCGAATCGGGTGTCCCAAATTCAGTGCTCTGAAACTCCGTTGATTTGGAGACACGTACCCGGAGAATTGAACCCGGCCGATTGTGCCTCTCGCGGTCTCGAGGCCTCTTCACTTGTCAACCATCCCCTTTGGTGGGGCCCAAGTTGGTTAACGCAACCTGAGTCGACTTGGCCTCAGAATCGGTTCTCCGCTCCGGAAGTTTTGCCGGGCTTAAGAGTCGGAGTCGTGGAGGATAAACTGATCCCAGACTCCAACTTCCTCTTGGAACGATACAGTTCCCTTGATAAACTCATTGGTGTTACCGGTTGGATTAGACGTTTCATCCATAATGGAAGGAACCCAGGTAATAAAAATTTGAATCCTGTCTTGTCGCCTCTTGAACGTCGAGAAGCCCGGACACATTGGGTGCGTGTGGTTCAGGCAGAACATTTTGCGTCCGTGATCGACACCATAAAAGGAGGCTTAGCTTTGAAAGGCCCGCTTGCTCGCTTAAGCCCCTTTTTGGACGATGACGGATTGTTACGCGTTGGCGGACGCCTTAGGAATGCTGAGTTGCCCTATGGTGCTCGTCACCCGTTGCTGCTCCCTAAGGACGGCACCTTTGTTAAATTGCTGGTGACCTCTTATCACCTGAAAAATGCCCATGCTGGTTGCAATGCCCTCTCGGCTATTTTACAGCGTGAGTTTTGGATTTTGGCAGGGAGACGCACAATCCGGAGCGTCATTTTCAAATGCATCCCTTGCTACCGTTTGAAGGCCCCTACTGCGCAGCCGATGATGGGTGACTTGCCCCCCGACCGCGTCATGGCCACTCGACCTTTTGCCGGAGTTGGCACTGATTTTGCAGGCCCTTTCGCCATCAAGAGCTCTAACCTCCGCAACGCCCGGTCACTCAAGGCCTATCTGTGCGTTTTTGTTTGTCTCTCTACTAAAGCGGTCCATTTGGAACTGGTGAGTGCCTTAAGCACTGAGGCCTTTGTGGCCACACTAAGTAGATTTGTCTCTCGTCGAGGATTGCCTGACCTGGTTCGCACCGATTGCGGTACTAATTATAAGGGTACCGATAGATATTTAAGAGAAATTGTTGAATTTTTGTCTAGTAATAAGATTAGTATAAGTACTGCAATGTCCAAGATGGGGATAACCTGGAAGTTTGACCCTCCAGCTTGCCCCCACTGGGGTGGGATCTTCGAAGCTGTCGTCAAGGTCGCCAAGACACATCTCCGACGCGTTATAGGAGAAACTATCTTGACCTTCGAAGAACTCGCCGCTGTGTTTTGTAAAATTGAGGCCATACTCAATTCTCGGCCACTCTGCCCCCTCTCGTCTGACCCAAACGACCTGGAGGTCTTAACTCCCGGCCACTTCTTGATTGGTCAGCCCCTTAACGCCTTGCCCGAATACCCCTTCAGGGACGCGAAAACCTCACGTTTGTCTCGGTTTGAACTGTTGCAGCAAATGACTCAGAGCTTTTGGCATCGTTGGTCACTCGAGTATTTGCACCTTTTGCAGCAACGTGTTAAGTGGGCTGACAAATCCGATCCCCCTAAGGTTGGTGATCTTGTATTGGTAAAGGAATCTAATTTGCTACCTTTGTATTGGCGTCGTGGACGCATTGTTAAGTTAATGTACGGGTCTGATGGGGTTCCCAGAGTCGCCGAGGTAATGGTCGGAGATTCGGTCTTGCACCGAGCCGTTTGCACCTTGTCACGTCTCCCCATCTGTTAGTGAGTGGACGTAAATCCTTGCGTCCACGGGCGGGGGATTGTTCACGCCACCTATGTATTAGTTGTCTGTGGTCGCTGTGACAGATGAATGCTTTGTGAACGTAGCTAGCTTGCCGCGTTTTTTGATAAAACTCTTTGGTTTTGACAGTTCGACACAGTTCAAGATTGTTTTTGGCAGGGCGGGCCGCGGTCGAATTGTTGATTGTAAATATAAGCTTTTCTTTGTAATCCGTATTGTTAGAAACTTAGAACCTCGCTATAGCAGGTTCCCGCGAGAAATTAGCTTCTAGTTATTTCGGCACTAAATAAAGACTTACTTGTTGTACTGGGTGACAATCTGTTGTGTGCCACGTTGACGCCACTGCTGGCCGTGCAATTATATACTTAAGTAAATAATTAATCTAAGTAGCTTATAGCCGAACTTTAGTGCTGTGCTGTGTGTGTTGTGTGTTAGTGCCGTCTTGAAGCAGGAAGCTACGGCCGAACAGCAAGTACCTTCTCTTTCCTGACCTTTCCTGACCTTTGACCCACATCCTTCCTTATCGAAGATTCATCATTCAGTAGGCACTTGGACTCCGTAAGTACGTAGTATAGTTTTCATTATTGTCTTACCACCTAAGTTAAGCCGGAACAGTTCTGTCCGCATTTGGCCCTGAGCCAATGGTCTAAGAGGCTCGAATCCAGCTGATGGGCCCCTGGAAAAGCGTCTTAGGGTTGTAGCATTGGACCAGGTTGAAGCCACAACAATGGCTATAACTTGAAAAACGGCGGCCTTTTACACCAACTTAAAACCCCTATTTTACCCGTTTGGGGGTGGAATTTTGAAAAACTGTGACTCACGTACTTCTTTATTTATTACACAAAACAAAATACCAAGTTTCGTTGATACAACTTGAGAAATATCTTGAGAAATGAAGGGCTTTCATATAAACTTTCATCCCCTATTACACCCCTTCGGGGGTAGAACTTTCAAAAACTGTGAATTATGTATTTCATAATTTAAACCCGTTGCCCAAACGTCAAGTTTCATGGCTATAACTTGAAAAACGGCGGCCTTTTACACCAACTTAAAACTCCTATTATACCCGTTTGGGGGTGGAATTTTGAAAAACTGTGACACACGTTATTCTTTATTTTTTACCCTTAGCCAAAATACCAAGTTTCGTTGATATAACTTGTAAAATACCTTGAGAAATGAAGGCGTTTGATACCAACTTTCATCCGCCATTTCACCCCTTTGGGGGTTGAATTTTCAAAAACTGTGAAATTTCTTAAATTAAATTAAATAATTTCTTAATTTTCAACTCGCAGCTCATATACTAAGTTTCATGGCTATAGCTTGAGAAATGAAGGACTTTCATGCAAACTTTAAACCCCTATTTTACCCTTTTTGGGGGTGGAATCTTGAAAAATTGTGAAACACGTATTTCTTTATTTCTAACCAGTAGCTCACATACCAAGTTTCTTGGCTATAACTTGAGAAATGAAGGACGTTTATACAAATTTCCAACCCCTATTTTACGCCTTTAGGGGTAAAATTTTGAAAAACGATGACACACGTACTTCTTTATTTTTTACCGAAAGCCAAAATACAGTTTCGTTGAAATGACTTGTAAAATATCTTGAGAAATTAAGGCCTTTTATACCAAATTTCATCCCCTATTTCACCCCTTTGGGATTCGAATTTTCAAAAACTGTGAAACATGTGTTTCTTCATTTTCAACCCGCAGCTCATATACCAAGTTTCATGGCCATCACTTGAGAAATGAAGAACTTTCATACAAACTTTCAACCCCTATTTTACCTCTTTGGGGTTAGAATTTTGAAAAACTGTGAAACACGTACTTCTTTATTTTTAACCGGTAGCTCGCATACCAAGTTTCTTGGCTATAACTTGAAAAGTGAAGGACTTTCATACAAACTTCCAACCCCTATTTTACCCCTTTGGGGGTGGAATTTTGAAAATCTGTGACACACGTAATTCTTTATTTTTAACCCCTAGCCAAAATACCAAGTTTCGTTGATATAACTTGTAAAATACTTTGAAAAATGAAGGCCTTTGATACCAACTTTAATAACAATAATTGCTTTCGTTTATTAAGAATTCAGATTTTTCGTTGATTTCGTTAAAAAAAAATTCCAGTAGTAAATAACTTATTCTCTGTTAATATACCTAATATGAATGTTTCTTGAAATTTTGCACGCCATTAGTTGGCAGATTGTGATTTGTACTATCTTTATGTAACATCTTTTTATGTAATTTACAATCATGCAATAAATGAATAAATAAATAAATAATTAAACTTTCATCCCCCATTTCACCCCTTTGGGGGTTGAATTTTGAAAAACTGTGAATTACGTATTTCTTAATTTTCAACTCGCAGCTCATATACCAAGTTTCATGGCTATAACTTTCAAAAAATTTCAACCCCTATTTTACCACTTTAGGGGTTGAATTTTGAAAAATCGTGACACACGTAATTCTTTATTTTTTACCGTTAGCCAAAATACCAAGTTTCGTTGATATAACTTGTAAAATACCTTGAGAAATGAAGGCCTTTGATACCAACCTTCATCCCCCATTTCACCCCTTTGGGTGTTGAATTTTCAAAAACTGTGAATTACCTACGTATTTCTTAATTTTCAACTCGCAGCTCATTTACCAAGTTTCATGGCTATAGCTTTCATAAAAAATTTCAATCCCTATTTTACCACTTTAGGGATTGAATTTTGAAAAACTGTGACACACGTAATTCTTTATTTTTGAACGAAAGCCAAAATACCAAGTTTCGTTTATATAACTTGAGAATGTCTTGAGAAATGAAGGACTTTTATGCAAACTCCCATCCCCTATTTCACCCCTTCGGGGGTAGAATTTTTATAAACTGTGAAACACCTATTTCTTCATTTTCAACCAATAGCTCGTATACCAAGTTTCAAGGATATAACTTGAGAAATGACGGACTTTCATACAAACTTTCAGCCCCTATTTCACCCCCTTAGGGGTGGAGTTTTGAAAATTCCTTCCTCAGTGAGCGCCTACGTCACAAAATGAACCTACTGTCAAAATTTCATGTTTCTAACCCTAGCGGTTTAGGCTGTGCGTTGATTAGCTAACGATTTTATATATATATATACCTACTAGAGGACGCCAGCGACTTCGTTCGCGTAGCTTCAGGTTTTTCATTCCCACAGGCACGCCTTAATTTTCCGGGCTAAAAAGAAGCCTGTGTCAAGTAGTGAGTACCCAATTATACTCATGCAAAAAATCACGTCGATCCGTTGCTCTGTTGCGGTGTGATTGAAGGACACTCTCTATTTGACGTCTTTGGGGATAGAAAATTCAAAAACTGTAAAATCCGTATTTCATCATTAGCGGAAGCCCAAATACCAAGTTTCATGGCTATATAAGTATAGCAGCTTGAAAATCGACGGACTTTCATACAAACTTTCAACCTCTATTTTACCCCTTTGGGGGTAGAATTTTGAAAAACTGTGACAAACGTTCTTCTTAATTTTTTACCAAAAGCCCAAATACCAAGTTTCGTTGATATAACTTGAAAATATCTTGAGAAATGAAGGCCTTTCATACCAATTTTCATCCCCTATTTCACCCCTTTGGGGGTCGAATTTACAAAAACTATGAAACACGTCTTTCTTCATTTTCAACCCGCAGCTCATATACCCAGTTTCATGACTATAACTTGAAAAACAACGGACTTTCATACAAACTTTCAACCCCTATTTCATCCCTTTGGCGGTGGAATTTCGAAAAACCCTTTCTTAGTGGATACCTAGTCTTCATAAAGAACACACTCTCCAAATTTCATGTCTCTAGGACCAGCGGTTTAGGCTGTGCGTTGATATATAAGTCAGTCAGTCACTCAGTCACTCAGGACCATTGACTTACCAATACCTTAGACGCACCATCGAAGCGCAAAAAACGGCACGGTCAAACTGTTCATAAATAGATAATATGAACAGTTCTCACCTCAGTCGCGCATGAGTACACCAAGCGACAACATGCCGTTTTGCTCCGTAAAAAAGTGCAAAAACAATCCGAAAGATGCGAAAAAAACGATGGAGTATCATATTTTAGGTTAGGAAATACTTTATATACATTTACTTTACGGTATACTAGCGAAATAATCACACAATCTTACCTAAATTAATTATTTTGTCATCATAATTACAATATTTCAAATGAGCAGCTATCGCATTCACACGCTTACGGGCTAATAGAGAACGCGATAGAGGCGCGTCTTAGCGAAATGGATACAAAAAATATGGAGTAGTTAATTTTTTATTTTTCTTATATTGAAGTTGTAAACTGGTACAATTAAAGTGCCCATTTTTTTTAATAAATTAATATGGGTATATTTAAAATTGGTAAGTAGTGTAAAAACGGTGTCGAATTCCTTAGATAAGAAATAATTCTTTCAAAATCGATATCTGGCAGTTATGATAATCATCATAGAAAAAGAAACCGTTGTCAATCTCTTAAAGAACGATGCCATATTTTTTTTTCTATTGAACAATTTTTTTTTATCGATTTTTGGGTAACTATATCGCAAACTTTAAAAATATTGCAGTTTCTTGTAATAATATTAATTAAAAAATAATATTAATTTATTTACAATATCCGATGCCCACACTTGAACACAATTTCACCATGTACAGTTCGCGCGCTAGTTGAATGCAGAATAAATATATGTGTCACCATACATTTACTCTGCATTCAACTCGCGCGCGAACTTTATATGATTTGAGCAAGGCCATTATTGAAAAATATATAGACGTATATGTATGTCTACACTATATGTAGACATTAAACATTGAAAAAAAGCATACTTCTAAAAGACAGGTTTATAAGTTAGGTACTCGTAGTTAAATATATTTCAAGGTACTTTTATTCATTTTTTGTCACTAGTTTTTGTATTTATTAAGAACTAGACTAGATTCTCCCTAATTTTCCGGGATAAAACGTAGCCTATATCCTTCCCCAGGATATAAACTACATACCAAATTTCAGCAAAATCAGTTGAAATGATGGGATAGCGTAGCAGACAGACAGACAGATCTTCGAAATCGGTGTACATTTTTTTTATACGCACCGTATTTAGAACCTCCTCCTTTATTGAAAGTCGGTTAAAAAAGTAGCCTATATCCTTCTCCGGGATGTAATCTATCCCTATACCATATTTCATTAAAATTGGTTGAAAAGATGGGCCGTTAAAGGGTAGCAGACAAACAGACAGACAGACAAACACACTTTCGCATTTATAATATTAGTATGGAATTCAATTCGTGAATTTCGTGAGAGGGATTCGAACCCGCGACATGTTACTACTTAATGAAATTTTTATCCTGCCAAGAAGTAACTGTGTTATATTTAGATAAAATACGTAAATAAAATATTTAATACATAATAACACATAAACACACAAATACATAAAGATAATTTTCATAAAATCATCATCACCAATAAAGTATTAAAAAAAATAAAAATATCAAATACAAATTTGTCGACTCCTATATCACTTTACTTCGGAACACAGAAAGTCTTCCGCTGATTCATTGCAAAATGTCGTATGTGTCGAACTTTTATTACAAGATTTAACCCTAAGTATGAATCTATATGGTTGGTTTTTGTGAACCGTTTGGTGTCTCAGTCTGTATTATATATAGCTGCGATTGTATAAGCGATTGTGGACGCTTTTTGAGTATTATTTTGTAGGTAATGTTGTATCCTTAGTTGGTAAATCGATGCTCAGGACTTTGAATTTTATATATTATATAGATTGTTATGTTGGTATTTCAGTAATAATAAATTAGGATTAGATACGTATTGTTCAAATATAATTACATATGTAAGCCAATTATAAAATTATAATAAAACTAGATGTACTTATAATCTAATTTAAAAAATAAAAGGGAACGTTCTTCATTCAACAAAATTATACATGCCCGCGACTTCGTACGCGTGGATTGAAGCCTATGTGTTATTCCGGACTATAATCTACCTCTGTGCCAAATTTCATCCAGATCCGTTCAGCCGTTGGGACGTGATTGAGTAACAAACATCCATCCATACATCCATCCATCCAAACTTTCGCATTTATGATATTTATATTTATACTAGCTGATGCCCGCGACTTTGCCCGCGTGGATTTAGTTTTAAAAATCCCTCAGGAACTCTTTGATTTTCCGGGATAAAAAGTAGCCTATGTCACTCTCTAGGTCCTCAACTATGCCCATGCAAAAAATCAAGTCAATCCGTTATTCTGTTGCGACGTGATTAAGGGACAAACCAAAAAATCTACAAACCGACAAACAAACAAACACAATTTTGCATTTATAATATTAGTAAGATAGTAAGAAGGAAGATTAGTAGGATTGTGCAAACCGAATTAACACTATTAACATATTTTGCACCAAGAAATTAAGAAATAACCGATATGCACATTATAAACACAATAATGAAATTTAACTAATTTAAATAATTAACTACGAAAATGTTAACTAAAATAGTCCTTGCTTCCCACTATAACATTAAAACAGGAGCCGAACCACGGGCTAAAGCAGCTGGTGGTGAGGTCTAAGCCCGCAGTGCGCAGCGTTTGTCTTTGCGCTTTATTTATTGTCATGCCATAGCAGATGCTGAGAGGAAACTGTACGCGTTTGAAGCGGAATGGAAAGTTGTTGGGGTTTAAAGGTATTCGAGGAATAAAGACGCGTTCTCCGACTCCGCACCCTGTCAATACCTTCGCTTCTATAACGTTGTGCTGTAGAGTCGTCACTTTTAGTTCACATAATCTTGGTGAGCTTAGGTTTCTCAGCAGAATTATATGCAGTCCAACTTTTAAATTCAATGTGTGCGATGGAAGCCCGGCGGCAGATAACGAATTCCAAAATTCTATGGGGTAATTTGTGGCCGTCTTGATCTGCAACCCGATTGATGGAGCTATACTGCACATTGTCCCCATCAACACGCATCAATATAGTGTTGTTTATTGCAGCAGCTTGATCGCAAGAATTCTCTCGAACTGTCAAATTCTCTGTTTCACCATATATTAAAATAATTAGTTCCTCAGAAAAAGAAACTGTTTGGCATAAGTTTTAATACACGAAATTATGTCCACATCACAGGCAAACATAATATGGCATCGAAATATTATGGAAATACAAATACCGATGTAAACAGTAAGTTATGTCAGCCGTCAGGCTGTTGACAGATTTTCTCTTGGTCGCAACTTTTTATAATTAATGGCATTTGTAAAATAATATGGTGACCTCCATGACAGATTTTCTACTACTGCACACGGTGTGCAAATTTAATTTAAAATCGGTTAAGAAGTTTAGGAGTCCATCGCGGACAAACAACGTGACACGTGATTTATATAATATATTAAGATATTTATTATTTGATTGTTATGTATTTCAGTAATAATAAATGTCAGTTCTCATCAAGCGCTCATATCATTCACAACAGTAACTATCGTCTGGTGGAATTTGTGATGGTCTGCCTGCAAGCGGCTGGGGACTTGACTAGTTATCGCCCCTCAAAGACGAGTTATTGTTACCAGAAATGACCAATAACTAGGAAGGCTTATTCTAGTATAGTATTAAAGTAAGCGCTGTACTTAAGTAACCAGTATAAAAACTGACTCTGTTCATCGGGGCGTTTACTAGTGTTAGCATTATTTCTATTTGTCATTATATCTCATGAAACAGGAGGTATAATGACTGTCAATTTGACTAGTTTCATGTCATTACGGACACCATGTTGAAATGGTTAGTATAAATACGAGTGTTTTGACGATGGTAAGGCAGTCTCCACCGAGACTCGAACGATTATTGAATACCTCCGGTGTTTAGATCGTTATTTTGATTATGGGCCGCAGATAGCAATCGGGCCTGATCAAATGCCTAACTTATTATTGTCGTATAGTTTTAACCAAGTCTTATAATTTACAAGTACATTTCTCATTACATTAAATCAATAAATCTCAGAACTGGTAAAATATATTAGAGGTGTTTTATTAGTGCCTACTTCTGGATTGATCTCTTACACTAGATATTGCCTCTCAAAGACGTAATACGTCGTTAAGTACGTCAAATAATAAAATTAAAATTAAAAAATTGTCAAGACAAATCAAAAGAGTCCAAACACGACGGGTTTACGATGAGAAGGAGAACCTTGACAGAAGTTATGCATATCTATTGCAAAAAACTGCATACTAATCGGTCCAGTAGTTTTCCAGGAAAATGGTAACTAAAAAGTACACAAACAAACAAACAATCGCACAACCTCTTAGGGCAAACACATATACATATACAGTCCGTTTCGTCGTGGGTAAAAAATCGCTCAAGTGTCGCCGCTTTGATGTGCTAATAAAATATGTGTAGTATTTAAATATCTCCCATTTAAGTTATTTTACGATTTAAGTATTCAAAATAACATATATCACCTTTTAGATCACCTGTGATAATATAATACTAATATATAAAAATAAGTCGGATTTTCCTTCCTGACGCTATAACTCCAGAACGTACGAACCGATTTCCACGGTTTTGCATTCGTTGGAAAGGTCTCGGGCTCCGTAAGGTTTATAGCAAAGAAAATTTCAAGAGCGGGAACGGGAACGGAAAACCGAATTTCACGCGAGCGGAGCCGCGGGCAAAAGCTAGTACTAATATAAATACAATCTGAAACATGAAAATTAATAGTAAGGAGATATAATTATAGTTACCAAAAGAAAGAATACAGAATACCGAAATACAGTTATCTCTTAGGCTATAAGTATTGACATTTGGGTTGCACGAGCCATATTTGGAACCAGATTGTACAAAAACTTTAAGTTGTATTGAAAATATTGTTTAATTAAAGTGTTCCTTGATCTTTAACGATTAATTAGAAATAACTTTTGTTTAAATAAGGTCTTAAATTAAATCACAATAGTTGGAACGCGATAACGCCTTTTTTGAGATTTCCATGAATTTCCCGATAATTTTCTGCAGTTACAATACGATTTTTTGACCACTTTTTTTAATTACGTCATACTTCATTTAACTGAGTAGCGAATGGTATTAATTTGGTAATGAAATTTTCATTTTTCCTATCCTAAAACGTCGGAACAGAAAACAATGTTTCAGTACTTGGGCTCTTAAAACTAATATGATCTTTATGTAAAATTTTCTAGTCCTTAACCGCTCAGATGCTAAGTACTGGTTAACAAAGGAATATTTTGTTTCAGTGGTGTCAAATTGTTTAAATTTATCAATTTGCTACTAAACACATTTTTATTACATGTGTAACAATCTTAACAGATTATAAAACACAACTAACACAATCAAGCAAAATAAGTTTGTTTAATTATGGTTAAGAGTCCAATCTAAAAATGCAGGCTTAATTCCAGGATGAGTGTGCTAACGACGCAAAGCGGATGGCGCTGGATTTGTCGGTAGGGTCGCGGTGTACCAACATAGCGCCCCCTGTGGTGCCCCGCAGGGCTATTCTACCCAAAGTGCAGATCCCTAAGCAGGATATACCAAAGGTAATTTTAAATTTATTTGATTACAAAACACACAAGCAATTTGATATATATATATTACATTATCCATTCAAGCATACATATTATATTAGTCTCATGAAAGATTTGCGATGTATCCTAATAGATATAACACATTAAAAACCTGATAATTGACATCAATGTGAATATTTTCAATATTCATTGTAAGTAGATTAATGTTGGTTGAAGTCAATCGTTTTACGGTAAACACGTGTATATTTGCAGAGCACCCCGGGCGAGTTCGTGCCGCGCGCGGCGCTGTGCCTGTGCGCCGGCGCGGGCGGCGTGTGCACGGCGTGCGCCGCGCGGCCGCACGCGCGCGCGCCCCGCGCCGGCACGCAGGGCTTCCGGCCGCCCGAGGTGAGCGCCGCCGCCCGCCGGCGCTGTGGCGTCGCCGGTGCGGGCGGCGCCGGGCCCACTGACGCGCGCGTGTGTGCAGGTGCTGCTGAAGAGCCCGCGGCAGGGCACGGGCGTGGACGTGTGGGCGGCGGGCGTGGTGCTGGCCAGCCTGCTCACGGCGCGGTACCCGCTCCTGCGCGCCGCCGACGACGTGGCCGCGCTCGCCGAGCTGGCCGACCTGCTGGGCACGGAGCCGCTGCGCGCCGCCGCGGACGCCCTCGGTGAGCGCCTTCGGTACCCGGCTGTTGTGTGCCAAACTATTCTCGGAAGACTACACACGGGCGAGCTATATCGATAGGTGTTCTATGTCATCGATTCGAATAGCGCCATCTAGTTAACAAAGTTGTAACCACCACACGACACTCCTTTGTAAAAGAGGAAACTGTTGTGAAAATTTTATTACAACTAAACTCAGACAAAGTAACAACCCATAAAGCATTGCTTAATGTCTTAGAAGCACATGTTTGTGTCAGGGCTGATATGTAACGCTGGTGTGTCGCGCAGGGCGGCGCATCGTGACGTCATCGCGGCGGCGCGGGCTGTGCCTGCGGCGGCTGGCGGCGCGCCTGCGCGGCTCCGCCCCGCCCGCCCCGCGCGCCCCGTCCGCCCCGTCCGCCCCGTCCGCCCCGCCCGAATGCCGCGACTGCCGGCTGGCCGCCGCGCACTGCCTGTGCCGGGACGAAACCATTCCCGTGAGTGCGACATACTAACTGTATTGTAGCGTACGATCCTGTGAGCGAGAACACGCGCACGCAGGTATTATCCCACATACTTATCTGGCTCGGTGACCAAAATTGGAACTAATTTTTACCCGACTGCGGAACGCACAGGGTTGTTATGTGTTCATCACTCTATATATGTTTGTATGTTCCTTGCAAGAAAACTACAGCCTAAACATTTTGGTGATTCTTGCACCAGTTTATGCCGAGTGTATCACTTGTGTGTGTCACTGTGGAAGCCGAGTTTGAGAAAAAACAAAATGGCGCCCTCTAGAAGCCATAATGTAACAAATTAAAAAATTAAAGTCGATAGACTGTGGCAAGTGGGTTTGCGATGAATAAGTCTTGCAAAATCATAGTTAGGTTCCCTTGGTCATTTTCTCATTTTATCGATCATTTAGGATTTACGAGGTTTCAAAGGTTTTTTGTTAGTGTATTCCTTTGTGTCGCACTACAGACAAAACGGCTGAACCGATTTTGATAATACTTGCACCACGAGATTTATCTTAGTCGTCCGAGTGGCATGACGGAAAACAAAATAGCGTCTACTAGAAGCCAATTAATAAATGAAAGTCGATAGGCTATAGGCGAGTTCGTTCGTTAGATAGGTCTTTTAAAATCACGCCCAGGTTTCTTAAACCATTTTTCCGTTTAAATGATAATTTAGGATTTACGAGGTATCAAAGGAAATGTTTAAAGATCCTCTCATATCATCTATAGGTAGGTATCTATCAAACTAGGTGGATTATCTCAAAAACAAGTATACATATATAAATATAAATGGGTGCTTAGCCTGAAATAAAGACTTTTATTATTACCGGTATAAATTTAGCTCTCACGCCCGCATACAAAATAAATACATATATGGCCAAAAGAGTTATAATAAACTTACGTAATTAAAAATAAATGAATAAACTTACATACACAAATACACAAATAAATAGTTGTAGCGGGCGGAGGATTACACCCTGGCAGGAGAGACCAGACGGCCGGGGGTCAGGGCGACAGGTTGAGAAACCGGCGGACTATCCTAGCCGAGTCTAGCAACACCGCTTTCTGCATCCTGGCTGCGAGCGAACTGCCACGGAACCCCAGTCGCCTCAGATGGTGAGCAAGGCTGACTGGGACTAACCCATTCGCAGATATTATGATTGGGATGGTTTCAGTGGACTCCACATGCCAAATGGCGGAAACCTCGTGAGCCAGATCGAGATACTTTCGTTTTTTCTCCGTCTCAGCTCTCACAAGGTTCTCGTCATATGGAATGGTGATGTCCACCAAAAACACCCGCGACTGTGCCCGGTCCCAACAGCACGATGTCAGGCTTATTCGCTAGAATAGTCCTGTCCGTGATGATGGACCGGTCCCAATAGAGCCGGACTCCGCCACGCTCGAGTACAGGCAACGGCGTGTACTTGTAGTACGGCACCCTCTCATCCAGGAGACCGTACTTCAGAGCAAGCTCCTGGTGAAGAATCTTGGCCGCTTGGTTGTGTCTGTGCAGATACTCAGTATTAGCAAGCGCCGAACATCCCGAGAGCACATGTCTGAGTGACTCACCGGGATGGCAACAGGCTCCCGACAGATGTCGTGAGTGCTATCCTTCAGAATGTACTTTCGGTAGTTCCGCGTCTTAACCACCTGATCCTGTATCGCACAGACGAAAACCTCGGTTTCCCCAAAGACGTGTTTTATCGACGTGTGGCTCATTAAGAGCTTTAAAAAAGCGTCCGTGCAACTCTTTCTCCTTCCACACGGTCTCCCGGTCAGAGGTGCTAAGTACCACCGGCGCCTGCCACTCGATTTTGGCTAAGGATAGGGGAGTGAGTCCTTTATCACATTATATGACCTCTCTATGCATGGGTGACTCCCTCTTCGTCTCGAAGTATGTTCTGAGATTGGCTATCTCCCGGTTATGCATGGTCTTGACGCTTAATACGCCTCGACCACCACATTTCCGGGGGATATACAATCTCATCACAGACGATTTCGGGTGATGCATCCGATAGAGAGTCATAGTCGTGCGGACTTTTCTATCCAGGGCGTCAAGTTCGGTCTGAGTCCATCTGAGTACGCCAAAGGTGTACATGAGAACGGGCATAACCCAGCCGTTATAGGCTCGAACCTTATTGGCGCCTGACAAAAAGCTTTAACAGATTTTTGTCAGACGGACAAAGAAGGCCTCGCAAACAGACTGTTTCATGTCCGCCTCATTCACTCCTATCGATTGCGACATACCCAGATACCGGTATGATTCAGCTTCGGAGAGGGTCCTAATGCTCGATGGCTCGAGATTAACCTCAGCCGAATGAGTAACCTGCCCCCTCACCACATGCAAGACCGCACACTTGTCCATCCCAAGCTCCATCCTGATAGAATTGCTGAACTCAGTGGTGACATTCAACAATTCTTGCAGGCGGGTAGCATTGGGTGCCAGCAGCTTGAGGTCATCCATGTAGAAAAGGTGAGGCACTCTTGTCCCTCCCCTCCGAAACTGAAAGCCCGTCCCTGAACTCTCCAGCAATGAGCTGAGTGGGTTCAGAGACAGGCAAAACCAAAGTGGGCTCAGACAGTCACCCTGGAAGATCCCTCGCCGTATCCTGATCCGGTCATCGGCAGCCGCCAACCGCTCGCCTTGGAGACAAAGGATCGTACTCCATTGCCGCATGCATTGTCTGAGGAAGTCTCGAACTGTACCATCAACTTTGTACAGTTCAAGGACCCTTAAGAGCCATGAATGGGGCACCGAGTCGAATGCCTTTTTATAATCAATCCAGGCAGCGGAGAAGTTCCGGCGGTTGCGTTTATTATTATTATTATTATTATTGGTATATATCATACTCATTATTATTATTATTATTAAAACGAGTCTCAAAAACTTGATGATTTGTACTCCTTCAATCGATCAATCAATAAATTCATCAAGGCCACATGTAGCTCATATTCGACTAGATAACTTCCGACTAATATTGGTTCCGAGTCCACTTAGCTATAAACTAAATACTAAATAAATAAATACGCCCACTACGTACTAAATACGTACAATTTGTGTTTTTGAAAATACTTAAAAATACTTTTTCATCCCACCATCTCGGAAAGAGTATTTTTAAGCTTCGATATCTGATTGCAAAAGCCGTTATTATCCTCTTGAGGATAAAGTAAATTGAATTTAGAACATCGTGTGCACGTTAGTAAATATCACTCGTCTATGAAGTTTGTGAATTCAAAACATCATTAAAACCTATTTACTTCTACCTCTATGGTGCCGAATTTCCATACAACCGTTTTTAATTTGTTAAAACCTCACACTCATAACCTCTTTGGTATACTTTTTTGTGATTTTTTTATTTGCTTTGCGCGCACCATTTTCTTTTACGTCATATTGTTTAAAATTAAAACCTTCGATTAAATACAAGAAAATTGAAAATGAGTGATTCTAGTGACGAAGAAGTTAATTTGACGCCAACAGAATTGACTGAAACTGTTAAAAATGCGGAAATGAGCTTTCTCCCTCAACAATCACGCGAGAAGTATTTAATTTCCTCGCTGAGGTGGGATGAAAAGTTACGTGTTGCACTCGAGTGAAAAGATTTTTCACCTCGTGCTCTTTTGATTCCCTCGCTGACGCTCAGGATTCTAATTTTTGAACCACTCGCTGCGCTCGTGATTCAATTTTAGAATCCTTCGCTTGCTCGGTCATCAAAATTGAGCACGCGGTTAAAAAACAACTTTTCACTCTTGTATAACAAATAACTATTTTTGCATTGTCTACGGGCATTTTCAGCGGGAAATATAGCAGATTTACGACTTTTACCAAATTAATATTAACATTATAACATATGCAAATTTGATTGAGAATATGTTATACATTTCCTAATGAAATGTATAACATATTCTTTAATACTTTCAGTGAAATATTCAAATCAATATTCACCAGTAGAACGGTCTTAACTACTGATGCAAACGTTTTTAACGAATGGGTAACAAATGAATTACACAGAAGTAGGCAAAAATTATATGAATTGTATGCGGAGCGACAGTATGATACTAGTGATGAGTTCAAGCAGCATGTTCAACTGTTTTCCAAGAAATTTAAAAGAGATTGCATTGTGGCTAAATCAAAACATATTCAAACTAAGATAAAAAATAGCTCCAATGTAATCAAAACTACTTGGAACATAGTGAATGAAGAAACAGGAAGAGCAACACGGAAAAATTGTGAATTTAAACTTAATGTCGGTAATACACCTGTAACTTCGGACTCCGAAGTTGCTTCTGTTTTTGAAGGCTTCTTTACGGATATTCCTGTTTCTACCACAGAATCGTTGAACTCCTCACCAAATGCCGCTCTTACTTTACTGGAGGATAACGTGGCTGAATGTAATAACGTTTTCAAATTCTGTCACGTTAACTGCTCTGACGTTATTAAAGCTTTCAAATTAATTAACAATAAGAAGACAAATGATTTGTGGGGCATTTCCGTTAACGTTGTAAAATCATTGATTGATATCGTTGCACCCGAGTTAGCTTTAATATTTAATAATTGTATTGATTGTGGTGAGTTTCCTGACTTAATGAAGCACAGTAAAATAATTCCTCTATTCAAATCAGGTAGTACCAATGACCCCGCTAACTTTAGACCTATATCTGTACTACCCACTTTTAGTAAAATATTTGAAAAATTAATATTAATTCAATTGCTTAAACATTTTTGTAATAATGACTTATTACATAGTAAACAGTTTGGATTTACACGGGGTCGCTCAACAATCGATGCTGGTGTTGAGTTAATTCAAAATATATTCGAAGCCTGGGAGGAGTCACGTGATGCACTTGGCGTTTTCTGTGATTTATCCAAGGCTTTTGATTGTGTTGATCACGAAACATTAGTCAGAAAACTGCACCATTATGGAATTAGGGGTGTAGCACTGGATATGATGAATTCCTACTTAAAAAATAGGATGCAAAAGGTAGACGTCAATGGAAAGCGGTCTTCCGGATCGATTGTAAAAATGGGGGTTCCACAAGGTTCAATTTTAGGGCCTTTTCTATTCCTCATTTATATTAACGATCTTCCTTACCTTGCCAAGGATAATCATGGGATAGTATTGTTTGCTGATGATACATCACTTTTGTTTAAAATAAACCGTTACGAAACTACTCTTGACGAAGTAAACAATTCTCTCACTAAAGTGGTACAGTGGTTTGAAGCTAATAACCTACTACTCAATGGTAAAAAGACAAAGTGTATCAAATTTACATTACCGAATGTCAAACAGGTAAAAACCACTGTACAGCTTGATCATGAGGAATTAGATTTAGTGGATACCGCTGTTTTTCTCGGAATAACGTTAGATGCTAAACTCCAATGGGGCCATCATATAGATGACTTATCGAACAGACTTAGTTCTGCTGCATACGCGGTTAAAAAGATCCGCCAGTTGACAGATATAGAAACGGCGAGATTAGTTTATTTTGGTTACTTTCACAGCATTATGTCATATGGTATATTATTATGGGGTAATGCTGCTGATATTAATTCTGTTTTTGTACTGCAAAAAAGGGCTGTTCGAGCCATATATAATATGGGACCACGAGAGTCAATAAGAGATAAATTTAAAGAAATCAATATTATGACAGTGCACAACCAATATATGTTTGAAAATTTAGTATACGTGCATAAACACATTGATAAATTCAAGAAGAAAAGTGATTGTCATAATGTCAATACTAGAAATAAAAATAAACTTGTAATGCCTGCTTCTAGGCTTTGTAAAACTAGCAATTCGTTTGTGGGAAGCAGTGTCCGCTTCTACAATAAGCTCCCAGAAGACATGTTGAAGATGTCTCTGAATAAGTTCAAAGTTAATGTAAAACGTAAACTCATTGAAAAATCTTATTACCATGTGAAGGATTACTTGAATGACAAGGAAGCTTGGCCATAATTTGCTCTAATGGCTCTGATAGTTCCTTAGTTAAGATTAATTGTGAGATGGTGATGATGAAAAAAAAACCCCGGCTGAGTTTGTTGTGGGCTCTTCTCAGACCAGGGCGCGTTTGGAACCCTCGTAGCTTTCGTTTTAAGATACCGTAACCGATTATCACCATCGTGTTTTTTTAAGTAAGTAATTTTTAACGTCAATAAGTGTACCTACAGTGTACCTATATTGAATAAATGATATTGAATTGAATTGAATTGATGATGGTTATGGTGATCACCGCTCGTCATTACGAATAAATTAATCCGCTGCTTATTACTACTTCTCATACAAAATACAAAATACTAAGTGCCTTTGGTGCTACCACAGGATAGGTAATAGGGTGCTACTTCGGGCAGATAAAACGCCGCCTGTTTACGGTAAATACTTAACTAAAAAGTTTTAAATAAAAAGTAATTTAAAAAAACAAAATACCCGACTGCTTGGATACCAAAAAGTATAAAACAAGACATGAATTGAAGTATTTCATTATTATCAATTGAAATCGTATAATATTAATAAAATGTATCAAGGCGTGTCGCACGTTATGGTTAGCTATTGGACGTGCGACTGCGCCTTGATAAATTTTATTAATATTATAATTTATACGATTTAAGTATGTGGGGCTATATGATCCACCCCCTTCTATGATGGCAATACGTGCCGAATTGCGGACGACTAACCATTGTTGTCTCTTTTCTGGTTCCCGTAGCGCCTTTACATTACACTTACTTTTTAATGCACGCCGTGAGTCGAGAGCTGGCGTGGCACAATTCACAACGATCCCTGCAGAGCTTTTATGATTGTCCTTGACTCCAATGCCAATGGTGTGTAAATACAGCGCCATCTATCGGTCGGCCGATTTCGGAAATCAACTATTTTTGTCGGCTGTTTCGCTGAAACACTTTTTGCCCCTGACGGGCCAATCGGAAAAGCCCCGCGCTGCTTCAGCCGCGAAATAATAATCTTACCATGACTTAAAAATTATCGTGTGATTGGAAAGAGCCATTACAGAAGAATAATAGTCTCACCGTATTATTTAATATTTCAGGCGGACGAAATAAACGACGCGGTGACCATCGCGGGCTTCCCCGACTCGGCCTTCGCCCTCGCGGCGCGTCTGCTGGAGCCGCAGCCCGCGCGCCGCCCCTCCGCGCACGAAGCCCTTCAGCACCCCTTCCTGGCCGCAGCCGAGCCCTAGGGCAGCCCGACACAAACTGTTGATCTGATCTTGGAGTATTGTGGAAAGATGCAGGCACTCAGATTAGCAAGGTTTTATCTCTCATCGCAGGATGGTGACGCAGCGTACACCCGGTCAACCCACAGGCACTCTCACCCGGGTCAAACATCGACCACCGCTGGGAGCGGGCGCGGCCAGTGAGTTGTGTTGTGGCTCGCGAGGCGAACTTGCCTATCTCTTGCTCCTAAGGCAAAATGTATTTGAAGCACCAACAGAAATTATTGTTCACTCATGGTGCATATCACTATAATAACTTGACAGCTAACTATTGATCGACGATGTTAACCCTGTGTGCTAGGGGCTGTATACGAAATGTTTTGATATGTAGGCCAGCCATATTACAAATTAATAACTAATAAAAGTACCCTTTTGAGAAAAGTATACATTTTGAATATTTCCTGAATGTCGAACGTGTAACTGAACCATTGTGATCCAGACAGCCAATAGTATTTCTACTTCATTCAAAGACTTGTCTGTTTGGACTAAAACAGTAGGTATTTAATTCACATTTCTCTGAAACTAACAACTGTGCACGGCTTCCCGTGGGAATTTCGCCCTTATTATTGTTTACTTTATACTGGGAACCAGCTTCCTAGATACAAGGGTTTTAATTTGAAGTCGATGAGTCCGGACTTTTCCTTTTGTCTGAAACGTAGATATTCAATCGATGCTCGACCGCATAAACGATGTACAAGTTTAGTTATATTTTTCTAAATAACATATCAGACCTTCGCGGCCGCGCTGCCCGTTCAGTGCCTTCACGGTAATGGTAGACTGCATTATTGTCAATAACCATCAGGTGATATTATGATAAATTGATGACATCTTCCCAGGACAAATGCTAACTTGACTTGGAGAGGGTGATTTGTTAGAACAGAGTTAGGTTATTTCTTTCGTATTTTTATTACCTTTTATGTTTCACACTGTTTTGTGTATAATGTAGCTATTTTGTTGAAGTTATTGTTGATTAGTTGTAACTCGGATCTCAGAGCTAATTTAAGTTTTTAGTACAAACAGAATGGCTGCGCTGTTTTTGTGAAATGGCACAATTTATTCACATTTACACCCAAGAGCTTTTAGTTTTTAACTACATTTCTGTGCTTCCTTTAATGCAACAAGTTAATTTAGTTAACGTATTTATCTATCTTGACTTTTATACAAAGTCTCAGAGTCCATAATATGTCATCATTACTAGATAATATATCTAGTGATAATATACTAGATATAAAAAGACTGATCAAAGGGCACCACACATTATACTAAGACTTTTTACTGTGTGACTGATAGTTAACATTTACAACTCTAAAAGCAATGGAATTATTTAGCCCTGGATAATACTACTAATACTAGGTTCTAATTTTATTTGGTGCACAGAAGTGAATAACGTTTAAAATAGGGTATATAAAATGTGATCAGTTCCAATACTACCTGTGCCTTAGGTATGTGTTCACTAGAGTAGGTACTGAGTATTGTTACCTCATTGTTTCTATTCACTCCAAATAAATGTTGCTTCCAACAATTATTGTTTTCTTTAACCTGAAGACTAATAAAGAATTGAAAACTCTTGCACTTACAATAAGATTTATTATTATTATATAAAAATATAAATTCATAAGCAGTCTTTATCAAATAATTGAGTCACATTGCAACTTAACTTGTTTATTATTTATATAACACTATTCAAAAGGAATTCAATTACAAATCAAACATATGGCTGTAACAAATAGCCTATACAACAAATTAAAAAAAAGAATGTCAACAGCATTTTTGTTGCAGCCAGATGTATTGTGATTACATTTAGATTTCATGAACATTTCTATTGCAGAGAAAAACATCCTTTACCTCTTAATATTATATTTTTAATTCTATTACCTATATTACACAATTATGAGACAAGTATTTGTCTCACAAAAGATCAAGTCTATTTCAATTAATTACTTTAGCAGCAAAGTGCATATTGTTTATTATGTACACAATATATTTGCAACCACAGCAACTGGAGAGTGGAGCTGTATCACACAACCAATCAAAAGCACTTGACAACAGGGTTGACTGCTAGACAAATGGCCTAAATGCATATGAGATTTGAGAAAGTTACAAACTATTATGTAGTTGCAATATTTTTAAAGGGAAAACTGTCTGCTGGGTTTTTCAAGGTTTAGATAAGCTAAATTAATTCTTATTGGACAGAAGCTCTATGTTCACACATTTGCCTCAGAGAATATGCAGTGACCAATTAATATGTTACTTTTTTATACAACACTAATAATTTTGAAGTCACTGATCATGACATTGATTTTGTCATAGCAAATAAGGGCCTAGATACATGGTAATAAAAATACACCAGCCTACACTTCAGCAGGTTGCACTAAAGCTGTCAAACACACATTAGCTCATCACTCAATAAACAATGTTGCTTATTTGTTAATGTTCACAACACTAGTTTTTCCAAAAGTTAGGGTTCTGTTGCAATCTCCTCTCAAAGTTGGCGTACCATGTGTGTAATGTGTTGAGAGGGATATAGGAGACGCCTGGGGTTGGCGTCATTTGGTCTTGAGTCACAGAGAAAGATGCCACAAAATTGACTAAATTCTCTAACATCTTCTGAGCAAAAGTTACATAGGAATATGCTTGTTGAGCCTGAAACAAAATAAAATAATAGTAAACATTTTGATTGCATATACTTGACACAAAATTGTTAGGTATTGGGGTTTTCACTTAGCCACTCCGCTGCGCCCGTTAAGTATAAAATACGTGCGCCACTGGGAACAACCATTTGACAGGTTTCGAATTGCGCGAGCCGCCAGCGGCCTGCGCGATATAAATAAATATAACTCGTATTACTTGTACTAAAGCTATGTAAACAATGTACGTCATTCAAAACAAAGACTCTTTCCCATATTTCTCACTCTAGAACAAAAACCAAAAATTTAAAAACAAAAAACAAATTACAGTTCGTGTCCTCCTCGCACGAAATTTCTACCCATACATTTATTTCGTGGAGTAGGGCCCTAGAAAAATTCCTACTGTGTAAGGACACAGTAGGAATTTTTCTAGGGCCATTCCACCACCATTCCATAGGGGCGTTCTATTCGTTTCAAACTTAGGTAAAACCTACTGTGATAGACACCTTGTCTATCACAAGAGGTATGTAGACAAGGTGTCTATCACAGTAGGTTTTACCTAAGTTTGAAACGAATAGAGACAATATGGTATTTGTAAGAAATATAAACTTGCCACATCTGGTGAAGCGCGTGGCGTTAGAACTAGATCAAGCTTAATTTGGCCGATCCGCAGTTATTCGGTATTGCTTAGCAGCTCTTATTTTGAACGATTCGCAGGCGAGCGGTTAAGAAATTCTCAGTGCCAGCCCAGAGTTGGAAGTTGGCAATTATTCATATTTACCTCAGAGTTTGGGAGTAGTTGTGTATTTGCCTCTGGTTCTATTGAGATTCCAATTTGTGCATTGTGACATATCTGCTGTTGACCAAATGCACTCATGAACTTATTTTCATCTGAAAAAGTGATCACATTACTCATACAAAACTAGTTCACAATGTAATGTGATGATTACAAGTTAGTGAGCTATATCACAAGTTACAATGGGTGGATTTATTTTGTAGTAATTACACCCTGGATCCAGCGACCACAATTTACATAGACGGGCTCTGTCAAATAAAGAATGTGGACCTATTTTACTAACGCCATCTAGCCTGAAAGGACAGTGCTATGGTGGGTACAAGGACAGGGCTATACAGGTTAGGAGCATGCTCTTAGGTTGGACACCCTATTTTTTTCTACGAAAGGACCCATCTAGTACCTACATATATATCGATATCTGGATCACAGAGTGAGATACAATCCCAATATTGCAAATCTGAGGGTAAAGTACTATGTCGACTAACTTACTGAATGACCCAGGTGCAGGGGCGGGTACCTGGTCAGAGCCTTTAAAATGAGGTTGTCCCTACGCCCTTGGGTTCTAACTCGCTTCCCTTCCTACATTTACAACGTTAGTAAACAAAAATGTTCCAGAACTTACCAGACAGTTCATGTAGTTTCTTCAAGTTGGATATCTTGTAAATGGCGGAGGGCTTGGCGTTGGAGATGTGCCCGAGCGGCTGCCAGTTGGGCGGCGCGTGCGGGTCGGGCCAGCTCCAGTACACCACGGCCACCGTGCCCGCCGGCAGCGGCGCCGCACCTGTCAGGAATACCACCGCGTGGTTTATAGAATCCACGTCCAGGATTGTGGTCACCAGGCTAGTCTCCGACACTGGAGTGAAGTCCGTCTGCACCTAACGACCATATACAACTGTTCATTTATCTCTCGAGCCGTAGCCTAGGTTAAGTTTAATTTTGTAATAAAATAATAACATTCTGCTTACCAAGCGCCCTGACACTATTAATCCAAACATGTTAGCCATCTTACGAAATACGATGTTGACAACCAAAACAAATTATGATAAATGATATTATTTTTATTGAAAAGTTAGAAGGAATTAGGAAATGTTTTTATTTCTAGAAAGTACCAGAGATTAAAGAACACTTGACAAATGACAATTGAATTGACATTGAACATAGATTAAGTATTACATCATGGACGTATTATTGGTATAAGATTGGTATACATAGAGCTCAGTCTACGACATAGAGTAAGACATTGAATTTGTTACCTCCATGCATTGAATGACCAACCACAGATACAAAATTTAAAACCAAAATTTTTATGAAGGAAGGTTTAAAGGCCTATTACACTGCACCACAGAGTATATTGAATATCACTGCACATATTCAGGGACCCTGCAGAGCAAAACACACAGGACGCGGGCGCGGGTTGGGTTGGGTTCCTCGCGTGAGACGCGCTGCTCGTTGTCTTTATACACAACGTGGGCGCGGGCCAGTGGCGGGTCGGGCGCGGGCGTACCTTCAACCTTGCCAGCGGCAGCGATAATGCATATTGATTGAAATTTGAAATCAATCCGCTGCCATATTCTTGCTTTCAAAACAGTATATTTATAACAAATAAATAATATTAAGGAACATATTCAATAATTTTCATTCAAATCCATTTTCAAAACGAACAATGTTTTTTAAATGAATACTAAACCAACTTCCAGTTCCGACACGCGCCGCGCACGATCCGCGCACGCGTCAGTGTGAATACCTATCGGAGAATACGTATATTACGACGAATTCGCCCGCTCGCTACCCGCGCAACCCCCGCGCTGTCTGTGGAGGAGGGCGAAGGGTGTGGCTCCCGCGCGTCATCCGACACGCGCCTGAACCCGCCCTCGTTCTGTGTGCTGTCATCCATATAAATACAAGGAATTCAACCCGCCTGACACCCGACCCGACTCGCGCCCGCTTCCTGTGTATTTTGCCCTTTAAATGAATTAATGTAGTGTAATAAACCACAGGGAATAAGGAACCCAGTTTAGGGATTTCGGGTCCCGATCTGCCTAACTGCCTAAGCGCTCTGCAGACCGGGAACTCTTTGATTTTCCGGGATAAAAAGTAGCCTATGTATTATTCCAGACTGTAATCTTTCTCTGTGCCTCATCCAGGTCCGTTCAGCCGTGGGAACTGTTAAATTATATTTAATTGAAAGACTTAAAAGTATTCAACCATCTTTATTGACTTGCAAACCAAAGACACATAGAACAAGGTAACAATCATAGACCATAGAACTATGTATATTGAAACTTGACAATGTGGTCACAGACTATATGAAACACCTCCCCTTTAAAATGAAAGCCTAGGGTGAGGTTTACATTTACACTTTAATACTATTCATGAAGCAATATTATTATTATTATTATGTAATCTTAATTTAATTACAAGTTCAATCTGGATCTAGGTTTAATTGAACGACCACTACGGGTTTGATAAGGAACTCTTTCAGAAAAATTACCACTGGTCTCCGGTGGAACACTTTGAGGAGTATTTGGTGGCAACACTTCTGGAATATCATTATCAAATTCTGGCATAAAATTATTTCTTTTATAGGTATAACAATCAGTGAATGACTTTCTCAAATGATGACTATTTCTTCGGAAAGGTTTAGAATTACAATCAGTTCTTATCCAGTACGACCTAGGTTCTTTACATTTCTTAACTACTATACCCTTTTTCCAGTGTGTATCTTTCCTAGTTCTGTAGACAATATTATCACCAGGTTTATAAACTACTTCTTTAGTTTTTGAATGCTTATCATGTTGATATTTATTAATTTTCTGTTTTAAAGTTAATAATTTGTGAATATTTGTTACAATTTTAGGCTCTAAATATGACAAAGTAATAGGAATATTTGATCTTAAATTTCTACTGTTTAAAATCTGAGAAGGAGACACAGATAAGCCAGATAAATTACTATTATTATAATTCATGAGATAGTCACGGTAATCCTTACCATCCTCAATAGCTTTCTTTACCAAATTTTTACTTATGTTAACAGCTTTTTCAGCTAAACCATTACTTCTGGGATAATGAGGACTACTTGTGGTAATAGTTATATCCTTCTTTTTATAATACTCAAGACACTCTTGTGATTTAAATGGATTATTATCTGCAATAATTTCAAATGGATAGCCTAAACGAGTAAATACCTCTTGACAAGCATTTATTACAGATTTTGAAGTTTTATCCTTAATAGGTCTTATTTCTATCCAATGTGATAGATAGTCAATTATGACAAGATAGGATTTTCCTGCAAATTCCATTATGTCCATACCTACTTTATAATATCGGTACTTTGGTATAACATGTGGTAACAATGGCTCATGTACATTAGCCGGTCTAAATTTTTCACAAGTACGACACTTAGATATGAAATCCTGTATATCAGAGGACAAGTTTGGCCAGTAGAATAATTGACGGGCCTTAGAAATACACTTATTGATTCCTACATGTCCTTCATGTACTAATTCCATGACATATGAACGCAATGAACTTGGAACAACAATTCTATTTCCATAAAATAAAAATCCATCTTGAACAAACAACTGGTCTTTAAATTTAGCAAAATGTTGAAATATTTTTGTTAATTTCTTAGGCCAACCATGATAGAAGTAATTACATAATTTAGAGAGCACTGAATCATTATTAGTCTCCTTACGGAAAATGGCCTTTCTTGTATCAGACATAGGCAAATGCTTAGACACTGTATGTACCATCTGCAACATATCCCTGTCATGTTCAACTATATTTAAACTATTTCTTGACAACATATCAGCAAAATGCACATATTTACCAGGCACATAGTATACATTTAATCTATACATTAACAATTTTAATCTTAACCTCTTCAGTCTAGGTGAACCAATCTTGCTAATTTGTTTACACATAATAGATACAATAGGTTTATGATCAGTCTGTATATCAACATCTGAACCATAAATGTATTTATGAAACTTTGTAGTGCCAAAATAAATTGCTAGTAACTCCTTTTCAGTTTGTCCATAATTTAACTCAGCATTGTTCATAGAGGTTATCGACCTTTACAATTGATTTTCTACTTTCAAGTCTATCTAGTTCACACTTTAACGGATCTAAAAGACAATTAGGTATTCTTGAAGGTGGATGACAAATTTGCTCTGCAATAGGCTTGGTGGTTATACTATAGGTACCCGGTAACTTACCGACACCCTGAAATACATTTTTATGCTCAGATATAAACTTATCTTTTAATGAGACTGAACCACTCTCAGCACTATGCACTCTCTTTATTAAATTTAGAGAAATACATCCAGGTAAACCTAAAAGCATGGAGTGACAATCAACAATGACAAAATTTTCAAAACACTTCTCATTTTTATACTCACACATTAAATTTACCATGCCCACAGGTGAGACCTTGCTGCCTTCAAAAGATACCAACTGAATATTTGTTTTAATAAGTTTTAAATTTAACTTTTCATTTATTTGTTCGAATATACTTAATGGCATAATACTAATGTCCGCACCAGTGTCCAATTTACATTTGACAGGTCTATTTTCAATAAGTATAGTTTCTACCCACTCAGACTTGGTATTACACTTTGAAACTACCATATTACAGAATAAATTTTCATTATTTTCACTTTCAGAACTACTTTCACTTTGACACTGACTAACATTATTAACTTTTCTCTGCACTCTGCAGCTAATCGCAAAATGATTTTTCATACCACACTTTTTACATATTTTTCCAAAAGCTGGACATTCCCTTGGACCATGGAGAGTTTGACACCGACGACATTTAAATTTACCTTTAGACTTAGGCTTCTTTTTATTACTTCTATATTTATTTGCATCAACCTCACATGTCGGGTTCATTTCCTTGACCTGTAGCTTACTCTGCTCTGAAGTTCTGCAGAAATTTGCTGCTTTTTCTAGTGTCAAGCCATCCAAACGCAGTAGTTGTTCCTGGGTGTTTTTATCGTAGACCCCTTGCACAATTTTGTCCCTCAACAATTGATCTTCAATAGACTCCTTAGAAGTGTCGCTAAAGTTGCAGTTTAGCATCAATTGTTTCACTTCGGTGAGAAAATTATCGAAGGTTTCTCCTTCCTTTTGCTTTCTGTCGTTAAATTTATATCTTTCAAAGACTTCGTTAGCACGTGGTTTGACGTACTTTTCTATGGCGTCCAGTACAAAGTTATAATCACCTGCCTTATCAACGGGTATAGGCAACGTAAGAAGCACACGTGCCGACTCCATCCCCAGCATATTTCTAAGTAAAGCAAGGCGAATTTTGTCACTTGCACCATCTTGCCTAGTGGACACAAGGTAATCTTCGAAACACGACCGCCATATTTTCCATTCCGCGGCGGCACCATTTGCCCGCAGATCAAAATTAGGTAAAACTTTAACATTTTTATCCATCGTAGTAGCCACAAACTTACCGGGAACATAGATGTGAAACTTACAATATTTTCAGGACGCCTGCGCCATGTTAAATTATATTTAATTGAAAGACTTAAAAGTATTCAACCATCTTTATTGACTTGCAAACCAAAGACACATAGAACAAGGTAACAATCATAGACCATAGAACTATGTATATTGAAACTTGACAATGTGGTCACAGACTATATGAAACAGGAACCAAAAAACCTCAATCCACGCGGATAAACCCGCGGGCATCAGCTAGTAATATTATATAATGTATACAACAAGTTTACTATCAACGAACTTATAGGGAGCTTATGCCCACCTATGTGATGTGGAAATAATAGACTTGGTCCACGTTTACAAGTATATTAATAGATTATGTAAAACTGTACAATAGAAATATATCAAAGAAGCGTTGCGCTGGACGTCCAGCAATAGAAATGATGTGTCGTCTGTTGCTACAGCGCAGCTCTCGCGCGCAGTACCTTCCGAATCCAAAAACGTTCCAAAAGCAAGTTCGAATTCCGAACGCGTAGCTTGTGTGCGTTGCCAGCTAGCAAGGAGGTAACGCCACATCACCCCCCTGCGGAGAGAAAAGAAAACAAGGGGAGAAAAATAAAATAAAATTAGGAAATAGGCTAAAAAGGAAACAAAGACCATGACGAAGCGACTGAGGCGAGCTAGCCACGTCGGACGGTTCGTGCAGCGTTGGGCACGAAAAGGCGTCGAGACGTGCAGAAGCAGCGCAGCATAAGGCTGAGCGCGAAAAATCGCCAGTCGATAATCGCATAGCATATCGCTAGTTGCGGAAGGGGCGTCGGTCAGATCACGAAGCGAATGGGCGTATAGGGAGCTTATGCCCACCTATGTGATGTGGAAATAATAGACTTGGTCCACGTTTACAAGTATATTAATAGATTATGTAAAACTGTACAATAGAAATATATCAAAGAAGCGTTGCGCTGGACGTCCAGCAATAGAATGATGTGTCGTCTGTTGCTACAGCGCAGCTCTCGCGCGCAGGACCTTCCGAATCCAAAAACGTTCCAAAAGCAAGTTCGAATTCCGAACGCGTAGCTTGTGTGCGTTGCCAGCTAGCAAAGGAGGTAACGCCACATCACCCCCCTGCGGAGAGAAAAGAAAACAAGGGGAGAAAAATAAAATAAAATTTGGCAATAGGGTAAAAAGGAAACAAAGACCATGACGAAGCGACTGAGACGAGCTAGCCACGTCGAACGGTTCGTGCAGCGTTGGGCACGAAAAAAGAGACGTGCAGAAGCAGCGCAGCATAAGGCTGAGCGCGAAAAATCGCCAGTCGATAATCGCATAGCATATCGCTAGTTGCGGAAGGGGCGTCGGTCAGATCACGAAGCGAATGGGCGCGACCGTTTCCAAAAGCTAGTGCAGCGTTGGGCACGAGGGGCATCGCGTCGGTCGGGTCGAGTCGTGCAGCAATGGGCACGGAAGAACGTCGGAAGAGTCACACAGCGTTGGGCGTGAAGGCGTCCGACGGGGCGTCAAGCAGCGCAATGAGTAATGCGGCGACGTCACTTTGCAGAACCGACGCGAAGAATACCCTGAGTAAAGAACAGCACGATTGATAAACCCATGAGGAGCTTACAAAGCCTTAATCTGCTTCTTCTTGTTTTCTAAAATTTTGAAAATTGCTGTGGCGCTTGCTAACTTGGCTTTAAGAAACTCACTATTCCAACTGCTGTTAAAAATCTAAAACGTTACCACATTTATCACCATAGCTAATCTGAAATAAATGATTATGCTGAAATGAAAAGAAAAATACACGGAAAATATTACAATGTTTACAATGTTGGAGTTGTCTGTCAGTCATTGTCAAAAACAGAAAACAAAACCTATTGAAAAATAAAAATAATAAACTATCGTCCATAAAAAAAAATCTATCACGAGTATTCAATTTTTTGAACAAACTTCTTTCAATGTCACATGTCATCCAATATTTACAACGTTGTTATTTATCCTTTTGCAATAAATAATCTCGAATGCTTGATCGACGAAATATCACAATATCACTGGATATAATGCGTCATTTCTTCATATTACTTCTCCATAGGGTCCTTGCATAGAGACGACGTCCAGGAAAGATAACTTTAAAAGCCGGGCAAAAAATTAAAACTTGCACGTCGGCTGCTTGTTTGCATGTAGGCTGAAATGCACTTCGTCGTCAGCGATGATAGTTTCCGTATGTATTTCTTACGTCGGGCGGTCACCTAAATATAGAGAGACCAATATAGAGTGCTTTGGCGGCGGCGGCTGTAGATCACGTCGGCGGCGGCGGTAGTAGATCACGTCGGGGTCACCAATATAGGGAGCTTATGCCCACCTATGTGATGTGGAAATAATAGACTTGGTCCACGTTTACAAGTATATTAATAGATTATGTAAAACTGTACAATAGAAATATATCAAAGAAGCGTTGCGCTGGACGTCCAGCAATAGAATGATGTGTCGTCTGTTGCTACAGCGCAGCTCTCGCGCGCAGGACCTTCCGAATCCAAAAACGTTCCAAAAGCAAGTTCGAATTCCGAACGCGTAGCTTGTGTGCGTTGCCAGCTAGCAAAGGAGGTAACGCCACAGGCGCGACCGTTTCCAAAAGCTCGTGCAGCGATGGGCACGGAAGAACGTCGGAAGCGTCACACAGCGTTGGGCGTGAAGGCGTCCGACGGGGCGTCAAGCAGCGCAATGAGTAATGCGGCGACGTCACTTTGCAGAACCGACGCGAAGAATACCCTGAGCAAAGAAGAGCACGACTGATAAACCCATCAGGAGCTTACAAAGCCTTAATCTGCTTCTTCTTGTTTTCTAAAATTTTGAAAATTGCTGTGGCGCTTGCTAACTTGGCTTTAAGAAACTCATTATTCAAACTGCTGTATAAAATCTAAAACGTTACCACATTTATCACCATAGCTAATCTGAAATAAACGATTAAGCTGAAATGAAAAGAAAAAATACACGGAAAATATTACAATGTTTACAATGTTTACAATGTTGGAGTTGTCTGTCAGTCATTGTCAAAAACAGAAAACAAAACCTATTGAAAAATAAAAATAAAAAACTATCGTCCATAAAAAAAAATCTTTCACGAGTATTCAATTTCTTTGAACAAACTTCTTGCAATGTCACATGTCATCCAATATTTACAACGTTGTTGTTTATCCTTTTGCAATAAATAATCTCGAATGCTTGATCGACGAAATATCACAATATCACTGGATATAATGCGTCATTTCTTCATATTACTTCTCCATAGGGTCCTTGCATAGAGACGACGTCCAGGAAAGATAACTTTAAAAGCCGGGCAAAAAATTAAAACTTGCACGTCGGCTGCTTGTTTGCTCGTATGCTGAAATGCACTTCGTCGTCAGCGATGATAGTTTCCGTATGTATTTCTTACGTCGGGGGTCACGTCGGCGGCGGTTGTAGATCACGTCGGCGGCGGCTGTAGATCACGTCGGGGTCACCAATATAGGGAGCTTATGCCCACCTATGTGATGTGGAAATAATTGACTTGGTCCACGTTTACAAGTATATTAATAGATTATGTAAAACTGTACAATAGAAATATATCAAAGAAGCGTTGCGCTGGACGTCCAGCAATAGAAATGATGTGTCGTCTGTTGCTACAGCGCAGCTCTCGCGCGCAGTACCTTCCGAATCCAAAAACGTTCCAAAAGCAAGTTCGAATTCCGAACGCGTAGCTTGTGTGCGTTGCCAGCTAGCAAGGAGGTAACGCCACAAACTCAATTTACATAGATGGGCCCTGTCAAACAAAGAATGTGGACGTATTTTTAGCAACGCCATCAACGCCATCTAGTCTGAAAAGCGGGAACTTGCTTGCAACATCTTGAATGAAAGCTTGAAAACGTATGACTCGGTCATAGATAATATAGGTCATAGCCATAGAAGCCGTAAGGCCAGTTAATAAAAAAAAATATCAATCAGTTTGCCGCGGAAATTAAATGATTGCGTAATGGATAAAAATATTAATTATGGTTTTTTTTGGAAATTTATAATTGTGAATTGAAACACTTAGGTACCTTAAGATAAAAATTATACAGTGCCAAACTAATTAAACTTAAGATGTTAACTTAATAATAACAAATTATCTACACGACGAGCGACCGTGACAGCGCTACGATGGGGACAAAGACAGGTTACTGGTTCAGGCGAGAGTGACTAACGTTCGGCCAGCGTTAGCTACAACTGCTACCGGCAGGCGGGCCGCTACGGGCTTTAGTAGTGCTACGAAACGAACTACGAAGCACCGCGCGCGCTCGCGCGTCATAGCACCGTAGCAACATAGAGGCTCCTCGGAAAGCGTGCTGTCCGTGCTATGGAAAAAGGCATGCTTTGCTTTTGTGCTACGTGCTTTATTAACCACCTCTACCCATAACAAACAAAGTGGGATATCGCAGAGGATATCCCGGGTACACCCCATATACCTAACTTAAGGAACATAAACCTTAAAAATTTGTTTTGGATTCGTTCCAGCATTATCTTGTATTTATCTTGGCTTGGTTACCAGACGACCGCGTTGCATTCCAAATGACTTTTAACCAGAGCTTCATATAAAGCTCGCAATGCCCTGGTGTTTGTGAACGCATTGGCTTGCCGCAGCACAAAACCTAAATTCCGGTACGCTTTCTTACAAGCCAGGATTATATGTTGCCGGAAATTCAAGTCTGCACTGAAGTGGGCTCCAAGATCCCTAATTTCAGTGACACGCCGCAGCATCTGCCCGTCCAGCTGGTACTGATGGTGGAGCGGGGCGCGCGCACGGCTGAACGTCAACACGGATCATATTAAGATACACGTACAACTATCTTGACATTCTCGTTCAGACTGGGGTACTCAATGGGTATGGCCCGAAAGTCAGTGCAGTGTAATAACGAAGCCAAATCTAGCGGCCACGCCTACCCTACAACAGGGCCCTGTAATAAGTGCAGTGTGATAGGCCTATTACTACTACTAGTGGTTATTGTTTATAATTCTATGGCTTACTGGTGGGTCGTTGTCGTATTTTTGACGGACGAAACGCAACTGTTTTCCTGGCGACGAAAACGGTTGCAGAAAACGGTCGACGTTGCAACTGGTTTGAAGGCGGCTTAAAAACCATCTTCAAACTAGTTGCAACGACGAGTCTTCAAACTGGTAATACATTATCGACTGTATTTCATGCGCATAAAGTTCACTTTTGATTGTAAAAACGAACGTGGAACGAGGACGACTACGTTCGCGACGACATTTGTCGTTGACTAAATTCATTCTCGACTGTATATCATGGGCACAAAGTTTACTTTTGATTGCAAGAACTGCTTTGAGAAGGAACGTGGAACGAGGATGACTACGTTCGCGACGACATGTGTCGTTGAATCAATTCATTCTCGACTGTATGTCATGGGCATAAAGTTCACTTTTGATTGTAAGAACTGTTTTGAAAACGAACGTGGAACGAGGACGACTGCATTCGCGACGACGTGTGTCGTTGAACCAATTCATTCTCGACTGTATTTTCTTATAAGTAAAATATAAAATCGCACCAAGTTATTCGAAGACTGGTTTGTGCAACGAAGACTGTTTTACCCAGGACGTAAAAACGGTTTCGCCGTCGCAGAACAGAGAACGGTTTTTAAAAACAGTTCGTCGCAACGCCCACCAGTACTATGGCTACTACTACTTGAATACGCGGGGTGCTTCTATAACCCAAGCTATTATTTTGAAATAGTATAATGTCCTATTATATAGATATTTCGAGAATCGAGATATTATAGTGCACAAGTGTGTGCGCAAACACAGGTGCACTCTCTGTTCCTTTACTCTCATAGCCCGATGGGACGGAAAATCCGACACGACCGGAGAGAGATCAGGCGCAAGACAGGGGGGTGAAACACCGCCAACTTCTTAGCTCCGGGTTAGTACTTACCTACTGAGAAAGAAAAACTCAATACTCGACCTCGTCGGCCGCAGTCGAACATGCTAACAACTAGACTAACGAGGCAGTTTTGAAATAGAGTACCTAAGCAAAGAGAACTTGAATAATGGGGTCAAGTGGAAGTAAAGAATTTCAAATGAGCAGAAAAATTTAATAATTTTATTGACTTTTAAGCAAACAAAATATTATAAGATCATTGATAACTGAAATTCATTGAACTTAAAAATAAAACTTTATTTAGATGCTAAGAAATAGACAATCTTACCTAACAAAAACAACAAAATATACAAAAACTACAACCAGTAGAACTAACAAATAAAAAATATATCAATTTGATTAAATGCCGGACAATTTCACAGAAAGCAGTGGAGGGCTGGGTTTTTGATAAAGGCATTTTGTAAGGCAGGGAATTGTAAGAGATAAGACATAAGCAAATAGTACAAACTGAGATAAGGCCAGTGTCGGATTGGTTGTGGTTCGAGCTTCAATTCAACTTATCATAATTATTTAAATAAATTTTTCAATCAAATATATCACAATAATGTAGCACTGCACCTACTTTTTCTAACAGGAATACCATATTGGTAAGATATTAACAATTTTTATCTACAATCTAAACTATTGAAATAATTATTATTATCATCTAGGATTGTAATTACCTATACAATCTTGTTTTGCCTCACTGCACTATAAACACTGATATGAGATAGTACATATTATTTTTTACATTTACACATTATTATTCCATCATTCAATCTCGAATATTAATCGTTTAATATTGTTACATTATCTAATAATTTAATTTACTTCTAACAATAATCCTATATTGGAAAGCTTGCATAACTCGAATGGTAATTATTATTATTATTGTACTGATAACTTGATTTAAATTAGTGACGAGCTGGAGATCTCTTCCAATTAGAGATTAATCTCTCATGTAGGGATAGTCTACGTCACGCAAAGGAACAAATGTCTCCTTGATGGACTGGGGTGTGGTCCAGCGCATCACGTAGTTGGGGCCTCCCGCCTTGTCGTTGGTGCCCGACATGCGGCCGCCGCCGAAGGGCTGCTGCCCCACCACAGAGCCCGTTGACTTGTCATTTATATAGAAGTTGCCGGCCGTCATCTTCAGCTCCTCTAGGGCCGTGTCTAGGAACTTTCGGTCCGATGCGAATACGGCACCCGTTAAGGCAAATTTAGTCGATGTACCGACAAGGTCTAATGCTTTGGTTAAATCTTTGTCTTCGTAAACGTACATCGCGAGTACCGGGCCGAAGATTTCCTCGGTCATCAACTTATCGTGCGGGTCTGTAGTCTCAATTATAGTCGGTTGCACGAAATAGCCCTTGCTGTCGTCGAACTCCCCTCCGCCGAGGATTCTGTTGTTGCGATCGTTCTTTGCATTTTTAATGTAGCCCGTTATTCGGGCGAAAGCTTTGTCGTCGATGACCGCGCCGGTGAACATTTTGAAGTCGGTGGGATCGCCGACCTTCAGCTCGGCGCGCTCCTCCAGCAGGCCCCGCTTGATCGGCTCGTAAAGAGATCGCGGCACGTACATCCGGGAGCAGGCGGAACACTTCTGGCCGCAGTACTCGAACGCCGAGCGGACGGTGGCCGTGACGACGGAGTGCACGTCGGCCGACGGGTGGATGAAGTGGTAGTTCTTGCCGCCGCACTCGCCGATCAGGCGCGGGTAGTTCCGGTAGCGGCCGAGGTTCTTGCCGACCTCGTGCCACAGCCAGTTGAAGGTGGGCACGGAGCCCGTGAAGTTGACGCCGGCGAGGTGCGGCGAGGCGGTGACGGCGCGCCCGAACGTGGGCCCGTCGGCCGGCACGAAGTTGACGACGCCCGGCGGCACGCCCGCCTCGCGCATGATGTTGTAGATGCGCCAGTTGGACAGCAGCGCCGTATCGGACGGCTTCCACAGCACGCCGTTGCCCATGAGCGCGGGCGTGTACGCCAGGTTGCCGCCGATGGCCGTGAAGTTGAACGGGCTGATGGCGGCGACGAAGCCGTCGAGGCCGCGGAAGCGCATCGAGTTGCGCGTCACGGCCGGCTGCTCCGAGATGGGCTGGTACTTGGCGTTCTCCTTCAGGAAGAACACGTTGAAGCGCACGAAGTCGACGAGCTCGGCGGCCGAGTCGATCTCGGCCTGCACGGCCGTCTTGGACTGGCCCAGCATGGTGGCCGCGTTGAGGCGCTGCCGGTGCTCGCCCGCCATCAGGTCGGCGGCGCGCTGCCAGATGCGGACGCGCTCCTCCAGCGGCGTGCGATCCCAGCGCCGCTGCGCCTCCACGGACACGGCGATCGCCTTCTGGATGGTCTTCTCGCTCGCGTAGTAGTACTTGGCGAGGCGGCGCGCGTGGTCGTGCGGCATCACCTGGTAGCGGGGCTCGCCCTCCTTGATGGCCTCGTCGCCGATGACGATGGGCACCTCCTCGGTGACGGCGGCCGTGCGCTTCAGCTCGCTGACGAGCTCGCTGCGCTCGCGGCTGCCGGCGCGGTAGCCGAGCACGGGCTCGTTCTTCACGTCGAAGTCCTGGAGTCTCGGTAGTTCGACGACGCTCGACGCGCAGCGCTCCAGGGAGCGAGCCCGGAGCGCCGTTCTCGTACAAATCGCTGAAATCATTTCGCCGACTCGTTTCCGTGTGTTCGGGGTGAGCACAGATCGTTTCGTACTGAATCGAGGGCAACCCCGAGATCGATTAGAATCCTGTAAGAATACGCCTTATGTCAAACGCAGCTGGTTACGTAAAGTAAATACGCGACGCGCCTCTCGGTCTCTTCGCCGACGCTGACTGGGCGCGGGGCTACGGAAAACTACTCGGTTCTCAGTTTAGTTGCAGTTGTGATTGGCCACGACGATCTAAAGAAGCACGAATTATTAAATGACCTTCACCAATTTACATTTTCTTGCAATGGCAAGACTTCGATTTTTGCAACGTCTTACAGAAAAGCGAGCTAAGCTTTACATATCGCGAGAGTTGAGGCCTGAGGGATACCTAATTGATTTTGTTTAGCGGTATAATTTTTTTCTTATCACAATATTTACATTTCACATTCACAATTCACAATCAGTTCACAATGGAAAACCGCATAGATGCCAGATAGATTGGAAAATAAATCGAAAATTCGAAATTTGACAAATAATGATGGGAGATTGGTCATTGGCTAGAAATGACAGCCAGTGCAACGACCGCAATCACCTCCGATTGGTTAAAATTCTTCCACTATTGGTCAAAATCCATTGACAAAGAAAAAATGACATAAATTCAGCCAATGAAATGATTGAAAACAATGATTGATGCAGATTTTACATAATCGCCCTGCGGGCTGCGGTGATGACTGCGCATGACTACAGAAATCTGAGACAGAAACAGATGATAGATATCACAGATAATGTTTACGTACCTATTTTGTCTCTGGATTTTGTTCGTAACAGAGACATCAGACAAGTGAGTTCGTAACTTCGTAGCCTTCTTTTTCTGATCGGTGCTCGTAGCAGAGCTCTTGAAAGTTGAAAGTTTCCATATTGTAGCAGAGCGTCTCTGGGGCCTTACTATGAGCTCTTAAAGCAGGACAGAAATTGAACTGCAGCAAATTTCAATGCAGTGTCTGCCTACCAGGCTAGTATGAGGCTCATACTAACCCCCCTGGTAGGCACTAGGCAGATCAATTTCTGCTTTTACTGCTGTAGATATTTGATTATCAAATATCAAATTTTGATATTTCATTTCAACTTGATACCTTCACGTGTTCCCAAGAAAAAGGGTGTTGAAAGCATCGATATATAAGTATGTAGGTACTATTATAGATGGGCCCTTTCATAGAAAACAGTCGGGCGTCCGACTTTGAGAGCGCGTTCCTAACCTGTCTTTGTCCCCATCGTACCTAGAGCTGTCACGGTCGCTCGTCGTGTATATTTGTTAGCTAACATCTACAGTCATAGTAGTTTGGCACTGTATAATTTTTATTTTAAGGTACTTAAGTGTTTTAATTCAGTTTTATATTTGAAAAAAAACGTTATTTAATATAGGAATATTACCTACGTATTTAATTATACTAGAGGTCACCCGCGACTTCGTCCGCGTACAATTGTTGATTTCCTATGAGATTATGAAATTTTCCCGCTGCAAACAGCCTATTTATAGAGGCTTTATAGCTTATGCAGGTTTTTTTATTATTTAAAACTGATAACAACTTAAATGCTAATTTTCATGTCGATACCTACTTCAAAGTCTTAAAATTTGTATGTAACCTTTCACCCCCATTTCACCCTTTTTGGGGTTGATTTTCGTAAAATTGCAGGTTATTATTATTTAAAGCTAATAACCTAAATCCCGATTTTTAAGTCTCTAACTTCAGAAACATAGGACTTTCATACAAACTTACATTTCACCTTCTGTGGGGTAGATTTTCCTAAAATTTCTCATACAGTTTATTATAACTTAAAACTAAGTAGGTAATAACCTAAATCCCGATTTTCAAGTCCCTTACTTCAAAAACTTGGAACCCTTATGTAAGCTTCCAACCCCCATTTCACCCCTATTGGGGTACATTTTCGTAAAATTGCTTAATTAGGTTTTTATTATATATAACTAATAACTTAATTGCCAATTTTCATGTCTCTAACTTCAAAAACAAAGGACTTTCATACAAACTTCCAACCCCTATTTTAACCCCTTAGGGGTGGAATTTCTCAAAACCCTTTCTTAGCTGGTGTCTACACCATAGAAGGAATCTACCTTCCAAACAAGTCTGTACACTTTATAGTTCCTGAGATATCGTGAGTGAGTGAGTGGTATTTCGCTTTTATATAAATAGATTACTTACTTAATTATTTTAAATATGTAATATCCATTACGTGTGGTTTTTTTTTTACTAACTGGCCTTGCTGCTTCTATGGCTATGACCGAGTCATACGTTTTTGTCCCCCGACGCAAAAAGAGAGGGGTGTTATAAGTTTAACGTATCTGTCTGTGTATCTGTCTGTGGTATCGTAGCTCCCAAACGGATGAACCGATTTTCGTTTAGTATTTTTTGTGTCATAGATAATTTTATCCCGAGTGTTCTTAGCCATGTTTCATGAAAATCTGTTCAGCCGTTTGAATATCATCAGCTCTTTTCTAGTTGATGAGGGAATCTGACTAAGTTCCTTATGTCCGATCGATTCGAAATTTGGTACGGTGTTACTTCAATGATATTGAAAGTATATGGTAAGGTAACCATGACCTGATCAGCCGTTTAAAGATCATCAGCTCTTTAATAGTTGATGAGGGGATCTGACTACCTTTGTATAGGTCCTATCGATTCGAAATTTGGTACCGTGTTACTTGAATGATATTGAAAGTTTAAGCTTAGGTAACCATGACCTGATCAGCCGTTTGAAGATCATCAGCTCTTTAATAGTTGATGAGGGGATCTGATTAACTTCCTTAAGTCCGATCGATTCGAAATTTGGTACCGTATTACTTCAATGACATTGAAAGAACATGGTAAGGTAACCATGACTTTAAATATGACATGTTAGCCTACTTTAAAAAGGACAAAATAAAAGTAAAATTTAAAAATTTAAAAACCCCCGACACAAAAAATAAACTCTAAAAACTAACCAATAATATTTTAAACTTATAATTATTATCCTCACATATATTATGTAAGTTTATATATTTTTATTTTCCAAGCGTCGCGGTCGCGTCGGGGGACCATTTGACTAATACAGACGAAAGCTTGCGATAAACGACGTTTTTACTTTTTGGTCACAAAAAGTAAAAACACACACAAAACGCACGGGCGCTTCTTTCGCTCGTCGAGCTACCTTTAGCGATCTCGCGGTGATTACCCCTCCTGTGACCCCTCCTTTCCGCCTTAAGATGCCTATGCGTACGGTGAATAGTTCGCGAGATATTTCGATTGCCCAACTTGCCCCGCCCTACCCTACTACCCCTTTCCGCCTGAACGCGTAGAGGTAATATATTGAAATTAAAATAGATAAGTGGAATAAAAATACTATAACTTTTACTTATATACCTACAGGTTTGTACGGAACCCTCGGTGCGCGAGTCCGACTCGCACTTGGCCGGTTTTTAGAGTTTATTTTTTGTGTCGGGGGTTTTTAAATTTTACTTTTATCAAGCTTTTATTCAAGATTGGGCATAGGTATGTTGCAAGCAAGTTGCCGCTTTTCATACTAGATGGCGTACTAAACATTCGCCCACATTCTTTGTTTGGCAGGGCCCGTCTATGTAAATAATTGAGGTCGTTGGTTGAAAGACACTAGACAGAGGGAGTAGGGGCCATCACAGAGTACTTTGTATAAATAAGGGACCATAGAGGGACTACGAAGTGATCCTATAGGGGCTTTTCTTTTTCTTGAGGTACGGAATCCTAAAAAAGTTGGTATGATCAATTCATAATAATTTTTGAAATTACCTGAGCCATCCATTAATAATTATTAATTAGCATAACTACAACATCTTTGACCTTATCTGTATCTCACCTTGTTTGAATATATTATCATAGAATGAATATATTTTCGAGAGTGGGAACCAGCCGTCTCAAAATTGCCTACCGGGAATAGAGCCTGGAACCTCCCACTAACACCTCCTCGGTGTTTGTCCACTGAAGCGATGTGCCAAACAGGCCTATCAGACTCGAAAAAAATATTACGCGCAACACATCTCCGCTCCGCTTCAATACGACAATCGAGGCAATCTCAGGGCAGACTACAGCACACTCAGTTCTCAGACCAGAAGCAGAGTTGTGCGGGAATGATCAACGTCGCCTCTTTCTACGACGTCGCCACTTTCGATTAGTTTTTTGTTGGCACGAGTCAAAACAACGTGTAAAGAGGGGTGGGAATGTGAAGTAAAACAGCAGCAGGTGTAGATTGTGTACATGTTTATTGCCGTCCAGCGTCGCGGAGACATCGTCACCCTGAACCAGGTCAGCCCTCAGCCGCCCATTATCATAACCGCTTCCTTTTGTCGACGGCGGCACTCAGCTCTCGCACGCAGCGCTAGCTTTAGCAGTCATGCAACTAGTCTTACGGTAGCACGAGTTTAATTTTTTTTTCAAGCAACAGACAGCTAGTCTGCAGTCAGCCTGCAGCCAGTCTGTGTAGATCTTCTACTAGGTAAGTACACAGATTGCGTGCAAGCTGACTGCACTGCAAAATTGCAATTTGGATAACAGCGCAGTCGATCGGCAGTTGCGTCAACTGCTCTAAAACCGCATCAAACTGATTGCATTCCAAATCGTTTGTGTGAACCTTAAAATAAGAAGGAATGTTTCGTTTCAAGTAGATACTTATGTATGAGAGTATTTGAGCAAGTTTTCAGGCCTATTCCGGACGCATTTGAAATCAGTTTCCAACACTTAAAGTTACGTAACATCGTGTGCTCGTGTGAAGCGGTGATGATAATGAGCCCTTTTGTACCCAAACTACAGTATTTGAACCAATAAGTTTACATGTTCAAACTAAACAAACGTCATCGGTTTGCCACTCGCCACTCGCAGCGAGCGAGCCCGGAGGATTTCACATGTGTTATGCTCGTACAAAAGAAAACTCGCCTACAGCAGTCAGCACTGCGCATTACAATCTAAATGACAGCTCGCGCCAAACTTCACGACCGCTCTGAGCTGCAGACACACTGCTGTGTTGTGTTGCGATCTTGCGCGACAATCGGGTTACCGCGTCGTCGAATCTACGGCGAATCCCACACTGCGACGTCGACCGTAAGTATATTAGTTTGTATAGAAAATTCAAGCAGTACCACACACTAACACTACCGCGGGGCGCGTCGCAGTGTGGGATTCGCCTAGTTTGTACATCTGTAGAGAAAGGTATCACCACTGAGGGCAAACGCCGACCGTCACAACGTCGACTTTGGTCAAGTCAAAGCACGGGGCTTTCTACACTCCTGCGTTTGCTGACTACTGACACAGGGATGTGTTTGCTTCTTAGTGGAATAACAATTTCTGTTAGCCTCCTCGATCGCCACACAAATTTTCAGTTAAGAGGCGAATTTCAACAACAATCCTATATAATATGTTTTAGCATTGGAGTTGCCGCTAGGTAGGTGAGTTTAAGTATGTACTCGGTACATATACTTCATGCCCATTATACCGGTCGTGTAGTTTGGCGCGGCCTACAATACAATAGGTATACATTATACAATAATAACTTTACGCGATAATAATCACCATTAGAATACTTAGTGGATAAATGTATGAATGTCATAGTAGTTGCAATAATAACGTACAATAAGTAATACAATATAACTAGGCATTGGCAAGTGTGCAAGCCTCCCGCACGCAGCGTCGGTTCCAACCGCATCGAAACCGGCTCAGCCGAGGACGATAGTAAAGTTGTGTGTGCTACAAAATAAGGAAAAACGTCCTTTAGAGGTAAATAGCTATTTTTCCTTCCTTCTTCATACAGTACACAATTCGTTTGATGCAAGTCCGGATATATAATATTCTATTTATATCTTGAAAATTATCCAAACTTAAAACACAAGTTGCTTTTATTGAATGATTTGTCACTTGAAAATCATTTTGGCTACAAGACTGTAAAACGATAGTCGGTTTGTATTGTATTGTTTGCACATGAAATCAAGTGGACATAAATGTATGATCTAGTTTAAACGAGATTTTTGCAGTTGAATAGAAATCCAAATTCCAACTTGCATCATACACAAACGCGATTGCTCGTGATGCCAGACCAGAATTTCCCGCGAGACCTAAGGTTGTGATCGTACTATCGTCTTCGCCCCGTAGCCCTACATAGCTACATACAGTCGAACCCTTAAAAAAATCGCACCGTGTATTCGATCCACTTCACATCTATCACCCTAGCACCAAATGTTGATAGCAATCAATGCGTTAATCGCAATTGTTTTGATTAGCTTTCAGGTGCTCATTGTAAACAATCTGTAAACAGTATCAGGGTGCCCTTCCACCAGAAATGTGCTCCATTACTGAGCTAAGGATGTGTGACAAACACACCAAAATGTTAAGTTAGTTAAGATGGCGCGCGTTAGTTAAGAATACCATGGCGCGTTTGGAACCCTCGTAGCTTTAGTTTTAAGATACCGTAACCGATTATCACCATCATGTTAAGTAATTTTTAACGTCAATAAGTGTACCTATATTGAATAAATGATTTGATTGTTTGATTGATAAAAAAGGAGCGCTTGCCACACTACGGCGCTACTGGTGGGCGACACACATCCTTAGCTTAACAACGTCTCTGAGAGGCGCCGGCGCCGCGTGCGCGAGGCAGCGGTCAGTACAAACAAACATAATATGACACCCTTAAAGCGTGCCTGAACGAATCAGCTCCTAATACAAACCTATTCTAAGCGCGCCGCGCCGCGCGTAGCCTCGCGTCACACACAACTCATCTCTTCACAGTCATTCAACTACTACTATTCAGTTTAAGCTATACAAAGTCAATGTAATTAACTTGGGACCATCATACCCAAAGGAAATCATTACTACATTATGCAAAAGCTAGCACATTTTAGTCTGAATTTGTTTAAGGTCTAAGGTACAACAGGTTTTGGTTTGAACTCTAATTCTGAGATCTATAGAGCGTACTTTGATTTGGCTCAGACTTTACTCAGAGTTAAAACGAGATGGACTTATGTGAGTAACATAAATCTGTTTCGTTTTAACCATGTCTTAAGTCTAAGCAAAGTCAAAGTTCGCTCTATAGATATCACACTTAGTGTTAAGATTTTTTTTGGAATTCAGTAAGTAATAAATCTGGAAACATGCAGCTTGCATGTACATGCGTACAGTAAGCGTGTAATGACGAGTACGCTTGTACGAAGCGAAGCTGCGCGTTGCGCGGCGCGAGATAACAAACTAAAGTAAATGCTCGCGAGCCTCACCGTCTCGGACACTTTGTGTGCGCCCCGAGCGACCCCGCCATACAACACACATACAATACAACCTAGCCATGCACGCCCACAGTAAATACAATCACGCTTACACAGTTCAATACACATATAATATATCTCCAAATGAAATTGATAAACTTAACACTTGTGTGATCCTTTTCCCCAAGGAACATTGTGAAAATGATAAGAGATTGTGTTTTACAACCAAGTTAGCAACAGTACGCAATTTAAATGTTGACAAATTAGAGCCAATTTCAATGTATCCGAGATGCGGTTCGCATGTTACTTCAAGCACACAAAATCTGCTATCCAACTTTAGTGACGCGTACGTAAAAATAATGACTCTTATTACATAGTAAAATCAATTAATTGGACTAAAACTACTGCTTTCCTTTTCTACATATAACAGTATCATGAGGATGACACTCGGTTCAGTACTTTCAATTTAGTTTTTTACTTATTATCGTCAAACGTAAACAAAAGTACTTTTTACATTTTGTACCTTGTTCTTTAAACTGTATACAGCACCGTTCCAAATCAAAACCCAGTAAGTGACATTTTATGCAAAAATCGACGAGTTCTCTCTCTATACTGCTTACAAAGTTTTGCCTTGGAGCAACTAACTAAAATGCATGAGTAAATCATTTTATAATATGTACCTAAGGCCTTAGATTAACATATTATTTGCTTCGAGCAATGCTTGCTTACGTTAAATATTATAAATACAATAAGAATTGCACACAGTTCCAGCAAATATTATGATCACTACACACTAAATAGTACATATTGATTGTTTATGTAGTACCACACTGGCTATATAGACTAAAGGAAAAACATAGATGGACCAATATATTATGAAACAGCACAACAAGCACAAAACTTAATTAGCCATTTCATCATATCAAGTGAAAATCGCAACTTATATTATTATTATTAATGTTCTAGTACATTAATTAATAACTAATATTATAAATGCGAAAGTTTGGATGGATGTATGGATGGATGGATATATGGATGTTTGTTACTCAATCACGCCCCAACAGCTTAACGGATCTGACTGAAATTTGGCACAGACATAGATTATAGTCTGGAATAGCACATAGATTACTTTTTATCCCGAAAAATGAAAGATTTCCTGCGGGAACCAAAAAACCTCAATCTACGCGTACGAAGTCGCGGGCATCAGCAAGTTAATAATAAATTAAGAATGACAAAGATGATGGTGGTGGTCCAGAAACTATAAACACATATTTTTCAAAGAGATCCATCTATTATTTTTCCTTGCATCAGTAATGTAGTCCAAAATACCTTGTAATGTACTTATCACGTCATAATATATTTTGTATTACGATAATTACATTCAGTAAAAACCTGTAAAAAACGGTCCACAATTCTCACGTAGGTAGATATTACAAATAACTTAGGAATGAACTTTCAGGAATGATTATTATATAAATTATTACATTTAATACATCCAATATTCATAAGATTGATATCTCTACATGCAGAATAAACACTTCCGATTTTTTGTCACTTGTTAGCTTTTTAGTTTTGACAGCTGATACAAGCTCACATGTCATATCAATATTTTCATTTTATTCAACATGCAGAGTATTATAAATTTATTAAAAATTCAGAACGTTCTTTACAGTTAGCTTGTATAAAACCTTAGAAAAGTTGTCATAATTTTATATTCAATATGCTATCATAAGCTTATAATATCAGTCGAGCTTGATTATTTACAATTCATTTTATTTTACAGACAGCTTAGGATGAAGATACAGAGAAGCTGATCGTGCAATGCATCTGCTTAGATACTTGACTTTGGCTAAATTATAGATGGAGCTATTACATATAATTTTAACATCAATTATGGTATCTCCATCTACCTCTGTCTTGTAGTCTGTGTTAAGTACTTGTTAGATATGACTGAGCGTTCCTACAAATTGAACTGGTATTGAGCAGAGCTTAACTTACGTTGCACATTGTATATAATGTGCTTTTGGCATTACAAATGTCATTGGTTACCATAAGGGTCGAAACACACGGACGGTTAAATGACTGAGTGGTCTAATAATCACTGCGAGTTATTATTTTTTAGTTTAGTCACTATTTTTTTCATGGCAATTTGCCTCCAAAACTTTTAACCGCCTGTACATTACGTACCTAATGCTGATCGCACACTACGGCGCGCGCCGCATCAACGCATTTTTACTAATAAAACTGCAAATGACGAACTACATTAGTCATTTCATTTTCATGTCGTGTCATCGGCCTAATAAATAGTTAATACTGTGGGTGAGTCCACATCATAAAACCCTGTCACAATGATATATTTGAGTTTTACTTTCGTACTTTTTTGAAATAGAGCTATTATTTCAGTGGGCTCTCGCACTATTGATAGTATAGTATCAGTTACAAATATATGCACATTATATAATACCTACACACATATCATATTTTAAAATGATTACAAAAATATTCTATTTTCAAGTTAAAAAGGTCAGGCAGTTGTCTTATTCGTTGATTGGAAGACTGGAGAATTTTTTTCAGATTTTTTAACTTATAATTTAATATTGAAAATTCAATTTTTGTCGTATTGTTTTTTACTTCATCAGAATGATTTTGTGTTAAGTAATTACATGGAATGTTTTAACATAACATACAAAATTAATATGATTATTGTACTAGATCTTGGTTAAGGAAACATTTTATTTATTCAGTTATATTCTTCAGTTTAGTTCATCTAGAATCTATACGCTAAAGTGAATGAATGACGCGACTAGATTACATCTTTAGCTCTAATTTTAAGGCAGCCTATTAATTCATATTATCTCGAATTATTAAATGCTCACAAACTGGTAAATGCTGTTAAAGTGTTTTAAATTAATAATAATTTATGTATTCTATTATGTTCTACGTTTCGTTAATCGATATCGGAGCGTAAACAATTTCGTAGCAAAATTCTGAATGGCTCGTCCGTGTTACGACTCAGCCGCGGCATAATTGAACTTCCGTTCTTCTAATTACTTAGCTGTTTTGTCCCGACAGTTATGCTTAGAGTGAATACGCTCGCCAAAATATCCGTGGCTCGTCAGTGTTACGGTCCGAATTCGGCAATGTTTGTTATGCGCCGAGATTATGCCTTAATTATAATTTTCGACACATATATATTTTTTAATGAGCAAGTGCTGCGTTTCTTTCTGATTTTTTTTGGTAGGTCACTCCAAACCATCGGTAGATTCACTCGACGATTCAAAAGCACAAATCCAAAGTTAATTTGTATAAAAATATCTCTATTTTAAAACCAAACGCACCAATCGCACAGACACTTCACTTTTGACCACCAAATAGTTGGATAAAACGACCAACTGCACTGTGGCAGACACTGCCGTCATGAAACGCCTCTCAACACCAGAGATCGACAAATCCCGCATTAGCGCGGTGGTTCAGAACAGCAGGTCAGTGGCGTGCGTGCGCGCCTCGCTCCAGGAGCGCGCGCTGTCGGCGGCGCACGGCCGCGCGTCGCCCGCCGCCTCGGGCTCCGGCGACGGCGCGGAAGCCCCGGCCGCGGCGCCGTGGCTGTCGCCGTTCGTGGTGATGTGCCCGTCCGACTGCTCCGATTCTGTGAAACACATATCAGATATTGATTACGATTTTTACAAATTTTTCATCTTTATTCCTTTTTGATAAAACATCCTCATAATAATTTAATTGATAAAATATATGTATTACGAAATCATTACTTCTGGTCTTTTGCAGCTCCATTTAGATACAATTTGAGCAACATTAATCAATTAGATATTTAAATAATAATTTTTTTCCCGTGCAGGATCTGCGATCAGTCGACAGAGACAGATTTGATTAAGGACTACGATTTTTCTAGAGAAAAGGACATCCTCACATCTGTATACTGTTGAGCGGCCTGCTTTAGACGCTTTATTTTCTGCACTGTTAGTAGGCTGTTAGCCGGTGGTTTTGTGGGTTTGGGGTTATTTGATAAAAATATAGTATTAATAGCGTACCGTGCGGCGAGCAGGCGGCGGCGGGGCGAGCCATGCCGAGCGCGAACGAGTCGGCGAGCGTCTTGCACGGCGTGTAGCGCGACAGCGACGCGGGACGCTGCGGCCCGCAACAGAGAACAACATCAATAATAGCTCGTACAGCTTCAATGCTATCCTAGCACTAGTGATACAAGGTAGGAAGGTAGGCGACACACTTTAATATCAGAAGTGCACTTTGGAATAGTTGACGACCGCATAGTGAGACCCACGAACGATGGAAACACGTCAAGGTGTCTGATTTTTTCCAACTTACTAGGACATAATATAAAAGTCACTGCATTTAGAGCGCTCTTGCGTGTTTAGTTCCATTTCAGTATTCGGCCGATACAGTTGACTTTAAATTAAGGCAAAAAGAGTAAGAGTAACTAATATTAAATATTTATTTAGCTATTTAAAACACGGAAATTAGCTATGAAGAGAATTGAAGACAGTTTAAAAATAAAAATACTATAGAAGAAGCTCACAAAGACAAATTTAATTCCGCTAAACCAACAAATTCCAAAAGGTAACAATCACATATTTTTACTGCACAGCTGGTCTTTGACATGGCATCAATAACCCTTTAAGGTTATCTATTAATTGTTTATGTTTAAGTAGTATTTATTATGACACCTAATTTAACTGATAAGCGGCAGACTGAGTGTCTCATCCAACACCCATACATAGTTCTGTTTACAATATGCATTATTTTATGATTAAAAATTGTGACATAAACGACTAAAGTGTCACTTATTTATTGCAGTAAGGACATAAAATTATTATCTTATTATTTATATTTAAGTGTGTCATTAAAATTAACCTCGAGTCGTAGGCGAGGGTTTCAAAAAGGTATCTACATTAGAGACTTCAAGGGAGAAGACAACATTTTAGCCTACGCAGCTAGTCACACAGTCACACACACGCGCACATACACCGGACGGCGCTCGGCTCGGCGCGCTCACACGAACGCCTCGGCGCGAGCCAGGCTCGCGAGGCGCAGCAGGCGACGCGGCAACATCGCGAACACTTCTTATGACAAGTCGGTTTTAGAAGAAAAACAACCAAAAATGTTCTATTTATTATGCCAAGTTAATTATGTCAAGATATTTATGTATATAAATTAGTACTGTCATGTCTGATGGCTTTAGTTCAACTGTGTAAAAATTTATTTGAGCTTTCTTTGTCACATTTTAAACTTTGGAAAAGGACGACATGCTCATTTATTTTCAAGTTTTCCTTAGGTCACAGTAATACAACTACAAAAAACAACTGAAAAAGTATTTTTTTTGTTTTTTATTTAACTGGCTTAACGGCTCTAGATTCTAGTCCTTCTGAGACTGAAAAAGTATTATCTGTACATAATATAGAGAGATAAACCGATTGAAGACATGATATAAATCACACAGCCTAAAATGCTTGACGTTTTGCATTCACTTTGTAACATATACCCCTCTATTACGAAACGGTTTACGGGATTTCCTCTCAGGCGAGTTTACAATATTGTAGAGCAACTCGTCAACTAATAATACCTCGGTAAATAATTGCGGTTAATTGGGAACATTATAACATTTGTCGTGATAACCCGCCGCGGGCCCGACGTCGTCAACATGCAAACGATAACACAATATTATTTAACATGACTCATTGCTTTACATAATTACACGCTATTTACGTTACGGTTATCATAATATATATGGCGGATAATAGGACAGTAAAATACAGTTGGGTTAAATTAATATATATACATTAGCTGATGCTCGCGACTCCGTCCGCATGGAGGTATGAAAAATAGATAGTAGCCGATTCTCAGACCTACTGAATATTCATTAAAATCGGTCAAGTCATTTCGGAGGAGCATAAACCCTTAAACTGTGACACAAGAATTTTATATATTAGAAGATTAAAAAGAACAATAACAATAAACCAGTTAAAAAAAAGAACCAGTTTATGATGTCTCCATAATATGTTCATGCAGATAAGGTTATTTTTGAGCCAGGGATATGCGAGGATGCATAGCGAAGAGCGAGGGACGTGTGTTAACCCCACAATAGGATCCTTTACTCTCATCGCTTAGGTGGCCATTTATGGCGCAGCGATTACTCACATCTTAGTGAGTTAATGATAAGTTTTAGGTTAAGTACTAACATAGGTAATAAGTATGTATTACTAACAAATATGAGTCGATGTTACTTGAAATAAATTGTTTATTATTATTATTATTATTATTGGCAGGCACACATTAGGCCGGCAATTGTCCGGTTGGTCCGTTGCCTACGTGTTACTCGTAATTCGAATTTCGAAATAAAAGCTGTCTCCATTCGTCAGTCAACTCGGTTCAATTAGAACTCAGAAGGAGTAACAAACATGTCAAACGGTTCCGTTATCAATATCAGTGGGTGATATTTAAATGCGGCTGTTAGGTATATGTATCGTATCGCGAGTGGCAACTCACCGAGGTGAGTGTTGGCGGCGAGCGGCGCCATCATGGTGCTCTGCGACAGCTGCAGCGGGCCGTCGGCTTCGGCGGCGGGGGCGGCGGCGGCGGCTGGGGCGGCGACGGCGGCGGCGGGCGCGGAGGGGCTGTCGTCGCACAGCGAGGTCTCGGACGGGTACTCGAACGTGCGCGTCAGCGAGTCGTCGAACTGGAGCTTCAGCTGCAACACACGTTCACGTTCGCCTAACTAATGTCTATTGTTAGGGACGTGGAGTTATCCCACTCGACGGTAGGGTCTGCGATAGAGTCTGTCTCTGTAAGAGTTTTGACTATAACTTATAAGTGACACAAGTTGTCCAACGTGAAATAAATAAATCATTTGACTCCTGCATTTGTACCGCGATACACGTGCGGTCTGCAGGTACGTGACAGCACAGCACTCACCCTGGCGGCTCGGTCGCGCGCGGCGAGGCGCGGCGCGAGCGAGGAGCGCCCGTTGATGAGCACGTTGTCGTTGACGAAGCGCACGCCGCACGGCGAGGGCGCGCGCGCCTCCCGCCCCCCCTCCCCCTCCCCCCCCTCCTCGTCCTCCTCGTCCTCCTCGTCCGGCGCCAGCGCCTCGGGCCGCAGCACCACCACGCCCGACTCGCCCGCCTGCAAGCGCACAAACAACAACAGCTGAACATTGCGACCTCGGCAGTGGGCACTCGGCACGCATCCTTGCGTAGGGAACATACAACATATTGCGTGTAGCGCACCGTATAGACATACAGTAGTTTTTAAAGTTTTTAAAATGTACCTCGGAACAAAATCGGTCTCAAAGTATCAATATAATAAACAGGGTGGGTGCAACCTAAGCGCGGGAAGATGAAATAGCAGCCGAGCGCATGCATTTAGTTTTATTTATGTATAGAAGATTAAATAAACTGAATATTTCAAACAATCTCAAGACTTTGGTCCAATAAGCAGACATTAGAGTCTTCAGTTTAAAAATATACCTAGTTTGTGTGTTTTAAACTCGGACAATAGTGATGTCGGAAAAACTTGGGATTCTCGCGGCTCTCTAGTCGAAAGAGTTATAGAGTGATTGATGAACTTTGGATAACGTTTCTTGTGCATTTCGTAGCCAATCGAGACTTTTTATCTTTCGTTAGTCGTTTTGCGTAATGTTCGAAAAATGTATTCAACCTAATAAACGAATAATACATGATTAAACTTAAGTATTGAATACGTATTAAGTTAAACTTGTATTTACTCTAAGTATATATATTATTGTTGTATTTATTCCAAAATAATTCAATGTAAGTACTTATAGAATTATTTAATGTTACATTAACGTGGAAAAGTTTAGGTACCTAATTTATTTTTCGTCTTCACTCTTATTATTCAACGATCTAACGATTCGATCTTTATAACTTGGCCTCCGTCACCAGACCGGTCGTTGGTCCATCCGTACCGTTCTACCATACCTAGTGTGAACTGTTCCCGCGGACCGCAGTGGACCGAGGAATGCGGCATGTACAAATGGGAAAATGTGTTCTTCAAACGTAACTTCTTGAGCTAACCTCGGGCCCTGACCAGTAGCCGTGTCGGAATCCGGTCCCGTGCAAGTTCAAGGGAAAAGGCGAGCGCACTAGGGTTGGCAACCTGGGATATAACTAAGTAGTAAAAGCATCCGCTTGAGACTGAATATAGTCAGTAGTCACCTATTCCGGATGGATAAGCAGTGTTAGAAATGCTATCTAACGAATGGTGTATTTCTGCGAGCTGCGAAGTCAAAATAATGCCTCTATCACCGAACTTTAATAGAAATGGATGCTCAATCATCCGTTAGTGCCCTAGAGAGCACGTGTAAGTGAATTATCTATACTTAAGTACATAGGGATTAAAAGTTCGTAATTTTTCTAGTTGGAAGTAAATAATCGGTAGGTATTTGAGCCTATAGATGTGATAAGTGTGCTTATTCGGAATTTTGGCATTTCCACTGCCTCACTAATGAACAAAAGCTCCTATAATTGAGGGTCAGCTAATTTAATTATATAATAGATATGTTATCATATCTCGAGTGTCGTCCATAATTTTGCATATCTTGAGTGGTTGGGCAACTATCTGCAGAAGTTATCTACTACCTTATATCCACTTCGAACGGGACACGTCCACCCACCTCTCTACTGATGCACCGTGGATGAAAGTACTGACTCTTCGGTGGAATTTTACACCAGAAAATACTCATTTACACGAGAATATATTTCTCTTTGAGGAGAGTTTCTTGATTGTTGCGAAACTGATACGTTAAGGAAAGAAAATGTTGTTTCTAAAATAATTATCTATCATTTTACGTAGGTAAACTTAAAACTGAATTGATAAAAAAATAAAAATAAAAGTGGCGCGTTGGTAACCCTGAGTCCTATAGGCATACAGAATACAGAGCTTTTTATTGAGGAGGTTAAATTGCTACACGAATCAATCAAACAGCGCTGCGACAAGCATTGGAACGCACACACGAGATGTGTCACTGGAAATACAGACGCATTATACTTACGAGTATATGGAACCGTCATAGAATAAAAAATGTCATGAGAAAGCCTTAAATTATTACTCACGTCCTAGTATTGTCTAAGTAAACTAAGTGGGTTTACACAGATTAAACCTGGTGGAAAGTCCAGCTGATTGTCTACTTTCCCAACGAGCCTTACCCTAAGGTTTTACCCCACCCCCTCCCCACGGAGAGTTTTTTCTGAATAATTTTCTGAATAAGTTTTTATATTCAATAATGTTGCATATGCATCGTGCAACCCTATGACCAGACAACGAATCAGTCTTAAAATTCTATCCATCCATCCATCCATCCATCTGCCAGCATGCGTCTACTGCTGGAGGGAAGACTTGCGCCAACACACACTCGTCATAAAGTACTTAATCAGCCTATAATTAGTGAAATGTGTTATCATGTAGCATGTTTGAGATAGCACACAGATAAGCGATCGACAACTATCGTTACAACACTGATGTAAAACCAGATACCACTCCATGGACATCTATATGATAGCAAGAAGATGGCTTGTATGGAAAATATCCAAACCAATATAAGTGGATATTGAAAATACGATGAGGAAACCGTTGAAATTAAACTGGAGTGAGTGACCCATTAGTGCAGCAACCCTGGTAAGCCGTGCGAGGCACAAGGCCAGACACGAGGTCCGGGGACACTCGTCACTCACTCCGAGAAGCCTTCAGCTACTTGGGGGCGGTCTTCTAGGCTTTTGAAGCGAGCTCGGCTGGCTGGAGTGATGACTGCGGCGGAGAGGGGTACTACTTAGAGCAGACGGCCAGCGGTTAAGTGCGGAAACCTGCCCAGAATGTAGAAAGAAAGAAGAAATGGTCGGCGGATAATTTCCCCTGGGACGAGTCAGTTATGGGCGTCGCACAATGTAGGCTAGTAGCGGCACCGTAGCATTCCAGTTGCGACTTGCACACGTTATTAGGAGTTCTCGGAGCCTGTCATCATGCACTGAGGATACTCACCGAGGGGAGTTTTAGTGAGTATAAATCCAACATCTCGATCTTTTCCCTAAGAGTTTGCGTTGGGTCAACAAAAAGAGGAAAACTCACCGTGACCAGAAAAATTGGGCCTTCTTTATCTTGAGCCATCACAAATAATCGAGTAGGCAATTATAATTAATCAAATTATCACACGTCAGTTCGACGCGAGCTGCGCTGCGGCCTGCGGGTGAGCGATGGGCTTTATCGCGGATTACTCGCTGCCGATAATCCTCACATTACAATTTAAGCCTCGTATTCAATAGGGGACAAATGTCTCGCGGCACGTGCCGCTAGAGGTGTCGGGCGACGTCGCTCAACTTCGCGCGACTGAACTGACAAAAGGCAAAAAGCCGCGCGACAAGATGTCTCGCTGGATATCTAGTGAATACGAGGCTTTATACTGTAGGTCAATGGAGATATTTTACGTTTGAATTCATTCGGGCCCTGATAATATACTGGCGGTTGTCTATTTTGGAAATATATGAACAGAATTGCGGAATATTTATAATATAACTAGCTGATGCCCGCAACTGCGTCCGCATGGATTGAAGTGGACATAGGGGTATGAAAAATAGTTAACATCCTATTCCCAGACTTACCGAATATACACAAAACACTGTGACACCAGAATTTTATATGTTAGATATTTTGCATCACAGACTGTATTTTTTTATAGAAATACTTTAGTCGTATTTGTTTTTAAAATTAGAAATAAAAGAATACAAAAATTAAATTAAGAAAAACTAATACATACAAAATATAGAGATCGTAAATGGGCACGGTCCACGGTAAATTTTTTAATCTCATCCAAATGAAATTTTTCACTTCCTTTTCAAAGTACTTTACGTAGCTAAAACAAACACTATAAAGTATAGGTAAACACATATTTTGTAGACCACAAATTCAGTACAATCTTTGATGTTCCACTTCTACTTTTTGATCAGACTTTCTTTGTCCTAGCCTAGAAAAGGGTCTGCTTACTTAATATTCTAAACATATTGTTACAATATAGATAGGTAGGCAATTAGTTTTCACAATTAAAACATTTCAATAATGGAAAGCTGAAATGAAAGCCTAATTGGTATTCAATCACATTTCTCTAGGCCCAAGCGATGGGTGTGTGTAGACTGTACACCAGAGAATTCCAAATGAGGTAAGAAATATAAATTGTACTGACCCTTAATATCGGGACATGCCTATTTTCAGGTACTCAGAAAGACATAATATAATCTCTCGAATCCAACGTAACGCAACGTAAATTAAACTAAATCAATAACGTATGGTTTATGAATAACGTGCACTATCGTTTCAGTTAAGATCTGCCAGAAATTGTTTGGAAATTGCGAAATATAGGTTTTCCCATTATATTTCCGTCTATATTAAATGACAAATTTAATTACAATTAACGTTGATTTAAAAAGATAAGCCAAAGGTCCACAACCATTTCTAAACCTTTTTCAAATTCTGCGTCATAGGCTGTAGGTCACGCGCCGTACATCGGCGGGCGGTGCAAAGCAATTAAATCGTGATTAAAATATCAGATATACTCGTACCCGCCAATGCTTACCGCTCAGCTCACGTGCTACAAACAGACGTATTGTATGCGCTTGCGATTAATTGGAATCCGATTTTATTGCATACTGCATTAATATTTAAATTAATTTCTTGTTTGCTTTTATTGCTGACATAATATTTCGGAAGAATAATTTCACAATTTTAGTTTTATTTTTTTAATTCCGTCGAACATAAGAGTTGGGGTTTTTTTTCGCATACCGTGGGTTTCAAGATTCTTCTGCTTCTGCTTATGCAGCATTTTATTATTAAAATGCTAAGTACAATGCTATAGAAATACATGACTTTATGATCCATGCACATACTTATCAGTATGTTGCCCAAAATATAGGATATAATAACATTATCAAGATTATATTCCATGGAGTAGTGTAGTCAAACCGTCCATGGCACATTATATTACACTAGTCTTGCACGTTCTATAGAACGCGCGTATTGTTGGACGTTTGCAGTGGAAGTGGAAACGTGCTCGACGTCGAGTTGTGCCGATTACAAGCCCTTGCCCTCCGCAGTCCGCACCCTCCGACAAACAAACAGGCTTCCGACTTGTACTCCTCATGTTTACGCACTTTGAATGCTATGCTACAGAGGTTGTGTAGATTTAAGACCACACTGTTTATTTTGTGGAAACTGCTAGTTGTGGCGGCCGATAATACAATATTGCTATAGAAACCCCGATTGAGCCCCGAGACTGAGGCCGTGTGTGGTGACTGGTGACTGGTGACTGGTGGCGCGCTCTCCAATAGGCCTATGTCCAGCAGATACGCATGTTTGGATTTTCTAGCCACATTTCTCGAACCGATGAGATGTTACCAAAATGTTTTGTTACTTAGTGGGCGAAGGAAGATAAAGGGTTATTTATTATTTAATCTATTTCAATTATTTTAAGGTTTGTGTTTTTTAAGTAAGTTAATATTATTATTTTTAATTTTGTTTAATTGATCGAGATACACAAGTACACAGAAAAAACAAATAACGGGGGGTTTCAGAGAGAGAAAAAAAATGGTTCACGGGCCGAATGTTTCATGAACTTGTCCAAAACTTGGTCATTGCTATTATCCCGATTATTGTAATCGGTTGAATTAACTGGCTCTGATTTGCATTGCATTGCAAATTGGAAGAATGCCAGATAAGTTGTAGGATTGCGATTAGTTTATCTAAGTGTATGTACTTACGCTTAGTTTTAAATTCAAGGGAGATGTGTAGCCCTGTCGATCTGCATGCTATATATATATTTATGTAGAGCTTTAATATTTATATCATGTATAGGTACCTGCAGGAACTTGGAAGAGTTAATTTTTCAAATTAAACTCGGCTAAGACAATAAATTTCCCTCGAGGCCTCGGCGTCGCGGCTGTATCCCCGGTGCGGAGTTGCGGACAGCCTGCTATTATCTAACGTGTAGATATCTTCCGGAATTGAGTCGTTCGAGTTTTATCAGCGTTCAAAGCTATTCATCGACCTGCTTTCAGGATATACTGAAAGCTGGAGTTTGATCCATCCAAATAATCTAGTAAATCTATATTGGCAAAATATATTTGTTTCAATTTATTCCCATAATAGCGAATGCCCGCGACTTCGTCTGCGTGGTTTAAGGTTTTTTGGTTCCCGCGGGAACTTTTTAATTTTCCGGGATAAAAAGTAGCCTATGTGCTACTCCAGACTATAATCTATCTCTGTGCCAAATCCGTTCAGCCGTTGGTGCGCGATTGAGTAACAAACATCCATACATCCATCCAAACTTTCGCATTTATAATATTCCCCTGAAAACCCTATTGGTAGAAATTGTTAAGTGCTCTTTTTTTCAACTATTAACTCACTTTAATTTCTGACCAACAAGATTTAAGCCATTGAGCTCAGAGCCAGCTTCCTTACGGGATTGATTGCTTCCTACTTTTTATGGAAAACTTCTAAATATATTTTTTTCCTGTTGCCAAATAAATACGATTGCATTAATACGGTTTATTTACAATATCTTATATTTAATTACCGAATCGTTATATGGAAACAGATTGATTTTTTGATTTTATGTTGTAATCACAAATTAATTTTACTTAAGTATACATATCTATACTAAGTAATATTATAAATGGGAAAGTTTGGTTGGATGTTTGTTACTCAATCACGCCAGAACGGCTGAACGGATCTGGATGAATTTTGCCACAGATAGATTGTGGCCTGGAATAGCACATAGGCACATACTTTTAATCCCGTTCTCGCGGGAACCACGCGGACGAAGTCGCGGGCATCAGCTAGTGAAACATAATAAAAACGATTGGTACTTCCTATTTGTAATCCGGGTATTGAATCACGTAACAAGTTGGATGGATTAGGAGATTATGTCTATTTGTGTCGGGAAACGACCATAATTGCGGATTACTAACTAAATGCCTTCACGTCACATCATACACCTACATCTAGGTACTTAGCAAAATATCTACATCTACTGAACGCGGTAGTAATCGATAAAGCATAAGAATTTTTTGCATGCGCCAACAACATTTCCTTGATAAACTGCTCACTTTGATTTAATGACAACACCGGCGAATATCCTTGATTATCTTATAACTCTATCAAAATAATATTATGCGAGAGGCAGTTACAAAAAACCACAAAAATTGGATTCAGCCATTATTTACATTGTACTAGATCACTAGATGATGCTCGCGATTTGGTCCGCGTGGATGAAGTTTTTTTTATTCTCGCATAAACTCCCTTATTTTCAAAAATAAAAAGTAATAATTATGTCCCTATGTCTATGTCCTTCCCCGTGATATATTTAATTTGTATACCAAATTTCATCAAATTGTTTAACATCAGTACACTACTATAGTATCATAATGTGGAATCATTCTCATATGCCACATTTACGCAACGCGAATCAGCGCGCGCCTGTGACACCCCTTCTGCCACGCTACCCGCTGACCGCTGACCGCTGACCGCTGGAACACAATCTGCGTCAGACGGCGCGGCGTACCTATTACTTGCTATCATTTATCCACTCGCCCTGTGTACCTAATCCTAGCAGCCTCGAGTAATTAGCGGTTAGGAAAAGCGAACACTACTGATACTACTACAATATAATTTTATTACAACACTCTGGATCAGATGATGTGGTTTATGCACCAATGGGGCTGATTCTGTAGTGCATAATCTCTAAACTAAACTAAAATGACAGCATTCAAAAAGACTTGTGGCACTCGGAGACTGTCGCGGTAAAGCTATTGCATGGCATTTTTTATCAACTTGCTATGACTACTTGTGTTCTTGACTTCAAGTTGTTGAAAATATAAAGGCGAAATAATTTTAAAGAATTATGTTTTCAATAGTCCGGGTGTCCAAGGGGAATCAAAAGGTTTTTTGATTGCCTTTATATTTTCAACAACTTGAAGTCAACAACACAAGTAGTCATAGCAAACAAAATCATCTTTTCATCAAAATAGTCTTTTTATTTTCAGCAACTTGAAGTCAACAACACAAGTAGTCATAGCAAACAAAGTGTTAGGTTTTTTTTCGTTACGGAATTTCTGGATTCGGTGTCCACGCTCAAGGCCCGCGATAGAAGCTATGCCACCACCACCACCACTACAGCCCATTAACGTCCCACTGCTGGGCACAGGCCTCCACTCTCATAGGAGAGAGGGAATTAGAGCTTAGACCCACCACGCTGCTCCAATGCGGGTTGGCGGGCTTTAACGACTATTATCATGTTAGTGATAATAACCGGGACCGACGGCTTAACGTGCTCTCCGAGGCACGGGGGTGAAACACCGCTAACTTCCTGACTCCGGGCTAGTGCTGAGAATTTCTAGTCAGAAAAACCCAACACTTATTATGGCCCGACCCGGGACTCGAACCCGGGACCTCGTCAGCCGCAGTCAAACATGCTAACCACTAGACCAACGAGGCAGTCAGTCGAAGCTATGCAATAGCTTAAAAATATTTGCTAACCCTTTCATAATAGGTACACTCTGCAGAAAGGCACATATATCTAGATTTAAAGCTATCATTTTAGTTTAGAGATTATGTTATACAGAATTGGCCACTTTGTCGAGGACAACCCGCGCGCCTGTACCGGGCAGACGACAGAGGCGCTCCGCCTTGCACGTCATTGACCCAATCCGCACAGCCGCTGTTAACACATATATACATAATATAATTACATAATCCTGTAGAGTGTAGACTTTCAATGGTTTCACTAGCATTATTTGTTTCACTTCTACATCATATTTTCATGTACGGTCTACTGAAGTGACAATCGTTTGTAACTCTATTCACTTGGTTATTATTACTTCATGTTCTCGGTATGTAACTGCCTCGTTGGTCTAGTGGTTAGCATGTTCGACTGCGGCCAAGGTCTCGGGTTGGGCCACAGTTAAGTACTGGCGTTTTCTGACTAGAAATCCTCAGTACTAGCCCGGAATTAGGAAGTTGGTGGTGTTTCACCCCCGTGCCTCGGATAGCACGTAAAGCCGTCGGTCCTGCGCCTCATCTCTCTCCGGTCGTGTCGGATTGTAGTCCCATCGGGCTATGAGAGTGAAGGAACAGAGAGTGCACCTGTGTTTGCGCAGACCCTTCCCGCAGATGGCTAAACTGAAAACTCTCTGGAGATTGGCCGCCGTGGCCGGAATTCGGTCGGGAGAACATTATTTATTATGTAACCGGTTGGACGTTCGCTTGTTATTATTTCAAACAAACTGAAGCAGATACAACCATTGAATTGTTGAATTCCGCAACCGATTAAATAAATTCTTAATTCTTGATTTAATTCAAAATCAGTTTAGGGCTTCGTGACAGTTTTGCTCCAAATCACACAACACGTCACATATACGTGAAACTAGAAATGATTCCTCAACTACATTTTTACTATATTATGTTATCTGATAGCATATAATGGAAACCACTTATATTGATGATATCAGATTTAGTATTCAAAAGATAAATGATCATGCACGATGTACCTACAAATTATTATAAAATTAAATATGTAATTAGAGAAAACCGATCTTTTACAAAACAAGAAGCTCAAGCGATCTCAAATTGTGTATTTTGTACTTACGTAACAAAACAAATTATAAATCCAATCATAATAAATTCCATCGACGCGTGGAATTTCACGCTCGTCCAATTATGTTCCTCAATTAAGATAAGTAATGAACCTGGACATTATAATGAATCGATTTTAATTAACGAGTAAATGTGTGTTGATAGTGTGAACGCTGTCAAAGCGTCGACGTTGTATATTGTTCATAGACTTATTTGATCTCGTTAATGAATATAAAAATATGCTTTCTCATTTGAGAAATAATGCATCCCATCATATGCAATCAATAAATCATAATGAACTCGCCGTTTAAAAGAAAAATATGCATGAAGTTGCTACTTGCTAGTCACCTTTATTAATAATGTTAAGTTAATAATGTTTGCTGATATAATTAATATATGTATATTGGCCACCCTCGTGAACCTACAGTAAATTGTAAACTCATATTATAATAGACATGCGACAAGGTCAACAACACCTTCATTTAGTCACGCAACTAACATAAAAGTTCTTTCAGAAAACTACGAATCAATTGGATCTCTAGTAGATATTAAGATTAGCTTATAAGAACATTGAAGAACTGCTAAATTTTTAATCAGATCGCCAATCCCATTTTCCACCGCATTAGTTAGACTTAAGTTCACGAAATGACCTGTTTACGTAGCCTGGAAAAAAATGAACTAACTGTTAAATCTGTTTCCCTCTCCACTGTGAGAGGCCTGTGTCCAGCAGTAGAACATTAATGGGCTGTAGTGATGTTGGTGGTTGAATCGGTATTTTTTAAAGAATTAATTTAGTCACAAATATCACACGAATGATTAGGTATTAGACAACCACATACGTTATTGGACTTTTGTCAAGTCGTAAATAAGTTTTTATTTAAGTTTCGTTAGGCTTCGCTATCAAATATCAGTGAAGCTTTAATAATGTGGATAATTTTACAAGCAAGAATAATAAAGTTGAAACAGCAACTAATGAAATCAAGGAAAACAGTAGCGTTCAGGATATATTATTGAAAACACACGCTATCGCTTGGTGACTAACGTCCGGTGCTCGTTCGACAACAACTGTTAAATAATAATTCAGAACAAACCTAACTAATTATTATTAACAACAAGTAGTTCGCAAGAAAGAGGAATAACATGAGATAGAAAGGTTCCAAATGAGGTAAAAAAATTTTGCTCATTTCCCTTGATTCAAACAGCGATTTTTTTTCGAACTAAATCGCATCTTGACACTTCACATAAGTCTCCAGGCAAACGTTTTTCTTTTCCATATTATGTAAATCTTAACATCTAGGGAAATAAGCTACAATGGGAAATCTGCCCACAACTTTTGTTATGACAACATTCGTAGCTCTCTACAAAAATGTAAATCTCAAACAATAAAACAGCCCACATAATATTACACTTAATGTATAAACACCTATTATTTAATTAAGCAATGTTTAAACATAGACTGTCTCACGCAAGGTGTAACAACTATCACGGCGTCGAATGACAACTTTTTAAATAAACATCACATTTCCCACATCTCCATTTGCGTTTACATACAGTTTCCTGCAACTCCGAGTTTTTCTAGGAAACTTTCGGATTTCATAATCCAGGTGTGAATTAGTTTCTAGTGGTAATAGTTTGTTAGAGCCTGCATACACTTTAACTAACGTTTGAGCCAAACCAAGACAAATAAAGTTCAAATCACTATGCTCTCTGCCACTGTCGAGAAGTTTAGGAAGAGGCACGAAGTATGTTGAATAGTAGATTGTTACACAAGGGACGTAAGTAAGCTATTACAGAACAAGATCCAATTTGGCGCCAGTGCGAGCGCAGCTCGCATAGGGCGCTAATGGATCGCGTGCACCCGAGATATTTAGTCACACGAGCGAGCGCAGCGAGCGAGGGTGAATATAGTTCGAGGGTGTAATAGCTACTTGCAACCGAGGTAAGCATTCTACTTTATATCATTCTTGCGAGGTAAATAAACCATTGGTAATGCAAAATGAAATTTTACAAACAAACTTCACAAACTCTCAGATCAAATGAAATGCCGCCATTTCCATTTTTTTTCGTAAATAGTTTTCCATTTTTTTTTTGCGGCTCTGGGTTCCAAGGAGTTTTGCATAGTTTGAAATGTATGGCAATTAAATGCCGCCATGTTCAGTGTTTTTTTTTCAGTAAAAAGTTTTCTTACCATTTTATAAGAAAAGAGATTGTTTACCAAGGAGTTTTGCATAGCTTGAACTGTAATGTGAACATTACAATTCAAGCATAGTGCGACGTAATGTTGCCTTGAATTGCAAACACCAACTTACAAGGAGACTTTCCACCATAGTAATCCCTAGTTACTGAGCAAGTATGATATAAAATTATTTTCTCCTACACTTGCTTATCAAGATAATTTATTATGTTTCAGATATTTGAATCAGTTTGTTAGGAAATGTCTTTGTAGAAGTTGGAGTTAATTTCTTCTAATCCCTAGGAGGGAACATCAAACAACGCCCTTTGTGTACTGAAAACAATGGCTCCACCATCGTGATTCGTGACACAACGCACAAGTGATTACAACTAGAGGAGGGACGGCAGGTGCACTCGATCACGCTCAAAGACACGAGACGAGGGGCCTTTCTTTTTTTAAATTCTAACTCGCCGCCCTCCGCACCCGGCGCGGCGTCTGCGGGACAGGTAACAGGTTGTACAGGTTTCGAGAGTTCAGTGTTATCGCTCTTACGATTTACCAACCATGCTATTACGATATTTAAATCACTTTTATCTACGACGACTCGCTTTGAATCTTTAAGATTGATCTTCCAAACCGGTATTTAAATTTGTCGATACGAGGAGAGAAAGAAAGGCAACTTGTGTAAAGTGTGTTGATTATAATTTATAGTTGAATAGAAAATGAAACTTCTTCACCGAATTAGATAGTAAAAGCACTAGAAATTTTGTTGAAAAACAGGATGATTGAATAATCAGATCTTTAAATAGCAATAATAATTTAAACGTTCACGTTGAAAGTTTATATGCAATAGCAAAAACGTTTATTAACTCAGGATTTTAAGTGGCTTTTGACACCATGTTTGAAATAGTTTTGAATATTGTAGTACTAATATAACAGGCATGTTTTAATAGCCGTACGCGGTACGACCTTGACGGTCCATATTATAACGTGAAACGTGAAACGTGTTGGTTCCATTATCAGCGAGACCAAAAGGTGCAAATTGCTCCATTAATTGCTAATTGTGCAGCGGCAATGTCTCATCAAGGCCACTCAACAGCTTAACAATCGGCGAACTCTTTCTATTATTGCTATTAGGTTTGACTAGTGTTAATATGGTCAGTGAACGGTCACTGTTAAAGCATCTACATTCTATATAGATATATTTACCGACACATCAGACGCCATCGCTTAATGCTTCAACATAATAATACGATTTTTATTATCAGTAGTGTTCTTAATCCAACAGTTACTGTTTTAATGAAGCACCTAGAAGTTTAATTCGCTATAATCCTAGTTCCTTCATTATCACGGACTTCCGCAAAGTAACGTCTGCTTCTATCTAAGAATTACTATTTATTATGGAATGTACAGGTACCTACTATTTAAATGGTGTGGTGTTTTAGTAAAGATGTATATGTATTCCAAAGGATACGGTCGGGACAAGTTAACCTTTACAGATTAGCGAAAAAGTGGACTGCAGACCTAAGTTGGCATATCTGTTGATGAAATAAAGTATAAGTGATATGTGGTATTGTATTCGCATGTCGACAGCCGAGTGAGTCAGCGAGGGCCGGTCGATTAACTGGCTAAGCTAACTGTATCAGGGGGTTTTCACGGAAACAGTACACTCATATCATATCCACGGCTCATATCCGTTACAGATTTGGTCGTTAGCCAACAAATGTTTGATCGTCAGCAATGTCACAAATTGAGTGGAATTTAGGAAAATATTTTCTTAGTAGCGGTCTCTGCGTTATATTATGTAGAGCGAATTAACAAGTTTTAGAGTTTCTGTACCAAAAGGTTTGAGCTACACGTCGATATGTTAGTACGTTCTTTTTACGGATACAAATTTGAGATCAGTCTAAAAACATCAAACATTCTTAATTTTCTTCAAGAAATACATGCAATATTTATTCGAATAAATACTCGTGTTATTATCTGAGAACGTCTTTTTTAAACGTGTTAGGCGTAGGCACAAATTCTCGATGTTCGCACCTAGCCGGCCAAAGGTACGGTCCGGCAAACTTAACCGATCCGGTGACAGCGTCGCTAGCATCTATGAAAAATAAAATAAACAGGCATAAAAATCAGTTCCAGTTTTGACCACCGGGTCAGCCGGGTTTGTGGGACTGTAGGAGCAGCCTGAGACGTCGCTCGACGCTCTGCACCGCTAGATGAGCTAAATGAGTTAACATCAAACGCCTGCCACTGATTTGCAACTAACGGCTCGTGTGCTGTGTTATGCGGTGCCAAGATAATCACCCTGTAGGTATGGCACTACGCCGCGCCGCCGTGCCTAACTTGTTACGCATAACGAAAGAAATTCTATTCTAGTCTTAGGACCACGCGTAACATTGCCGTTTTCTGTTTTATTTTGTTCACTTTCTGCAAACATTCAGAATTTTTACGTCGTACAAATATTTTAAAGGATCTGTCTTTTGAAGAAGCTTTTCTGGAACATATGTTTCATTACCATAAACAGAACAGTCCCTAATGTTACAATTTAATTTGAGTGAGATTAGCCATACTGCAATTGTCATTTTATTCAGATCAATTTTAGCAGTCATAGCTTGGTATCTCTACTTTGTACATGTACACGTATATGTAGTTTTGCAGCTGTGCACTAGAGGAAACCATGAATATAGCCGTAGCACAGCATTTTGTCGGCCGTTTCGTTGCTTCTACTCCACTCCTAAAGAGTATTACTTAGTAACGTGCGATTAGCAAAGACGGCCAAATAAACGTTTCCATATGGATGTCCTTAGTGCCTGCCAGCTCCCACCACAGGCTAGGCATAGCAAATACTGAGGGAAATTCACGGAATTTTAACTTTTATTTACACGTTCACACACGATATCAACCTTAATATGCAACATAGGTTCCAATTTCCAGGTAAAAGATACAGAGTTTGATCTGCCTCTCTTATAAAGTGTGCAATAAAACTTATTAGTCACCCTTAAATGCCAATGATATTCAACTTAATGATCACCAGCGAAGGCCATTTACTCGCCCGACCACTGAACGCCACTCGAGCAGACCCGTTTCAATTGCAATTATCATAATTTACTGCATTATTGCGATTTCCGTGTCTCCAAAATTCTTTGATAATGCTGTGGGATAAGCTAAAAGTAAACGATCTTGATCTTTATGGCAATAATTCGGGCATCTCAATGAGCCTTTATCTAGTACGAATATACATATATACATTACTAAGCTACTTAATCATTTTAAATTATCATAGTTTACCTGTTATTTTGTTAATGTCAAGAAATCAAGGCAAACGATGAAGTAGTTTGAGATAAAGCACTAAATTTCAGACTTTAAGAGATAAGAATCACAAAGACGTAGTGAATAGATTGGGTGAGAGAGGATAGGTACGTGTATAAAAGGAGTGAAAAGATCGTTGACGACTGATAGAAGTGACTGAGTGGAAGAACAACAAAATACGTTGTGCGGTCTGATATAGTTCAGTGTTCATCCAGAGTAACTACCACTACTTACATCTAGCCTAACACAGCCTAGCCTAGCACCTAACATCTAGCCTGTATCTTTTGTACGGACGAGAGTACACATGGATCAAGTTAGTAAGTAATATAATATTATCATGTAACGAGCTGTGGCGCATTCCTCACAGAGCGCCTCATTGAATAATTTCTCAGTGACCGGGTCGACTGTTATATTAACATCTACAGTTCGCGCTAAACTTAGTAAAAACTAATAGCTAATTTGATAACGTGGCCATGTTTTGTACGACAAAATAGTCGCAAATATTATAGTATGCTGAAAAAATATGATGAATTTACTAACATTAACCTAATGATCCATTATGAGTAAAATTTTGGTATAAACTCAAAGATGCAAATAAAGATAAAGGAAATCAAATTATAAGTACTTAAGTTATTTTGATGCGAATTTTGTTTCTCCAGCTGTAGCCGGCATAGTTTCAAAACAAATATTTTAATGGGGATGACTCATGACATGCTCATTGCTCACTACGTGACCGAAACCCTTTAAATAAATCTGATAAAAAAAATTCGATAGCGTCTAACATAATTTAATATAAAAAATTATTTTCAACCGACTTCAAAAAAAGGAGGAGGTTCTCAATTCGACTGTATTTTTTTTTAAACAACCGACATCAAACTCCCGCGCCAACTTTACAACAACAAGCACACGCTATACAAAGTACTTATTTTATTGTTGATATTTTAAAAACCGCTCGACCGATTTCGATAAAAATTTATATGGGATCACTTGGGAAGTATGCCCTTTCAAATAAAAAAAGAATCATCCAAATTGGTCAAAAGTTCTGAGGTAATAAACATTTTAAAAAAAATAAAGGTGAATTGAGAACCTCCTCCTTTTTTTGAAGTCGGTTGAAAACACATACCGTTCACGTGTTGGTAAACGTTTATTGAATGAGTATCGGTTTCATCTTGTACATAATTCACAATTCGCCATTCATAGTTATAGTAGCGTGTTTGTGTTGCCGGCTGCGTAGTGCGTTACACCCTGAGACCCGACACGCGCGGAAGCTACGAGTACCGACGTTCGATGGCTGACAATAATTACGATAGCTTTCTAAGCCTTGATGTAAAATCAAAACACATGTTTGAGCTAACAATAGGCTCCGCGGTGCCAAAAAACGTGCTCCCGTGCTCCCGCCCCGCCCCGCGGCGTGGGAGCGGCGCTTGAACTTTACATCATTGACTATGTTATCAACATTAATCTAACGCCTTCTGCTGGTCGCACATTAGAGACCACGCAAATACCGCATGATTTCAGTATAGAGTTCCTCTAGCTAGATTTAGGAAAAACATTTGAAATGAAATCGGTAGGACAGAATGAAATTATACCATAACAAAGACTTTAGACCAATTTTATACAAGTGATAAAATTTCTTTCCTTTCTTAGTCTGGTTTGAATTATTGCATGAATGAAATGAATGCAACCACCGAAATTCACCGAATCCCTGGGTTTTTTTCTTAATCGGCATTCCGTACCAAAATTAAAAAGTTTATTTGAATAAAAAGCGTTTCTTCATTATTCTACTAGATGGTTCCCGCGACTTCGTCCGTGTGGACCAAATTTTTTCGATTCCCGCGGGAACTCTTAAATTTTCCGGGATAAAAAGGAGCCTATGTCCTTCCCCGGGATACAACCCATCCCTGTACCAAATTTCATCAAAATCAGTTGAACAGATGGGCCGTGAAAGCGTAGCAGACAGACAGACAGACACACTTTCGCATTTATATTAGTATGGATTTCTATCTTCATGTTGATGAAGAATTTTGCTTTTTTTGGTATTTTCGTGCGTGCCCCGTGCCATGCGTCTCGTCATATATACATATTTAGTAACATTATTTTCAGTAATGAAACAACGAGTTCATTGCGTTCGGAGCGAGCGCCTTATACAATGTGCGACCATCATCGACAGGTTCTCTCATCTCTATTACTCGCGTTATCTATAGTTTGATTAGTGAAATCGATTGGGAAAATCCATCGCCTTCCTCGACACGTGCAGAGCTGATTGTCTGCCGGGCTGCGGCCTGCGACGCGCTCATGTAACTTCCTTATATCATTATTCCAACGAGGATCGTGTGTACTTTCTATTTCCTCTATATATCGGTTATTTCGGCACGTTCATCAGGTACTGCGGCGATGACATCTAAAGGCGTTATGTTTCATTCCTCCTTATTATCATAGACTTCATTGATGCTCCATAAGTTAGACCGATACTATATTTTCTTGCTAATTAAGAAGGTCGCAGAGGAGTATCAAATAAAACTATTTCTAAGAATAGAAATATCCAAAAGTATATCCAAAGTCGACAAAAGTCCATAATTCTAGTAGGCCGCTGATGATTTATAATGCTCATTCCATAAGTTATCCTTTTCTGCAACACTGATTTTCGTCACAGACCGTGTGTAGTGTGTACCTAAGTCCTTATGTTGATCATTGCCATCCATACTATCCATACTAATATTATAAATTCGAAAGTATGTCTGACTGCTACGCTTTCACGGCCCATCTTTTCAACAGATTTTAATGAAATTTTGTATAGATATACGTTGCATCTCGGGGAAGGATAGGCTAATACATCATTTAAATCATACTAATATTAGATATGAATGCGAAAGTGCAACGGATCGACGTTTTGCATGTGTATAGTTGAGAACTTGGAGAGTGACATAGGCTACTTTTTATCCCGGAGAATAAAGGAGTTCCCACGGGAATCTAAAAAACTTCATCCACGCGGACGAAGTCGCGGGCATCATCTAGTTTCTACTGCTTCAGTTCAAAGTTCCCCCTTTACAGCAAAAAACGTCATAGTCACATTGCTGAAATCTCAACCTGTTGGGATTGGCTGCACTCTGTAGTGGTGCTTCAATTGAGAATAACGTGACTTGTGCGAGAGTCAACTCAGAGGTCTGAATTGAATCACTTTATCAGTAGCTGATGATTCAACCGTGAACCAATAAACTCCGGGGCTGCTGACGGAAAGCTGCCGGGGCCCGTACTGCCAACTCTTAAGCAATTCTGTTCAAAATGACAGTTTGTTGTCACGTACCTTGACGTTTCTAAAAAAAAGATTATAATTCTAAAACACCAAAGTCGACAATAATGACATAATATGGCCTGAAGCGTTGGCACTTGGCAGTACCTCTGGCTCCTGGTTGAAAGTAACGAACGTTCAAAAAGTTATTAAATCTCAGCTGACGCCACGTCATTCACCACACTTGATACGTGAAGCCTTATCATCGTCACACACTATACGAGTACCTGCTGCGGCCTGCGGGGGATTACGTAACCGTATAGGTACATTCTTTATTTCTAGACACGGACTGAGAATCACTGTAAATTGCTGATGTAAATATTTGTTTAGTTTCACCTCTTAGTACCTATAATTGTTTACTTTACATTTATGAAGCATCGTTGCTAATTGTGTTTTACTCTCTACTTAAATATTGAAATTTACAACTATTTAACTGACAAGACTAATAATGATAAAACTAATACAACGAAAATAGAAATTTTATTTTTTTAGAGCTTTTAATGCATTAAGAGTGAATTTAAAGAATTTGTTAAAATTATAGACAAAAAAACCGATACATCATACAACGAAAATTGACATAGTTATAGATTATAGAGCTTTATGCAGTAACAGTTACTCAAGTGAATTAAAAAAATTTGGTACAAAGGCTTTGGTGTCGAACCTTGATCAAATAGATATTACCACAGACTGCAATGATGCAATCAGCTCTGTGGATTTAACGCGCCAAATATAGAGTCCAGTCAGGAATGTGAATGAAAGCCAGCGCTAAGTTGACTTTGCAACAATTTCCTAAGAGCGCCACAGCCCACAGTCAGCGCTGAGGCATGCGACAACTGGACAAGTCACCTTTCGGAGTATTCGACGGTCGACACTAGCTGGACTCTAGGTTGACTTGCTCTTTGTTGGCATTTCGAGCGGTGTCGTGCTAAATAAAGAATTCCTCTATTTTAATGTTTAAAAACAATGAGTATGTATGTATACAATAGTGCTTTTTCTAGTCTCGTTAGTCGTTAATAAATTTAATTACTACTATTTTCAATTTGCAAGTTGTCGTGTCACTTGTGCAAACAATACATTTGCCATCGCCGAATTGGTGATCTGCGCTCGCCATAGAGATATGATAGAGATCAGGGCAATTAATTTTCACATATTTAGTGACGACTGCCGACAGCAGCGTCGGAAACTCCAATACAGAGCCAATGCCCACCCAGTAGCCATCAGTGGAATAATTTGAGTGTGCAACACCTGAACTTTTTGTCAGTTTTCAACACAGAATGCAAGAAGCCTTTCTCTATAATACCTATCTCTATTAGAGTTTGCTAACTCGTCGCCAAACAAGATATTTTAATATCACAACGGGTTACATACGAAAATTAAAAATTTATTATGAAACACAACGAAGATTTCCTCCGCCTCTATTATAAATTATTAGTTGATCTTATCACCAGAAAATTCTTAAAATTATACTTTCGTATCATACTTATTCTCAACTGGATATAATAAGTGACACCACCATTAAATATATCGATTAATAACGTAAATAAACGTGGACAAGTCATTAAACATTAATATTACTTAGTTGTTACATAAAAGTGATCGCCGAAGCAATTTGTGGGCAGTGCAGTTGTTAAGCGACACTTATCGCTCCGATAGCGCTCGATAACGCGATTTACTGCCGAATATCTATCAAGCCGACTGCTCGCCGAGTCGGTATAATAATAAATTGAGCATCTTTATTATTTCGGCGTACGTGTCCGGGTAGTGGGTAGCGACTAGCGGGTTCCACAGTCGATGTAATTCAGTAGCTGATCCTTGTCGATAATTTTTAAATCGCACCTTTCATTTACCGAATTCATGTTGTTTTGTGAAATTATGAAATGCTTTGATTTGTTGATCGTTATTTTTAACATAATTCCTGAGTCACGATAAGGCTTCAATTTTGTTCTCAAGTTAATTTTTTATTTGAAAAGTTTGAATGCCATTTTTGTGCTGGTGGTGGTGATACGATCGCGGATCGATGTGCCAAAGAGTTTACGTACATTTCTCTAGATGGTTACATTGCTAAGACTAGATGATGCTGCGATATCGTTCGTTCGCGTGCATTTGGTTTTTAAAAATCCCGGGGAGTATCGATTTTCCGGTATTAAAAGTAGGCTTTATATATCAATCTTCGCGGGTAACCGACTATACCCATGCAGAAAACCACGTCGATCTGTTGCGCCGCGAACGCGATTGAAGAACAAACAAACGCAACATTTATAACTAGATGCCTGCGACTTCGTCCGCGTTGATTGATGTTTTTCTGATTCCCACGGGAACTCTTCAATTTTCCGGGATAAAAAGTAAAAAGTAAAAAGCCTATGTCCTTCCCCGGAATGTAACCTATCTCTGTACCAAATTTCATCAAAATCGGTTAGTTAGGCTGTGAAAGCGTAGCAGACAGATAGACAGACACACTTTCGCATTTATAATATTAAGTATGGATATTAGAACCTAAGGAAGTATGTATGATATATTTGACTATTTGTCACCACTCACCACTTTTCAAGTATTTCTTTCATTAAAAATGCCAAGCACTTAAAGCAGTCGTTCAGTCCGTATAACAAAAACAATGTACGTAGGTATATTTAAAATAAATAATTAAGAATGAAGGAGGTTATTGCCCTTATAACTAGATTAAAACTCAGACGGCTTCACAGTCTAACGAATAGCACAGTAGGTATGAACATAATGAGTAATGTTCGTATCGTATTCATTGTCATCTCGCGTCGTGGTATCTACAACCCGACACACAGATCAGCTGAGTGTTGACCTCGAGGAGAGACCCAGTTACCTATTTAATTGATAAGACACGAAACGCACCAAACGTGATGAGATTAAATTACTCTGTTCGGGAGCGGTAGGCTTAGAGCGAGTTTCCACATCTCGTAAACGATGATAGATTACGAGCATCTATACGCTTTAACATTAAAGTAAAACAAATTCAAAAGTTATTTATTCAAAGCTTTGGACATCAATAATATAATAATTGTGGATGTACAAAGGGCGAGGAAACGGTGGGAAAAGTCACCTGGTTCGATTGTAACTCCGCGGCTAGATGGTTCATGCGCGTAGGCAGCTTGCGTTTCTCACACAGGATGCTATGACATCCTAACTTCGGACATCCGGGATGAATGATGCTTCTCGACACTGTACGCTAACGATGTTTATTTGCACTAAAACGGGCCCGTATAAAAGACTGTTTAAATTGCACTTCGACGGGAAAATTCACTGTAATCGTCCGGAAAGCGGCAAAACGTGCGCACGCGTCAGCGTTCGTGTTGCAAGAGAGTGTTTCGTAGGTGACGTTGACATATGTCAAGGAATAGGAAGGAAGCGATAGGGATTGACTAGGGTTGTGAAATTATGTTGCATTCAATCTACCTAAATATCTATCATACCGCCCCCCAAAGAGCGTCTAAGCTCTTTAATAAAGAGGAATAAAAATATGAAAAGTGTAAGTAAAAAAGGTAATTAAAATATATAGGCAAAAAAAAACGTTAAAAGTTAAAATGAGCTAAAACTAGATTCGCTAATTTTGAATTTGATCCCTAGCCCGCTATAGGCAGCAGAGGGCAAACTTTAACAACCGGCCTCAACAGAGTGCCAGAAGAAGTTTTTAGCTCTACAACGCGAACTGTACCGTCAGAGCCCGGACAAACGCGTAAGATGCGAGCCTTTTTCCAATGTAGTGGAGGCAAATTTGGGTCTTTGATCAAAACTAGGTCCCCAACTTGTAGATTTGGAACCTTGCTCTGCCATTTAGAGCATTGTTGCAAGGTATGCAGATACTCAGCCTGCCAACGTTTCCAAAAGTGCTGTGTCATTTGACGGAGTAAATGCCACCGCTTCAAACGGTTAGGATTTTCTTGTTCCAGATTTTCTTCAGGTAGTGCCAGAAGAGGTTGGCCAATAAGGAAGTGACCAGGCGTTAAAGTTTCCAAATCGTTGGGATCATTCGTTAGCGGACACAATGGCCGCGAATTTAACACAGCTTCTACCTTTGTGAAAATTGTAGCCAGTTCTTCAAAAAGAAGCGTGCGCTCGCCAATGACGCGAGCGATGATTGTCTTGGCGGCCTTGACAGCGTTTTCCCACAAACCGCCCATGTGGGGGCTCGCAGGAGCGTTGAAGTGCCAAGTTACTTGGTGACGAACCAAATATTCCTTGATTTCATCATTAGAATTTTTAAGATGCTGAACGACGTCTTTGATATAATTGTTTGTACCAACGAAATTAGTGCCACAATCACTAAAGATGTCGCTAGGAAGACCGCGCCGAGACACGAAACGATCAAGACAAGCCAAAAAGGCATTGGTCGATAGCTCAGAGGCTATTTCCAAGTGGACACACTTGGTAGACATGCATATAAAAATGCACAAATAAGTTTTAATCGACCTCGAGTTACGAACTAGCGACGCCTTGATCAGAAAAGGACCAGCGAAATCGACGCCAACCTTTTGAAACGGACGGCACGAAGTAACTCGATGTGATGGTAAGTCACCCATAAAGGGCTCAATAGATTTAGGACGTAACCTATAACACTGTTTACATTTAAAAGTTTGATGCTTAACGATCCGGCGAGCAGACAAAATCCAATATTTACGTTGGAGTAAATTTAGAAGAGTGCTGATACCCGGGTGGAGATATAAGCGGTGATAGTAATCCACGACCAAATGAGTCACTGGATGATTTTTTGGGAGCAAAATTGGATGCTTGGCATCGTAGTTTAATTGAGATTTATTTAGTCTACCACCTACTCTTATTAGACCTTGTGAGTCGAGAAAGGGATTAAGACGCTTGAGACTGTCAGTGAGATGTTTTTGTTGGCGCAACAACTTCAGAGCTTGGGGGAACTCGGCAGCTTGGACAAGCTTGAAAATCGCCATTTCACTATCGTTTAACTCGGAAACGGATAGAGGTCCAGTCCGGCGTTGAGTTGCGTTGCGTGAATTAAACACGAAGCGCTTGCACCAAGCTACCACGTGGAGTAACTTGGGAAACGTACTGAATTTAGTCAGTAAACCTTCCTCGACATCAGCAACGTTTGATACTAACGGGATTGACTGAGCTTTAATTCCGGGCAAGTCTGTTTCACACAAAATAGGGACATCTCCGGGCCATGTTGAAGGGTCGGCCTCAAGCCATGGCGGAGACCACCAAAGAGGCGACTCGACCAATTGCGAAGGGTAACAACCGCGACTCGCCGAGTCGGCGGGATTTTGTGCTGAAGGCACGTGCCTCCAAGCAATATTTTGTGTCAATGCTTGGATTTGAGACACACGATTTCCTTCATATGTCTGCAGAGTGTGAGGTGGTTTCTTAAGCCAGGAAAGCACGATGCTGGAATCACACCAGGCCAGAGTGCAATCAATTTTGAATTTGGTCTTCAGAACACTGAGGACGTGTTCGAGAAGGTGAGCAAGTAAAAGCGCGCCGTTTAATTCCAGCTTGGGAACGGTAAGCTTTTGACTTAAAGGAGCAATGCGAGACTTCGCCAACAGTAGTTGGGCCGAAACTCTACCATCAGAAGTAAGAGTGCGTAGGTAGACGCATGCAGCGTACCCGCGTTCAGAAGCGTCACTGAAACCGTGAATTTGACGTTCAACCGGTTGATCAGTGATAAAACTGCGTGGAATTGTGATTTTTTCAAATTGAGAAAAATCTGACATTAGCGATGACCAAACCTTTTGAACGTCCGCAGGAAGCGGATCATCCCAATTACATTTCAAGATCCATAGCTGTTGCATAATATGCTTGGCGAAAAAAATTACAGGAGTCAGAAAACCACAGGGATCATAGAGACGGGCTATATTTGATAGCACGCCGCGCATGGTCATAGACTTGTTCATCTTGGAAACCTTGTAGACGAAACTGTCACTATCAGCGTTCCACTCGATAACCAAGACCTTGAAGATGTTGTCTCCTCTCTGCTCGAAACGATATGGTTGCTCGCGATGATCCGAGGAGAATGAATTTAAGAATTCGCTAGAGTTACTAGACCATTTGCGTAACACAAATCCGCCCTGAGCTAGTATGGATTCCAAATTATGTTGTAGCTTCCTTGCCGAATCTAAGCTGTCAGCGCCGCTGACTACATCGTCAACGAATGTGTCTTCCAATAGGACACTTGATGCAATGGGATACTGTGGTTGATTAAGATAAGCGAGTTCATGTATGACACGAATGGCCTGGAATGCTGAACTAGAAACGCCATAGGTAACAGTCGTCAGCTCAAATTGTTTGATAGGTTGGTCAGGCGACTCGCGCCAAAATATAGTTTGATATTTGCAATCTGAATCATGCATGCGAACCTGTCGATACATCTGTTTGATATCACAGGTGAAGACCAGTTTGTGTACCCGAAATCGCAGAATGATATCTTCAATATTTTTTTGTAACTTAGGTCCAGACATCAGAACCTGGTTGAGCGAAACCGAAGTTGAGCTAGCAGCCGACGCGTCAAAAACGGCTCGGAGCTTAGTAGTACTGCTGTGCTCCTTCAGGACACCATGATGTGGTATATAGTATCGATCACTCGCGTCAGGGTGCAGCACTTCACGCATGTGTCCAGCGAGGGAATAGTCACGCATGAAGTCAATGTAGAGTTGACGTAGCTGGACATCCTTCAACAAGCGGCGTTCCAGATGATGAAACCTTTTTAAAGCGTTGAGGCGAGTGTCACCTAAGGATTTGTGGTGAACCTTAAAAGGAAGCCGAACAACAAAACGACCAGTGTCGTCCCGGCTGTGGGTGTCACAAAAGTGCTTTTCGCATTGAAGATCTTCAGGATCTTGAATTGGTACACTAGGAGGTTGTTCATGCTCCCAAAATCTAATGAGAGCAGAACCAATATCGTTGGTGCAGGCCATCGAAATCACACTCTCGGAGTATGGTGATGCTGCCGGGGCTTTACCCATGATGATCCATCCAAAAATAGAAGAGTAGGCAGTAGGCATGTTGTCACCTAGACTGAATCTCCTACCATCGAGGATGTCATTATATAAATCAATGCCTAAGAGTAAATCGATTTTCCCTGGAACAGAAAAGTTTTTATCTGCCAGAACTAAATTTTTGCATTGAGCAAGAACAGAATTGTTAACTCGAACAGAAGGCAAATGATTTGAAATTTGCTTCAAAATTAAAAATTGTGAAGTGAAGTTTCGAGATGAGTCAGCGAGTGACTTTATGTTACAAGTCAGCATACCACGAGTATGCTGAGCTTGAGCACCCAAACCAAAAACTGTTGGAGATTGAGTACGAGGTAATTTTAATTTTTGTGCTAAGTTTTCAGAAATTATTGAAATCTGCGAACCACTATCAATCATTGCTCTAGCAGGATGAAAATATCCGTTGACATCCTGGACTCCGACAAAGGCTGTGCCCAGTAGCATAGTGGATGTAGTGTCGACACTATGTAAGGACTGATGTTGGACTGCGGGACTACTGGCCGACGCAGCAACAGCATTGCCTTCGGGAGCAGGTGCAGGTTCACCCGTGCTGATTTGAGATTGAGAATACCTAGAAGTATGTAATTTTGTGTGATGCTTGGCCCCACACACTGCGCAAACGTTGCGACTTAAGCACTTAGATATATGGTGAGATTTCATGCAGTTTAAGCACCGTTTATGCTTAATAATAAAAGCCTTCCTTTGTTCAGGAGTCATAGCATTGAAAGCTGAGCAATAGTATAAGGATTGATGATTTTCTCCCTGACATGGGCAAGAAGAAGTTGAAGCCGAAGCTTTAGTTGAATCTTGATTTGTTTTATCATGTGATACGCTAAGAGAATTGTTAAGTGTAACTTTAGCGTTCACATTTGTTACCGAGATGTTTTCCAAAATTTTCTGTTGCTTTTCCAAATAATTTAAAAGCTGTTCAAAAGTAGGTATGCTTAAAGCATCAACTTCAGATTCAAATTTGCACCTTAAATCTATAGGCATCTTTTTCAGTACAATATGGAGCAATAGAAAGCTCCACGACTCGACGTCAAAAGCCAAAGCACCTAGGGCATTCAAGTTTTCCTTTAAGGTATTTAAAAACTTATTTAAATTCTTTAGGTTAATAGGTGCAGTAAGATTTGGTAAGCTGAGTAGCGCATCCACATGCTTGTCCGCTATAATTCGTTTATTATCATAGCGCTCCTTTAATAAGCCATAGGCAACAGGGTAGTTTTCAGAAGAAATTTTTAAATTTTTAATCAATGACAAAGGCTCCTTGTCTAGAACACTCAAAAGGTAATGCATTTTCTCTATGTTATTGAGTTTGGGGTTATTATGTATAAGACTATCGTAAACTGAAATAAAGTTTTGCCATTCAGTAAACAGACCACTGAAACGGGCTAAATTTATTTTAGGTAGTCTAAATTCCCCACTATGACTATTGCTATGAGATTTGATTTCATGTTTTGACTCGGGCTGTGACTCTACTATGGTGCTATAAAAATAATGAATTGAATAAATCATGTCATTGAATGCTATATAATTGTTTTCAATTTCTGTTATTTGCTCCTTAGTTAAGGAATTGAGTTCACTTACGCTTAGTAATGTGTAAGAATCGTCCATCTGCTGTCTATAGCGGTCTAAGTCCTTGTAACGAAAAATAAAAAGTTGTTTTTCTTTGCTAATTCCAGGTTGTTGATCGCCACTCAACTTCACAGCTGTATCGTATATACTTTGAACATTTTTGTATGCTAATTGCATTTTTGCAAACTGCAATTTAGTTTCACTCATTTTAAAGGCCAGCAAAACTAATATATATACGAGAGTAAGTCGAAACAAATTACAATTTTAAATTAGTTTCGTAGTAATAGACAAGATTGAAACTATGACAAAAGACCTGTCAATTACGACCTCAGAGGTGAAAATCGGTAATTTGAAAAGTTACGATTTAATAACCATAGAGTTATAGGATGTGCCTTACTGCAGATCGGTACTGCAGACAAGTTTGGACTATTGACTATGGCCAATAGTACCATAGACAAAAATGCAACCTAAAGACCCCACGCCAATGAATGCAACAGAGGTTATTTGTAGGTTATGAAAAAATGAAATAAAATGGAGATTGAATTACGAAGGACCACGGATATAGGATCCGGTTCGAGGATCAAAAATGGATGTACAAAGGGCGAGGAAACGGTGGGAAAAGTCACCTGGTTCGATTGTAACTCCGCGGCTAGATGGTTCATGCGCGTAGGCAGCTTGCGTTTCTCACACAGGATGCTATGACATCCTAACTTCGGACATCCGGGATGAATGATGCTTCTCGACACTGTACGCTAACGATGTTTATTTGCACTAAAACGGGCCCGTATAAAAGACTGTTTAAATTGCACTTCGACGGGAAAATTCACTGTAATCGTCCGGAAAGCGGCAAAACGTGCGCACGCGTCAGCGTTCGTGTTGCAAGAGAGTGTTTCGTAGGTGACGTTGACATATGTCAAGGAATAGGAAGGAAGCGATAGGGATTGACTAGGGTTGTGAAATTATGTTGCATTCAATCTACCTAAATATCTATCAAATTGTCTATCTAAGTCATATTTTAAGATAAAAGTTTGCCCGTATATTATCCACATTCAGAGGCTCAACGCAGACCAGGCCAGCAGCGTGGAGTAGAGCCTAGATGTGGCGGTTCTCTTGATAACTATTCAAATTAAGCTTTATTTATATAAGCGTACCTAATGGCATCTGCGAGCGGTGTACTCAGGCTCTTACCCATAAATCATAACATGTATTTTCCGTATTTCAAAGTATATAAAGCTGAGCTTAACTTGTTAATGTTAACTATGAAAAATACTTATGTATGCGTTGGTCCAACGGCTTTAAAATTGAGGGACGTGAGCCTTGTACGTAGTTAACCCTATTCTGTGGTTCAGCGCCATAGTGCTTCGATACTCGAAATCTATCAACGATACCGAAATGCGCCGACTTGTACTAAGTAAGGTAATGTAAATATTATGAGTTGGAGCAGCCGGCAGTTTTATCGCGTCATATCGCATGCAGAACACTGGAACGTTGATCGCGCTCGACACTGTGTTTACATAATACAACGATTATTATGAATTTAAACTGTTGCGCTGATGTTTGTAAAGTTCAAGAGGCTAATTTATTTCGTTGCATTGTATGTAGAGTTTGTTTGACTTTTGACTCTACGTGGTAATGGTAATGGCCTTTTATTCAAATAATCATATCAATCATTCTGGTTCGGAATGACTCCCTAGGCCCTACGAGAAGAACCGGCAAGAATCTCAGAATCAGAAGGAATCAGTGGTTGCTCTTTCCAAAAACTCAATCAAACAACTGTCATACTTGCATAATTGCTATTTGGGAAAGTGTAGTACGTTACGTACCTATCTCAATCCAAAGCCAAGCCCAAATCCATACGTCAAGCGTCAAAATATTATTCATACGGAGATTACATTGACTTGAGAGGAGCTTGAGAGAGATTTGCGTAACAACAATTTCATTGCCTTTACGCTTTTGAAGAAAATGGATTTTGTCTTCAGGGTCCCATTTTATAAGAGAAACAGAAAAGTAAATAAAAATCCCAGTTGAATACAATATCGTACATTTCTACGTCACATAATGATATTGCGTAGCATGTTTTTGTGGAATTCATTGATAAAACTACGTTATCGTTATTCTAGGTAAAAAGGTTGTGTAAAAATAAAATAATTATAAAAATAGCTTCGTCTAAATTCTAGTCGCCCTTGCTGCAATAGCGCATATCTGTCGATTGCGTTGCTTAAGTATTCTTGACCAAAGTGAATAACTGGATCTTTTGGACTTTGGAGATCATAATCTAGTTTGTTAAACAAAGCAAACTTTGTTTGCTTCCTCATTGTCTCGGAGAGTAAACTATGTTAAACGACTCCTCCTTCTCCTGTACTTCTGATGACTCCTTTTCCTAATCCCTCTCCAAGCGTTTCGGATTGCTGCTCAATCAGACTAAACGGTGCTCGTGTTTGCGCACACAATAGGCATGATGACAGTAACCAAGAATCAATGAAATTATGAATTTATCTAATGAAATAGGATTCATGGATTATAAAAAACGTATTTATTTTTCTATTTAGAGTGAGATTGCTATTTATTTTGATAAAATAAAACTACAAAATACAGCAATCCGCCATGTTGCATAAAACACAAAGAAAGCGAATGACGTCACAATTGTTTGTTTTCGAGCTTTGAAAATCACACTATTGCTTACTGCACAGTGCACAGAGTACATTGGTAAAAACAATAGTGACGTCACAACGACGCCATGACACCGCCGAACGTTTTGGCGTGAATTTTAAAATTTAAATTTCAAATGCTAATTTTATCTACCAAACTTTATTTTTCTACTGAAATAAGATATTTTTTCGAAATAGTAGATACTTCCGAACATAATCTGACCTTTTTTCAAAATCAGTCATCATGCCTATTGTGCACTATAATATCTCTCTGTTGAGTTCGGCCAAACTCAGACGTAAGGAACACGAAGGGTCACGAATTACGATCCACGCCGATCAGCAACGAGCAACACAACGCAGCTGGTGATATCGCGTGTGAATAATGTGATCCGATGCAGCGAGGCTGGTCGCTGAGCCGGTGTCAGCGGCGGGCGCGGTCGTTCCGCTCTGCTTCGCCGCGCCGCGCCGCCGCTCGAATGTTGCGAGCGACGACACTAAAGATACTATAACAGTCAGTCAGTCGCCGGCTGCTCCTCGACTCGCTACTCGTATTACCTACACGCTATTTGCTGCTGCCAATGAACTTGACCAGCGCACGAGCATACCAACTTGTTAACCGACTGTTTCTAAACTAACGTGAAACTTACTTGGTTCACTTCGTGTTCGTTAGGCACATAAATTGTGATTATCCCATTGTCTGTGATTTGCGGATATTGAAGGAAAACTCTCATTAGCTCATTCAATCGAAATCAAAATTACGCTCTCTTAAGATTTTTTTTTCCCATACAGTTCTTCTTGATACTTCTACAAAATGGATTTTATCTAGACCCCCCAGGGTTACTAATATATAATTAGGGATTTGATTTTCTTATAAGGATCTACTAATCTTTGACCTCTTAAACTGTGTTAAGAAAGTACTTCTATTGTAACACAAGGATAGAGCATCTATGTACAAATAAATGTTCTGGTACAATTGGTGTTAAACTAACAGCAAATGATGAAGAAAAATGAGTGATAAGGTCAGACCTAGAATCCCAAACTCATTACGCCAATGACGTGCAAACTAATCAGCCACTGAATGTTGACTGGTCACACGTGTTGGCTTATTGTGAACTTGTGGTTGGTTGACCCACTTCGGTAATTTTGTTCGCAGATTTCGCAATGACTCGTATACGTCTCGGCTTCGAAATAAAACCTTCGTCATTCTTCATATTTTTGAATACAGTCTCAGGCCTCACGCATACGCATCTCAGAATATCCATTACTCAAATAGGCTTTAAAATATTTAAAAATGCTCTGCTCATTTTCTAAAACATTAAAATTGGATCATCACGCTTCAAACAACATAAACAATCAAGTAGAAGTTAAGCCTCTGCAGATAAAACAAATGACTTAATTCCAGGAATGCCTACCCATAAGAATAGGATTCCAGATCTGACAAATGTAGCGATTTATCTTTGGAACACGCGGATTATACTCGTACCTCCGTAACTCCTGTCTCGGCGTTGTCTCATCCTTGTGGTACAGTTTATATTAAAATCGAGCAGATTTATTCGCACGGGCGTCAAATTTTCTCCGTAACTAGATGCGCATAAATTTGCTCAACCTGACACGCAGCCGGGACGTGGGATGAAATAGCTTCGGCTATTTATCCCCTCGGGACAACTACAAAAGGATGAACCCGTTCGACTGTAGCTACTCCACTAATCCAACATTCCTGAAGTCGCTTTGGTCCCGCGCCCGCTATGACCAAATTATTTGCTTTTGTTATTGGAATTCCTTATTTCTCTCAGACTCATTTCAGATGTGGCAATGGAAATTTCACCCTTTTCGTTGAAATAGTGGAAATTATAAAGACATTCGCTGTAATACAAATCGCCGTTTGTAAAATTATTTGAATAATAAATATTTGAATTTGAGTCATCCAGATATTCGTCATGCGATTATACCAGCTATCAGTTAGATGGTGGGTCACCAGTCACCAGTCACCAGTCACCAGTCACCAGTCACCAGTCACAGCAAAACCTATTGTATAGTAGACTTCTATAAGTCTCTGAAAGTGTACAACTTATAGTGTTTTTGCCCCCAAGAATTGCTGGGAATTAGGTACCTACTTTAGATTTCATATATTTTTGTTTCGCTTCTTTGTTTACTTACAAAGATTATTTTCGAACTAAATCAATCTATATATATGTCACCGTAAGATTGCAAAGGCCGTTGGATTGCAATCTAACTAGCGATATTGTAAACTTTCGACAGATTACAATTTAACGCATTATTTTTCGGTAGATTGTAATCTGTTAGGTATATAAACCCGATAAAACCTACTTAGGTTTTATCGGTCGGTAAAAGGGTGTGAAATGGGGGTTGAAAGTTTGTATGAAAGTCCGTCATTTCTCAAGTTATATCCATGAAACTTGGTATATGAGCTACTGGTAAAAAATAAAGAAATACGTGTTTCACAGTTTTTGGAAATTCTACCCCCGAAGGGGTGAAAAGGGGGATGAAAGTTTATATGAAAGTCCTTCATTTCTCAAGATATTTCTCAAATTGTATCAACGAAATTTGGTATTTTGGCTTTAGGTATTAAATAAAGAAGTACGTGTGGCACAGTTTTTCAAAATTCTACCCCCAAAGGGGTAAAATAGGGGTTGAAATTTTGTATGAAAGTCCTTCATTTCTCAAGTTATAGTGATGAAACTTAGGATTTGAGCTTTCAGTTAGATATGCAGAAAACGGGTTTCACCATTTTTGAAAATTCGACCCCAAAATGGGTGAAACAGGGGATGAATATCCTTCATTTATCAAGATATTTTTCAAGTTATAACAACGAAACTTGGTATTTTGGCATAATATACAGAAGTAAGTGTGTAACAGTTTTTCAAAATTGTACCCCCAAACGGGTAAAATAGGGGTTGTAAGTTGGTGTAAAAGGCCGGCGTTTTTCAAGTTATACCAATGAAACTTGGTATTTGGGCTACCGGTTTAAATAATGAAGGAAGTTAAATAGTCCTTCAATCACGCCGCAACAGAGCAACGGATCGACGTGTTTGTTTTCATGAGTTCTTTTTATCCCGGAAAATTAAGGAATGCCTATGGGAATTAAAAAATTTATGCCACGCGAACGAAGTCGCGGGCGCCCGCTAGTAAATGAATAATAAGCTAGAATAGATAGATTTAATAAGACTTTGTTGTACGAGTGGACAACAAAGTCTTATTAAACATCGGCGCTTTAGGTATACAGCTTCGAAAATAACTGATAGTCGAACAAACATGTGCAAATACGAGTCCTTCCGCGTAGTCAGCTTATCCTCCAGTGAGTCAGCCGAGGGGCAGTCATTTAATTTCCTGCATCAACGTTGACATTTTTTTAGATCGTGTTATTTAATCAACCAGTTTGGTCGACATCCTACTACAAAACAATTACTCCAACAAATCACCCAAATAATCAACAAAAAAAAAAGAATTACTCATGCACACATTTGCTCCAAAAATATATTTTGCACTATTTGATGAATTTATATACCTAACTAGGTAATATATAAAATGAAAACATGACTGACTGATCTATCAACACACAGCTTAAACCACTGTACGAATCGGGTTTAAAGACATACATATAGCTATTATGAAAATTCAAAGGCTAAAAATATAGGGGTTTAAATTTTTGTAGTCCACGCGGACGAAGTTAGTAAATAAAATAATTTAAAGAATACTTTAGTTATCTAAAGCTGCAGTCAGTTAGTATGTACTTTAAATTGTTAAGTATTTTTTCGTTTCAATTGACACAATATTTCACAATACAAAGATGGACCTTTTTTCTCATCCAGGATAGCCTTGCGTTTTACCACTATCATGCGCGGAGAGCAATGATGAAGTCTAGAGTTAGACTGGAGTGCACTGGTCTTTCTCCCTTCAGCCGTACCTTACTGACCTCATCACAACTAAACTTCTATTTAGTTTTACTGTTTGCCGCTTACACAGGACAGGGCTTAAGTGGCAGGAAAAACAGACGCCGCAAAAACGATTAAAACCTAGTGTAGATCGTATAAAGTAGGTACTAAAACAATTATAATTAGTGTGTCAAACGTGAACCCAATCATGCGTGCTGAATACATGTCAAAGTTGACATAGCTGTTCGCGCGTTATTGTTATTGCGACGATGCGACGGAAAAAATACCATCAAACGCAGAATTGGGACATGCATCATGACCGGTTCCACAAACCATCTCTTCAAGCATTATGCTGAGCCTGAACCATTTTGTTCGGGTTGTGCCATACATGTAGTTCATATTGTTCATCCCTGCGCCTCTTCTGCTTGACTTGTTTTTATTAGTGTAAGTGGTGTAGGGGTGATTTTAGGTAGGTATGTTTGTTTATGTGTGGCACAATTTGGCAATAAAGGTGATTCTTCAAGACCATCATTATCGGCCAAATTGAGGGGAAGATGAGTTTTTCCTCACTTGCTAGTTAAATTACTTTTAAATAAAAAAAATTCTTTCCAAAAAACCGACTTCCAAAGCCACTGTAAAGTAAAAAATAATTTTGATTTCTACACACTATGTTGAAGTCGGGCGAGCCTGACGCGTCAACTTTGCCTATCTTTGTTATACTTGTCTTAATCCCCACGGCTTATGAGTGCAGTACCCTGCAGCCTCAGAGTTGAGGAGTTGGGATTTGGGCTTAAGTATGAAGTCGTTGCTTGACACCCACAATATGAATTCCCCATAAAAAAATCCTAAATCGCTATTTTTAAGGAGTTCTGTACCCTGCAGCATCAGCGTTGAGGAGTCGGGACTGGAGTTGAATCGTATACACGTGACTTGATACCTACTATATGAATTCACCATCAAAACTGCCTAACTCCCTAGTTTTGAGTCGTAAGTATACCTACAGCATCAGGATTATGGATTTGGAGTCAAATTTTTTTATGGGACCATCTCGCGAGCTTCCTCTAACCACTGAAAAAAAAATTTTCAATTCGGTTTTGAAACCACGGACATATGCGGTAACATACATTAAAAAAAAAAAAAAAAATATACGCGCCGAATTGAAACCTCCTCCTTTTTTGGAAGTCGGTTAAAAATAATTCAATCTTTGTCTTGTATTTTGTTTAGATCACAGTATAATATAAATACTGATGAGGATCCATGCTTTTGTTAACATATTTAGGACTAAATGCATGAGACATCAGGGAACTTAATAAAATCATCAACGCTAAAAACCTGTTTCCGTAGTCAATAAATTGCCAGCCGCCATGACGCATTCAGGTTTGCGTTGGTGTATTTGTATAAAGTATAAACTACAGATTGCATGTCTAGACGAACCGAATGAAAGGTTTCGTTAAATAGTAGATGAAAGCCTTAAAAATGTGTATGCAATCCATACTAATATAATAAATTCGAAAGTGTGTCTGTCTGCTACGCTTTCACGGCCATATGTTCAACCGATTTTGATGAAATTTGGTGCAGGGTTAGGTTATATCCCGGGGAAGGACATAGGCTATTTTTTATTCCGATTTTTTAAATTAAAGTAACAAAAAACTTAATCCACGCGATGAAGTCGCGGGGGCATCATCTAGTACCTAATTAATTAATCTTAATATATATAAATCTCGTGTCACAATGTTTGTCCTCAATGGACTCCTAAACCACTTAACCGATTATAATAAAATTCGCACACCATGTGCAGTTCGATCCAACTTGAGAGATAGGATAGTTTAAATCTTAAAAAAACATCAATTCACGCGGACGAAGTCGCGGGCATCATCTAGTTGGTTATAAAAACTTGTGACTCTATCGCCACCGATAGATAAAATAGTTACAAAATATGGAATTAAATCCGATGTAAACAGCAATAGTGACGGAGCAGTTTTCCTATTCTGTGCTTTTAAATGCTTGATTTTGATCATTAGCAAGTAGTTAAATAGTAGACTTTAATTTTTTTTGCCGTTTACACTGTTACTAATCTCCCAAACTAAATCGAACATCCACTCGATTAACAAAATTAAATAAACCGGCCAAGTGCGAGTCGGACTCGCGCACCGAGGGTTCCGTACAAACCTGTAGTAAGTTTTAAATTAAATGTTTTTTTTTAAAGGTAAATTGCGGTTTACGAATTATGACGTATTAAAAAAAAACTACTAACTAGATCTCGTTCAAACCAATTTTCGGTGGAAGTTTGCATGGTAATGTACAACATATATTTTTTTTAGTATTATCTTTTTCTTATTTTAGAAGTTACGGGGGGGGGGACACACATTTTACCACTTTGGAAGTGTCTCTCGCGCAAACTATTCAGTTTAGAAAAAAATGATATTACAAACCTCAATATCATTTTTGGAGACCTATCCATAGATACCCCACACCAATGGGTTAGATGAAAAAAAAAATTTTGAGTTTCAGTTCTAAGTATGGGGAACCCCCAAAATTTATTGTTTTTTTTCTATTTTTGTAAGAAAATCTTAAAGCGGTTTACAGAATACATCTACTTACCAAGTTTCAACAGTATAGCTCTTATAGTTTCGGAAAAAAGTGGCTGTGACATACGGACGGACAGACAGACAGACAGACAGACAGACAGACAGACAGACAGACATGACGAATCTATAAGGGTTCCGTTTTTGCCAAATTTGGCTACGGAACCCTAATAAAAAGCATTCATCCAAAACGACAAGACTTAATCCAATTCTGCCTCCATAAAATCCATAAGAGTTTTTTGATCGCAAAAAGGTCAATACAATAAATAAACGATCAACATCAAGTTCAAAGACGGCGGTCTGTGGATCTGGAGACGGTATTTATTCGTCGGCCATCCGTGACGGCGGCCGGCGCGGTTCACTGGCAGCCGCGTGCAAAGTGCAAACAACGCCGGTAGTACAGGGGACATACTGTTAACACTTAAAGCAATACTTATGCATTATTACTCTAAATGACAGTTTGATGTCGCACGTACCTTGACGTGCCTAAAATAAGGATTAAAATTCTAAAACACGGAAGTCAACGATAAGGCTTTAAGCGTTGGCAGTATGGCCCCAGGTTTCCGGACACTTTGTCATCATTGTTGTCGATATGCCGGCGAGCATTGAGACCAGAAATGCCCTCTACGATTTTCTTGTCTATGCCCTGAGCCACTTGAAACTCTACTTTAAAATTTATAAGCCGAACCGATGCATAAACATCCCTATTTTTCAACTGAAGTGACCCAAAACAAGAAGCATAATCTCAAAGATAAAGTAATTTGGAATTGAATCAGCATATTAATAATAATAATGGCCTAATGTAGGATACCCTGTGGTTTAGGCTGCAGTGACTTTCCCTCCTAGAAAAAGAATGACAAAAATTTCAGCTTTCTAGCTATCACGGTCTATGAGATACAGCCTGGAGACAGACAGACAGACAGACAGCGGAGTCTTAGTAATAGGGTCCCGTTTTTACCCTTTGGGTACGGAACCCTAAAAAATAACAACATAATTTAGATTTAACATATTTTTATGCAACTTGTGAACTATTAAAGTATAAGTGTTATGTGAGTGTGTATGTATGTGTGTGTGTGTGTACTGTGTGTATGATAATATTATATAATTGTAATATAAAATATGTTCCTTCCATTATTCAACTGATTAGTTTTAACAAATTTTCTGTCTCATCATAACTTAGACTTTGTAAATATTTAGTGACAGTATTTTTGCAATTAAATCTATTCATTTCATATATTGAAAGTGTTTTTTTAAATTGAGCTAATGTTTTATTTAATATTAGCTAGAGTTAGGACTGTAGAGCTGGAGGAAGTACGCACATTGACATTGCGTAAGGTTTAGCATCAGATAAGCGTCGGAATGCAGCGGGCCTCGGTGCTCGTTAGCATTCGAGTGGCGCCGCGCCGCAGGGCACTTTCCACGTGTCACGGCGTCACGCCGAAACCGAGAGTGGCACCGGTGGGCGGTGACCGGGCGTGCGGGCGTGCGGGCGTGCGGCGCGCGCGCGTCCGAGCGGTTTCACCCGCGTGCGAGCCGCGAGTCGCGACCCGTTTCGGCCCATCGACTTTCACCGTTTGGACAAAATATTTTATTATTTGCATAATTTGGATTGCGCAATCCATTGAGTTTATTTATGTGCCGATGGAAAGCGGCTCCGCATCGATTAATGCTACACGGGCAGGGTCTAGCCAGTGGGCTTTAGATACCCGTAGTTAAGTCTAACTATTCATTAGGCTCTCAATGACGACTCACAAACTTTAGATCTGGTAAATAACCATTTTGAAGAATTGGCAGTACTTTTTTTTATCTGATTTATTTGAGGGCTTTTCTTCAGGCAGTACTTAAAAATAACTTTTGCGACGAGGATGAGTCAAATAGACACCTACGGTACTTTTTTAATTTGTCGCTATAACTGTAAACCCAGTGTCAATAAAGATACAAATAGTAGTATAACCAATTGCGAAACAGGAGGCCAAAGGGTTTAAAAGGTCGATCGCTCCAAAGACTAGTAGAGTTCGAACGTGAACGGCTATGGAAGAACAAGTTCGCTCGTCCCTCGTGGAGCGGCGCCGGGCGGCGGGCGCGTGATGGAGCCCCGTGATATAGAACACTCGGAGCAGGGGCTACTGTTTCCGCTCGTTACGCTGCTGAGAGCGATCGAGCGCGGCCGCACGTGAAACTTTACTTATTGGAACTCTAATCACAATTATTGCGATCGCTGACATCGAAATACACCCATTCTGGGTGCTGTCACGGATTTAAAGCATATTATTAGGTACAGTAGTATAATAAATGATTGTTTGTTTGTAACACCATCATTGAAAAAAATTATTTTCTTTCTTTCTTTTTAAATACTGGTATGTTGTAAATTATTTACAACCTACCAGTAAATCGAATCGTTACAAAATTGCTGACACCCTCCATAGTTTTAACGAGGTCAAAAACTTGTGATCAAAGACTAAATATTCAGCGAGCAATGAGCGAGCGGGTAATCTGATGTAAGTGATGATAGCCCATGAAAATTTGCAGCACCAGAGGTACCACTAGTGCGCTGCCGGTTTTTGTATGAATTTGTTGATCCTGCTCATCTTATATATAAAATTCTCGTGTCACAGTTTTCGTTCCCATACTCCTCCGAAACGGCTTGACCGATTCTCATGAAATTTTGTGAGCATATTCAGTAGGTCTGAGAATCGGCTACTATCTATTTTTCATACCTCCACGCGGACGGAGTCGCGGGCATCAACTAGTACGCTATAACTATGACTATAATTAATTCATCAATAACCAACCCAATATTGAAATACTTGGAAATAGTTTGGATGTGCGTACACAAAATCATCCGGCAAAACAGAGTGTTATTATAGTTTTTTTCAGCAATATTAGCCATGACACACCTACCCCTTCACGCTCCAACTAAGCGTAAGCTAAGGCTAGGAGTGGGTATAACAATACAGAGGTTTTGAACCGACAACCTTTCAGTGTTCAATGCGCGCTGACCGCTATTGCGCTATTAGTGACGCTTGAACTGAAACTGCAAGCCTGCAATTTGCGATCGCGAACTTCGCCGATATTTCACCACAAAATATAACAAGAGTAAAAGCAACAGAACTACAAATTCAGACGGAAGTACGACGACTGTTTGAAATAATCATTAGGATCGATCACCGCGTACATACATACGCGTACTTTTTTGGAAATATATTATTTAGAAAGCATGAAATCCGAAACGCAAAACCAAAAATCCAAGTGAGGATACGTATTATTAGATGCTCGGATCTTTCTAATTAATCTTGCACGTTGTCGATTTATTCATCTTTTAGATTTCGTTGGAACTGTAGCTAATTGGATGTTTAGAAGTATTTTTTTCCCGAGCCCAATTAGCGGCAGAACTAACTAAATAGTTCAAACTGTGAAATCGTAAGCAAATATTGGACGGTTAGAAATTGAAGTTTTCGGTTCATTATTAGATAGTGAACCTATTTAAAATAAGTTACACGCTTTACCGTAAGTTCTGGGATATGTGTCGCTCGTCAATTTGCAGTGGAAACGAATGGTTAGCTATAGGATTCCGTCATCTACGAGAACGGAGGTTCCCGTAGGAGGACCGGGGCCTTTGCCCAGCTGTGGGAAACGCATACGAGTATATGTGGCACTCACCTTGAACCTGTTCCGTCGGCTGGCGCGCAGCACGATACCGTCGTTCTCGATGTAGTCGGGCACCTCCGCGCGCGCTGAGAAGTTGAACACCACCGACGTGGCGCCCGCCGCCGCGCCTGCCCGCGCCGCGCCCGCGCCGCGCGCCCACGCCGGCACGGGGCACGCGTCACCGTTCTCACTCTTCTCCCTAACGAACACTGGACTTCTCTTCTCCCCAGCCCCCGTCCACGCTCTTTCGATTCCAGCGGACCCGATCTTCGAGAACGGTTTTGTTTCGATAGGTTTCGGTGGGGTCGCATGCCCGTTTATCGCCGGTTTCGTCGCTATCTTCGGCGTCTCGCCTGGCGCGACCGGCTGCCGCGGTTTCGCTTCGAGCTCGGGGGTCGCCTCGCGGGTCGCCGGCGGCGTCGACGCCTCGGTCTCCGCGGGGAGCGACGGCCGCTCGTCGGGCGGCGGCCGGGGAGTCGGCTCGATCGCGGCGGACGGCGGCGGCTCTCTCTTCGGCGGAGTCTCGGCATCGAAGGGCGGCGGGGTCGCGACGCTTCGAATGTCGTCGCACTTCTTGTCGACGACGTCGAGGTCGCGGGGCGGCTGGCGCTCCGGCGGCGGCGGCGGCGGCGGCGGCGGCGGCTCGGGCGCGGCGCGCTGCGCGGGCATGGGGCGGATGACGCCGACGCGGCGCGCGCGGCCCAGCAGCACGGGGTTGGTGGCGCTGAGCGGCGGCAGGTGCGAGGAGGCGCGCGGCGCCGCGAACGCGTAGCGCACGCACGAGCCGGCGCGCGCGATGCCGTCGAGCGCGGCGCGCGACACCGGCTTCGCGCCCTCCGGCTCGTCGATGGCGGACAGGTCGGCGGCGGCCGGGCTGGGCGAGCGGCCGCGCGGCTCCGGCGTGGAGCTGCGCGGCGCGCCCTCCAGCCCGCGCAGCACGGCCGACACGCGCGCGGCCGGCGCCGTGCGTCGCGGCGGGGCCGTCTCGAACTTCCGGAGCGTCGAGCGGACCACGTCCGCGGGGGGTCGCTCCGCGTCCCGCAGCAGGGGGGGCGACGCGGCGGGGCGGGCGCGCGGCGCGCGGCAGCGGCGGCGGCGGCGGCGGCGGCAGCGGCGGCGGCGCGAGCGGGCCGGGCGGCGGCTCGTCGCGGTCGAGGCGGCTGAGCGCGTCGACGGAGCGCGCGCGCTTCACGGAGTCGCGGCGCGCGGGCTGCGCGGCGAGCGCGTGCGGCGCGGCGAGCGACACGGGGCGCGCGGCGCGCGGGCGCGCGGCGGGCGCGGGCGGCGGCCGCTCGTCCAGCAGGTGCTCGAGCGAGGCGGCGCGGCGCAGCACGGAGGGGCGGCGGCGCGGCGCCTCGCGCAGCGCCAGGCTGAGGTAGCGCGACTGGAGGCGCTTGACGATGCCGGGCCCGTAGCGCAGCTCCTCGTCGTCGTCGGGCGGCGGCGGCGGCGGCGGCGCGGGGGGCGGCGCGGGCGGCGGCACGGGCGGCCGGGCCCGCGCCGCGCGCCGCTGCAGCAGCTCGCGCTTCCATTGCGGGAGCACGCCGTTCGACATGCCTGTGCCCCACCACGAAACCCGAGTTAATACTATGTACATAATTTAAAATTAATTTGTCAATTTTTTCAAAAGAGCAACCGCCGAGTTTCTTGCTGGTTCTTCTCGGTAGGAATGGGATTCCGAACCAGCGGTAGATTCACTCGACGATTCAAAAGTACTTGTAAAAGTATATTTTAATAAAAATCATTTGATTATTTTTTTTAATCTGAACAATATGAGTATTATATCCAACATGGCAAACATTTGGAATTATGCTTGCTCAGAAAGCAGTTTTCAATCAAGGCCACTTTTATAATTTTGCACAATAACATCACAAGTATGGTATTATTAATACAAATAAAATTTATTTTGGGGCTTTTGCTTAGACCCCCCAATCCAGGGAAGCCAATCAAAACCCAACACATAAACTGCAAGTTATGACAAAAAATGAGGATAAAAACTGCTCTTTGACCAAGGATGTCAACCAACACCGTGCTCATTAATTATTCAAAAACTTACTGTTATTGTAAGTTACTTGTAGACATGCAATGGAGCCAAATCTGTTTAGCACAATCTCTAAACTAAACCAAAATGACAGCTTTAAACCTAGTGCTGCCCCTTTCCGCAAGGAGTAAAGAAAGGGATAGCAATTTAAATAGAGCTGTTATTTTAGTTAGGAGATTGAGCTAAACAGAATTTGCCTCAATAGGTATCATAATGAATATGTACTGAAATGTATTAAAATCAAGTACAATAAAAACTAATTTAAGACCAATTTTCATTAACTTGTAAGGTTTACTGATCAGGAAGTAATCTGCAAAAGCATTGAAAATAACTGAAATGTCACAAAGAGATCAATGTACAAGGTCGAGCTACGTTTAGACAAAATAGATTGCTTGGAGCCACACTGTTATCATTATTTATTTACCACAATAACATTTAAGCATGTCATCTTACCTAATATCAATTATCAATTAATTATTAATAAAGAAATAATTTTCTTGAACAAAAATTACAAATCTGAAATTTTTCTCTTTTACATTTAACAGGAGGTAAAAAGAATGTTATCCTTACTATCTTATAAATGCGAAAGTGTGTATATCTGTCTGCTACACTTTCACCATCCATCTTTTAAACTGATTTTGATGAAATTTGGTATAGAGATAGGTCAGGGAAGAACAGGCTTTTTATCCCGGAAAATTAAGGAGTTCCTACGGGAATTAAAAAAAAGCTTAATCCATGCAGACGGAGTCATGGGCATCAGCTAGTAACTTAATGATACTAATCAGACTAGATTTAACTGCCTTACGTCCAGTTTCTGAATTGAGAAATTCATGTTGAGTCTGTCTCAAAGACAAATTTTTGTTTCTGCATTGATATATGTGTAAGGTTTGAGAGTTGGAACTTGCTGTTATTGCTTGAATGCTTAATTCAGAAACCGGCCCAATATCAATTCAGAAACAAAAATTTGCATAATTAGTCCTTAAGTAGTCTTTGAGACAGACTCAACATGATATTCTCAATTCAGAAACCGGCCGTTAGTACTTAACTAATTTGTAAAAACAATAATTAATAAAAACAAACATTTAAGTAAGTAAACGAATAAATTTATTTTAATTGCAAATAACACTTGTAAGTGGAGCTCTTTAAATTATCTAGATTCTAGACCAACAAAAGGTGTATTATGTTTTTAGGCCTTGTAGTTTAGAAAGTGTAGAAAGTGGTCAGAATTGCAATTATATACAACTGACTTGAAATCCACGGAGTTAAGAGAAAATAATTAAATCACTTACTGATCATTATAAATATTGATGTCTAGATTCTGAAAGACAACACAGTGCAGTTTTTTTTTTGTAAGCTGTATGTTCTTCATTGTCTATTTTCATCCCTTATCCCACTGAAACTGTATTGTTTTTCAGGACAAAAAGCATTCTAAATGTTAAGTAGCTTATTATTTTGTTATATACTTAATTATTTTAACTTGCATGTGTTATAATCCAATAGTTTCAGGTTGATACTAGGTGCAATCAGGTTGTACCTAAATCTCATTAGTAATTAACAACATACTGATACATTAACTTACCAAAGTCCTGCGAGGACTCCAGGACAGTTTCCACCATCATCTTGAGGCGGCCGTCCCCGCGCTACCAACTGATGTGGAGTGCAAACAATAACATATTAAGCAACTACTTAATGCAAACATAACATGACATATTGCAAAAATAAAATGGAGTATCACTCTCAATTGCTGTATAATAAGGATATCCTCACTAAGCAGTAAAAAATTAATGGCATCAATATGTGTTCTTGGGTTGGACTTAGTATCCCTAAGCACGAATTTTCAGGTAAAAAAAATTGTAATTGATAGAGCTTTGGTCCACGATTACAGTGCTACTACTCTTATTACAAGGAAATACAGTTTTGAAGAAAATAACAAAATTAAGTTCTAACCTCAAAACGGGTCAAACACGTAAAATGTAAATAAAACGCTACAGTATGGCGCGAGGATAAAAGGCAAAAGCTGTCAATTGTAAATGAAAAAAACCCGGCCAAGTGCGAGTCGGACTCGCGCACCGAGGGTTCCGTACAAACCTGTAGTAAGTTTTAAATTAAATATTTTTTTTAAAATATTTGAGTTGATTGAATGAAAGGTAAATTGCGGTTTACGATTTATGACGTATTAAAAAATAATGACCAAAGATGTAAAACGGTAATAATTACCTTTGTTAATGAACCGCAAAACTAACTTTGTTTGTAGAGGTTTACTGTTAATATCAAAAAAACTATGCTAGTTAGAGCATTGGCTATAGTTTTCCTGTAAAATATACATAAATTCCTATTGACCATAATTATTTCAGATTTTTCGATTGGTAAACTCCGGAGATAAGGGGGGGGGGGAACCCTGATATTATTCCCCGATAAATCAAAAACTATCATGACTAAAAATAATTAAAAATCTGTTTTAGAATGTACAAAGTAAACCCTTTCATATGATACCCCACACAGTACAGTTATCTCACTTTTAAATTTCAACCCTCCGATTTTCCCCCCTTTTTAAATAAGAACAAAAATAATTTCCATTTTTTTTAAATTCCAGTGTCTTTGGGCCACTAATATACACAACTATTCCAAATTTCATGTTGATAGCTTCGGTAGTTACTGAAATAATCGAGTGTGACGGACGGACGGACGGACAGACGGACAGACGGACAGACCGACAGACAGACGGAGAAAGTCGTACCATAAGGGTTCCATTTTACCATTTTGGTACGGAACCCTAAAAACAGTAAAATGAAACCTCTAAAAAAAAAAGTAAACGCCAATTAGGTCCTTTTTTTTTATTTAATTGACTTAACGGCTCTCGATTCTAGTCCTTCTGACCAATTAGGTACCTGAATAGTCTGACACAGGAGTGTCACGGAGTCATGACTAATTATTAGATTAAAAAGACTAGAACCCAGAGTTGTAAAGCCATTTGAAAGAAACATTTTTAAGCGTGGGTTTTTAGGGGGAAAGTAATAAATCCCCATTAACAAGTAGGGGTGGGAAAAAACTAGGTTAGTTTAGGGTTTGACATAAACAATCAGGTAGTGCACTTAGGTTCTATTGGGTCCTAAGTCGAATATAGTCAAAAAAAATTTCTTATCTCAAAACGGGTAAAACACGTAAATAAAACGCTATGGCAGCGGGAGCCTAAAAGCTGTCAATTGTAAATGAAAAACAATAAAACGTAAAAAAAAGTAAACGGTACCATAATAGTCTGTCATAGATGGAGTCATTACTAATTATTCGATTATAAAAACTAGAACCCAGAGTTGTAAAGCATTTGAAAAAAACTATAATTATTTTTCGTTTATTTTCCGTTATTGTTTATTCCGTTTCTGTTGTAGTTGCGTGAATGGTGACATGTTTTAGCCGTTTTGAGGTACTAATTTTTTTTCGTTATTTTTTCAAAAACTATGCATTAGCTTGTAATAAGAGTAGTAGCACTTGTCAGCTTTGTGTTTGAATTTGATTTGAATTTTTAGAAAAGATAAAAGATTGTTAATTTATTTATTGACGAAGGTTTAATTAGGCGGATATTTGACTCATTCGATGTATTTCACTCGGTTCGTTCTTTGGCAGGGTACGCCATATTGGAATAATTAACATAAATACGAGTATTTTGACGTTTGAAAGTTAGTCTCCTACCAGCAGACTCAGCGATTATTAAATACTTTTGTGTTTAGATCGCAATTTGATTTAGAGCTTAGCAGTAGCAACTGCAGTCTGATCAAATGATTAATTTATTGTTGTTGTGATGCTTTGGCCAAGTTTCATACTTTTGTTTACATTAACCTTCAACTGGTGACGTACCGTCAATTTGACGTCGCAACGCAAAAATCACTGTATTTCTCAGAAATGGCTTGTCCCCCGCCACCGCGCCCCCTAGTAGCTGCCTCGTGTACAGTTTGGCGTCGGCCGATACACGGAACGGACGTCGCACGCGCTCAGTTTAGGTTGTCGATGGTACCCGACGTCACTTTGACGTTACGTCACCTTTAGTGTTATGTTTTAGTTGTGAGTTTAGTTGTACAATGTCATTCAAAATGAATCCAAATGATCACGATTACGAGCGGAGAGTCACTGGAATTTTGGAACAAACCGACAGTGATATTAGTGATCAAGAGGATCGCGAGTTGGATCAAAATTATTGCTTAGAATCCGATCATGACACTTCAAGTGAGATTGCAGAATCTGAGGGTGAAGATCAATTTTCAGAGATTGTTGGCGACTCCGACGATGAGCTTTTGATCAACATAGCTAGTAGCAGATCATTCTATTTGGGAAAAAAAGTGGGAAATAGACAACCGTTCAAGTGGTATAAAGATCCTCACAGAAGCAGTGTTAGAACTCCGAGCCATAATATTGTTACAGTTCAAGGCTCAAATAAGACGCGTGATTGTATTGAAGAAGAAGACTTCTGGAATATTTTGTTCTCTGAAGATATTTTACAGATAGTTGTTCTACACACTAATAGAAAGTTACAAGAAATGAGGCATAAATACAAGAAGGAAGATCGACCCGAGTTGAAAGACATCGATGTGACTGAATTACGTGCGCTTATAGGATGCTTGCTTTTTACTGCTATTTTCAAAAGCAATAAAGAAGATACTGCGTCTTTATTTGCGACAGATGGAAAAGGCAGGGAAATATTTCGATGCATATTTTCGCAGAAACGTTTCCTTCTGTTACTAGCAGCATTGCGTTTCGATGATCCCAGTACTAGAGAAGAAAAAAAGAAGAATGATCCGGCTGCACATATATCCGAGTTGTATGATATTTTCATCTCAAACTGCCAAAAATACTATACTCCTGGTTCATATATGTGTATAGACGAAATGCTTGTTAGATGCCGTTGTCGTTGCAAATTTCTCATGTATATGCCGAAGAAACCGGGCAAATACGGTGTGAAGCTGATGTGCATGACTGACGCTTTGACCAATTATCTCTACAGTGCTTATATATATTGTGGAAAAGATACTGATGGACAGGGATTGACGCATGAAGAAAGGGAGTACTCAAAGCCTACACAGAGCATTTTACGGCTAACAAAACCAATTCAAAAATCCAACCGAAATGTAACCGGAGACAATTGGTTTACATCAATCGAAGCAATGAAGCTTTTGAAGGAAAAGGGTCTTACTTATGTGGGTACTATGAACAAGAATAAAAGAGAGATCCCTCCTGAATTCAATCCTAAAAGAACGAGACCAGTTGGACAAACTCTTTATGGCTTTACAAAGGAAATAACTATGGTTTCTTATGTACCCAAAAGTAATAAAGCAGTTGTTCTTGTATCTTCAATGCACCATGACAAGTGTAATGATCAAGAAGGAGAAAAACCAGAGATAATATTGTTTTATAATAACACAAAAAATGGTGTAGATGGTCTCGACAAAATGTGCAGCAACTATTCTTGTATTCGAAGAACAAAGAGATGGCCACTTGTTCTTTTTTATCGGTTGATCGATATTTGTGCAGTAAATTCATACGTACTGTACAAGTGCCAGAACCCTCAAAATGCAAGAAGTGTTGACAGATACACGTTTCTGAGTACAGTAGCCGACCAAATTTGCAAGCCCCACATGTTGCGCCGGTATAACAATCCAAAAATTTCTCGAGACATACGTGCTTCTATCAAGCGCATCTTGAAGATAGAAGATGCAGAACCTGAACCTTCTACATCTGCAAAGCTGGAAAAACGTGGGACATGCACAATATGTCCAGCGAAGAAAAAAAAACGAACGTCATACTTATGCAGGCAGTGTGGAAAACCAGCGTGCCTAGATTGTCTTGAGAAAATTTGTGTCACTTGTTATCAGGCATGCTTTTGATTTTTTGTATGGAATCAACACATTAAAATATATTCTTTTAATAATAACTTAAGTGTTAATAAGAAAATAAGATTGATTTTTGTTTCTGTTTTAAGTTTTTAAAATTTCACTTTGATTGATCTCATGCCTACCAAAACACAGAACTAAATTTGATGTTAAGTTCATGTGTATGATTAAAGTTAACTGTACATTTAATAAGTAAAAAAAGTGTTTTATTTTAGAAACAAACTAACCTACTTTTACATAACATGACCTATTTCATTGCCGCTATACATAATCTACAGTATTTATGGCTTTATATTGATATGTCAAAATGACGTCACCTCTCCAATACTGTGACTCATATGCACATCACCAGTTGAAGGTTAAATCTCACGTGAAACCACTACACGTTGTGACCATTCGCTCGTGGAAGTTTTAAAGAGAGTACAAACATATTTTAAAACTATTTAATTATTTGCCCACTTCTGGAATTATGCTTGGGTTGGCTATAGACATCCGGTACTCGCTTTCAGGGGTGGGGAGGGGTGGGGAGGGTGGGTAGGGGGGAGAGGGTGCCCCCCCTCTTTGTTCCCCCCACCGGAAAGGCATAGTTTTTTTTTATGAATTTTAAAAAATCTCATTTTGAGGTTATGTTTTCATACATTTACACCACAAAAATTGCGCTGCTCTATCAATTTTGGTCTAGTGATAATGTCAAAATCAAAATAACAAGTGAAACGGAACGCAAATCGTGTTGGCGGTGTTGAAATAAAACAATTATTTCAATAATAATTGTTTTATTTACATCATAACAGTCATAGAACCAAGTCCCCATATATCTTGAGTCATCATACGCGAGTAAAACCTAAAGGTAGGTTAGGTTAGGTTAGAACATAAATATAACTGGTGCCCGGCCGCACGCCGGGCACTTAGGTTCTATTAGTTTGAAATGAAAAATTAAAATGTAGGGGTTCTAAGCTCCCTCTAACCACTAGACTATGGAAAACCTAAAGGTAGGTTAGGTTAGGTTAGAACAGAAACACAATTGGTGCCCGGCCGGGCACTTAGGTTCTATTAATTGGAAGTTAAATTAGGTTGGGTTAGAACATAAATATTTTTATACACTTAGGTTCTTTGTAAATGTATGAAAATATAACCTCAAATGAGATTTTTAAAAATTCATAAAAAAAAACTATGCATTTCCGGTGGGGGGAACAAAGAGGGGGGGTACCCTCTCCCCCCCCCCTCCCCTCCCCTGAAAGCGAGTACCGGATGTCTATATAATACCCTTATGCTTACACACTATAATCGTGGACCAAAGTTCTATCAACTGCAATTTTTTTAATCTCCAAATTCGTGCTTAGGGATACTAAGTTTTAACCGTGCTCTTTTCTAGGTTTTTTGCGTTTATTTGTTAGGTTTTTTGAAATTTCTAACAATGTACTTAACCCAAATTAGGTTACTTGGGGTAATTTGGTACTTTGTGAGAATCTATAGGTATGTACAATAACTTTATGAGAAAATCTGGTTTAATATGGATATAAAATAATATGGATAGTTAGTTCAAAAATTTTGCTTAGAGTTACCACTATCTGCTTGAACACAGCTAAACTTTTCAATAAGAATTTAGAAGGCAAATGTTGAAAAAAAGTAAAAATTTGCAAACCAAAGAAATTAAAAGGATCAATAAAAAATTACTTAAAGTTTTGTAAATAAGACTCGTTTAAAAAAATAAATCGTTCACCTGACAGTCATAACATTTATCAGACAGCTGGAAAACATAAACAACTGTCGTATCCGCCTCCACACGGCCACACCACACCAGTCAGCAAACCCACCAGCCCGCGCTCACCAGTCGCCACGCACCAAACAACAACAACAGCCCACAGCGGACATCGACCAGCGCACACCGGCGCATTCCAGCCGCCATGCTTCACATAACTCCATTCTTTTACATCTCTACTCACCTATGCTCTATCCATCGGCTTCTTACAATATAGCGCAAAAGCCAGGCTCGGTCATAGAAATTCCATTTATCTGAACCACAATACACTTAAAACTGCCAATGAAACTCAAAAGTAAAGAACATCCACATCCGTTTTTTTACAGAAATCACCCCGGGCACGGATCCGACAACGGTCGATCACATGCATCGATTCGATTCCATGAATTTACTTATCAATTTTTCAAAACATTGACGATTCACAAAAAAATAATGCTGAGTAACTATTTATGTTTTATCTATAAAATAGAAATAATAATATCAATTTATTAAAATCACAAAGCACTAACACGACCACCACACGACCGCCATGCGAAGCGTTTTTTCTGACACTGACAAGTGACAGCAGATAGCTCGACGATCTTTGGCCGCTGACACTTGACAGTTACGTGACGGTCTAGTAGACTATGAAAGTGATTTTAGTTTTACTAATGCTTGATATACACGACCCAATTTCTCCAACAGGCAACCTTGGTTGGTGCTGGCCTATTGGAGCATAGATTACACATTGAGTTACGGTAGTATATACCTAATCAAAGGATAGTATACTTAAATACTTAAATTAAATATAAGTAATGCGTTTATAGTACCTAATTCGAGTGTCTGTTCAGTTGGTCTGTCCGTCTGTCAGTCTGCTACGCTTTCACGGCTTATGTTTTCAACCGATTTTGATAAAATTTGGTATAAGAGGTAAGTTACATCCCGGAAAATGACAAAGTTCCCGCGGGAAACAAAAAACCTTAATCCACGCGGAACAAGTCACGAACATCATTTGGTTATGTATATTTGAAACATGAAACATTTCGGCTGGGGTAGCGGACAGCTAACAGCCCTAAGCACATAATTATAATAACTAGGTATTACTTTGAAACAAAAACATTTTTTAACGCGTACATAATTATCGGGGCAATTGTTTTGTTAAACTATTGCAGTGAAATACCTGGCAGGCGTCACAAGCCACTTGTAGTTAACAGCTTATCGCGTAGCGTATTATGCTCCAAAGCTGAAAGCTGAACTCTCGATGAAGAGTGACGGAAAAGGGTATTAGGTACTTCATTTACTTTGCCGCAATAAAGCACGGGCCCGAGTAATGGAGTCAATTACAGCTGATAACCCTTGTTCTCGCTGCCAATGAGAATGTAATCGTCTACGCGCCGTACGCGGCGATTGCCTTTTGAGATGCGCTTAGTTTACCTACAGTTTACGTGAATTTGTTTGCATTTAGGAGTGTTTTACAAGTCAAGGGTGGTAACTGGTAAATGCCAAATAGTTATGATGTGTTTCACTATATTAGGGAAATAGACACACGAGACGAGACACACTGGTGAAAAAGTTTGTTGAGTTGTAAGTGCGCCAAACTCCAATCCAAGAGGACAAAGTCGCGGGCATGAGCCAGTGAAAAATTACATGCTTTATATTTAAAGGTCGTAGGTAGGTACTTACTTCACATACTTACACAAATAAGCGAGGTCTAACTCTAAAGGGCATCCTGGTACATCGCGGTGTTCACAAAGTCCTTATAAGTGTGCCCTGATTCCGGCGCCGCCGACCTCCCCTCCCGCGGGGATTTAATGAGTTTTTCCTAATGAATGCCCGATATACGTCTCAAGCTTGCTGTGTAACTCTTTTTGATGAATATAAATAAGTTTCGTTATTTTCTCTGCGGAGACAAATGCAAAGCGCTTGAAAAGATTTATCTGCATTACTAGGTATATATGGCTTAGTCCATATACTCGTACCTACCTATACCCAGTGAGCTTGTATAACATTTAAATCAGTGCCTATACCTACCCACAAAATATATTTTATATACAAAAGTGCGTCGGTCTGTCTCTTATTATTTACTAGAGGTCGCCCGCGACTTCGTCCGCGTACAATTGTTGATTTCCTATTAGATGATGAAATTTTCCCGCTGCAAACAGCCTATCTAGCTTATGCAGGTTTTTTTATTATTTAAAAATAATAACTTAAATGCTGATTTTCATGTCTATACTTCAAAATCATAAAAATTGTATGTAACCTTTCACCCCCATTTCACCCCTTTTGGGGTGGATTTTTGTAAAATTGCTTATACAGGTTAATATTATTTAACGCTAATAACCTAAATTCCGATTTTCAAGTCTCTAACTTCAGAAACATAGGACTTTCATACAAACTTACAACCCCTATTTCACCCCTATTGGGGTACATTTTCGTAAAATTGCTTATGCAGGCTTTTATTATTTATAACTAATAACTTAATTGCCAATTTTCATGTCTCTAACTTTAAAAACAAAGGACTTTCATACAAACTTCGAACCCCTATTTTAACCCCTTAGGGGTGAATTTTCTCAAAACCCTTTCTTAGCTGGCGTCTACACCATAGAAGTAATCTACCTTCCAAATTTCAAGTCTGTACGCTTTATAGTTCCTGAGATATCGTGATTAGTCAGTGAGTGAGTGGTATTTCGCTTTTATTTAATTATTATATATATTATTATATATAGAAGATAGAAGATTACTAGCGGATGCTCGAGACTTCGTTCGCGTGGTATAAGTTTGTTTTCCCACAGGCACTCCTTAATTTTCCGGGATAAAAAGTAGCCTATACCACTCTCCAGGTCCTCAACTACCCGTGCAAAATACCCGTTGCTCTGTTGCGGCGTGATTCAATCAATCAATCAATCAAATCATTTATTAAATATAGGTACACTGAAGGTACACTTATTGACGTTAAATATTACTTACTTATAAAACGTGATGGTGATAATCGGTTACGGTATCTTAAAACTAAAGCTACGAGGGTTCCAAACGCGCCCTGGTCTGAGACGAGCCCACAACAAACTCAGCCGGGTTTTTTTTTATTATTATCACCATCTCACAAATCATCTTAATTAAGGAACTATCAGAGCCATTAGAGCAAATTATTGCCAAGCTTCCTTGTCGTTTAGGTAATCCTTTACATGGTAATAAGATTTTTCAATGAGTTTACGTTTTACATTAACTTTGAACTTATTCAGTGACATCTTTAACATGTCTTTTGGGAGCTTATTGTAGAAGCGGACACTGTTTCCAACAAATGAATTGCTACTTTTACTAAAACTTACTTTTTTTTTTTTTTGCTTGCCTAGAAGCAGGCATTACAAGTTTATTTTTATTTCTAGTATTGACATTATGACAATCACTTTTCTTCTTGAATTCATCAATGTGTTTATGCACGTATACTAAATTTTCAAATATGTATTGGTTGTGCAGTCATAATTTTGATTTCTTTAAATTTATTTCTTAGTGACTCTCTTGGTCCCATATTATATATGGCTCGAACAGCCCTCTTCAGCAGCACAAAACAGAATTAATATCAGCAGCATTACCCCATAATAATATACCATATGACATAATGCTGTGAAAGTAACCAAAATAAACTAATCTCGCCGTTTCTACATCTGTCAACTGGCGAATTTTTTTAACCGCATATGCAGCAGAACTAAGTCTGTTCGACAAGTCATTTATGTGATGGCCCCATTGGAGTTTAGCTTCTAACGTTTTTCCGAGAAAAACAGCGGTTTCCACCAAATCTAATTCCTCATTCTCCAGTTGTATTGTGGTTTTAACCTGTTTAACATTTGGTAATGTAAATTTAATACACTTTTTTTTTTTTAGTAAGGAGCAGGTTATTAGCTTCAAACCACTGCACGAGTTTAGAGAGAGACTTGTTCACTTCATGAAGAGCTGTTTCGTATCGATTAATTTTAAATAATAACGATGTGTCATCAGCAAACAATACTATCCCATGATTATCCTTAGCGAGATAAGGAAGATCGTTTATGTAAATGAGGAACAGAAAAGGTCCTAAAATTGAACCCTGTGGAACCCCTATTTTTACAACTGACCCGGAAGACCGATTGAAGGACCAACTCTCTATTTTACTTCTTTGGGGGTAGAATTTTCAAAAACTGTGAAACACATATTTCTTTGTTTTTTACCGGTAGCTCACATACAAAGTTTCATGGCTATAACTTGAGAAATGAAGGACTTTCACACAAACTTTCAACCCGTATTTTACCACTCCGGGGGTGAAATTTTGAAAAACTGTGACATATAATTCTTTATTTTTTACCGTCAGCTAAATTACCTAGTTACGTAGATAAAACTTGTAAAATATCTTGATAAATGAAGGCCTTTCATACCAACTTTCATCCCCTATTCCACCCCTTTGCGGATCGAATTATTTTCAAAAACTGTGAAATATTTATTTCTTAATTTTCAACTCGCAGCTCATATACCAAGTTTCATGGCTATAGCTTTCATACAAATTTTCAACCCCTATTTTACCACTTTAGGGGTTGAATTCTGAAAAACTGTGACATACTTACATAATTCTTTATTTTTTAACGAAAGCCAAAATACCAAGTTTCGTTTATATAACTTGAGAATATCTTGAGAAATAAAGGACTTTCATTCAAACTCTCATCCCTATTTCACCCTTTCGGGGGTAGACTTTCTGAAAACTGTGAAACACGTATTTCTTCATTTTCAACCAGTATGTCGTATACCAAGTTATATAACTTGAGAAATGACGGACTATCCTACAAACTTTCACCCCCTATTTCACCCCCTTAGGGGTGGAATTTTGAAAAATCCTTCCTTGGTGAGCGCCTACGTTACAAAAGGAACCTTCTGTCAAAATTTCAAGTTTCTAACCCTAGTGGTTTAGGCTATGCGTTGATAAGATAACGATTTTATATATATACTAGAGGTCGCCCGCGACTTCGTTCGCGTGGCTTAAGTTTTTTAATTCCCACAGGCACGCCTTAATTTTTCGGGCTAAAAAGAAGCCTGTGTCACTTTCCAAGTACCCAACTATAGCCATGCAAAAAATCACGTCGATCCGTTGCTCTATTGCGGCGTGATTGAAGGACAAACTCTCTATTTGACGTCCTTTGAGATAGAAATTTCAAAAACTGTAAAATCAGTATTTCATCATTAGTGGAAGCCCAAATACCAAGTTTCATGGCTATAGCAGCTTGAAAAACGACGGACTTTAATACAAACTTTCAACCCCTATTTAACCCCATAGAATTTTTAAAAATGTGACACACATCTATCTTTATTTTTACCAAAAGCCAAAATACCAAGTTTCGTAGATTTAACTTGAAAAATATCTTGTTAAATAAAAGACTACCCTATTTCAACCCTTTGGGGGTAGAATTTACAATAAAAATTCTTTCCAAAAAACCGACTTCCAAAGCCACTGTAAAGTAAAAAATAATTTTGATTTCTACACACTATGTTGAAGTCGGGCGAGCCTGATGCGTCAACTTTGCCTATCTTAGTTATACTCGCCCGACTTCAACATAGTGTGTAGAAATCAAAATTATTTTTTACTTTACAGTGGCTTTGGAAGTCGGTTTTTTGGAAAGAATTTTTATTTTTAACTTTTTAGTGTAGTCTTAATCCCCACGGCTTAGGAGTGCAGTACCCTGCAGCATTAGAAATGAGGAGTTGGGACTTGGGTTTAAGTATGAAGTCGTTGCTTGACACTTACAATATGAATTCCCCATTAAAAATCCTAAATCGCTATTTTTAAGGAGTTCCGTACCCTGCAGCATCAGGGTTGAGGATTTGGGACTCAGAGTTGAATCTTATACACGTGACTTGATATCTACTATATGAATTCACCATCAAAACTGCCTAACTCTCTAGTTTTGACTCGTAGGTATACCTACAGCATCAGGATTGAGGATTTGGAGTCAGATTTTTTTATGGGACCATCTCGCGAGCTTCCTCTAACCACTGAAAAAAAAATTTTTCAAATCGGTTAGGAAACCACGGAGATATGCGGTAACATACATTAAAAAAAAAAAAATATACGCGCCGAATTGAGAACCGCCTCCTTTTTTGGAAGTCGGTTAAAAATGGCGAAACACGTACTTCTTTATTTTAAACCAGAAGCCTAAATACTTATAACTTGAAAAATGAAGGACTTTCATACAAACTTTCAACCCCTATTTATTTACCAAAATTTTACTCCTTTGGGCGTAACATTTTGAAAAACTGTGACACACCTATTTCTTTATTTTCAACCCGCAGCTCGTATACCAAGTTTCATAGCTCTTAACTTGAGAAATGAATGAATTTCATACAAACTTACAACCCCTTATTTACCCCATTGGGGGTAGAATTTTGAAAAAATGTGACAAACGTATTTCTTTATTTTTCACCGAAAGCCAAAATACCAAGTTTCGTTGATATAACTTTAAAAATATCTTGAGAAATGAAGGCCTTTCATACCAACTTTCATCCCCTATTTCACCCCTTTGGGGGTCGAATTTTCAAAAACGGTGAATCACGTATTTCTTAATTTTTTACCGGTAGCTCATATACCAAGTTTCATGGATATAACTTGAGAAAAGACTGACTTTCATACAAACTTTCAACCCCTGTTTCACCCCCTTAGGGGTGGTATTTTGAATAATCCTTCCTTAGTGAGCGCCTACGTCACAAAAGGAAGCTACTGTCAAAATTTCAAGTCTCTAACCCCAGCGGTTTAGGCTGTGCATTGATATATAAGTCGGTCAGTCAGTCAGTCAGGACTTTGAATTTTATATATATAGATAGATGAGATATAGATTTATTTTTATGTTATCTTTTCAAAATCTGCTAAATCAATTTGGCTGAAAGCTACAGATATCTTTTGTTACATTATATTCAAGAAAATCAAACATCCATACTAATATTATAAATGCGAAAGTGTGTCTGTCTTTCTGCCTGTCTGCAACGTTTTCACGGCCCATCTGTTCAACCGATTTTAATGAAATTTGGTACAGGGGTAGAATGTGGGGTATTATTTATACTCTATAGAACGAACCGCCCCGTTTCCTAGACTAATTAAAAAAATAACTGGACATTAGTTGCCATATCACTAGCTAAAGTTTAACGCTCAAAAACAAACTAAGTACCTCAAAATAGAATAGTCTACTGTTTCATTATAGATTTTATCATAATAATATCAAGGGCTGTTCGCTTTCATTTATATAATATCTAGGTACCTTAGATAAGCCAGTAACTCTATCTGGGTTGGTTTCACTAAACTCTCATATGAGGTCATTCAGGCGGCAATCAGATTCCTTAGGTTAAGGGCAGATAAGGGTGAATTATTTAAGCATAATAGTAGTGTGGAGGTAAGTTTTCACTTTTTAGGAAGTAAGAACCGTAGACGGCAGCGGTGGCTCCTCGACTGGTCACGTTACCACCTGATGCATGCGATGTGGTCGATCTGGATTAAGGTTTTTTCAAATAACCTATGGCTACTTTTTAGTCCTTTCTCGGGACGCAACCTCGTATACCGAATTTCGTAACAATCGGTTGAACGGATCTTCGGAGAAAATCGTACCAGACAGACACACTTTTGCAATATTTATTACATCGTTCTAAATGAGTTTTTATATAGACTTGCGATATATATTATTTTTAAATCTATTTTTAACACTGTACCGTTTTGGTAGTCCATAAAGTGCTTCAGGAATTCACGTAGCCTTTGTCAAGGGAATGTAACAAATTATAGCAATTCACTATCAACGCTTTGTGAGCGAAATAAAAGGTCCACTCGTGGGTAAGGATAATGAGGTCACTCTGCCAGATAAAATATACGAGAGCATTTCAATAAATAAGGCGGATTACTTGCGAAAAATATTATAAAGAGAAAAATTGGCAGCAATTATGTGTCACCAGATAAAGTGCTCATAGAATATACTTCGATATTCTAATGGTCCGTTCGTTCGTTGATTTGGCCATTTATGTTAAAATCTCTTCATCTCGTCTTCTCGCTTTTCAAATGTCTTTACAAGTACACTCCGATATAATTATTATGTAACGTATCCTAACTGCATAATCATACCTACATAAGGTGCAGAAATCTATTGTAGGGTCGAGAATATGCTTTTATTAAAATATGGTACCAAGAGTTCTCAGATTTGTCAATGCATACATTTAAAAATACTGTGTTTAAAGACTGTCCAAAATTGCTTTCGAGCAAACGCGATTGCTCGCACAACAGAGTTACCGGCGTGAATCTTTGCCTAGGTCTAGCAGATGCTATTTGTTATCACGGAAAACTAAAGAGTTCGTACAGGATTAATAGGTACCAATACCCACGCGGACGAATCCGGTAGCGTCATCTAGTAGATTGATAAAATAAAGACAGAGAAATATAGAGAGCATCACTAAAACCTTTCGCAATAAGTACTCATACCTACGCGTCGCATCGAGAAGCTCAGAACAAAAGCTTTATATCCGCGCCAATAAAGATGAAGCCGCGATAAGTTCGGCCACTGGAGCCCTCCGCGTCGCCTGTCACGAGCAGACGGACAGCGGCCGCGACTGATGCCCAATCATTGATGAAGCCATCCGTTCCCGCCGACCTCATTATCCCTCGCCGCCGCCGGCCTGCCCGCTTACTACCATCGCTTAGAGCAGTACTATTTTAAAATTGCCGTTTAATATGACGTATCGTACGAAGAATTATCATTCTAAAACACGAGTGTGGTCAATATTAAAATAATACTGCTTTAAGCGATGGTATAGTAAGCCCCCTGCGTAGCGGAGAGCATTATTAGGTACTGCGATGTATTACATAAGCCCGACCGCTGATCACGGGACGCTGGCTGACCACTAATTGTGTCCAGTTATCCATGATATGATGCATATGCCAAAAATAAATTATTTCTTACTGGTTACTGATTATAATAGAGGGTCTTCCAAATGACCTAAAATTCACATCCTCGGTTAGTTTTAAATTTGATATTTAACCGTTTTAAACCATAGATTAAAGTAAAAAAGTGCGTCGAAATTTATTGGCACACAGTCACAACTATGCATTTCATACAAACTTCCACACTACATTTTAGTTTGATAAAGAATTGCCGATTTGTTGAGTTGTCATCATCCCTAGTACAACTAGCCAATGCTATATTTTGTCCGCAACTTTAACAATCCTGTAGGGACATTTATTTGTATATTATTTGCATACGAGATGATAATTACAGCTGTAGCAATGTCTACGTGGATTTTGAAAATCCTCTAAATTTTCCGGGATGAAAAATAGGTAAGTACTTACCTAGTATAATAATAGTACTTAGCCTACGTAATTCTTCCCCAGGATGCATGGTGCATGATTCTCCTCCTTTCTTCTTTTTTATTTTGATCTAAAAACCATACTTACTTTACTTACACTGTAGAATATGAGTAAAGTAAAGGACAGGAGGCAACATCACAAAATGATACGCGTGTATGTTTGTAAACGATGTGACACAATAAAATGATTTTATTCAGTTAAATTACATTTGGCTCATGTTACACACGAGTCTGACGCGTAGTCTCACAGAATACACGCGCCCCCTGAGCACGGCAGCTTATCACAACAGTACCTACGCCGCTGGGCCACGGCCTAGTTACATTGAGACACAAACAACATGAGCAATCGCAGCTTTTTCATTGCTGTCGCGTAATCGCTGATGCTCGTGGCCCTGCGGGTTCAGTTTCATTCAACTACTATTTACAATAATATACTTATTTAGCTAACATTTTCTTATTTACATACACATAATTGGAGAAACATCTAACTACTCAGGTATAGGTAGGTACAGGCCAAAGCCTTAGAAATAAGGATGTTAACATGTCCAAGGGAGATCTTATACCTGCTCAGTCGATCAGCTTCGGAGCGCTTGCGGATTGTCTAACTACTTACTGGCTATGTAACAGCGATGCCATATAGGAAATCTCTTTTATTATAATAATTGGAAATACATTACTTTTAGTAAAAAGTCTATCCTATACAGTATCGCTAAGAGTACGAGTATTTACATGAGGTACGCGTTTTCGTCACCCGGGGAAAGGCTAATTGTCTTTTAGTTTTCAAGTAATAACTACACATTTCACAATCGAGTTTCAAAGCAGTCAAGTCAGCACTTCACATGTAACAAGTTTATTACTTTCACTGCGGGAGGTAGTATGGTCACTGGAGGTGTCGGCGCGGCGTCGTCTACGCGTCGCGTCGTCAGAAGTGCAGGCGAGCGCCGTTCCAGCGCGCGGCGGGCGGCGGCGCGTCGCTGGACGCCAGCGACACGTCGGTGGAGGGCGGCGGCGCGGGGTAGTACACGGTGGGCGCGGGCGAGGCGGCGCGGCGCGGGCGGGCCACGCGCGCCGCGCGCGCCTCCGAGCGCCGCAGCGTGCCGTTGCGCGCCAGCCGCAGCGACATGCGCTCGCCGCACGACGCGATCGAATCGTCGCGCGTGTGCTCGGGCGAGTCGCGCGCGCCGCGCCCGCGCACGCGCCCCGCGCAGAACATCTTGAGGAACACGCGCTTGAACTTCTCGCCGAAGATGACGTAGATGAGGAAGTTGACGCTGCTGTTGATGGTGACGAGCAGGTTGCTGGTCTTGACGAGCGGGTCGAGCGAGTCGAAGCGGTCGCCCAGGAACACCTCGAACGCGTTGGTCACCAGCGGCAGCAGGTTGCACAGGAAGAACACCAGCACCACCGCCAGCAGCATGGTGGCCAGCCCCAGCTCGCGGCGCTGCACGCGCGACAGGCGCGCGCGCTCGCGCTGCGCGCGCCGCACCTGGCGCACGATGCACAGGTTGAGCGCGGCCAGCGCGCCGAAGGGCAGCGCGTACATGACCACCAGGTACATCCAGTGGATGTAGACGGCCACGTAGCGCTCGGTGCGGAACGCGGCGTCGGCGCGCACGCAGTAGATCACCTCGCCGGTCGCCGCGTCGCCCACCGCCACCACCTCCGCCTCGAAGAACTTGGGCGCGTTGTAGGCGAACGCGAACGCGGCCGTGCCCAGCACGTACCAGCGCGCGCGCGCCGACGTGCACAGCGCCTTGGCGCGGAACGGCCGGCACACGGCCACCCAGCGCTCCAGCGTCACCACCAGCGTCAGGTACACGGACATGGTCTGCGCCACGTTGGCGAGCGGGTAGGCGACGGGCGTGAGGCGCGGGCACACGTGGTAGTAGTAGTAGCGCAGCGCGCCGCAGTACGGGTACACGGCGCTCAGCCCGAACAGCAGCACCGACGTGAGGATGAGCGCCGTGTCGCACGCCGCCAGCCCCACCAGCAGGCAGTTGATGGACGAGCGCATCTGCGGCCGCGACAGCACCAGCACGGCCAGCGCGTTGCCCAGCACGCCCAGCGCGCCGATGCCGTTCAGCAGCACACCGTGCACCACGAACCGGAACAGCTTGTCGGACGCCGGCACGCCCGAGTCCGTGTCGCACTCCAGCGACGCGTTCATGGCGCGCCCGCATGCCGCGCCCGCTGCCGCGCTAACCGCCCCAGCCCGCCGACCGCGACATCTGACAAACAACAAACGAAACGCTATACTATGCTGACACGAAACCCTAATATATATAAGTAACCTATTCTGTGGTAAAGCTAGAGTTAAAATTTCATCAGAGTAAAAATAAAAAATTCGAAGCAGAATTTCACTGTTCGAAATGCGGGACGAGGGCAACACGTTTGGTCAAATGCTCGAAAACAAAACAAAAACCTGCGTAGTTAGCAAACGGCAATATGAAATCTTTTCCTTCTTTTTGACTCTTTGTTGGACAGAGTGAAATTATTGTCATTTGGTGTTGCTTTAGTGTCATTATTATTTACACCTATTTTTTTTCAAAATTTGGCTTTATTTTATGACCATTTGAATCATATTTAAATTCAATAAATCTGTGATGATTGTTACCAAATTGTGTGTAGCTGGTGTAGCCATAATTTTGAAAGTTTGCATCGCTTCAACGACTACACAGAATTACGTAAACGAAACAAATCATACGAGCACTTTTGATCATTTGAACTTGAAGAGGAGAAATTTGACGCGGCATGCATTCTACCGGAGTATGGACGGGGATGCGGTCGGGGGGTCTCCGGGGTCGAGGCGCGTGTTCGGAGGAGCGTCGGCGCAGCTGTCGGAGTTCCCGGCGGTGTGCGCTCTGCTGGACCGGTACTGGTCGGTGCGCTGCACGGCCACGGTGCTGACCGAGCACTGGGTGCTGACCGCGGCGCACTGCGTCACGCCCAGGGTAGCATACGTCAAGTACAACACGAGGAGACCTGCGTCCACCGAGGGGAACGTTACTGCCGTTTACTTCCTGTATCGCCATCCTAAGTTTGTGGCCAATTTTATTTAAACGATTTCATTTTAAATATCGGAGAAATGTCAACGATGAACCAGGTCTTTGCTGCAGTATTGTCACGAAGCTAGTCGAATAATTTGAACAAAAATCTTAATTACATTTTCGTTTGTTTAGTGCTGCAAATATTCTACGCAGTGGTACTATTACGTACCTTATTACTAAATTTCAAATATTGCCCAGCCAAAATTCTTAATGGATTTTAAGTACTTATCGTTCTACACAAAGCCCCATTATGGGAACCTCTATTAATGAATAGCAATACGGATCAAAGACTTCTTCAAGTCTATTGAACAAGTTAAATGTAAGCACCGAAAAAGGATTAGGCAGGTAAGTATGTGGAATTCGATCCCTATCGTTAAAAAGGTTGATACTTGATACGTTATAATAAGGATGGGAATTTCGTAAGATCAAGCAGTAGAATATAACAGATATCTCTATATTCTTATATGTTACAGTAATAATTTATTTTGGTTCATATTTTTTGCTTATTTGAGACGCGAAATGACTTTGTAACTAGAGCACAGAAATTCTTTTTAAGGCCATCAGATTTAAATTATTTAGATTCTTGAATTTTATCACCTGTATTCAGAACTGAAAACACCAAACACCATAGCCACTTAGGACACAGTGTGCTATGTAAGATGTTATATCGTTGGTAACATTATGAATTTCTCGTAAGCTACGATTAACATTTGGATGCGTTTTTCCGTGAAGCAAAACATGGCGGGGATTCCATGCACATCTTAGATTGGAAGTATTTGTGTAGTAGGTATTCGTATCCAAAAGTATCGAATTGCATCCATATGATGTGGCCATCTGGCCAGATCTGAGGAAGGGCTTAGACTCGCAAATATAAATGATGAAATTGATTCTGATGCTATGATTCCCTCGAGCAGATACGAGGTGGAGCAGAAGGACGAGGGTCGCGGCATGGACGTGACCAGGCTGCACCATGACGTGGGGCTGGTGCGGACCCGTGACGTCATGAAGCTGACGTCATCGCCCGCCGCTATGCTGGACACATTGCGGCTGCTCAACCCGCAGAGCTTGTACGATCAGGAAGTTCAGGTGATCCAACTTAGCGTTTACAAATTCAGACTTTATTTGTTGTAATTTGTAGCAATAGAAATGGAAAGAGTTTTGAGAGGAAAGTGAAATTCTTTATTAAAGTTATTCTTTATTAAAACCTGGTTGTGATAAGATAGGCATCTTCTTGACAAGCGTGCTTCTACCTAGATAATCATGCTTTATGGAAAGCAATGAGTTGTTCCATAAGGCATGACGGCAGTTTCGCACTGATGCAAGCCTGCCATCTTGTAATATGAAAGTAATGTAAATTGTATGTGTGCAGGTGCTGGGGTTCGGTCGCACGGAGCGGTCGGTGCTGGGCGAGGAGCTGTTCGCGGTGCGGCTGCGGCTGGCGCGCTGCGAGCGCGGCGGCGCGTGGCTGCACTGCGTGTGCGGCGCCGCCGACGAGCCGCGCGGCGTCTGCTCCGGGGACTCGGGCGGGCCCGTGCTGTACCGAGGCGAGCCGGTGCGTCGCCGCCTCCTCGCTGGCTAGTGGCCAGTGGCTAGTATCGTCGCGGCTGCGCTGACTCACGCCCGGCTCTGTCCGCAGATCGGCGTCACGTCGATGGGGCCGGTGGAGTGCGCGCGCGGCGGCGCGGTGCCGGCGGGCGCCACCAGCGTGTTCACGACGCTGCAGCGCTACGCTGACGTCATCAACGCGACCATCCTCGACACGGAGCACGCGCTGCGCATGCGCATCATCGCGCGGGCGACCTGCGCGCGACACTGCGCCGCGCTCACCGCACTCTGCGCGGCCGTGTGCGTTTTGTTGCATTGTGATTTAATTTATATGATTACGTGATTATATTTTACGTGTATAAAAGTTGTTTCAATTTAATTATCAGTTAATGCAATGGCCATTTATTCAGAACTAGCTAATGCCCGTGACTTCGTCCTCATGGATTGAGGATTAACGGTTCCCGCGGGAACTCTTTAATTTTCCGGGATAAAAAGTAGCCTCTGTGTTACTCCAGACTACAATCTATCTCTGTGGCAAATTTCATCCAGATCCGTTCAGCCATTGGGGCGTGATTGAGTAACAAACATACATCCATACATCCATCCATCCAAACTTTCACATTTATAATATTTAATAATAATTTAATTGAATCTAAATTAAAAACTAAATTAAAAACTAAAAACTAAACATTAAAAATATCATCTATCCCGCTGCAATGAGGCAGTGTGCCCAGAACGCTGGCTGCGTTACCCCGCTGAATAGCCAAACTTATATGTCGGCCGAGGTAACTGCCAGCCCTCCGGTCACCTGTGGACTCTGTGAGACGAGAAGATAGATCCTTAAAAAAGGATCTGGCATCTTCGCCCCACGACCCCAGGGTTTCAACACCAAAAGGCACAAAAATGAAATTATTTTCAATAATTTCATACTTGCGCCTCTTGGCTCTTTCTGCATTAGTGGCCGCCGCTCCCGCTGACATGGAGGACGCCTGCAAGTGGGATAACGCTAGCGTATCCACGCATGTGGCATCCCAAACAAGCGACCTTCCTTGCTTCCACGGAACAAGAGTCATCCCGTCAGGTCTCTTACCATCACTGCGCGCCAAGCCATTAGGCTCTAACACTGCAGGCACTTTAGCGGTGGCAAGAGACCTACGAATGATGTCGTTCAGGGAAGCATGTCGCGAAAGACGACCGGCACTTTTAATTTAATTGATTCGATTGATAGGTACCTATAACAGCCCTGTAAACTTTATTATTTATTTATTTATAAAAGCCTATACTTGTTTTTTTTTAATTAGTACTTTTTAAAATTATTATTATGATGAGTTATATATCATCCCACTGCTGGGCAAAGGCCTCTCCCTTCTCCTTCCACTCATTCTTATTTTGGGCTGTGCGGAACCAGAGTTTTCCTCCAAATGCATCTATTTCGTCCCTCCATCTGGTAACAGGTCTTCCTTTTTTCCTTGTTAAATATCTTGGTAACCAAGTTGTAGTATTTTTGCTCCATTTTTCATTCCCTGCCCTTGCAAATGTCCCGCCCAGTTCCATTTTCCGGAGTATTGACTGCCTCGTTGGTCTAGTGGTTAGCATAGTCGACTGCGGATCACGAGGTCCTGGGTTCGATTCCCGGTCGGGCATAAAAAGTTAGGTATTTGGGTTTTTCAATTAAGAAATTCTCAGTGCCAGCCCGGAGTTGGAAGTTGGCGGTGTTTCACCCCCGTGCCTCGGAGAGCACGTTAAGCCGTCGGTCCCGGTTATTATCACTAACATGATAATAGTCGTTAAAGCCCGCCAACCCGCATTGGAGCAGCTTGGTGGGTCTAAGCTCTAATTCCCGCTCTCCTATGAGAGTGGAGGCCTGTGCCCAGCAGTGGGACGTTAATAGGCTGTAGTGATGATGATGATGATGATTGGGTACTCCGTCAATCGTCAAAGCATTCCATAACGACTTGTGTTCGATGGACTCGAACGCTTTGTTAAAATCTATGAATGCTGTATTATATTCGTTAGCCTTCTCAACTATTTGCTGAACACTTTGCAGGTGATCACATACCGAGTAACTACTACGAAATCCCGCCTGTTCTTCGGGCTGTTGTATATCTACATAATAATTTATTCTTTTTGTTAATATTTTTGCGAATATTTTGTATAAGTTAGAAATCATACTTATGGGTCTGTAGTTGTTAATGTCTTTGTAACTTCCTTTTTTGTGGATTAAAGATATTTCAGATTTTTTCCACTGAGCGGGTAGTTCTTAATTATCTAGGATTTCATTAAAAAGATCGGTCAAGACCTTTGCATGAATGCTTTTTCCCATTTTGCGGCTCCGAGCACTAATTTTGTCTGGCCCCGAAGCTTTATGTATGTTTAGTCCATTTAATGCGGTTTCAACTTCTCTTGTAATATTTTTTGGTATATCGTCTTCATTAGTGTTACAGTTGTTATCTGTTCCCAAATATTCTTTTGCATCTTTAATCGTGCTTGTATATAAGTTTTTGTAGAATTTTGTGGCTAGCTCAAGTATTTTGTCACTGGATTTTACATCTTCTCCTGTTGTTTTCTCTAGTCCAGTAATCCATTTCCTATCTCTTTCTAGAGTCTATTGTATTAGTTTAGTTGATCCCGATCTTTGTAATGTGTCTATTATAACAGCTGTTGATGTCTGTCTTTTTCTTTTCTTATGAGTCTTTTAACCTTTTTGTTTGTATTCTTCAGTTCTAGTTTGTCTTCTTGTGTTTTGTTAGACTTCATACCTAGATTAGCTCTTTTTTCTATTAAAATCCTTGTTTTATTTGAAAATTTATTAATTTTGGAATCTGGCTGTGGTACATCACTTTATCTACCTACCTGTAAACTTATCAATTGTAAAATTTAAACAAGAAAATTGAAGGTCTTGCTATGTTTTTTTAAATTGAAAGCGACGAGGGTTCCAAACGCGATAAGGTTTTAAAAAAAAAGGTCCGGTTGTCAATCCAATGTTATGTAATATTAAAACGGACAGTTATCGTGTTCCGGAGCAGAATATAAGGATTTGCTCTTTACCCCGAATCCGACGTGGGCTCAAATGAACGTCACGATAAAGTAGGATATATCGTGGGATGCTGCGATATCTCACGCGTTATCTCACCGAGCCTCGTGTATCCCGGTAACGAGCACTCCTGAGAGAAACTAACAATCAATAAGCTTACGAATTACCAGTTTCGTGCGTAGGTGTATTGTGTGTCTTGGGTATCCGGAACAAGAATTGCTATAATCAAAATGTGATCATCATAACTTCGGAAAAACTTAAAGCTCTGACATAATTGAAAACGTATTCCTAGAAACTAAAAAGAAATATGGAGAAACAAATCATTGGTAGACCAAAATATTATTTGAAATCGTATTTATAGTTACTGCTCGAGAAACAAATAACAATAATAGGTATAGATAGGCGTCGTTTGAACAATAAAATACAAAATATGTTTATTGAGAAAAGTTTTATTGCTTTTCTTTGTCTTCGAGCAGTTTCTGTCTGTAATATCAATTTGTGAGAAATTATTTAAATTTTGTATATGGTTAGTGAATATTCATATTACAAAGACTAGGCGCTATTGTAGTCTACAATCCATACTTGTCCATACTAATATTATAAATAAGAAAGTGTGTGTCTGTATCAGCTGTCTATCTGTCTGTCTGTTACGCTTTAAGGGCCCATCTTCTCAACCGATTTTGATGTGGCATAGGGATAGGTTGCATCCTGGGGAAGGACATAGGCTACTTACTATTACAATTGTACTTTGTATTACAAAAAAGGACAAAAAGGGCAATACGTGCAATTTATAATTTAAAACCGCGCGAATCCCTTAGAGAGAAATTTAAGGAAATAGGTATTCTTACGGTAGCCTCGCAATATATTTATAGTAATCTAATCTTCGTAAAGCAGCACATTCACAATTACAAAAAAATATACGATCTGCATGATAGGCAAACTAGAGGCCGCCATAAGCTCGTGACTCCATCGCTCCGCCTCAAGAAGGTCCGAAGGTCGTTCGTGGGAATGAGCATTCTATTTTATAACAAAATTCCACAACCTATCTTAAACTTGCCTTTACACAAGTTTAAGAAGTCCATTAAAAGTATGCTCCTGAAAAAAGCTTATTATACTGTTGAAGATTACGTAAATGACAAAGGAGCATGGATTTGACTCACTCCAGCAATGCTAAGGACATGTATTCTACAAATTAATGAAATTGTATATTAATTTTTTTCAAAAGAGCAACCGCCGAGTTTTTAGCTGGTTCTTCTCGGTAGGAATGGCATTCCGAACCAGTGGTAGATTCACTCGACGATTCAAAAGTACTTGTAACTATTTGAATAAAAATAATTAGAATTTTGAATTTTTGAATTTTACTACTTATCCCGGAAAATGGAAAATTATCGCGGGAATATAAGAAAATAATAAACGCGGATGAAATCGCAAGCATCATCTAGCTTAGTATTATAAATGAGAAAGTGTGGCCTGATACGCTCTCTTGGGCCACCTTTTCAACCGATTTTGATGAATTTTGTAATAGAGATAGATTGTACCCTTAGGAAGGACTCAGGAAAATTAGGGAGTTCTCGCAGGAATAAGAAAACTATCCACGCGGACGGAGTTACGGGCGTCGTCTAGTATATTATATTTATTTTGAATGGCAACTTGCTGATATCGTGAACGTGGTAATTCATAAAGTAAACAGTAATCAGTAAAATCATAGTCGATAGGAACGGCATTCCGAACCAGTGGTAGATTCATTTGACTATTCATAAGAACTTGTAAAAAGTCTATTTGAATAAAAATAATTTGATTTTGATTTTTTGATTTTGATAGATTTTATTCGATCCTTACGAAGTTTGCAAACACTATCGTAACCTAAATGTATTGTAGGTACTCGTTTAGACGGTAGATGAAGGGTAGGTATTTATACTTTTTCTTGTAATGCTCTAGCTATATATTTATTTAAGTTAAAGTGACAGACAGGTACACTTTCGCATTTATACGGATATTAGTACGGATTCAACTCAATTAAAACTACGTCAAATCTTATTATCTTTGCAGACAAGTATAAGTATGAACTGATTATGCTCGGAGTAGGTAAAAACACGTAGCGGGTTATTTTATATATATAGGTACCTACTTAATCCCCTAGCACGTGAGGAGATTTCCACCGGAGCAGCTCTACCTCATCTAACCTCATTCCAATTCCACTGTGGGAGCCAACCACCTCGATTTAAAATAAAAAGGAAAGAGGTGATAAGAAAATACTTCATAAAGCGGATACAAAAACTTTGCAGCGGAATAACAATCTCGAATAAGCTTAGAAAGTTTGCGATGGAAATGGTCGGGTGCCACGAATTGTTTTTGCATTCCTGAGAAAAATAAATGAATTTTCAGATTAAAAAAAAACTACAGAATTTTTTCCTTTTTCAAATATTTAAAAATGGGCTATTTGCCGTCACGTTTTAGATATAGTTAGGCGCCTGGTACTTACATCCAGAATCTGTCCAATACCGAGTAAAGGTCAGTCCACGCTAAGGCCCGGTACACAGTCTATCTGGATCGCGACGCATATTATATTGTATTTCCGAGGTAAAGCGCTAAATAAGATAGTTGTTTCTATTCCGCGAAATCCGCGTTTCAATATATACCTACATTGAAATTTATTAGGTTAGGTTTAATGCATTTTACTTTTCTTAAAACCAAGTGACATGAATACAATATTTAATTATACTTCGCCGCTTCATTCTTCAGATATAATCATAGACAACGTAGTTTCCTTTACGTAATAGCAACCAACCGCACAGACTTCAGAGGAGTTATAAAAAAGAACCCCCACTACCCGCCTCTGTGTCGCACGACAGAGTAGCGGCTTCGTTCGTCATTCCTTTTTCGTGCGTAGCAACGATCTCACGTTCCTACTTTCTACACACTTATAGATTAAAGATAATTTTCTCTTTAAATACTTACATATTTAATAATATTTAAAAAAAAAAAAAAGTGCTTTTTGCAGGTGACTCTTTAATCTTTCATTTTCAGCAATTTATTTCAGCACCACGTGTTTGAGTAATCATTATTTCATGCAGTGTTTTTATTTTACACTAAAGGTTTTCCTGGCGGTTGTCCGAGGGTCAACACCAAGGAGAATAAACCTTTCAGCATGACGCGCCTAATCAAGCTTACTTTCATGCACAGTTTGTTTACACTAAAGGTTTTCCTGGCGGTTGTCCGAGGGTCAACACGAAGGAGAATAAACCTTTTAGCATGACGCGCCTTACTTTCATGCAGTGTTTGTTTACACTAAAGGTTTTCCTGGCGGTTGTCCGAGGGTCAACACGAAGGAGAATAAACCTTCCAGCATGATGCGCTTAATCAATTATAGTTGCCGGAGAGTCAACATGAAGGAGAATAAACTTTTTAGCATGGCGCGCCTAATCAATTATATTTTCATACAGTGTTTATTTACACTAAAGTTTTTTCCTGGAGGTTGCCCGAGAGTCACTGCGATAGAGAATAAACCATTCAGTACGACGCGCCTGAGGAATTGTGGTACAATACTATTACTATGTAAAATGTATGATTTCCTAAAGAGGGTACTTAAAATAAAAGTTAGTATTGAATCATCTATACGCGCTCATTACCTACAGGAATTATACTTTCATGCAATGTTAAAATGCACTAAAGGATTTCTGGGAGGTTACCCGAGAGGTAACACGAAAGAATATAAACGTTTTTCAGCATGGAACGCACTTAAGAAATTACTCGTCCATGTAGTGTTTAATTGCACTAAAGGTCTTTCCGGCGGGTTTCCTAAAAGGTAACACGAAGGTTAAGCGTTTCAGCATGATTCACTTGAGTAAAATAGGTACTTAGACGAAGAAGTGCTAAGGTACGACAATGGTACACTGCGAGGTCACCCGCGAAGTAGCACGACGGAAATCAAACCTTTCAGCTAGACGCGCCTGGCGATGGCATCTGCTCAATTAGCAGTCCGGCGATGAAGAATTATTTGTCCACCAAATCAAGATAGCTGGCATTTAGCAAGCTGTTCACCGTTCTCTGAACAAGGGGGAAGGCGTTGAGGGTCAAAGTGGACCAACGATCGGATACGTCGCCAAGGCCCAGCTTAGTAAGCCTAACACAAATTGATTTCGACCAATACTTGAGAAGTAACCGGGACTCAGGTAAATACTATGTACTTACCATAAAGACCTTCTACTTTATTTATCCTCTGCTGTAAATTATTAACAATCTTCAGTATTTACTGGATCAAAGATTGTATGGATACTTACTTAATTCGAAATCAAAGCTAAAGCTTTAAAAGATCTTTCGTACCTAGGTGTTACCGCTAGTTATATCAAAATAGTGGACATGATATTTTATTCAATCACAAGTACCTATCATGTAATATAATACATTATATTATTAGTGTTTGCATCGCCTACCCTTTTTGCTTTGTCTTCATAGTTCATACACTATCACCGATAAGGCCAAGAAACCTTATACTAATGAGGTTCTGTTTTCAAGAATAAATCTATTAGCATGGGGGCACAATAAAAGTGTTTATTATTTACGGTGACAGATAAACAGAATACTTAGAAATATGTATGTATTTAATTTCTTTTAGCAAGTAAATGCAATTATTAATCTAATACCGTTACCACAAAGCCTTATTTTAAAATGTAAACCTATGGAACAGATTCCATGATATAATCTCTGGAGTACCGTCTTATAAAAAAGGTATGTCTAATCGACTATAAAGAAGACTAGTAAAATTCTATACCAGTGTTTTTACTTTCAATGAAACACTTGTGGTGGTTCTAGTCATTTCTGCAAACGTTACTTACATATTTGCCCGGATATAACATGAAAAGATCTAGCATTTCAGATTTTTATTTTTGAGACTGCAATATAGTAATATAGAAGCACTGTTACCTACTTGGTAAAAAATATACATATAATATATATATATATATACAGCGTAACACCGCTTCTTAAGTTTTCAGCTTTTACAGATTTCAGCGCCTTTCAGTCTATAGTGACTGCACTATATAGGTACCTAAAAGAAACATAAATGTTTCATTCAGTGTATGCAGACTCAAGATCTGGGGTTCAAAATGTTCAGATGTAATTGTTTGCAAGGCCTCTCGGTATCAAACTTACATACACCTGCGGAGTGGTAACGAAAGTTCAGAGAATTCTGAGGTAATAAATATCTTTATTTTTTTTATCAGCTACTTCAGCAATAAATCAATTTGTTTGCAAATACTGTACATACAGATACGTCAAATTTGAAATAAAATACCTGCTAGTATTCTACCCTCAGCGTGGCAGGGGTATGCAAAGAACATTTACGAAGGAAATGTGTGGTAAGATTGCAAAAATTACCCACAAGTTTTATGTTTTGTCCCTAACAACGTAGGTACTCTCGAGTTTTACAACTTAATAGTGCCCGGGAAGCATATATCATACACCCGCTGACGTGTAATACGGTTGATTATGCTTAAAACAGTTCGGAAAACCAAAAACTAACAAAGAACCTTCTGCTTTTTGGAAGTCGGGTTTTAAATAAAGATAATCTAACGGCGAATATTTTGATGACCGGATGTAGATTATATAACATAACGTAATAGTGTAAAATCTCCATCGTATTATTGTTTTCTTCTTTAAAGATATTTCGTGGGCATTTGTTTCTGCAAACACAGTAAAACGCGCAGGTTGTCTTACCCGAAACGGGAATCCAAGCAGGATGCCAAGGGTCACTGGTAGCGATCTCGTATAGAGATTAGTGCTTCCTTGTCCACTATGTTTCTGTTTTTCTAAGTATTTTATAAGTTTTTGGTACAAAATAAAATAAAAAAGAATTTTAAGTTTAAGATCCATTCATATAATTATATTCATTATCCACATATTAGAAACAATCTTCGAAAACCCGTTATAAAACTTTCGTTATAATAATACGTACGATGTAGGCATCGTAATCATCGTGGCAAACATGGTAGGTACAATTTACTCGCGTAAACAATAATATGCTCCCGCAACACTTGCCTAGAGCAAAATTAAAATTCTTGTTTAGTCGATTCAGACCCTGAATGAGAGTAACCAATTAAGACATTAATGAAAAACAAAAATCGGCATGGAGCAGCGGCCGCAAATGTAACATTTGGATCACGCTTACCTCACATAGATCAGCCGTGTCATAAAATATCAGGGAATTAATGCATCCATTCAAAAATTATTATGAATTGAATAGCTTATAATGATGTCTTTAAAAAAAAAAAATTTTAACAAAAATTCTACATTCAATGACCTGCACAGCTAGGTTATCCATCGTTGAAAAGTATAGAAAGACTCCTTAAATAACTTACTTCAAAGCACCTAACGTCAGTGGGGCTAAAAAGTTCAAACCAATTGATTAACCCTTCAAAGTCGATATTAGTAGTTTGTCACAATATCGACCGAATATTCATTCTTCACCTATAATTTAGGGCTAACTTTTACGCGGATAGGAATTTATTAAATTCCATAACCTTAATGACGATATAATTGTTCGACAAAAATAATGTAATTATTATGTATTTTAATATAAAATTTTACTTAAACATATAGCTAAAACAATACCCGAAATACCTTCACAACAGGACCAGAATATACCTGTTCTTTTCCCGCCGCACTTCCAAAAAACAAAATATGCCTTCTTCTGCTACTGGGCAGGATTTCGCACTTAAGCGTCCCATTGGACGTCTGTTGGGCTAATTGTGCAAATAAAATGAAGTATTGTCCCTGCTAATTTACTTTGTAGTAAATCTTGCAGTATTGACATCAATAACTAGTTCCATTCGCTTGCATCGAAACTATAATACGTTTATGCTTGTTACTAGCAACTAAAGCAAAAAAGCGCAAGATTTTATTATTGGTAAATTGAAAGTTATTTAAATTGAAACTTAAGTACAATAAATACTTAAGAGAAATTTTAAAGTCATATTAAATGTACGTAGATAGACATCTCGGGAAATCGGTACATGATTCTAACCTTAAACATAAACTGTTTAAAACATTACAGCTCAAATAAGAGATAAGAAGAATAAATAAAATTATTGATAACAATAATTAGTATCTATTCAGCGTAGATATAGTTCTTGCAAAAATATATACCTATCTCTTAACATCTACGTTGTCTATGATTATATCTCAAGAATGAAGCGGCGAAGTATAATTAATGATTAAACGAACTTACCTGTAAGTGAAGTTCTATCATAATTATATGAGTCGCTTCATTCGAAGATATAATATTAAGCTCCCAACCAACCCATCCCGAAACATATTTTCGCAAGAGCTTTAAGTATAAGTATATCTCTAAACTAAATGACGAACGAAGCCGCTACTCTGTCGTGCGACACAGAGGCGGGTAGTGGGGGTTCTTTTTTATAACTCCTCTGAAGTCTGTGCGGTTGGTTGCTATTACGTAAAGGAAACTACGTTGTCTATGATTATATCTTCGAATGAAGCGACTCATATAATTATGATAGAACTTCACTTACAGGTAAGTTCGTTTAATCATTAAGTATATTCTATTGATGTAAATTAGAATCACATCGTGTAGAACTGTCGCGGCTAATGTGAGGTAATTTTGATTTCCACTGATTGTCACATACTAGGTACAACACCTACGTACCATGGGTAATAACGTGTTATTAGTAATTCATAAAGATTGATGGCTATATGGCGCGATGCCTTTTATGTGGCGTTATCATGTTTTATCGACGAAAAATTAATCACCGACAGACAATTTATGTGCAATATGAAAACTTATATACATTTACTTGCCTATAGTTTGTGTATATGTACGTAACAAAGGTTTTACATAGACTCTATTAAATAGTTATTGACTAAAAGGTTATTGACTCAGGACAAGATTCATTTTCAGTTATAAATTCCTTCCAAAGATATACGTCGATCTCCAAGCTATCCAGCTCAGGCAAGCTGCCAGACTCAAAGGCGGTTAACGGTTCACTATTTAGTGTCTGTGGAGGTATTGTGGTTGACGCCTGACGCACCCTAGCTCGATACACTTGAATATACGGCCGTTTCTACACCTAGTACGAGTTCTCACATCGAGATGGAGATGTTTTTTTATCCACTACAAGTTAGCCCTTGACTGCGATCTCACCTGATGGTAAGTGATGATGCAGTCTTAGATGGTAGCGGGCTAATCTGTTAGGGGCATGGCAGTTATATTAAACCCCGTTATAATACGGTCATACTTAAAACGTTTCTACACGGCACCGTACCTCGCTCGGCGGCACGTCTTTGCCGGTAGGGTGGTCTCCCACTAGGCCAGACCAGGGAAAAATCAGAAATTATAAATTCCCAAATTGACCCTCCCGGGGATCGAACCCGGGACCTCCGCGCGTTAAGACAGCAGCGCCCAACACTGCGTCAGGAAGGTAGTCGTATTATTATATCTTAGATTAAGTTGTAAAGCTCGAATTATAGATCCCTTAGTAAAATCTTCGTGGTATACTAATAATAGTGCAAAATATTCAAGGACTCAGACTCACACACAGACTATAACCCATTTGCCGCCGCACTACTGAGCACTATAGACCACCACGCTGGCCAAGTGCGGCAGGCAGACTCAATCCTACTCACAAAAACTACTAAAGTATTCGAAACGTGAATACTTATTAGAAAAGAGCTTTAAGTCAATTTGGCTCAGACCACACAGACGGTAACTATCAAAATTTTCGAAAGGTGCAAACTCATAATAGAGGTGTAACGTGTGCATCGTTCAAGGGGTTTCCAGTGTCCACGTAAATTTCCCTTTTGAGAGCACCTCTTGTTGCGGTGAACGGGTTCGTGTATAGCGACGCGAGCCCCGATGCGTCAACACTGGAGGAACAACTTTATACCTTGGACAACTTTTAACTAACCATTAATTAAGAGTTTGCTTTGAATTATATTTAAAAAGTTTGTGCTATCATAATAAGATTCTTCGACAAGCGAGTTTTCGTCTTATGATGGAAATAGTTCAAGAAAACTTTCATAAAGATTGTTAGCAAGTTATAAATTCTAGATAAATTCAAATTGAAGTTACCATCCAGCTATCTTCTGTACTTAATAATTCACACATTATTCGATAGTCATATTAATCATCATCTCAACCAGCGGACGTCCACTGCTGAACATAGGCCTTTCGCAAAGAACGCCACCACACCCGGTCCTCAGCCTTCCTCATTCAGCCACATCCTGCCAACCTCATAATGTCGTCGGTCATATTAATAACAGGGAGAAAAAAAATTGTTGATATTCCGCGTTTTTATTGGAGCACTTTCTTTCTTTCTGTTCGATGTTGAATTGAATAGAGTTTTCTATAAGTGGAGGTTATTAATAAAGTGAAAAGTCCTGCGAGAAAAAACCTTTTAAAATAAATATCTCAAATACTTTTTGTAAGCGCTGCTAGTAAATTCCTTTCATTCCGAATAGCAGCAACGGTAGCCGATATAATTTCTTAGATTTTTATAAAACTCTTCAAGAATTTTAAATACAGCAACATTTTTTTTTACAATGAAAATACTTAACTACGCAAATTAAGTCTGCCTGACTCTTCATTAACCATTAATTAGCCATGCCATAGCCATAGGCAATTAATTATAGTGCACAAGATTAGTGTGTTCGCAAACACAGGTGCTAAGTGCACTTTGCGAACAAACTATTCCCATCCTCTCATAGGCCGATGAGCCTTAAATTCTAAATATTCACAGTAATCATAAATTCTGTACTTAAAATAAATGCCCAAAACTCCCACCAAGAATGAAAATATAATATATGAAACAAAGGTTATGGACAGTGTGAAGCGTAGCCTAGGGTTACCAGAAACAAAATATTAGAATTTCAGACCAAAACTCAACGTTTTCATAAACGCCTTTTGGTGTACTATCTTTGGTTAAAAACTCGTTAAATAATATCTCGGCTTCTAGAGAACCTATAGTTCATATTATAATATTGTGAATGTGTGTCTGATGATTAAATTATTATAATTATGCATATTGGTTACTTGGACTTCGATGATTTCAGTGAGTTTAGAGCAATTAAAATAATCATAGAAGATTTTTGTCTTATTAAAAAAAGTTCATAAATAAGTTTGGTTTTACCTAATTAAGCCATTATCTTGAAACTATTTTAAATTTTCAGCTTGAGAGATGATTTGTGTACAGCCGAGTGCTTAAATTAAGGACATATCTTCTAAATATAAAGTGAATATAATTAAAATTATTAAAAAATACGACTGCTCTGCCATAGACACACATACATACACGAACTCTGAAAACATATCACTCCTTTTTTGGGCAGTCGTGTAATAAAAAACCTCCCTCGAATGGAAGTACGGCTACCACTGCTACTACTACCTTTGGAATCTTATTCGCATTTTTATTAAATGATATTTTTTTGTGAATCACTTGATATTGAACTATAGTGTTATATATTTTTGGAATTTGCTCATCATTTTCTAGATGATGATTATATAGTTAATCTTATTTTCGAATATTTTTTTTCAACTTTAGTCTTCAATCCGGAACCATGGTCACCCCATCAATTTTTTTTTAAATTTTACTAGCCTATATAACCCGGAATAAGCTAGGGATTCTAACGATACCTCATTTATCAAAATCGGTTCAGGCGTATAGAAGTTATGGTGGAATATACAAACTCACATACATACATGCATACATGAACCCTGAAAACAATATACTCCTTTTTTCAGGCAGTCGTATAATAAAAGGAAAAGCTGGCTGACTCACTTATCTATCAACACATAGCTAAACCACTGAATGGATCGGTCTGAAATTTGACATGCTGTAGGATTAAAAAAAATTCAATCAAAGGTTTAAAATTTACCAATAAAAATAGCACTTAACGTGAGCCATGCCACTGGCACTAGTTTCAGATAATTTCCGTCAACTGAGCCTTACGGCGGGCTCAAAATATGCACAACAATCAGCCTCATACGTCGCGCGACGCGCTCGTAGTGCTCATAGCCCCGTGCATGATACATTGTCCCCAGCAGTAATTTATTGCAGCAACATCGCTGCACGCCTCGTCGGGTAGTCTTGATGCATGCTTTAATTCATTTGAGAATATTATGAGACACAAGATTGTCGTATAAGCTCCTCAGGTATCGCCCCAGCTGAGCTCACTTTACGATCTGGAACAGTCCTAGTAATCTGTCATCTGGATTCAGCGTGGACTAAAATACCTAAGTACCTTTGAACTAACTAGATTTTTAACAACTTTTTAATTTGAACCTGGTTAAGCTTTAACGATTAACGCTAGTTTAATACGACAGGTAGGTACTTGTATCTTGACAATAATAATTGCACTTGAGTTAAAACCGTTTAGCTGCCAAAAATCGTTAAAATAGGAACATAAACTAGGCACATCAGTCTGTGTGTTAGAGTTTATATCTCCGCGATTAATTTATTTAACCATAGATATGTTACGTTCTTATAAAATGGGCGAATATATATAATAACATATCTATTATCTACCCATTTTAATATAATATAGAAAATCATTGTGTATGAGAATTACATCTAAATGTAATATATATATATATGTATATATATAACAGTAGAGTGGAAAAAAACAACGAATCAAGGAGTTAGCCAGGATAAAAGGTTTTCATTTTGCTTCATTATGAAACAAACAATGCATCATTTAGGTAATTTAATTTAGTATGTCTGTTAAAAGATTACGTTTTTATTTTTATTTTTGTAGCGTCACGTAGCTACGCCGTAGACACCGTAGCACTTCCGAAGACCTGAGATAGAAATTACACTTGGGAATGGACTGAAAGCGTCTGCCTGCGTGAAACGCCCGTCTTGAAGAGGAATTAATTACATTTTGTCCTGCCACGCTAGTGTGTGCGGCTCCATATATTAGTGAGTTACGCGAACAATTTACCGTCAGATAATTGTGCTGAATTTTTGTCCCTAAACATCGACCTATAATATGATCGTATGTGGTTCTAGTTTGTGGTTTTTTATTTCTGAGTATGGCAGATAAAATGGAAAATAAACGGGATCTGAAATATGAGAATAAGAAAATAATGTGAAAAGTAGGTACAAGATGCAAGTCTCCAATTATTCATTATCTTTGTCTCGCGTACACCAGCGAGTGGCTTTTGTAATTAGTCTAGACTTAAGTACGTACTAACAGATAGGTAGTAATCTATGAGACTCTTCTACTTAAATAATCAATTAAAGAATTACCTATTATTCTTTTGTCCCCGGCTTAACTCACGTTAGGTTCGATTGTCATACCATATTTCCAGCCCTGTTTTACCCTCTTAGGGGTGGAATTTTCAAAACTGCTTTCTTAGCGGATGCCTAGGTCACAATAGCTATCTGCATGCCGCATTTCAGCGCGATCCATCCGTGAAGTTACCTATGGGCTATAGTAACAATATCAACTTACCATAGTCCATACGTAACTTCACAGATCGGAACCGCTTGAGTTATATATCAAAACTAGTAGGGCGCGTGGGTGCGCGGCCCGCTAAAGCGGACCGCGTAGTAGACCGCGCGGCCCACTGTCTACTTGCTCTCCTTCTATCCTAGTGTTTACCTACGTGTCCTAAAGTAAACAACACACTACTATGCTAGCGAGCACAGTGGAAGCGCCAGCGTGCCAAGCGTCCGACAGACGTAATAAAATTCTCATAAGAAAACATAAAACAGAGACCCCTTAAATATCTAAAAGGGCCTTTTAATGTAAATAAACTTTCCAGACATGCATACAGTGTAAGAGACCGTTGAATTAAAAACTCGAAGAAACCTTCCTTAGTTGATTAATATCAATATCATACCGCTTAAGGATCGGGTACCTTTGGGTGCCATTGAACTTCGCCATCTTGGCTTTCCTAATAGCAAACCGACAATTCTTCTATACAGAACAAATCTTGTACAAAAAACCGCATCAAAGTCTTGCATAGTTCTACACTTGTAAGCCTCTTCAATATTCGCCATAATCGCTAAGAATCTAAAAGGGCCTTTAAATGAAAAAAAAATCCAGACATGCATACAGTGTAAGAGACCGTTGAAGTAAAAACAAATTAAAATCAATATCATACCACTGATGATCGGGTACCTTTGGGTGCCATTGAACTTCGCCATCTTGGCTTTCCTAAAGGCAAACCGACAATTCTTCCATACAGAACAAATCTTGTAAAAAAAACTTCTTGAAAGATTATGGAGAGTTCTTCTTTAAAGTCTTGCGTAGTTCAACACTAAATTGTAGCCTCTTCAATATTCGCCATACATTTTCTATGGAAAAATAAATTCCCCCATTTTGAATTTTTTTCCTGTTCATCAAGTAGACCTGATCATCTTTTGCCACAAAACCACTCTTCCATCTTTTATACTCTCCTAGATAGACACCGAAGAAAGTATGGCGGCCATCTTAAATCCGCCATTTTGAATTTTTTTCAGCTCACTGTCAATTGGATGAAGTTTCGAGTGACATTTGGTCGAGCACCCCCAACCTATCTTCAATACCCTGACTGTGCTCTTCATCCGTCTTCGAAATCCTCAATCATCAGCTCTCTCCGTATTTTTCCTAACATTATATTATATCACTAACATGATAATAGTCGTTAAAGCCCGCCAACCCGCATTGGAGCAGCGTGGTGGGTCTAAGCTCTAATTCCCTCTCTCCTATGAGAGTGGAGGCCTGTGCCCAGCAGTGGGACTAATAATAATAGGCTGTAGTGGTGGATACGAAACGATGAGTAAAAAAAATTTTTTTCATACAAAATTTTACCGGAGAGGTGATCAATCAGTCAGTCAGCACGAGCAGCTATATATATATATATATAGCGGCTCGTTAATATATATATATATATATATATATATATATATATATATATATATATATATATATATATATATATATATATATATATATGAACTAGTAGGGCGCGTGGATGCGCGGCCCGCTGAAGTGGACCGCGTAGTAGACCGCACGGCCCACTGTCTACTTACTTGCTCTTCTTCTATCTTAGGGTTTACTGCCTACGTGTTCTGAAGTAAACAACACACTACTATGCTAGCGAGCATAGCGGAAGCGCCAGCGTGCCAAGCGTCTGACAGACAGACAGATAGTAAAAAATCTCATAAGAAAACATAAAACAGAGACCCCCCTAAGAATCTAAAAGGGCCTTTAAATGTAAAAAAACTTTCCATACATGCATACAATCAATATTATACCGCTGACGATCGGGTACCTTTGGGTGCCATTGAACTTCGCCATCTTGGCTTTCCTATCGGCAAACCGACAATTCTTCCATAGCGAACATATCTTGTAAAAAAACCATATCAGTCGTGAATATTTCCTACTTCCACTCTTCCACCTAGTCTACTTTCGTCGTCTACAAATTTTGGCCGTGCTCCTCACCCATCTTTCAAACCCTCGATCATCATCGCTCACCATAAGTATATTTTTTTCTCCGAAAAATTATGAAGAGTTCTTATTTAAGAACAAATTTTGAAAAGAAAACCACATCAAAGTATTGCATAGTTCAACACTAAATTGTATCCTCTTCAATATTCGCCATACATTTTCTATGGAAAAATAAATTCCGCTATCTTGAATTTTTTTCCTGTTCATCAAGTAGACCTTCATGCCCTGATCATCAATAATCAGCTCTCTCCGTATTTTTTCTCTGAATTAATTTTTGTCTTCTATACGAAACGATGAGTAAAAAAAAAATTTTTCATACAAAATTTTACAGGAGAGGTGATCAATGAGTGAGTCAATCAGCACGAGCAGCTATATATTATATATTAACTAGTAGGGCGCGTGGGTGCGTGGCCCGCTAAAGTGGACCACGTAGTAGACCGCGCGGCTCATTGTCTACTTACTTGCTCTCCTTCTATCCTAGTTTTTACTGCCTACGTGTTCTGAAGTAAACAACACACTGCTATGCTAGCGAGCACAGTGGAAGCGCCAGCGTGTCAAGCGTCCGACAGACGTAAAAAAATTCTCATAAGAAAACATAAAACAGATACCCCCCCTAAGAAACTTAAAGGGCCTTTCAATTTAAAAAAAAACTTTCCAAACATACATACAGCGTAAGAGACCGTTGAAGTAAAAACACAAAGAAACCTTCCTTAGTTGATTAATATCAATATCATACCGCTGATGATCAGGTACCTTTGGGTGCCATTGAACTTCGCCATCTTGGCTTTCCTAACGGCAAACCGACAATTTTTCCATACAGAACAAATCTTGTAAAAAAAACCATATCAAAGTCATGCATATTTCCTACTTCCACTCTTCCATCTAGTATACTTTCTGAAATAGACACCTATGAAATTTTGGCCGTGCTCCTCCACCCATCTCTCAAACCCTCGATCATCATCGCTCACCATAAGTATATTTTTTTCTACGAAAAATAAAGGAGAGTTCTTCTTTAAGAACAAATTTTGAAAAGGAACCGCATCAAAGTCTTGAATAGTTCAACACTAAATTGTAGCCTCTTCAATATTCGCCATACATTTTCTATGGAAAAATAATTTCAAATTTTTTGAATTTTTTTCCTTTTCATCAAGTAGACCTTTATGTCGTGATCATCTTATGCTAAGAAACCACTCTTCCATCTTTTATACTCTTCGAGATAGACACCGATGAAATTTGTATGGCGGCCATCTTAAATCCACCATTTTGAATTTTTCTGTCTGAAGCTCACTGTCAATTGTATGAAGTTTCGAGTGACATTTGGTCGAGCACCCCCCACCTATCTTCAATACCCTGGCCGTGCTGTTCATCCGTCTTCGAAATCCTCAATCATCAGCTCTCTCCGTATTTTTCCTCTGAATGAATTTTTGTCTTCTATACGAAACGATGAGTAAAAAACAATTTTTTCATACAAAATTTTACAGGAGAGGTGATCAATGAGTGAGTCAATCAGCACGAGCAGCTTTAAATTATATATATTAATATAGGTAATTTTATAACAAACGCGATGGTATAGCATTGGCTACAATAAACCTAGACCGGATTTTGATAAGCAACCTATATAAGGCGTATTTATTTATATCTATAATTATTAAATAAAAATAAAAAGTAGGTTTCATCTGGTTAACAGATCGGTGAAGGTCATTGTATACCCGGATCTCGGACTCGAAAATAATTTTAGATTGAAGCACGAACAATAAGCGTCAATGAAACGTCAGTTTGAACGAGAGGATTAGCATCGATCGGCGATAAACAAAGCTGCTCCGTTCCGTCGGTTAGCGCTCTGTTCAGTCGCTCGCTCCTCCTCCTCCGCCTCCTCCTCCTCCGCCTCCTCCTCCTCCGCCTCCTCCTCCTCCTCCGCCTCCGCCTCCTACTCCGCCACTCCACTACTTAGATTGCGACCAAAGTAAAAAGCGAAAAAGAAATAAGCTTAAACTAGTATTTGCATGAAAAATATAATCCATTGAAAAACCGCCGAAGCTTTTTACATTTTAACGACCTCTGTCTGGCACATTGGTGAGCACTCTAGTATTTTAAGTCACGATTCGATTACTGACAGGGGAAATTTTAAAAATTATAATTTGTTGATGTTATGTCGCCGTGGCTAATAACAAGTTATCAGACACAAAGCCACGCTGCTTAGTGGTGATATTTTACGTGTGTCGGACATATACACAATAGGCATAATATTTTTATAATACATGGTATGATGCCATATACTCGTAGTATACCAAATTAATATGGGTTTTCTTTTGGTAACTTAAACAGTTACACTTCTTCCTCTGTGAGGTGTAATGTTCGGTTAAGATTAAAATTATCTCACGCAAACTACACCTTAATAACATAGAGTATAGGTATCTTCACAGGTCCAGATTCAGCCGCTTGGGAATATTTCAAAATATTAAGTTTCATTGTTGATTTATAAGTCCGTAGGCCGATGAAGGCGGAACCGCCATTATACTTTAAGTATAAATCAAATGGAATTCGAGATTTATTACATGACAATAATATATCCCAGCGCGATATCGAAACTTGATTCGTGAAAGTAATAAAACTTGCGAGTAAAGGGTCGGTTCGGGGTATTTTTGCAGGAAACGAGTCTGAACGATTGGAATAACTGGCGGCCAGCGGGGCGACAAGAAGCCAATTAAACTGGCGTTAGCCGGTAATTAAATATTTGGCCGCCCTCCGCCCTCCGCCCTCCGCCCTCGCCTTCAGCTATCAGTCTCACAGCGACGCCCTCGACCTCTAAAGATGTTCATTTTCTTGAATAAAGTCTTGTGATAGTTAATCCAATAATTTTCACTAAAGTTATTGGAGCTATGTACCCTTGGCCTTTTCAAACCTTCATACCTTTTAGATTTATAAAGTTGCCGGCATCGTTTTAGAATAAATTGAGTATCGTATCGTAATACAGATACTTAGCTATTATTTTGAGTCTACAATCTAAATTCCACTTACAAAATACCCTCAACAACCGAGCAGTGTCTGACAATCAATCGCTTTGCTCGTAAATCGTGAAAAAGGTATCGAATGAAATATAGGTGAAATCCTTTTGTAATTTATTTCAAACAAGAGTGGAAGATGTTAAGCGGCAGATTTGCCGGGAGAGCGTAATATCTGACAGAGTATTAGTTTCGGACTGATATTTACAGGACACGATTTCAATGGGTTTTATAACTTTCTTGTAAAACTATTCAACCTGCCCCGGCTATTTGAAAATCCTTTCTTAGCAGAGTTTTAGCAAACCAAATGTTAAATCTAACTAAAATAATTATTATTGTTATAAATATTATAGATTAAGGTTCAGTTTGTAAAAAAGAAATAAAATATGTAAGTAATATTAAAATGGAGTATCTGAAAATCCTTTGTTTACCTTTCATTACCTATACATGGATTTTTTCGAAGAACAAAGCAAATAGGATCATGTTTAGTCGACATCAGATGAGATGAAAATCAAATGCTATTGACGTTCAAATATTTGCTCAGATTTACGAGCTCGTTTCAATTTTGTTGAGACGGGAATTCCTTCCTTCCCATTCGAATACGATCAAAATAGGTGAGAGACATATTTTTCCTGTTAAGGAATTAGGCCAATTAAACTTAAAAAGGGACCAACGATATCAATATATATATTATATAATTCATAATTCATAATTTTTATTTTGCCAAATTGTGGGTAACAACAGTTGTTATCTTATAATTAGTCCCGTTCACAATTTACTGCTAGTGGCAGTGTGCAAAAATACAGGTACATGTATATCCTTAAATGAAATTATATTTTTTAAATCAATTATTTATCATACAAATATAATATATGTATCCAACCTAATTCCCTTGAGTCCAACAATTTAAAATGTGTCAATATATGTTTGTTGAAATAAATCATTTTCATCTTTTTCATTTTCAATGTCAATTATTATTATTAAATAAATTAGAATAATTTGATTAATAAATTAAGTAAGAGTAAATATGTCAAAATTATGTCAAGTCAAATATTAAGTAATTAATAATTCATACATCAGCTGTGACACCTTTTAAATTTACATAATTAGTTATTTAAATTTTACAGTTTATCCAGTTAAACAATCATTAAGGTATTCACTAACACTATAGTAACTCTTCCTACTTAGAATGTCAAAAATTACTTTTGTAAACCTTATCAGTGGCAGATCCTTATGGCTATTAGGCAGTTTATTGAACAAATCCACAGCCATACAATGTGAATTCTTTGCGTATAGGGCCAGCCTTCTTGGTGGCACCCAGAGTCTATTTTGTGGCCTACCTCTCCTGTTTGGACACTTTTCACTCAGTGTGGGGAACAGATTGGGATGTTTTTTTACGAAAAGCAATGCTTCATATATATAAAGACTTGGCAGTGGCAATATTTTATTTTTCCTAAACAGTGGTTTGCAGCTGTCTAAAGGTTCGGCCCGGAAAATAGACCTCATGCAAGCCTTTTGCTTAATAAACACCTTTATCGCATCTGTTGAGTTTCCCCACAAAACCAAGCCATAACGCATTATTGACGAAACATAACCGTGATAAGCTAGTAAAGCAGTTTTTATATTTGAAACTAGTGTAAGTCTCTTTAGGACGTATATAAATCGGTCTATTTTTTGGCACAGAAATTCAATGTGAGACTTCCAATTGCAATATTTCTCTAGGGTTATTCCAAGAAAAGATATCGTTTCTGTTTCTTTTATGGTACACGAATCATATACGATGTTTAAATCGCTTGGATTAGATTTATAGGTTTGAAATTGCATGTAGTGTGTTTTAGTCATATTTATACTAAGATTATTTTCATTTAACCAATTGATAACTGATATGAGCGATTCATTTACTTCTTTCTCAAGCGTTTGCTTATCTTTAGACTTGATAATTATCGTTGTATCATCGGCGTATAAGATACATTTATGGGTAATGGCGTTTGGAAGATCATTGATATAAAGTAAGAAAAGCAGAGGACCAAGGACGCTTCCTTGGGGCACTCCATATGGGTTTTGTGTATAAAATGTTGAACGATAGGAGTTTGTGTGGGCTCCTTGTGTTTTAGAAACTTCCACACATTGCTTACGTTCAAAAAGGTAGCTCGTTATCCATTCTAGTGCTTTGCCTCTTATTCCGTATTTTTCTAATTTATCAAGTAATATTTTGTGACTTATTAAATCAAAAGCCTTGGTCATGTCAAGAAAAATTGAAACAACGCTATGACCAGTATCCATATTTTCTAATATGTATTTCATTAAACTAAAGCAAGCGAGAGTTGTGCTGCTTTGTTTTCTAAAACCAAATTGCTCCGTTTTTAGTATATTAAATGTTGTTAGAAAGCTGTAAATTTTGTCAAACATTATTTTTTCGAAAACTTTTGATAATATAGGGATAAGCGTTATTGGGCGATAGTTACCTTTATCGTCTTTATTATTCTTTTTATGTAAGGGTTTCACTATTGACTTTTTCAAGTTTTCGGGATATATTCCATCCGTAAAAGATAAGTTAATAATATGACAAAGAGGTGACGCTAAATAATTTGCACATGATTTAATAATCTTAGTGTTAAGTTCATCATATCCCGTTGAGTTCGTGTCTTTAAGTTTAGCTATAACCTTATATACGTCATATGGACTCACTGGGGTAAGAAATAAGGAATGAATGTTCCAGGATAACGTGTTAACAGTAGAGATTTTATTATTAATATCCCAATTTGAGTCACTTATATTTATGAAATATTTATTGAACTCTTCTGCGATCTCAATAGGGCTAGTCAAAGTTGAAGTTTCATTAATTTTTAATTCTTTTATTTCATTACATACATATTTTGCATTTAAATTTGAATTAATGACGTCCCAAGATGCCTTGCATTTATTTTTAGAGTTTATTATGTAATTAGTATTTGATATGCTTTGAGATTTAGCTATACAAGTTTTTAGTAATCGTGAATATTTCATATACTTTATTTTATTTAAACCTTGTTTGAATGAGATAGTCTGTAATTTAAATATAATTTTCTTTTAACAATACATGATTTTTTAAGTCCTTTGGAAATCCACCTATTTTTAATATTTTTATTTTCAATTTTAACTACGATGATCGGGAAGCACAAATTGTAGAAAAGAATTAAATCACTATGAAAACTATTAAAAGCTTTATTTGTATTCGTCTGTGTCAGTAAATTATGAAATGATAGTGCTGCCATGCATTCCTTAAATTTACGTTTATTACTTTGAGAAAAATCTCTTTTTTTCATAAATAATTTTGTTTGCTTTTTAACCGTATTTGCGTTGGTCGTTGTTGTAAACGAAATTGTTTGCGCAGTTTCATGGTCCGATAATGCCAGATAGTGAATTTCCGATCTGGCTTCTTTAATGTTACTTACAATTAAATCTATGCATGATGACTTTCTCGTGGGCTTATTTATGTGAGTAATAAGGTTGTAATTTGTTAGAAGGGATAGCAGTTGTTCAGATACTTTATTTTTAGCGAGTATGTTGATATTCCAATCCCCACATAGAACTACGTTCTTTGTACCTTTGATGATGTTTAGTTTGCATAGTAAAAGTTCTAGTTTTTCAAAAAAAGTATGTAGGTTCGATGCTGGTGTGCGATATATGCAAATCACTATTAAATTAAGCGATTTTAATAATGTCCCGCAGTATTCAAAATGTTGCTCAACAGGTTCTACTTTTTTATAAAGATCTGGAAGAGGGGTATATATACGTGTAGGTACATATTAGAAACAATACTCATTCATTCTTCGGCTTAATTTTTGACGTATGAACAATTACGGAATTGTATCTATTTTGTGTTGGGAAAAAAATTCGAAAACAAAACAATAATGATCATGGGATTTCTAATATTTGAGATTTTTAGGGTTCCGTACCCAAAGGGTAAAAACGGGACCCTATTACTAAGACTCCGCTGTCTGTCTGTCTGTCTGTCTGTCTGTCTCCAGGCTGTATCTCATAGACCGTGATAGCTAGAAAGCTGAAATTTTCACAAATGATGTATTTCCGTTGCCGCTATAACAACAAATACTAAAAATTAAAAAAATATATATACTATATTAAGAGGGGTCCCCATACAATAAACGTGTTTTTTTCGTATTTTTTTGCTCAATATTAAAAACGGTAACAGGTAGACGGTTCAAATTTTCACAGAATATTAACTTGTATATTACCTTTCAAAATAAATAATTAAATATTGAATGGAATCAGGCGTTACTTTGCGGAAGTTCATGATTTAGCAAGAAAAGAATACAATTATTTTGACACGAACGTCACTAGACAATCTTGCATTGTAAGGTCGACATCTCCTGAAGATGCTCCGGTGTCGGGGCGAAACGTGCGTCGAGAATAGTATAAAAGTCTTGTGTGGTGGTGCATGTGAGTGGTGGTGGCATTGCTTGCTTGGGAACTTAGCTTTCTTGCTTGGTTGGGAAGGTAAACGGTGCTTCTCTTGTAACTGCATGCTTGACCATACAGAATTTTTTCTGTTGGCGGATTATAGCAAAATAATTGTATTCTTTTCTTGCTAAATAATTAAATATCAATAAAGTAAATATTAAAGGGGGGCTCCCATACAACAAACGTATTTTTTTGATATTAACAGTAAACCTCTACAAACAAAGTTAGTTTTGCGGTTAATTAAGAAAGCAAATTATACCTACTTCTTGAGTACGGAACCCTCGGTGCGCGAGTCCGACTCGCACTTGGCCGGTTTTTAAGAATGAATAAATCCGTTTATGTTATTATATTTAAGTACTAACAATATTTAGTAACACAGGTTTAGTTGTTTATTTTGTACACCAAGCGGTTTTGTAACGGAGCTTTACGTCACACGACCCGTGCCCATTACATTTGCCTCGGTTTTTGAAATTTCATTTAAAACAGTTTAAGTTGGTAAACAGTACCTACTGTAGGTAAATTATGATATCTATACTAATACAATAAATGCGAAAGTTTGTATGGATGGATGGATGTTTGTTACTCAATCACGCCAGAAAGGCTTAACGGATCTGAATAAATTTGGCACAGAGATAGATTATAGTCTGGAATTATACATAGGCTACTTTTTATTCCGGAAAATTAAAGCGTTCCGAAACCGAAACCTCAATCCGCGCGGACAAAGTCGCGGGCATTAGCTAGTAATAATTATACCTCATTTCAATCCCTCAATGGCCTCCAATACTGAGCACTAGTCTCCTCTGAGAATGAGAAGGGTTCGGCCATGTTCACCAAGCTGTACAATAGCGGATTGGCAAACTTCCCACATCTTTGAGAAAATTATTCATGTAAATTAAATTTTTATGAATGCAAAAATAATTACAATTAAAATAACCTACTTACAAGAAAAATAACAGGTTTTAAAATAGATGACTCGTTGAACAGTAGTTGAATGAAATCACACAAAATGTCATTCGCTAAGTACTCAGCACTATAATATATGTAATAACTTCTGTTCAGAAGGAATTGTTTCAGAAGCGGTCGCTTTTATATGTACTGTACTGAATATTATACTGTAAGAATATGTGCGGGATTTGAATACACAAAGTTTGTCTAAACTGTTATTATAAAGAGGAAAGATTTTTTTGTTTGTTTGTTTGTTTGTAATGGATGAACTAAAAAAACACCGGCCAAGTGCGAGTCGGACTCGCGCACCGAGGGTTCCGTACTCAAGAAGTAGGTATAATTACCTTTGTTAATGAACCGCAAAACTAACTTTGTTTGTAGAGGTTTACTGTTAATATCAAAAAATTACGTTTGTTGTATGGGAGCCCCCCTTTAATATTTACTTTATTGATATTTAATTATTTATTTTGAAAGGTAATATACAAGTTAATATTCTGTGAAAATTTGAACCGTCTACCTGTTACCGTTTTTAATATTGAGCAAAAAAATACGAAAAAAACACGTTTATTGTATGGGGACCCCCCTTAATATATATATATTTTTAATTTTTAGTGTTTGCTGTTATAGCGGCAACGGAAATACATCATTTGTGAAAATTTCAGCTTTCTAGCTATCACGGTCTATGAGATACAGCCTGGAGACAGACAGACAGACAGACAGACAGACAGACAGCGGAGTCTTAGTAATAGGGTCCCGTTTTTACCCTTTGGGTACGGAACCCTAAAAACTACTGGACTGATTTTAAAAATTATTTCACCTACTTATAGAAAGCTACTTTATCAGCGAGTAACATAGGCTGCATTTTATTTTAAAATAAATTAGAGATCCCTTCGAAAATTGTAATAATGTGAATTAAGTCGGAAAAATTCACCTAATTTAACTTTTTACGTTAAACCTATGTTCGTCTTTTAATTTAGACTGTCGTTTATGTCATATTTGTCAAGACAAACATAATAAATACAAGAGAAGTTACTAAATTTTTTTTAAACATTTTAATATCTAACTGTTGTAGACAGACTGCGAAATGCCTAAAAGAGCCAGGTCTCAACTTAGTTGTTAGTTCTAAACATAGTTCCCAGGCGAGGGCAGCGAAAATACGTCGTATTGGAGACTAAAGTGGCAAGCGTTCATAGCGGTTTGCTGAACAAAATTTGAGAACGTGTGGTGGAGTTGTTCGCCTCAGTGCCGACTGACCATTATTGGGTATGGACTATTATCAAGTGCTACCCGTGCGAAGCCGGGGCGGACCGCTAGTTTTCAATAAGATTCAACAAACATATTGTTATTGTTTGCCGTTTCTTGTAAATTCTGTATTTTATTTTGCGATTATTTATCATGTCCAGCAGAAAACTAAAGCTACGCGGGTAGCTTTAGTTTTCTCTCGAGTGACTGTACTTAATCATAAGAGGAAAAGAGATGTTAAGATATTAAACTATCAATATCATGTGGATTCGGTTATACTTATTACCATATTGATTGGTAGATTGGTAGATTCACTCGACGATTTAAAAGCACATTGTAAAAGTTTATTTGAATAAAAAAACTTTTGTATTAATTTAAATTTTAATCGACACCCGCAAGAAAGAGCATTATACTTACGTACTATCTTAGTTTTTTTTTGAGTTTCATCATAATGAACGCAAAATCCAGTTACCGATTTCAGTATTGACGAAATCTGAGATACAATGTTAATACAAAATAATAATGTTATTATTTCTTTTGCTTATTTAAATTAAACCTAAATTAAAAACTAAATTAAAAACTGAAAACTAAACATTACAAATATCATCTATCCCGCTGCAATGAGGCAGTGTGCCCAGAACGCTGGCTGCGTTACCCCGCTGAATAGCCATACTTATATGTCGGCCGAGTTAACTGCCAGCCCTCCGGTCACCTGTGGACTCTGCGAGACGAGAAGATAGATCCTTAAAAAAGGATCTGGCATCTTCGCCCCACGACCCCAGGGTTTCAACACCTTTGCTTATTTTGTTTTGTAAAATTAATAATTATTGTAGTTAAAATTTGCAAATAAAGACACCCAGATTTCACTAGCATTATTAAGCGAGGCTATTTCGCAAGATTTGGAACCAATTAGCGAGGATTACGAACACGGAGCGCGGGCGGAGGGCGCGACTCGCGGGCGAGATATCAAATCGTGATAATAATCGTAAAATAATATTTATTGGTAGCTTTATTCCCTTTTTTATATTTGGGAAAGCATGAGTACATATTTTATTTCTGCAAAGATATAAATTGTTTTTATTTGTATTGAAAATCTTCATCTTAGTTCATAAATTAAATCTGAGCACATATTCAATTAAGTGCTAATATTATGTTCTGTTCCGATCTGTTGAATTCGAATTGGAGGGAGATTAAACATAAGCGCTCATCCGACTAAACATAATGTAGACATGTGGGCGGGAAAATAAGTTTATAAATTGCCGTCGGTAGATAGGTAAAGGACCTATGCAAATTGGAATTATGTGTTTAAATAAAATCCACTTGGAAACCCTAAAAAATAAAAGGAGACATTTAAAATATTCCCTTTACGAAAGTAAGTGGATTATATATTGCCGCGTTTAAAGCAATTTGTTTTTCGCAAAAATGTAATCTGATCGCTTCAGAAACGCGGGACCATGGAGTAGAGTGTATCAAATAGAAAGAAAAGAAAGTAAGTAACAAAATGGCGTAGGCACAATAAGTTGTAAACGGCCGCATCGTCAAAGGAATATCGACTGAAGGAAGCGCGAGGCTTCAACGCGGCCTAATTTGTAGCAATTTGTGTGAAAACGACTTGCTATCGAACTTCTGAGAGTACTGAGTAGGCATGGGAGGGATCGGCTCAGTCACAGTGATGCAGAGCCTTATCATTACGGCACCTTCATTGTTATTCAGTATTGGTATTCGCTTGACCGCTATGGAAAACTATGTATAATGTACTAGCTGATGCCCGCAACTTCGTCCGCGTGGTTTAAGTTTTTTTGATTCCCGCGGGAACTCCTTAATTTTCCGGGATAAAAAGTAGTCTATGTCACTCTCCAGGTCCTCAACTATATCCATGCCAAAAATCACGTCAATCCATTGCTTCGTTGCGGCGTGATTGTAGGACAAACCAATAAACCAACAAACCAACAAACAAACACACTTTCATATTTATAATGATGTTTTACTCGGCCCATAGCTATTAGGTGTGTATTGACATTTTTATCTATTGGCATTTACTTTTAGATGATTCAGGAAAAGCCGCTTTTTACTCTGCTGTTTATTCGATTGTGAAAAACCCCATAAACCAAAAGCATCGACTAAAAGATATTCTGTAGTTACAGTTTCACAGTTACAAGGCATATACCTACAGCCTTAAACTTGCGTATAGCACTATCGAGTAGTCAGTGGAACCTAAAACACAGGTATTTGAATTTAAAACAAATTTTCTTGCGAAATGAGTTTGGCAAGCCGCCCCAATTTGGAACCTACTTACATGTAAATACGTAATAATATGATGATTCACCTCAATGTGCTAAAACCTGTGAAAATTTGGCTCGGGATTGAAATAAAACCTCATTACAACGAAAAATGCGTGACATTATATTAACAATAATTTATTCAATGCCTTGCAAAGTGTGAAAAATGAGGGCGTCCCATGAACGTGCCATTACAGTCATACAGTGCCACAAGTATTAGTTGATGGTGGCGTTTTGAGGAACTGAAACAGAAATCTTCAAAAGTCACTTTGAAACTTGACAGTTCATTGTAGACATCGTTGTGTATATTTTGTAAAAATAAAAAGTAATCAGTAATCATGCCTCGAGTAATAAAAAAGAGAGATATAAATAAAAGGACATTCATTTTGTGCACAATACCGCATACGTTTTACTTGTGGCACTAAATCTGTGCCCTTAGTCTAAGTTTTAACATTGCAATTTCGATTGATCGTATTCGAGCATTCAAACACATTGGCGTCACAGTAAAATGGACCCAAGACTCCTTGATTATAGTCGCCTTAGTACAACCCATTTTAATCACGAAACGTTTCCGTTGTGAGCGTTGCTACAACTCAAAAAGCTACATCTACTACTCTACACTGTTACGCTCTAAAATAATGTTTCTAAGGTTAATTTTACTGTGACGTCAATACGATCGAACTTTCAAATTCGAACAATCAAAATTGCAACGTAACTTGGAGTAAAGGCACTGTACGGGTCGTCACGTAACCCGGAAAGTCATTCCGTCCTGCACAATGTGTGTCGGTGTAGTGAGCCGGCTCATTGCCTCATTGTGAGCGTGCCGCGTGCCGCGTGCCGCGTGCGTGTGCGTGCCACTCTGTGCCGCGGGCAATAACTTGCGGGGCACGTACGAACTGTTACGTGCTGAGCTGCTGAGTGTAGTGCATTCTTCAATAAATATAGTTGGTCTATTGTTTAAAAAGGTATAATAAATGGAGTAGGTATTTAAGCCCTTTCATCACGAGTCCCGTTTGCCTCACGAGCGAACCTTCTTAACCGTCAGTACGAAAAAAATACGAGACTGTCCACCGGTTAACTGCCTCATGGTGACATAAGTGGCTTATTATTTTTGCCAGCATTCTTGACATCATTCCACGTGGACACGATATAAGTGTACAATAATTTATTGGATAAGGCTTTCTAACACTTTCAATTAGAGGCTAAAATAATTAAACAGGAAATCCTACAATTTCATCATTAGAAGGCTGTTCATCAGTCAACAAGTTATAAGCATCGATGTGTTATAAGTAATACTCGTGCTATATAACTGTTATAAAACTTAGTTATGGTTCTCTCCGTTCAGTGTTACGCGATGGATGCTTATTCAGTTAAATAGTTTAGCAGTTGAGGTCGAAGCCACAGCGGGCCAGTGGACGTGGCGCGAACAACTCCCTTACTTGAGGGATATATACTAAACTAATTGTAACAGAGAGGCAACGATGTTAAAACGATGTTACGCACACCAGCTTCACCCGGGTGAAATTTCTGAGAATGCTTTCTCCGTGATTTTTTTATTTTTTTTTATCGCAGGATAGGCTTGCGCTGGAAGAAAATCATGCCGATAGAAAACAATGATGGTTGAAGCGATTTTGTAGAAGATGCCTTCTACAAAATCGTTAATCGTTCGTTCGCCTAATGTTATACGTGGCAGGGAACATAATATTATTCCTTAGCAAAAACTACGTATAGAGAAAACCATAAGCAAAATGTCAAGTCTCTTTGAGCTGAACTTCGAGAAAGATAAATATGTCAGTCAGCCAGTTTCTTCTTTTGTATTACCACTACTTAGAAGATACCCGCGATCTTGACATAAAGACAGACATACTTTAGCATTTTAAATATTAGTATACATACAGATAAATAAGTAAAAGCACACAAAAGTAACCAAGGCTCCCTTTCAATGCGGCATTCTTAATTAATCACTAATCTAAAATAGCTTGAGTGAAGAATAACGCCGCCCACCCACAGCCCGCAGCCCGCAGCCCACAGCCCACAGCCCGCTGAGCAGCGACTCAATAGAGTCCAATGAAGCGATTACGACTCACAAAAGCGATGCTCAAATTACCTCCATTGTAGCAACGAGGGGAAAAATGGAGAACCATCTCCGCTGCCCGAGCTGTTTATATTACCCCTATTTTTTACTAAATAATTTCCTCCTCACTAGACAGAATAACGACCGATAGCGCTCCGTATCAGGTAGGGCAATACCAGCTCCTTGGCCGGCGGTGATGAGGTCCCCGTTTTGTTACGTCAGTGGGACGTGACTCCTCACCACGGCCCCGGGGGAGTAAAGACTTACCAGATCCAATGAACCCATGTGGCTGGCTGTGGAATGACTTTCTCCGTATAGGCTACTTTTTTGCTGGAAAGCAATAGCATTTTTTCGATAGGCAATAAAAGTTTTGGTTTTGAAAGCTTAACGAGAGTAGGCTTCGAAGCTAGGGACATAATGCGAAGAATTAGTGATGACAACCCAATAAAAAAATGGCTGAATATTTCTATTTTCTACCAACATACTTACGAGGGAGAGGTAAACCCCCTGTCGCATGGTGGTCCAATGTCGAGAGGGACGTTAAAGCTCTTAACATCACGCCAATCACAACCCAGGACAGAGAGTTCTGGCACCCGACCCCAAGTGATATGCAATGAGGATGCCCTCATGAAAGAAGAAGGATGAAAGCATACCTTGCTCATCAATCATCACTCGCCCCTTGAAGTCGCGCAGCGGGCTGTTTTAAAGGTGGCAACTTTTAGGCCTATCCTTTTCCCCACCACACTATTATACAAAGATTGTGGAGTCCTCAGTGTTAGGAAACTTTTTATCTTAAATATAATTCTACTTCAACATAAATTAACTCCATACCGCAACATTGAAGGCCGTCGCAAAAACAAAATTTGTACCTTGCGTGCACCTAAAATTGCCTTCACCTAACGATTTTGTTACTTCCTAGGCCCATACCTATACAATAAAATTAATCTTACTTTACCCATATTCAACCTGTCATATACTCACTGCAAACAAAAAGTTATATCATTTCTTATTGATAAATCATACGCCGAAATAGAGGAATTCTTAAAAATTCAAAATTAAATTAACCTACACTCCTTTTAAAAAAAAAGCATTAGTCACTTACATGCACTTAAACACTTCTTATGAGCACGCGCGCATACACACACACACACACACACACACACACACACACACACACACACAAATTAAGCATAGTTTTGGATTGTTATTACTACTATACATTAAAATAAATTGAAATCTGTTCAATATGCACTTGTGTAAAAATACTTACTTTGTTGTAAACGAGGGAGAGGGCTAGTTGACCTTAACACAGATCTTAAAAAATCTAGAAAGGACAACTACCATTGATCTCATTACTAATTTTTGTTATTTTCATTTGAACACTGAATTGTGTATTGTAATAGTAATAGATCTAACCATTTGAACAATGTATATATGCATGTATGTGAGAAATAAATTTGATTTGAATTTGATTTGATTTGATACAAATAAAATCCATAGACAGGTATAGTTCGAAGTAGGACAATTTCGTTATTTATTTATATAAATAAATGGGAACATAATGTGAAAATTGTGAAAATGTGCGTATAGCTCGGTCTGCGGACGCGTTGGTCACATTGTCCGTGGTGAATCTGTTATCAACGCGCCGCTCCGCTTGTTCTATGACCACGCATCATCGAGCCGCCAATGCTCCATCGAACATTCACTCACGCCAATATCTCCTATATATAAAGTCTATGTTTATTTTAGTACTAGCTGATGCCCGCGTCTGCGTGGTTTAGTTAAGTTTTTATTATTTCCGCGGGAACTCCTTAAATTTCCGGGATAATAAGGGTGGTGAACCTATGTCACTCTCTAGGTCCTCAACTATACCCATGCCAAAATCACGTAGATCCGTTGCTCCGTTGCGGCGTGATTGAAGGACAAATCAACAAACAAACACAATTTCGCAATAATATCAGTATGATTTATTTGAAAATTTTCGTATGATTCTTTTAGAAGAACGTCTCATTGAATGCACGGAAATAAAATGGAATAAATCTAGAACATCAAGCCAAGCGATTTATCATTCCCATTTATTCGAAATCGAAATTCGAAGTTGAGGTATTCCATACACTTCCACCCAGTGTCTCTGGAGAAATAAGATGTGCATTGAGCAATACTCATCGTCGTATCGCGTCGCACCAGGAGTAGGCATGAAAAGAAACGAAGCTTCTTTGGGGACAAGACCCTGTCTACGTCATTCCATGTTCGACGACCTCCCTGGCGCAGTGTTGAGCGCTGTTGTCTTACGTGGGAGTTCCTCGGCTCGATCCCTGGCAGAGTCAATTTCATCACTACAGCCTATTAACGTCCCACTGCTGGGCACAGGCCTCCACTCTCATAGGAGAGTGGGAATTAGAGCTTAGACCCACCACGCTGCTCCAATGCGGGTTGGCGGGCTTTAACGACTATTATCATGTTAGTGATAATAACCGGGACCGACGGCTTAACGTGCTCTCCGAGGCACGGGGGTGAAACACCGCCAACTTCCAACTCCGGGCTGGCACTGAGAATTTCTTAATTGAAAAACCCAATACCTAACTTTTATGCCCGACCGGGAATCGAACCCAGGACCTCGTGATCCGCAGTCGACTATGCTAACCACTAGACCAACGAGGCAGTCAATTTGGTAATTTAAAATTTCTGAGTTTTCTCTGGTCTGGCATGGTGGGAGGCATCGGCTGTGGCCAGTTACCACCCTACTGGAAAACCAAAGCGATTTAGCGTTCCGGTACGATGCCGTGTAGAAACCGATAAGGGGCATAATATAACTATACCATCGCAGAGATCGCAGTCAAGGTCTAACTTGTAGTGGATAAAAAAAACTCATTGCGACTCGATGTGACGCGACAGTAACCAACAGCTGACCCTTCAGGTGGCCTCGGTTATCGCATCGCTAAGTTTGTCATTCTCTTGGAGTCGTATCGCGTCGCTTTCGTCGCTCACCTAGGACTACGGGTAAAAGGCAAAAGCAAACGATGAAATGAATCTCTTTGGCTGGAAACTTCAAGAAAAGCGCTCCTCCGGCATCTCAGGGTTTTACAGACTCAGGATTACAAAGATACCTACTTAATGCGCCACCTTACTTACTCTATAAAGCCCTAGGTTACAAAAACAACCATAGTATAATCATAATACCAAATAGAGAAGACTAGAGTTCCTGTTAAAAAAGAAATAAAAATGTTCAGCCATCTTGGAAAAATTCAGTCCAGTTCCAGTTCCAGTTTTCTCTCAGTGCAGAACGATAAAAGTAAAGGTAAAAAGTATTGAAAAAATAGAGCGGCGCTAGAGCAAACTCATTACGCGAAGCGGCGCGTGGCGGCAGAACAACTCTGTCACTTTGGAAAACAAACTTTGTTTGACTTCCAGCGTCGCCAGCTGCAGCAATATACTGTAGCAGCCGTACGCAGATAGAATTGGTTTTCAAATTAAAACTAGACTTGTGATACACTGTTTCTAGGAAGTATTTTTTGGCACAGTGGTCACATGCATCCAGCAACCCGCAAGTCAGTGCAATAGTTGTTACGTAACGTCATGCATTGTTTATTATTTATAAAGTGTAACATTTTTCTGTTTATGAAAAGAGCAATTGCTAAGTTTCTTGCCGGCTTTTCTCAGTAGAAACAACATGCCGGACCGGTGGTAGATTCTTTTGACTTATCATAAGTGGCGTGGCACAAGTTGTCTTACGTGAAATCAATCATTTCATTTTAATTTTTGATGTTGTAGGCGGACATTAGTGGGCGGGTTGAGAAAGATAAAACACTATTCTAGTTATATTTTCCCGCGGTAACAGGCGTTAATTGTCGCAGACGGAATCGCGGGCATCATCTAGTTTAAAAATACATCATTTTGTTTGGTGATGTTTTCGTTCTTTATTGTAGGAAAAATCCGTGAAGCTTCAAATAAGGGTCAATTATATTAAACTTGTGACCGTAGCGATTAAAGTTGGTGGCCTATCTAACTCAGTGAAACGTAAGTTAGACCACTCTGCAGTTGCCCGATAAGTTAGGGCTACCACAAATGACAAACTTTTGTTTGGCAGTTGTAAGATGCCGGTATGGTTCGCATCCCTGTGACAAGGGTTTTGCGTCTTCTAACCTTATACGTTTTAATTAGGAACACTCGTCCGAGGTGAAAACATGCAAACTAGGATAGATAGGATCAACAAGTTTCTTACTTATAGTCTAACAAGAACATTATCGCCGCTGAGATTTATATAAATCCAATTTTAAACAGGATAAAAAGAGTTCGGTTCCGGGTTGCAAGATATACGAGTATCTAATAGAGCTATTTACTTATATGTATGGATTTTTTCTAACGTGATAAATTTAGTTAACTATACGCAATTCAAAATACTAGGAACGGTAGGTGTCGCTTGTAAACCTTGATGTTAAATTCGGCGTTAAGTTAGTTCAAACCGCAAAGGTCAGTACAGGTAGGAACTCGAGTTGGACGCAAATTGAATCTCAATATTTACAAACCCGGTGAGCAAACTTTAAACAGCCTGAAGTAGGAGTGACCTGTTTCTGGCTTGTTTTGTGTTTGTGAGAATTGGATTCTGTTGAGTACAAATTCTCGGCAAAATATCTACTGTTTTTGAAGTCAATATAGCTACGATTGTCTAGGGTTTGAGTCCAGGGAAACTCAATAATGATACTGGATTTTCATGCCCGGGAGTGTACAAAGCAGTCCTGCGTGTGATCTCATTCCGGTCATGTTGGATCACCGAATTATACATCCCTTTTAGAAAGACGTATTCCTCTAGCTAGGGGTCTGAAATATTTTCCGTACTTTATAGAGATAGTGGACGGGGTAGTATTTTAATAGCGGGCCGGAACTTGGAATGAAAACCTAAATAGGTAACTTATTCAAATTACTTGGCCCTCGAATTCTTGATGTATTAATATATTATAGTCCGTTCCTAGGAGAGATGGTAAAACGAACTAGTGTTTTTGCTCAATAACTTTGTTATTTTCAGTTTTCCAACCAACTTTGTAAGGATTTAAGTCATTGTGAGTCATTGTTGATTAATAATTACTTGTTTTATGACTATGAACGAAATGCCTTAGAAACTAACTAAACTACACATCGGTGTTTATTGAGCAAACAAGCCAAGTGATTATTTTAAAATTTCAAAATAATTTGTGCTACCACCTCTATACAACCAACGATTTCTATGGTTTCAATCCACTCTCTTGAGGATTTTTTTTTGAATCCATAATATACTTATAGTCAGCGATGGATCTCCATGAGTTCAGAAGGGACCGAGATAAAATTCCTATCTATTTAGAAAAGGAAGGCTTATAATTAAACTTTGTTTGTGGTTGTTTCCCAAAGCCCTTTTTTTGTTAAACCGCCAAAGAGTTTCCGACGTTAGATTGGGAATTACAAAAAGAAGATATTTTCACTTTGTTATTTCGTCGAGCAAAATGGTTGTTAGCTTAAAAAGCACTTTGCCTAAGTAGGGAAATTGATTCAAATTGTTTGAATTTCGCTTTAATGTTACATTACAGCCGGTTTAGATCCAGCCCAAGTAATTTCCTAAATCAGTTACTGTTACGAAAAATGTTCTTTGCTATATCAGTATCGTGTTCAAATAATTCAAATTAGGAAATGAAAAATAGTATGTACCTACTCAATTAGATCGACTTGATTTTTAGGGTTCCGTACCCAAAGGGTAAAAACGGGACCCTATTACTAAGACTCCGCTGTCTGTCTGTCTGTCTGTCTCCAGGCTGTATCTCATAGACCGTGATAGCTAGAAAGCTGAAATTTTCACAAATGATGTATTTCCGTTGCCGCTATAACAACAAATACTAAAAATTAAAAAAATATATATATTAAGGGGGGTCCCCATACAATAAACGTGTTTTTTTCGTATTTTTTGCTCAATATTAAAAACGGTAACAGGTAGACGGTTCAAATTTTCACAGAATATTAACTTGTATATTACCTTTCAAAATAAATAATTAAATATCAATAAAGTAAATATTAAAGGGGGGCTCCCATACAACAAACGTAATTTTTTGATATTAACAGTAAACCTCTACAAACAAAGTTAGTTTTGCGGTTCATTAACAAAGGTAATTATACCTACTTCTTGAGTACGGAACCCTCGGTGCGCGAGTCCGACTCGCACTTGGCCGGTTTTTATACCATTTGTTTAGCAATCTTTAATAAATTAATATTTTAATTACATATACGAGTAAACTATAGGTATTTCAATTTTAATCATAATTATGTTTAGATAACGCCCGCGACTCCGTCCTCGTGGATTAACGATCAAAATCATTTTGTGACACACAAGCTTCACCCACGAAACACACATTTTATGTAGGTTAAGCTTGAGGTGAAGAGGTTTCTGTGTAGATTGAAAGCGGTGTTTGAAACTCGTCACCACAGTTATGATTGCAGCATTATCTTCTCGGTTAGGACAACGGGTTCAGCGACAGAAGTGACGTCACGCGACGCAACGCCATAGAAAATGACAGACGTGAGACGTATCTACGCGACAAGGACTGGCATCGAATAGACGTAACGTCATTTTCTATGGCGTCGCTTTTGTCGCTCACTAGACAACGGGTCACAGACGTATGAAGTACGCGAGTACACTCCCACAAACTTTTCGGACTCAGTGACAGCTGCGTCGGTAGTAGATGTGTGAAAAATAAAATAAAAACAAAAACCAAACAGGCATAAACCTTTGTGCCAATTTTGGCCACCGGGCCAGATAAGTTTGTGGGACTACACGTGGGCCACGTGAAGGGCAAGCTTCAAGCGTGTTTGATACTGTCGCATTGTGTCGCAACGCGTCACGTCGCCGCGTTTGTCGCCCACCTAGGCTAAGGAGCGTCGATATCGAGTGGACGGCGGTAGGCCACGTTAATTGCGGCACAGCAGCGGCGCCGGCTTCAGTGAATTGTCGGCCGCGTTTAATTGCTCGCGGCTGGCAATTGAATCTCACAATTTCTCGGCCGTATTGGCTTGTCGAATTCTCTGTTTGAAGTGTTTACTTTAAATCTACCATCATTTAAAAAAGGAATTTCCGAGTATCTTTTAGATCATTGTTTTTATGAATATTAATTCAATATTTGGACGTCGGTAACGACAAAATATGTTTGTACCTAATTATTAACCTAATAACATCTTGTCTGTACCATACTTTACCAAATAAATATTAATTTTACTTTACTTTACTTTACTTTACTTAAAAACGCTATCGGTTTTTACAAAATACTCTTTTAAGCTGAAATTAAAAATTTACTTTAATTGAAATTGATTTTTATGTCTCAGTGCGCCAGTTTCTTGGCGAATAGGTACTATTATAGAATCTTATTTCCGAGCAGTGGTAGACTCATCATCCCCTGGTAATCGGAGTTAAACTTAACTTTCATGAAAAATAAAGATAATAGATTTTTTTTGGTTAACGAGGGAGAGGGCTGGCTATGACTTGATCTCGCAACATTTTATATTTTTTTTTAGTAATAAGCACAATAATTCCAAATAGTTCAAGATCAAATTATCATGTAACCCTAAATTGATGGAAATTAAACGATTTTTTAATGAAGGAACCAAAAGTTTAATTCGCTATAATTAAACGCCTGGTTCCTTCATTATGATGGACTTCCGCAAAGTAACGCCTGCCTCCATCAAATAAACGATTTTTTGTTTAAATTTCAAAGGTTATTTATACGACTGCCTGAAAAAAGGAGTATATTGTTTTCAGGGTTCATGTATGTATGTATGGAAAAAAATTCGAGAACAAAACAATAATGATCATGGGATTTCTAATATTTGAGATTTTTAAGAATGAATAAATCCGTTTATGTTATTATATTTACTAACAATATTTAGTAATACAGGTTTAGCTGTTTATTTTGTACACCAAGCGGTTTTGTAACGGAGCTTTACGTCACACGACCCGTGCCCATTACATTTGCCTCGGTTTTTATACGACTGCCTAAAAAAAGGAGTATATTGTTTTCAGGGTTCATGTATGTATGTATGTATGTATGTATGTGAGTTTGTATATTCCACCATAACTTCTATACGCCTACACCGATTTTGATAAATGAGGTATCGTTAGAATCCCTAGCTTATTCCGGGTGACATAGGTTAGTAAAATTTTAAAAAAAATTGATGTGGTGAGCATGGTCCCGCATTAAAGACTAAAGTTGAAAAAAAATATTCGAAAATAAGATTAACTATATAATCATCATCTAGAAAATGATGAGTAGATACTAAAAATATATAACACTTTAGTTCAATAACCAGTGATTCACAAAAAAATATCATTTAATATAAATGTGGATAAGATTCCAAAGGTAAGGAATCACTGTGGTATTGTTACGTAGTAGCAGTGGTAGCCATACCTACTTCAATTCGAGGGGGATTTTTTATTACACGACTGCCCAAAAAAGGAGTGTTAAGTTTTCAGGGTTCGTGTATGTATGTGTGTCTACGGCAGAGCAGTCGTATTTTTTTTAATAATTTTAATTATATTCACTTGTTATCTTTTAGAAGCAGAAAGGGTTTATTTTGCGTTGTTTATTCGAATACCAATAAATAATTAAACCGTAAACTAGAGTAATTATTTCCCTCGTATTTGGAAGGCGTTAATGGTCAAGTCCATCAGATAGTGAATAGTGATGTTTATCAGGTGCCCCTGTGCGGAGGCCGTTACGAGATTATTTGCACCTTGACAGTAAATATCTATGAGAGTAAAGGAACAGAGAGTGCACCTGTGAATGCGCACTATAATAATAATTTCCACGCAAATGGCTTATCTCTTTGGAGATAGGCCGCCGTGGCCGAAATTCGGTCGGGAGGACATTATTATTGTTTATTATTATCTATGTCGCTTCGTACATAACAGCAATTTGGTATCTGGACAATTTTCACTGGTTTGATCTCGGAAGAACCATTCGGTATCGTTTCACTCAGTTTAACCCAATTAGCAATAACTTAACTTTCTGTTCCAATGTATCATTTCCTTCATCACGTATATGAAGTATGAAACACGGACCGAGGACATATTCAAATGTTTACATAGCTCAATTAATATTATGGCCCATGAAAAAGCTATTTTAGTTTCATAAAAACTTATTCACGAACACGGCATAATCACATCATTCATTCCAATAAAAATGACAAAGTGTGTCTGTTTGTAACATCAGATTGTAGAACATAAGGAAGAGCAATTATAACTAGTGCACGATGCGCTGTATTCAGACGACCTCTCGACGGACTGTTACATCCCTAGATACTATGGCGTATATTGCTGATCAATCATGTAGCATTTTGACCCAGTATTCGAGATTGACGCAAGACGATAATGTGTTAATCAGCAATATATTGCCTATAAAAAGAGCTAATTAATTCTTAATCTCCAGTCGTTCTGGTAATTAGCCTAATTGCTATCCACCTACGGACCCGGTTTCGGCCTGCCGGACTGGACAGCAATAAAAGCTAAGCTCAAGAACCAAAAATACCGCCGAAGGACCTTTTGGAGGTCTCCGCGAGTCGCGACAAGTGATCTAAGTAGTTAATCTTATTTATTTTGTTAGAATATTACAATTTTCTCTACTAATAAACTACAGTTCGAGTACTCGTGTTGTTTCCTTTATAACCACCGAGTGCATGGGACTAACATTTGGTGTCAGAAGAAAGCGGGATTATTTCCCGTTGGACGCCTACTCCTGACGACGTCCACGATTCTCCAAGCCAAGCTGCCCGTGCTGCCGTTCCTGGTCTCTCTGACTGACGGACAGTCAAATCCCAGTTGGCCCCGAGAAGAAGACCAAGCTGTGCCAATCCTTATCGTGCCCGAGGGTTCTCTGCCCAGCCGTGAGGTGCTGCCACCCGGTCCAGATTCCTACTTGATCACAACATCGCGACGAGGCGTGCGGAATAACCGCGCGTGCGACCCAGATCGACTCACCCGGCGCGTGACCCAGTTCGACTCGCCCGACGACGTTGCAATTCGCCGTTGCAGTTCTTCGAGTTCATCGCCGAATCAGCAATGACACCGTTTCTCCTACTACTGTGAGTGATTTTAGTGCTATTAACTTGATAATTATTAATTATTTTCTATTATTGCGTATAGGAAAGTATAGTAACATATTTTTATCATGGCAAAACGAGATGATTCCTTCGCTTTTCCCGTCGAATCCATCAAAATGAATTTCAGTGACTTGACTCGGTTTATTAAACCCTTTGACGGTGACCGAAACAAGTTAACATCATTTATAAGAAACTGCGAAAATTCCCTTAACTTAGTAAATTCCACTCACGCTGAAATTTTATTTAAATTTATTCTATCACAATTAGAGGGGAAAGCAGATGCGGCCTGCTCATTAAAGGTATTTGATAACTGGTCGGAACTAAAACAATTTCTAAAAAGTAATTTTGGCGAAACTAAACACCGAAGCCACCTACTTTTAGACCTTCAAAATTGCAGAATGAAGCCTAATGAGACGATTTTACAATACAGTACGCGTTTAGAGACCCATCTAACACGATTACAGACTAATATCTCCCATTCTACTAGGGACCCCAGTGAAGTAAAAGGACGACTAGCCAATACCGAAGACTTAGCCTTACACACATTCTTATTAGGATTACCAAACCATATATCAAATATTCTTAGAGGTAGGGACCCCAAAAACCTCGCGGAAGCGATTAATTTGGCTATCCAGGAAGAAAAATTCTACAATCTTGCTCAGACCTCTAAGGGTATAAAATATTATGATAAATTGGGACACACGGACAGACACTACCATTCTTATCGTCAACGTCCCACACATAACGCATCTTATTCTGCAAGTTTCCGACAAGGAAAATCACCTCCTCGTATTTCCAATACATATCATGCCCAAGAAAATCAAAGCATCCCTCATAATCCACAACCATCCTCTCCTAGAAAAACAGTAATCTGCTGGTACTGCAAAAATATAGGCCACGGAATTAGCGAATGTCGCAAGAGGCAATACAGTAATGCCAATCGCCATAAATTTTATAATCCCCCGCCTGAAACTGTTCATAATCTTTCAGAAAATATCCCATATGTCGATCCTGAGGAAGAGTTTTTAAACTAAACCGGATTCCGCGTTTGCGTCGCTCGGAATCCACTATACAAAACGACGCGGAATGCAACCACCGTTTCCATCGGTTTAATTCGCGATATTTAAAGTCTACTAATAATCAGATTAGCACTAGAGAAGTCGCGGAACAAATACCGATAATTTCTGTTCCAGATTCCACTGTATCCGCAATTCCTCCAATTTATTTTAAACGCACTGAGTCTACTTTATCCACTGAATCTTTTAAACCCACTGAGTCTACTAAATCTATTGAATCTATTAAATCCACTGAATCTATTAAATCCACTAAGTCTATTAAGCCCACTGAGTCTTGTAAGCCCATTGAGTCTACTTTATCCACTGAATCTATTAAACCCACTGAGTCTACTAAATCTATTGAACCTATTAAAGCCATTGAGTCTACTTTATCCACTGAGTCTTCTAAGTTCACTGAGTCCAGCAAGAATAATTCCAAACATTTCATTAAAAATACTATGTCTCCTAGTCCTAGAAACTCCTCCGAATTCATTTGTTCTAAACCGAACAAGTCTACCAAGTCTTTTAAACCCTCTATCAAACAAAGTACATCAAAATCTACTACACCTTCTATATCCGTGTCACGAGTCAACAAACAGGGTAACCAGCCCCAAATTCATGACCGTGGACACCATGTTTCTATATCCTCTGTATCCATGTCGCGAGTCAACAAACAGGGTAACCGACCCCAAATTCATGACCGTGGACATATTGATATTATTACCAATCCTACTAATATTTCAATAAGAAATTATAAAAAGAAAAAAAAACCAACTCCATCATTTTTACTTTAATTTCTCTGAATGCATTATTCCCAAATCTGTCAATTCTACAATATCCCTTCAATCTCATAATAATCTACATTTTCGGCCTACACTTCGTTAACTTAGGAACTTAATATTATCATAGTTTTAAGAATATTATACCTTTACTGATTTTTCTTATATAAGTAGGTAAAACCTCATATATAGACTATAAAAAATGTTATATATACAGTTCAAGACGACCAGAGACAGTTAGCATCTCTAATGAGAGAAAACATCCATATTATCTCTCCACTATTAGTACATTTAATACGACTATTCAAAAACTAAATTATAACGAGCAAATACTTAACCAGAATATAGAAAAGTTAGATAAAATCCTAGAAAGTGTTATGCAAACCACTAATAAATTAGAAGCCTCATCACGTCTAACCATGACCTTCAGTGCACTAGAAAGCTCATTAATGACCTTAAATTTTAATCTTAAAGATATTATTGATGCAATACTGTTCGGTAAACAAAACTTGATTCACCCATCAGTATTATCCCCCATGCAGCTTTATAAAGAACTCAGCTCTAACAAGAATAAAGTTGCATATAATTTTCCCCTAGCTATTAATTTAGAAAACATGCACACTCTTTTAGACATATCCCGCATTTCTAGTTTCGCTACCGATACCAAATTAGTATTTGTTATTGGAATCCCATTGACTCTCTTACAAGAATATAACCTCTACCATGTTTACGCTCTCCCTACTGCACATGATATTAAAAATCCGCACTCATTTGCTTTGATAAATCCTACTACAAAATTCCTCGCAATAACAGACGATAAATTAATATACTCTACGATGGACTCAATGAGTGATTGCAAAACCCTAACGAGCAATAACTATCTGTGTAAATTAAGCAATGTACAATCCAGTGTTACAAATCCGATCTGTGAAGTGTCGATCTTAAGTGCATATATAAATAAAATACCGGACACATGTGATTATAAAATAATAATTAGTGATATTGACGTATGGCAAAAGATAAGTAATAATAAGTGGATATATGTTCAATCCGATATAACTAAGGTCTCTGTAAAATGTAACAATACACTTAACGACTACGATATTATTGGAACAGGAATTCTCAAGGTTCCGAAAGGATGCAAGGCTTTCCATAAGCTCTTACAATTTATTCCCTCAGTTGAGTATGAATCCAAACTTTATTTGCCAACCCCCAATTTTAACATTATAAATGACGATTGCTGTTCCAAAAAGAAAATAAATATTTCGCTTCCATATCTAACACCTATTAAATTGTCACATATAAACTTAGATTCCTTGCATTATGTCACACACCGATTAAACCAAGTTAATGACGAAATAGAGAAAATGGAAAACCAGCCTTATCACATTAAATATGGAAGTTATTTTAGTATCCTAACGACTTTAGTAACCTTAACTGTAATAAGTTATATTTCTTATAAAATATTTAAATTTCTTTGTAATAGATCAAGGCGTAATAACATTCCAAGTTCTAATCCTGGCTGTTGTATACAGATTTTCAATAGTTGCCATTCTAACCCTGACAAAAATATCCGAGCAATTAATACTAGCTCCAATGTTGAAACTCGTAATAGGGGTTTTGACGCAACTAGTAACTCTGAGAGTTCTCCCAATAGTTTACGGAGAAACCTACAGTAAGAAATATTGTATCACTAAATTATGTCTACTATTTCATTTGTACTAGAGGAATTATTATATTATGTACCTAGTTACTTCGTTTTTCCTAGTTCTAAGAAAATATTATGTTGCTAATTTTATATTTCTAGATCACTTTAAATAATTCTTATCTACTTATTCTTAGTTCTTAATTCCTGTTAGTTGACATAGATAATTTGATAAATTTGTTTTTCTCTTTTGTTTGTTTTTCTCACAATTATAATGAATTTTATATTTCTAGTTCTTAGTTCATGTAAACGATAATTTTTAATTCTCTTTTTAAAATGTATGTAATAACGATAACATGATAATGGTATTATCAATTTTCTATTTCTTACAATTTTGTTTTTGTAATACTTAAATCACTTCATTCTACTCGCATCATCCCTTGATGCTCCGTCTTAAACGGGGGAGGTGTTACATCCCTAGATACTATGGCGTATATTGCTGATCAATCATGTAGCATTTTGACCCAGTATTCGAGATTGACGCAAGACGATAATGTGTTAATCAGCAATATATTGCCTATAAAAAGAGCTAATTAATTCTTAATCTCCAGTCGTTCTGGTAATTAGCCTAATTGCTATCCACCTACGGACCCGGTTTCGGCCTGCCGGACTGGACAGCAATAAAAGCTAAGCTCAAGAACCAAAAATACCGCCGAAGGACCTTTTGGAGGTCTCCGCGAGTCGCGACAAGTGATCTAAGTAGTTAATCTTATTTATTTTGTGAGAATATTACAATTTTCTCTACTAATAAACTACAGTTCGAGTACTCGTTTTGTTTCCTTTATAATCACCGAGTGCATGGGACTAACAGGACGTTTAATTCAGCCATCTCGATCGGTCGCTGCCGGGGCAAGTCGGGGACTTCGGTAATGCCTCGTTATTATTCGGTATAGCCTGCCGCCGACAACTCCGACAAGATTTAATATCTTCTTTGATTTTCAACACATGAATGAATATCATGAATGTCACGAGTAACAGCAGTATTGCAAGCAAACGTGCTCTAACCGGGTACGGGCACAGAGTAATTTAACTCATAACTTATATTTTCAACGTTTTTTTCCAATATACCTTTAACATTGCGAGACATAGTCGTACACAGTCCAAATAAAATGTGTCGAAGACATTTCTTCGACACATTTTATTTGGACTGTGCCACCTGGCAACCCTAGCTTTATACCGACTGCACCGATGTTGGATTGCTTCCTCCAGTAACTCAGGAATTGGCTAACAAAAATACGACCTTGCTACCTTCTCACAAAGCTCAAAGTCCAAAGTTGACCGACAGTTGGGTGCTCCCGGCAACATTTCCTGAGACGAATTCCACTCCATTTTTTTGTGTCTTTTTGACTAATTAATGAGCTCAAGTAAGAGGTTTCCATCGCGCTGTACAAGTGTTCACAAATTTGTTACAATGCTTTTATAAGGACACGAACAAATTTCACGGAAAGATAATTTTTGACTGTTCATTTTTCTCTTCTTTCTGTGCACGCTTCCGCGCTTTAAATTTTATTTTTATTTGTTGTTACAATTAATCTTATATTCTAATGAATGCCTACTGGAATGGTGGAATGAATGCTAGACGACTTTCACGCGCTGGACAGAGAAGCTGATATCCCAACTTTACGTATGGGAGGTACTCTATAAATAAAAAAAATTAACTACTTTGTCGGTGTGATTAATATTATGTATACCCATGCCAAATGACAACTTTCTAGTAGCGGCCTCTGGGCTCTGAAAAAAAAGAGTTCACGCGTACTAAGTCGCGGGCATCACCTAGTTAATATATAGATATACGGCGCACGTGACAACATAATCCTCGACGCCATGTTTGGACTTGGTGCGAGTATTTGACATCTTAAGTATCGGCTTATTAGGGTTTGGCTTCTAAAACTTGCTTGTGAATTCGTATTGATTCTACCATTCTAAACGCAACGCCACCCGTTTGTCTCAACAAACAAACAAACAAACTCTGCGAACGTAGCGTTTGTTGAGACAAAGTTTTAGGAGCTTCGTTTTCGTCTTCCAATTTCAAGGAAAACGTGGATTAAAAGTTTCTTAGAAGTTCCTCAATTGAAAGTGCTAGCTGACATTAAAACTGTCGCTATAAGTCTCCAAAGCTTTTACGGCGGTAGGAAACCTTTCAGAGATTAGCGCTCGAACGTGATTTTCATTTCCCAGTAACTACTGAGTCCTGCCTTGCGACACATTCCATTTTTCTAAAGGGTCGTGACGCCTCTTACAGGGTAGTAAAAGGGTTAATATTATAAATACGAAATTTTAGGTCACCGTAATTGATTATCACCATCACCTTTTATATCAATCAATCAGTCATCTATTTATTGCACATTTGGGTTTATGGTGTTATTGTAGGTGTTGTACATCCAAATACCTTAATACGGCATGCAATGTTAAAATAGGTAACTATTGGTATGGTATTTCCGAATCGCTGGTAGAGTGTAGAGTGTTTATCATGAGAGCCACAGTCCACGTATATCTAAATAGAGGCCTCCATTAAACTAACAAAACGTAACCTTTCATTATGAGTTAGGAGTTGTGTTTGAGCGCCTGACCGCACGCCCCGGGGCCGCGGCCGTACTGACAACGCTTAAACTTAAAGCAATACTCAAGCAATATTACTCAACATTACAGTTTGATGTCACCTTGCCGGTCCTAAAATAAGGATTATTATTCAAAAACACAAAAGTCAACAATAATGAAACAAAATATGGCGGTAAGCGTTGCAGTACGCTCCGTTATATATATATACTCGCATTAATATGTTCCATTAAAAGTTATTGTTTGTCGGCAACACTCAGCGGCAAGCTGACTTCCTGTTTGTGCTGTAGGCTTTAACAGATATAAAATGGTTAAACGTTATATACTCTGTATTTTATTCAGGTGGTCGTGGGTTCGATCCTCGGGCACGCACTTCTGCAATTCAAGTAATCGCGTTTTATGAAATTAAATATCACTAGCTCTCACGACGAACGAACACGTCGTGAGGAAACTTGCATGCCTGAGAGTGCTTCATGATGTTCTTAAAGATGTATGAAGTGTACCAATCCGCGCTTAGCCATCGTGGTAGACTGTGGTCGAACTCTTCACATTCCGAGAAGGAACTCGCGCTTACCAGTGAGCCGGTACTTATTAAAGTAGGTACTTAGTAGGTCTTCCATAATAAAATTTTACACACTGTTTAATTACGTTAATTGTATGACAGAAATAATTACAAACCATGCAAATATACAGCTGCGGACGTCTTCCTTAACAGCCTTTGTCATTAAGAGCAGCTGCGCTTAATTTATTTGAACGTTTGGTTATTTTCTTTTCCTCCTCGAATATGAACGGAATACTTGCGCACATTTATTGAAGCAAATGAATTTAGAAAATTGAATTTTGGAGTTTTCAGGAAAAATATCATAATGTGGCTTTAACATTGCTTTGTCCTTCCCCGCGATGCTGTAACAGATTTCATAAAATCGATTTTTACAGAGGACAGACAAACTTTCGCTTCATTTGTGTGGATTATAGGTAAGTACAACTCTTATATGTATATGAGAGGGACGGGAAGTGGGAACTAGCTAAAGATTTATATTGTAATACTAAATGATGCCCACGACTTCGTATTTTGTATACCCGCGGGAACTCCTTAATTATCCGGGATAAGAAGTGTCCTTTTCCGTGATATAACCTATTTGTATACCAAATTTCATCAAAATTGGTTGAAAAGATGGGCCGTTAAAGCGTAGCAGACAGACATACAGCCATACTTTCGCATTTATAATACTAGTGGTTCGCCCCGAACTGAGACCTCGCAGTATCCATTAAGATAGTTTTCTGTTTTAACTATATATACTGTAACTAGTATGGCGGGTGGATGCGCGGCCCGCTGAAGTGGACCGCGTACGGCATCGTACCGGAACGCTAAATCACTTGGCGGTAGGTACGTCATTGCCGTGTAGAAACTGATTAGGGGTATGGGTTTAATATAACTGCCATACCCCTAACAGGTTAGCCCGCTACCATCTTAGACTGCATCATCACTTAACATCAGATGAGATCGCAGTCAAGGGCTAACTTGTAGTGGAATTTAAAAAAAACCTATTAAATTTAACAGCCTTGACAATATGGTCAAAAATTGTTTAGCATCTATTTTAAATATTAATTTGGAAGATCGAGTATGGATGCAGGCGTCGCTTCCTGTGCGACTGGGGGGCCTGGGCATCAGATCTATCTCTGGTGCCGCTCTCCCCGCTTTCTTGTCCTCAGTCCATGGCACCCTAAATTTATCCCAAAAGATTCTTGCGTCCTCTCTAGATGATTTCGTCATTAGTTTATGGATGAGGCCAAGTACGCGTGGACACACGCCTGCCCAAACCGCGAATTCCCGATATCCCTCTCGTCACAACGGCAATGGGATGGGCCGATCTGCGAGCTAGCGCGGAAAAAGCTTATTGACACGTGCTCAAGCTCTGCAGATCGTGCCCGCCTTCTGACCGTGGGGGAGTGGGATTCCGGTCTGTGGCTGCAGGCCCTCCCGTCGCCCAACACAGGAACCTTAATTGACTCTTCCACTTTTCGGATAGCTGCAGCGCTTCGCCTGGGCGCATCGTGCTGCGCTCCACACCGCTGCCATTGTGGCTCTGCCGTCGGCCGACTCGGTCAACATGGTCTCTCCTGCGTCAGCAGCGCAGGGCGTATCCCCCGTCACGCCAGCCTGAATGATATAATCCGTCGGGCCTTTGCCACTGCCGGATATGCGGCTATTCTGGAGCCAGTTGGGCTCATGCGAGACGATGGCAAGAGGCCCGATGGTATGACCCTGGTTCCTTGGAGTTTGGGGCGGCCCTTGGTGTGGGATGCCATATGTGTAGACACCTTGGCTCCTTCCCATCTTCCAGGCACTACCGTTAGGGCTTGTGCGGCGGTGGAATCAGCGGAGGGCCTCAAGGTGCGTAAATATAGCACACTGGATAGGGGCTATATGTTTGCGCCTTTTGGGGTCGAGACGCTAGGGCCTTGGGGGGCTGGGGCGCGCAGAATCTATAAGGAACTTTCTGCGCGCCTGTTCGAGGCAACACGTGACCAGAGTGCTGGTATATATTTCGCTCAGCGAGTGAGCATAGCAATCCAACGCGGCAATGCTGCCAGCATTCTGGGCACGCTGCCCACTGGTAGCGGTCTTTCAGATTAGGTTTTTAGTTTTTAGTTTTAATTTTTTGTTGTCAAATTGTAATTACAATGTTGTAATAACAGAGTACCAATAAAAAAAACCTAATTCCCCAACCCAACCACCTATCTTTAATACCCTGATCTCTAGCTAGCTCTTCACCCATTTTGCAAACCCTCGAACTCCATATGTTTTCTCCGAATCATTTGTCAGAATGACAGTACGAAGATACAAACTTTGAAAAGGTCTTGCATAATTTCCAAATCCTAGTCAACATTCGCCATACATTTTCTATGGAAAAATAAATTCCGGCATCTTGAATTTTTTTCCTGTTCATCAAGTAGACCTTCATGTCCTGATCATCTTTTGCCAAGAAACCACTCTTCCATCTTCTATACTCTCCTAGATAGATACCGACGAAATTTGTATGGCGGTCATCCTAAATCCGCCATTTTGAAAAATTTTTCAGCTCACTGTCAATTGGATGAAGTTTCGAATGACATTTGGTCGAGCACCCCCCACCTATCTTCAATACCCTGGCTGTGCTGTTCACCCGTCTTCGAAATCCTCAATCATCAGCTCTCTCCGTATTTTTCCTCTTCATGAATTTTTCCCCTCTATACGAAATGGTCAGTGAAAAAAATTTTTTTCATACAAAATTGTTCAGGAGAGGTGATCAATCAATGAATCAGCACGAGCAGCTATATATATATTAATAGTAGTTAACTTTTAGCATTAGACGCAAAAGAGCTAAAGAGTTATTGGAGATGAGTGCATTTTTGGCTACTTTTTTACATGGAGTGCTGCACACTGGCCGGAATTATATCGTATACCTAATTGCACCACAGATAAACTTTGATACATTAGACAGAGCGCCGTCTATTGACATCATTGTGAAGTTCTGTTAAAAATACTGCAGCTCATTTTCATTTTTACGAAATTATTTCATTTTTAGTATCTAATTTTAGTATTTGTTGTTCAAGTAAAGGATGTAATTTAAATGATTGATCAAGATTCAGGCTCAGCCGCTCAGAAAATTTAAAGTTCTGAGGTCAACTTTGGACGTTATTACCTTTAAAATGATAAACCGCAACCCTATAAAAATATTTTACTTCGCATTCGCTTCTATGAGAGCCCCCCTGAAATAAAGATTTTTATAACTTTTTAAGCCATATATATTCGGCTGGAGGCCATCGGCTTACATATTATATTTAAAGTAATTAAGTTTAGTAATTCAGAAGTTATAAGGCTCTGAAAGACGGACGGACAGACGGACAAGTTCAAATTCACTCAAGTAGACTCAGAGACCTTCGCTTTGCTCGGTCAATTAATAGTAAAGTAATTAGTATGGATACTCGAGATATCTACAATTTGAACCAAATAATCTTAATATTTGACAATCAAGGCAATTGTTGTTTGTTTAATACGTTCATTAAAGTCTTTATTGTGTAGATACAGCAAAGATAGCAAATGCAAGTCCTTATTTCATTGACTTTCATATTTGTAGCAGAATCCACTTGAATTTGGACTTTATAAAAAAACCGACACAACGCAAACTGATGCGTCTAGAAACTAGGGATTTTGCATAATATTATATAACGTACGTTTTCTTTACATATTATAAGAAAGGAATTTAAAAAATTTGCCCAAGTGAAGTCGGAGTAGGTCTAGATAGTTTCCTCAATACACTGGGCATTTTAATTATTGTGAGAGTTGGAATGAAGGTTGTGCTGACAGACGCGCTCAATATAAGGTAGAAATATCTACTTTTCTAACTGATGGTAGAGTACTTCACTGCTCAATAAAGGTAAAATCTGGAAAGTAAGTATAAGTGCTCAGTATCCAACGAGAAGGTGATTTGTTTTTATAACCGAAAGAACGATTTTTACGCTATTGTTCGCAAAGTATTACTCAAATTTTTTTCTTTGATCTTTGTTTACCCGTACGATAATCTGATATGTATCGTGATGTCAGTCAAATATACTTCCACAGTAAGTGAGTAATTTTTGCTATATTTTATATTCACCCATGCGTAGTCTACTTTAGCGAACGTTATTACAATCATGTTGAGGAGCGTTCTCTTCCAAATGGCAATAACACACAACACAGCAGCCCCGTCTAATGATATCGTATATTTTGACTCTGATGTCAGAGTGAAACGGAGTCAGAGATGCTGAGTTTCTGCGAAGTAATATTATTGCTAATATTAAGTAAATTTTATGTGAGTTACGTTACTTGTAATAAATGGTCGTATTTATTTCATAATATTTATCAAAATCCAGTTCACTTACCTTGGCCACGTGGTTACAGCAGACATGAAAGACAATGGAGACATAGATAGGGAACGGTGGGCGTTGGCGGTTAGAGGGAATATGCTAGCTCGCAGAGTTGCTCGTTGCACAAAAGAAGTTAAGGTCACACTTTTCAAGGCCCTTTGCCAGAGCATCTACACTTGCAGTCTGTGGGTTGACTTTACCCAAAAATCTCTAAGCGCCCTCCGTGTCCAGTATAATAACATCTTCAGGATAATGTTGGGACTGCCTCGGTACTGCAGTGCGTCCAGCATGTTTGCGGAAAATCGTGTGGACGGTTTTTTCGCAATCATACGGAAGATACATACGAATCATATGGAGAGTAGTTCCAGCACTATTCTGAAGGTGATAGCTGACAGACAGGACAGCGCTTTCAAAGCGCACTGGATGTCAGCTTTAGTTTGTAAGTAGGTATATTAATTATATTAACTAACATAGATTGAGTCATATACTAACACATACCTATTATTGTCTATTATTATTATGTCTGTCTCTTCCATCTCGGGACCATGGGGTCCCGGACCTTTGGAAGGCGTACGAGGGGCCGAAACCAACTCGCAGAGGCCCGTTAGACAATTTTACTCTAAAGGAAATGTGACACCAACCGACGAATATCCCTATACGCACTATGCGAGTGCATCCAAGGACAATCCCCGGTTAGTGCAGGACTATTGCAGAACATGGAAGCAAATGATATGTATGGGTCTACGGGTTTGGGTTGCTAAAATGGATTGGTGATCTGGGTCTATGGAAGTACTATGGCCCCTGCCTGACCAATTATATTTTACACGGATAAAATGGCAGGGGGTGACTCGCACACTCAGTAAATGGGCCCCCGGAAACAGCCGTTAGCACATAGTGACGTAGCGGCAAGAGGGCAACATAACCTGAGGTACTTGAGGAGTGGAGAGGTATTCCACGGCTCTCAGGACAATCCTGGTAGTCCATTCAAGATCCCTACAAGTATCTTACTGGAATACTTCTTTCCTCCGAGCGTCTTTGCAGATGCTCTTGCGAATCTCCACTCAAGCCGGCCAATGAAGGCAAGCAAGAGGTGAGAGTTCTGTTCCTCGTCAGTGTTCATTCCAGCCGGCCAATAAAGGCAAGCCAGAGATGAGGAACAAGACTTCTCCCGGGAGCGATCAGGTCCGTGGGGTCGCTACTGCCCAACAGCTCGCCACAAGCTGCCCTGCGGGATAAATATTATTATTATTATTGTTTATTATTATTTATTATTTATGTTACTTATAAGAATTACTAACATAGGATAAGTATTTTACTAACCATTATGGACATTTGTTGTCTTTCAATAAAAGATACATTCATTCATTCATTCAAAATCCGACTCCCTGGACGCTTACAGACGTTTAAGGTTAACAATGAGGTTAAGAATTTTCAAAATCCACTTGTTAAAAAAAATCTAAAATGTAACACACACACACTAGGGATACAAAAAAAATTCTTTCCAAAAAACAGACTTCCAAAGCCGGCGAGCCTGACGCGTCAACTTTGCTTATCCTTGCTATACTCGCCCGACTTCAACATAGTGTGTAGAAATCAAAATTATTTTTTACTTTACAGTGGCTTTGGAAGTCGGTTTCTTGGAAAGAATTTTTATTTTTAACTTTTTAGTGTAGTCTTAATCCCCACGGCTAAGGAGTTCTGTACCCTGCAGCATCAGGGTTGAGGAGTTGGGACTTGGGTTTAGGTATGAAGTCGTTGCTTGACATCTACAATATGAATTCCCCATAAAAAAGTTTTAAGTCGCTATTTTTAAGGAGTTCTGTATTGGGACTCAGAGTTGAATCGTATACACGTGTCTTGATACCTACTTACTATATGAATTCACCATTAAAACTTCCTAACTCCCTAGTTTTGAGTCGTAGGTATACCTACAGCATCAGGATTGAGGATTTGGAGTCAGATTTTTTTGGGACCATCTCGCGAGCTTCGAGCTTGGAAACCACGGAGATATGCGGTAACATACATTAACGCGCCGAATTGAAAACCTCCTCCTTTTTTGGAAGTCGGTTAAAAATGACTGGTGGACAAAACATCCGAAACCGAGAGGTTGGCACCAATATTGTGTATAATACTGATATTAATGCCTCTTCCTATTCACATGAGCTAGTTTTGTCCAACCCTCATGCCTTCTTTGTTCATGTAGATCTATCTTTTTTTCATAGCAATTTCCTGCCGTTTGGGATAGCCACTTTTCCACCTGATTAGAGTGCTTCCTCATTCTCAAACCACGTAATACATTAAGTATCGCTTGAGGGGTACGAAATAGCTATTTATGCAACTGTATCGTAATGAGGGTCATTTTAATTCGAGTGCTGTTTTTTGATACGAGGCTTGCCGAGTATCAAAATAGGATAGTACGAGAATTAAAATGACTAATTACGTACAGTTGCATACAAGATTTTATCTACGACAAGGACGTCTTTATAATTTTTTACTTTATAAATTAATAAAAACCAAAAGTGCCAGAACCCAGAGCCGCTAAGCTATAGGTATCCTATTTATGAAGATAACCATATCGATACAGCTACGACTCATAACGATACAGCTCCCATACAACGAACTGTATCGTTATGAGAAGCAAACACGAAAGAGGGTTCAATTCGATATAGTTGTCAAATTCGAAATTGGAACTTTTCGATGCTGGAGTAGATAAAGGTAATTATCTAATCATTTAATGCGAGAGCGATAAAATCGCTCAGGCGGATAAAGACGATGCTACAGCCGCGCAAGCTTAGGGACGCTAGGACGCTATCCCGTGAGAGTGTGATAAGTCTTCGCTTCGCTTCGCTTCGTTTCCGCTCGCCTCAGTATACACGCACCCCGTCTATCGTCCACATTGCGTATCGCGCCGGCGGCGGCGGCGGCGGCGGTCGCCAGCTGAGCCGTGTAACCGATCGTTTATTGCTTTTACGTAACTATTTACATTAGTCCGGCGGCTATGATATCGGAGGCGGCCGTCGGGTTTGATTACTACTCGGTGGGCTTGACAGTCTCAAGGTGAAGAGAATGTGAGATGAGGGGAAGATCTACCGCACTAGTGCGATAATGAATATTACCGCACTCCGGTAATATTTTTATCGCCCAATACTGTGGAAAAAGTATACTTTGTAGTTTTACTAGCTTTTGCCCACAGCTTCAATCACGCGTAAAGTTCGATTTTCATACAAATTGCAAACCCCTAGTTTACTTCCTTAGGGGTTGAATTTTTAAAAATGTTTCTTAGCATATGCCTCATAAAAGCTATCGTATTCCAGTGGTTTGAGGCATGCGTTGATAGATCTGTCAGTCAGTCAGTCAGTCAGTCAATTAGCCAGTCACCTTTCCCTTTTATATATATAGACTAGCTGATGCCCGCGACTCCGTCCGCGTGGAGGTATGAAAAATAGATAGTAGCCGATTCTCAGACCTATTCAATATGCTCACAAAATTTCATGAGAATCGGTCAAGCCGTTTCGGAGGAGTATGGGAACGAAAATTGTGACACGAGAATTTTATATATAAGAATTAGCGGTAAAGTAAGGGAAACTTTACAAACATATTTATTTTTGGAGGAGTATTTTAGTTTTTTATTATGTTCAATGCACGAATATGTTCTTCCAATGCGGGTGCTGATATAGCATCCACAGACAAGATTACAACAATTATATTTTAACAACATTTGCAGCGGCAGTCAAATAAGTTATATATAAAAAAAAATTCCCTGAACGGATTTTCATTATTTTTAAGCATCTGAACCGTCCCCGGAGTTATCCCAGTTTGAGTTATCCGATTGCCCAGTTTACTGAAATATCTAGATAACATTTTTTTTTTAGATAACATTAAATAATATTCAATGAACTTCACATTTTATAACCTTTGCAATAAAAATCAACGTTAAACCTGCCTTTACACAAGTTTAAAAATCCATTAAAATTTAAAAGTATGCTCCTGAAAAAAGCTTATTATAATACCTATTGTTGAAGATTATGTAAATGTCTTAATGATAAAAGATCATGGATGTAACTCGCTCCAGCAATGCTGGCTGTTAATTAATTGTTTCAAAAGAGCAACCGAGTTTCTTACTGGATCTTCTCGGCCATTCCTAAATGGCATGTTCCGAACCAGTGGTACGAGATTCACTCGACAATTCAAAACCACTTCTAATAAATTTATTTGAATAAAAAAAGAGTTTGAATACAGTAGGTATAGGTATATTCAATGAGTTTTTTTGACGATCTCACTGGCAAAGCGGTCATCTTGGTGGGAGAACCCGAGTTCGATTCCCGGCAGGAATTTGTGGGATTTGTCAACAATTGAATTTAAATTTTCAAATTTTCAAAATTTCAATCAAATGTAATACGGCAAGGATTATTAAATAAATAAAAATAAGGGAGGGTGTATGTTGTGCCGCCGAGCGATTCAGATTTTCATCATCGCATAATCGCATAAAATCGTCACGTCTACAGGATGGTCTTTTCTGAGAACAAACACGGAAGACTATCTCCCTACTATAATAACCACAGTACACAGTGTAGTACCTATTGTAATTCAATCTATTTTGTTTCGATTGGCTGCCAATGGGAATCGATTCAGATGTTGATATGAAATGTTATCGGGCACCCGGCTCGTAACAGTTCTATCATAAAATTGGGAGATTCTATATGTAATAAGCAATAATATCTGTAATAAGCAACCGATTTCTGTCTCTAGGCGTTATCAGGGCCGCCGATAAAGGGTTGTATATAATGAATGGAAAATTGGGGGCTGATGGAATGTAATGAGGGTGACGACCTCGGGGGGTCGCCCGCGCGCCGCCGGGGACGCCGTACCGAATACCGACGACGTCGCCCGAATGGTGCCGCTCATGACACTGACAGTATATTGAATTTTGATGAGAACCTTTAAAAATTTAAAAGAATTAAAAGTTTTATTTTAGGTTTAGTTTTAGACTAATTAAATTAATTAATATTGACGAAGTTATGATATGTGACCTAACACAGGTCTCCATTACATCAGGCTGTAACGCTGGTTTACAGTGGAAACCTTTGTTATGAAGGTGTGGAAGTTTTAATTAATAATGCATATTTTTATTGTTTCAAACTTACAGAATACAACAGCACCCGAGCTCTCAGGCGCAGCGCCCATGGATGGTGTATATTTTAGAGCGCTTAAGCTTTTTGTAGTAGGTTATATGAATTTTAATAAAATAGAAATAAAAAGTTATACAAAATTATACGAAAAAAAAAATACCCACGACAAGAGTTAACTGTGGAGGCCGAAGAGGCGAAGACTGCAGCCTTTTAAAAAAAAAGTTTTATTTCCAGGCTTTATATTTTTGTAAGATTATTGTAAAACGACAAATCTTTTAGTGCGAATAGCTATCATAAAAAAGTTATTGAGTAAAAAATATAAAAAAAAATATACGTTTATTTATGTTTTTTGCTCTTGTAATGTTACAATGAGACCCGAATCGTAATTATAAATGACTAGCTGATGCCAGCGACTTCATCCGCGTGAAATAAGTTTTCACATGAACTCTTTAATTTTCCGGGATAAAAAGTAGCCTATGTCAATCTAAAGGTCCTCAACTATACCCAAACAAAAATCACGTATATCTGGTACTCTCTTGCAGGACAGGACAGGATTAAAGGACAAACAAACACAATTTCGCATTTATAATACTAGTATGATGATGATATCTATGTCAGATATTATTGTTAGATATATATATATATATATATATGTCACCGTAAGATTGTTAAAAACCGTAAGATTGTAATCTAACGCTTTTTTTCGATAGATTGTAAACAGTCGAAAGATTGTGAACCGTTCAATGTTTTAAGTGTCAATTTTTGAAATATTCATTATATTTACGTTTTCTTGTCTTTTTCTTGTAGGTTAGGTTAGGGTTCGACATAAATAATCAAGTAGTGCCCGCGGCTTCAGGCTGGGCACTTAGGTTCTATCGGGTTAATAAACCTAACAGATTACAATCTATAGAAAAATAATCCGTTATATTGTAATCATTCGGCAGTTTACAATTTCACGAGTTAGATTATAATCTAACGGTTTTTACAATCTTACGGTGACATATACGCACCAAACATATTATTTTGTATAATACGTAGGAATCTACTAGTGAAATGGTTCAAGTTATATGTTAATTTTATCCGAGACGAAATAACTCGTGCAGCTACCAGACGTCTGGAAATTCAACCAATTTTCATTGAGGATAATAATTACCACGAATATCTGAGCATATCTAATAGTTAATGGCTTATTCCAAGCCAGTACATTGTAAGAGATATTGAATTACTTTAATTTTGTTAATGATTAATTTCCATTAGGTAAATAATAGTTATTCTATTACATAGATGATCTGTAAGATAAACAATTGAATAGGCATGATGACAGTAACCAAGAATCAATGAAATTATGAATTTATCTAATGAATTAGGATTCATGGATTATAAAAAACCTATTTATTTTTCTTTTTCGAGTGAGATTGCTATATAATTTGATAAAATAAAACTATAAAATACAGCAATCCGCCATATTTGATGAAACACCAAGAAGCGAATGACGTCACAATTGTTTGTTTTCGAGCTTTGAAAATCACACTATTGCTTAATGCACACTGCACAGGGTACATAGGTAAAAACAATAGTGACGTCACAACGACGCCATGACACCGCCGAGCGTTTTGGCGTGAATTTTGAAATTTTAATTTCAAATGCCAATTTTATCCACCAAACCTTATTTTCTGCTGAAATAAGATATTTTTTCGAAATAGTAGATACTTCCGAACATAATCTGACCATTTTTCAAAATCAGTCATCATGCCTATTGAAGCCTTAATTTAAACAATTGATTTTGTAAAGAAATATTAGAGCAAAATGACAGTTTTATGTCACGTACCATAACGTCCCTAAAATAAGGATTATAATTCTGAAACACGAACTTCAACAATATAAAAATAATACGGCTTCAAGCGATGGCAGTATGTCCCCTGGCTGTAACGTTGTACTGTTGCCTTCTGTCCCAACAGGCAGCCGCTGCAAGTTGAGTACATCGGGCCCGACACTACAAACAAAATCAATACAATGATTGATTAGAGTCACCGAAATTCATGTCCGCTATTGACTTCAATGTTGATTAATTGACTCTCCTGCTGTCTAGTAGGTAGAGCTACCTACCGTGTTCTGTGCGCGACGGGCGCGGTTTGTGCCGTCTCCATGTTTATTTAACTTAACTAAGATAGTTAATTAACTTACACGGACGAATTCACTAATTAAATCAAATGTTCCCCGTAACAACGAAGCTGTTAAATCTCTTCAGCGAATAAATGAGCATACTTAAACAACTGAGTGGGCAATGGAAGATGGGAACGTTTCAAACGGCAAGGTTCTGATTTTTCGTTTCATAAACGTCAATAATGAGAAAAATTCTTAGACGATCTTATGAACTAAATTGTGGCTTAGTTTAGTTAGAGAATAGAAGGCTGAAAGCTTCAAAACGCGTTGCCGTATTCTATTGCGTGAAGTATTTTTAGGACACTGTTCAATAAATGGAATCTTAAATTGAAATTAAATTCCTTTTTGTTCAAATAAAGTTTTACAAGTGCTTTTGAATCCTCAACTAATCTACTAGATTTGGATTTCTTTCGGGTACCTATTACGATCCGACAATATTGTTTTTCCTCGATCCAAAGATACGATTGGGGGAAAAATACATCATCGATAATACAGTTTCCAGACGAATTTATAAAAACTGTCGGTATTGGAAAATCGGGGAAATGTGTAACACTGATTGAATTCGAGAGTTTGTTTCACGAAATCCATTAGCGGCGACGACGGCGACGGACGTCGGGTTCATTTAGTGGGATTGAAACACATTCACTTACAATAACACAGATTTAAATTGTAATGCTGAAAGATTTTATTTTTTTACTATAGATTTTTAGGGTTCCGTAGCCAAATTTGGCAAAAAACGGAACCCTTATAGATTCGTCATGTCTGTCTGTCTGTCTGTCTGTCTGTCTGTCCGTCCGTATGTCACAGCCACTTTTTTCCGAAACTTTAAGAGCTGTACTGTTGAAACTTGGTAAGTAGATGTACTCTGTAAACCGCATTAAGATTTTCTTACAAAAATAGAAAAAAAACAATAAATTTTGGGGTTCCCCATACTTAGAACTGAAACTCAAAAATTTTTTTTTCATCTAACCCATAGGTGTGGGGTATCTATGAATAGGTCTTCAAAAATGATATTGAGGTTTGCAATATCATTTTTTTCTAAACTGAATAGTTTGCGCGAGAGACACTTCCAAAGTGGTAAAATGTGTGTCCCCCCCCCCGTAACTTCTAAAATAAGAAAATGATAAAACTAAAAAAAATATATGTTGTACATTACCATGCAAACTACCACCGAAAATTGGTTTGAACGAGATCAAGTAAGTAGTTTTTTTTTAATACGTCATAAATCGTAAATCGCAATTTACCTTTCATTCAATCAACTCAAATATTTAAAAAAAACATTTAATTTAAAACTTACTACAGGTTTGTACGGAACCCTCGGTGTGCGAGTCCGACTCGCACTTGGCCGGTTTTTAGTAAATCAGGTCGTGGAGCTGAAGTGGCAGCAGCACGGCTCGTCAGGGCCAAGCGGGGTTACGGGCCTCCTCGCCCGGGCGGGCGCGAGGTAGGTAACTCTGTACTGTGGTGAATGTCTTGTAGCCGTGAATCGGCTAGGGCTTGCCCTGTAGGCTGGGGGCTTAGTTTGGAGACGTCGGGGTCTTTTAAGAAATAAATATCTTCAAACCGAAGTGCTGGGCTGGAATGGCGACCCCGCACCGATTTGGATTTTATTGGATTTCATAGTTAAGTTGAAGTACTAAAAACTTTCAAAAGCAAATATAAATAAATTTATAGAACTGGATCCACTTTAAGCTTCTCACAAATTGCACCCGGCTAGTTTAACTGATCTTTTCCAATGGAAATTCTCGAAAATAAACGAGGATTAAATCAAAATAACTTTGATGTGCTCCAAAATACGACATTTTGTTTGATGTATTCACTAAATGAAATCCTTCTAAAATATATCAAACAGGTACCTATTATATTAATTGTGAAGAAGACTCAAGCGCTTTCGATTAGCGTAGCCGATTTAAGTTTTGTAATATAAGCTCATAGGTAGCTGGTATGTAATAATTCAATTTTCGCTAAGGAGTGGAAAGCGAAATATCCTGAACGGAATAGAAAATTTTTCTTTAAATAAACTTTTACGATGAGCTTTCTAAGTGTTACGCGAACCTACCGCTAACTTTTATTTAAATAGATATTTTTAATGACATAGGCGAAGACAATTATTATTTACTAGCTGATGCCCGCGACTTCGTACGCGTGGATCGAGGTTTTGTTGTTCCCGCAGGAACTCTTGAATTTTCCGGGATAAAAAGTCTATGTCCTTCCCCGGGATATAACCTATCCCTGTACCAAATTTCATCAAAATCGGTTGAACAGATGGGCCATGAAAGCGTAGCAGACAGACAGACAGACTTTCGCATTTATAATATTATAGTATGGATTTCAAAAATACAGAACATAATTATCTATTTTATAAAAATTCATATAACCTACCACAAAAAAACTTAAGCCTATGTGCTATTCCAGACTATAATCTATCTCTGTGCCAAATTTCAGCCAGATCCGTTCAGCCGTTGGGGCGTGATTGAGTAACAAACATCCATCCATACATCCATCCAGACATCCATCCAAACTTTCGCATTTATAATATTTATTTGATTCCTTCGGAATAATATTCGGAATAAAGATATTAAATATCCCTTCGGGCAGCTTCAGGCACGGAATCTCAAATGAATATCAAAAATGTGCAAAAATGTTGTCTCATAACAGCATCAAGATTCAATTTCCAAGTGTCCTGCTACTGAGCGAACACCATTACCACGACTGGTATTCCATTCCCACCGCCACAGTAGGTATATTGGTATCTGTGTGTTCCGCGTTGTGCCCTCACTGTGGCGCGCTGGCGAATCATTGTTATTTATTCTCACAGATGATATTGCATTTTGAGGGCTTCAATAATCTCCCACTGTATATCTACGAGCATATGATGTATGAGGATCGAATTTTACGAGCACAAAACGTAATATTTGCATAACATGCCCACTTGAAACGAAGCACATATTGCATTGCAGCCGTGTATGTATGTTTATCCCAATCCCATAGAAATATAAATGTAGCACTCAGCTAGGTTTCGATGAGGAATTATTGGAAACTATTGCTTAGTTCCGCGTTATAGTGAAGTTACTGATATGAAAAAGTTACGGCAGCTGGTTGCGCAGAACTTTGATAGAAAATATCAGTCAGACAGCTTATCCTACTATCTTCTCCTATTTAGGTATGTATAAGGAGATTAAGACAATCATTCTTTTTTGTGTGTGACCAAAATATAATTTTACGTACTCTAGGTAAATGCTGTGTAAAATTAATGTGTGGTGGTGTGATAAATTATTATGTCGGTGTGACTACAAATTTTTGTTTTAAGTTTTTGCAGAAACACGGTTTTCTGCACGTAAGTATAGCTTGAGTACCGAGATACCAACAATAGGCATATTGGCTCTGTAGCCATCTCTATCTATACCTAGTGTATAGTTAATATGGGAAACAAACAGACCCTCTTCCTTATCTGTAATATCAATCTGGTAACAAGTGTATTGAAAATCGGTGCTTAATAAAGAGCATTCCTACTTTTTATTCCTTTGTTCAAAGTTATTACATAAGTTGTACAAGTCGTCGAGAGATATCGGGCTCCACTCAATTTATTCTGGAACTAACTCGCTCCATCGGAATCGAGCTCAATGGGATTCCCGCGCTATGCGGTACTCAATCATAATGATTACACACACAAAACAATGCATGTCTATTATCACGAGACAGAAAAACATAATAATATGAAATATTTCTATGAATTATTGTCAGTTGAATGTTCTGACGGCCTTGTTGGTCTAGTGGTTAGCATAGTCGACTGCAAATCACGAGGTACTGGGTTCGATTCCCGGTCGGGCATAAAAAGTTAGGTAAATTGGGTTTTTCAATTAAGAAATTCTCAGTGCCAGCCCGGAGTTGGAAGTTGGCGGTGTTTCACCCCCGTGCCTCGGAGAACACGTTAAACCGTCGGTCCCGGTTATTATCACTAACATGATAATAGTCGTTAAAGCCCGCCAACCCGCATTGGAGCAGCGTGGTGGGTCTAAGCTCTTATTCCCTCTCTCCTATGAGAGTGGAGGCCAGTGCTCAGTACTGTAGTGGTGGTGGTGGTGGAATGTTCTGCAACCACTTCACGCTTCATCCATCCATCCATCAGCCTGTGTGCATCTACTGCTGGCCTGTTCGGACTTCATGCTTAGTTGGTTGATAAATCAAAGCAAGCTTTCTCACAGATAATCATACTTCATACTAATATTATAAATGAGAAGGTGTATTGATTTGTTGGTTTGTCCTTCAATCACGCCGCAACGGAGTCACGGATCGACTTCATTTTTGGCATGGGTATAGGTGAGGACCTGGTGAGTGACATAGTCTATTTCATATTTTTATCCCGGCAAATTAAGGAGTCCCCGTGGGAATAAAAAAAAGCTTAAACCACGCGGACGAAGTCGCGGGCTTCAGATAGTAACAAGATAAAATCTTATTAGACAGCTTTCTTATCGCACAATTGTGCGTTATTTTATTTTGCAAACTTTTTGTATTCGGTATTCTCATTTATTTGATCGCTGTGTAGTGTATACTCGTATATGGCCTTTGGTACTAATATCATACTTTAGTACTGTAAAATTAATTCAAACCGTACTTAAATCAGAAGTATTCCACGTCTGCACAAAACCATTTCTAAGATAGAATTCAAAATCAATAAAAATTATATTTCCGAGATATCAGGCGTTGGAATCAATAAAACTTTGATTGGTACTCGAAAATACATAATCTGATGTGAATTTGGCAGTTTCGCGTAGTTCCCGGCAGTTCACGTCACTGTTTCCCGAAAGGAGCAACTTTACGCGCCGAGCGGCGGGTCGGCGAAGTTTGAGGATAAACCGACGTATAATTAAGCACATCCCGATACCTGGAGGTAATGAAGTACGATATAAAATGAATGAGTTGTCGGCTCGGAACGTTTGATAGGGGTTCTGACTGTGTATTTGATATCGGCCTATTATGTAAGTTCTAGAGGAGAAACTGCGTATATCTCGTGTAGCGAGGAATAGCACTAGGAATAGCGATTAAAATAGGAAAGCGGGAAGCGGCTGGATAAGGAGGCTGAGGTGCGGATGTGGTGGAGCGCTCTGAATGATGACGGTGATGTCGATCACCCATAGATATAAAATATAATTACTCTTAAATGTGACGGAATGGCGACGCCGCACTGGAAACTGCAGCGTTGTTGGACGGCTAGGTGGACAGATGACATCATACGAGTCGCAGGGAGTCGTTGGATTCAGTTGGAGGATTGGAGGGAAGTCCGTGTAAGAGACCAACGTCCAGCAGTGGACGTTATCAGCCGGGCTTTATGTTCCTGATCATTACTACAGTTTCACAAATGAAATATTTGGTTCACCTGGCTGTAGTCTGTGCTGTCGAGCAACTGTCGGAGAAGTTTATATTCGAGTGAGTCACAGAGTGACACGACAATACGACAATGTTTTACTCGCAATTTGGTTACAAAGGAGTTATGCTGGGGCCAGACGAGCGTAATTTTTGGAGTTGTACGTCGCGTAATTTCTGCTGCATTCTGTAGTGGAGTCATGTAAGGATTGTCGATCAAATCGTTAAAGTTCGGCTTCAAAGTAAAATTAACCATAACATTTAGATGCTTGATTTAGAGCTCAATTTCGTTTATCCATTCTCATACGTTTATGGTATCGTACATACCTAAACGTATGAGAATGGATACACGAAATTGAGCTCTAATTTTCATATAAAAGACCGAAACTGCCACACGACTACTTAAAATGAGTTCGAATCATCAGCGACCGGGATGAGGTGAGGCAGAAGTCAGTTAACAGTTCGTTACTGAATATGCGCGTGTTTCCTGTCTGACATGTCAGCAGAATTTCAGTTCAACCGAAATTCCGTATCTGAAAATACGCGACTCACAACTCACAAAATCACGCTTCTCTGGCTATAGGCTTGGAATTGGAATGCTAGTTGTTTCTATTGTATTTATGTCAAAGGATTGATAACGTACAAAAAGAAGCTGAGTTTTTGCGATCCTAACATTGTGTTTCCAGCTTCCGAAAAAGTTGCACCAATAGCTACAATCTCAATTGCTGTGATTGGCTCAATTTATAGTAAGTACTTATTGTTGCCGCGACAATGGATAGTGGTCAATATAGGGCGTAAGACAATCAGACATGATTGCGATCGTCACATTGTTGCTGTCAATTTACCGTGATTGTCGGCGTGTCGGGTTTTTAACCGACTTCCAAAAAAGGAGGAGGTTCTCAATTCGGCGCGTATATTTTTTTTTTTTTAATGTATGTTACCGCATATCTCCGTGGTTTCCAAACTGAATTGAAATTTTTTTTTTCAGTGGTTAGAGGAAGCTCGCGAGATGGTCCCATAAAAAAATTTGACTCCAAATCCTCAATCCTGATGCTGTAGGTATACTTACGACTCAAAACTAGGGAGTTAGGCAGTTTTGATGGTGAATTCATATAGTAGGTATCAAGTCACGTGTATACGATTCAACTCCAGTCCCGACTCCTCAACCCTGATGCTGCAGGGTACAGAACTCCTTAAAATTAGCGATTTAGGATTTTTTATGGGGAATTCATATTGTGGGTGTCAAGAAACGACTTCATACTTAAGCCCAAATCCCAACTCCTCAACTCTATGCTGCAGGGTACTGCACTCATAAGCCGTGGGGATTAAGACTGCACTAAAAAGTTAAAAATAAAAATTCTTTCCAAAAAACCGACTTCCAAAGCCACTGTAAAGTAAAAAATAATTTTGATTTCTACACACTATGTTGAAGTCGGGCGAGTATAACAAAGGAGACGCGTGAGGCTCGCCCGACTTCAACATAGTGTGTAGAAATCAAAATTATTTTTTACTTTACAGTGGCTTTGGAAGTCGGTTTTTTGGAAAGAATTTTTATGTTCAGAATAGTTGCAGACGCCGAGTCCAGCGCGGCTCCAATACAATAGAGTTTCATCATGTTACGGGTCGAGTGAATCGGATAGCCAATGTTGACATTGGCCGGGCACTGTCAGCTTCGTCGAGAGCGTCGGGTAGTTTCAAAATACACATTTTTAGCGGAACGTGCGATTGTATTCAAACTTACCTAGTTACCACCACCTACTTACCTAGTTATCTACGGCAAGAACGTACCGCCAAGCTTTTTAGCGTTTCGATGCCGTGTAGAAACCAACTATAAGGATATGAGTTTAATATAACTGCCATACCCCTAACAGGTTAGCCCACTACCATCTTAGACTGCATCATCACTTACAGAGATCGCAGTCAAGGGTTAACTTGTAGTGGATTAAAAAAACTTATTGAATATTTTGATTAGTTTAAGACGAACTTTTGTATTTAATATTATGTAATAGAAAAAGAAAATATACGTAAAACGAGGAAATATGAGGCAATAAACGTTTCATTCAATGTCAAACCCTTGATCTAGTATGAGTACAACTAAACACAGCAGACATTATATAACATTGCATACTAGCTGATGCCCGCGAATTCGTCCGCGTGGATTTAGTATTTAAAATCCCTCGGGAACTCTTTGATTTTCCGGGATAAAAAGTAGCCCATGTCACTCTCTAGGTCCTCAACTATGCCCATGCAAAAAATCAAGTTAATCCGTTATTATGTTGCGACGTGATAAAGGGACAAACCAAAAAATCCACAAACCAACAAACACACTTTTGCATTTATAATATTAGTAAGATAGTAAGAAGGAAAATTAGTAGGATTGCGCATAACCGAATTAACACTATTAACATAATTTACACCAAGAAATTAAGAAATAAGTTGAGATTTTTGAATACTTGAAGTTTATTGATGCTAAAGATAACTGCTAACCGATATGCACATTATAAACACAATAACAAAATTTTTGATGCAAAGCAGATGCTCATGTTTACTTAACTATACATCCACAATTTCTTATTTAATGAACTTAAATTCATTTTAATTATAGTTAAATTTCATCTAATTCAATTCAATTCTTGAATTGTTATTCCGGAAATTCATAACGTATATATAGGTTACCTATGCCTGTCGCAACTAACGACGAAAGCTAAATCTGTGCCGAACGTTAAAAAATAGAGCCAAAATATATAGCGGTTGCAGGCATGAAAAGATAACAGAAAGACAGACACACTTTCGCATTTATAATATTAAAAGATCAAGTCAAGCTGTACCTGCGACTTCGTCCGCGATCGTTATTCTTGCGCATACAGTGGCGTTAATAAAATAATTAACTACGAATATTTTAAGTTTTAACTACAATAGGCCTTGCTCCCCACTATAACATTAAAACAGGGGCCGAACCGCGGGCTAAAGCAGCTGGTGGTGAGGTCTACGCCCGCAGTGCGCAGCGTCTGTTTCTCGTGTCTTCTGTTCAGCGTGGGCTTAGGTTTCGCAGCAGAATTATATGCACTCAAACTTTTAAATTCCATGTGTGCGATGGAAGCCCGGCGGCAGATAACGAATTCAAAAATTCTATGGGGTAATCTATGGCCGTCTTGATCTGCAACCCGATTGATGGAGCTTTACTGCACATTGTCCCCATCAACACGCATCAATATGGTGTTGTTTATTGCAGCAGCTTGATCGTTTGTAGTGGTTAATATAGCGCGCTCACAGAACCAAGAACTCTCTCGAACTGTCAAGTGTCAAATTCTCTGTTTCACCATACACTAAAATATTTAGTTCCTCAGAAGAAAAAAACTGTTTGGCATAATTTTTAATACACGAAATTAAGTCCCACATATCACAGGCAAACATAATATTATGGCATCGAATTATTATGGAGATATCAATGTAAACAGTAAATTATGCCAGCCGTCAGGCTGTTGACAGATTTTCTCTTGGTCGCGATTTTTTATAAATAATTTTGTTTCCTTCAAACGCCACCAAAAAGATATTATTAAGTCCTAATCAAGTGAATTGCTGTTCTCTGTTGAGGAGTTTTGTCCTCTATCTCTGATAATATTTATCAAATCACCAAAATTGAGCAAAACTTACCTGATGATACATAGTTTCTAATAAAGAAAGATTTATTCAAATCAGTTCAGATTTGACTGAGTTATGGTGTTTGACTGAGTTATCAACAAAAATCCCCTATCCTGGAGGAACCTTATTTGCTATCGGGATAAAAACTATCCTATATATTGACCCGGAGTATCAGCTACCGCTATTCCAAAATTCATTTAAATCCGTTCATTAGTTTTCGCGTGATGCGCAGCCATACAGACAGACAGACAGACAGACAAAAATTAAATAAAAATCTGTTTTGGGCTCAGTATCGATAGTAAAGCATACCCCGATTAATATTTTCAGAATATATTAAATGTACATAAATTTTCCAGTTACAGTTTTATTATAAGTAGGGGCGGGGCGGGGCGGGCTAGTAGTATTATATAATCTATAGATTATATAATACTACTAGCGACCCGCCCCGGCTTCGCACGGGTGCAATGCTGATACTAATTATGTAGGTACTAAATACACTACAGGATGTCTTTAGATACAACGTTCACAGGTTTTTTGTCATTAGACAATACAAACATGTTTTCTTTAGAGGTTAAAAATGGTTATTGTGGGTTACCCCTGAGAGATAGACATATACTATCGCGGACTTTTTTGTAGACCTTTTTAAGGTGTACATTACTGTAGTACATTATTTTGATCTATTTCGTAGGGTTCAGCCAGCGTTTGCAATGTAAGCGCAAAAAATGTGTTTATTTATGACATCACATTAGAAACCTCTAAAATTATCAGTGTTTCTCTTCTATAATATGCATGTATTATACATATAAACCTTCCTCCTGAATCACTCTATCTATTGAAACACCGCATCAATATCCGTTGCGTAGTTTTAAAGATCTAAGCATACACAGGGACAGACAGCGGGAAGCGAGTTTGTTGATGATTTTCAGATAGGTTCCTTCTACAGTGTTATATTATATTCTTATATTTAATAAAATCCGCATGAGTAGTAGCACTATCCGTTGTAAGTATCCCATGTCTCTAGATATCGGTAATAGGCTTCGATGCTGAGCCCCTGTGATTTATGCCGGCGCATAATAAATATATCCTATAATGGGTGGACCAATATCTTATATTCATAGTTAGTTTAGAATTTTATTGACTACTAGAGGTCGCCCGGGATTTGGTCCGCGTACAATTTCTCATTTCCTATATGATATTATGAAATTTTCCCGCTGCAAAAAGCGTATCTTTAGAGGCTATAGCTTATGCCCAGGCCCGATTCAAAAAGACAGACATTGATCATAGACACTTTGTACATAGAAAAATTCAAACTGTTTAATATTCTATACAATGACCACAGAAGCATGGAACCCAACCTCATTCGTGTTCTTATACCCCAACGATTAGTTTTTATTTTTTTATGTTGCGCACGTAGTAAATAGAACGGACTGGGGTAAAAGTTTCCTTAACACAAAGACAACAACCTTGAAAGCGGAATGAGATTCGCTTCATTACGCTTCGGTAATGAAAACTTGAGGCGTTCGGCGGAATGTGTTGCGAAGCGTTGCGGAACAGCCGGTGGTTGGGGAATTGAAGCGAAGCGGAATTCGACATCTGAGTATCTATTAAATGGGTTGATCGAACTCCGCTAGCGAAGTAACTACATAAGTAAATAACTAATAAGGATACAGGCACTTCTTATCCGACATCACTAGAAGGAGGGTAATGTTATTGACACAATTTATTAAACATGTGTAAATTAATAAATGTGTCTATAACTGTTAATAGGAAAGTTGACTAGACATTCTACCATTACACTAAAAATCAAGTTTAATTGAGAACTTCCTTCGCTTTTAAACAGTTTTGTAAGGCTTTACTTTGCCGTAATATTTGATCAAAATCTTAGGCAGGCAATACAATAGAACTGTTAACTCAAAAGTTTGGAACTCTCTCGTTTACTTTACATATAAAATGATGAGGCGTAGTTAGTAGATTGAATGATTGAAGCTAACCTGACATTCCAGTCGATAATAATTAATAGGCGCTTACGTCACTTGAGCGCGTAGCATTAATTGCTCATTAATAATGAATCCGGCGCGACTCGAGCAAAGCGGCGTTACAATACACTTGACGGACAACATCTCAAGTCTTAACAAGACTCTCAGTAAACACAATCACATGTTTGTGGTAACGAGCAACAACGCGCCGGCGAATTAGGCCTCATTAACATCACCAAATGTATGATAACAAAGAGAAATAAATGTTTAGACGTTTTATTTTTAGAAGACTACGGGATAACGTAAGTTAATTGATTTAACTAGATGATGCCCGCAACTTTGTCCGCGTTAATTAAGTTTTTTGAAGTGAAACTTCTTTAGAATCGTTGTGATTTGTTTTGTGAATTTAATGAAAGGAAAAACGACACTGAATAGAGATAAACATATTCATAATAGGATTTAGCCAACGAGAGAATGAGATAGAATACAAGTTATATTTATCTCATTCTCTCGCAGACTACTTTTCTGAAGTTTCACTTCTGCCGTGTGTGAATTGCACATGGACACTTTTTGACAGGTATGAAAAACTACTTTAGTAGTCGAAGATTCGCTTTAGCCGTATTGTTTAATAGTTTTGTTATACAAGAGTGAAAAGTTGTTTTTTAACCGCGTGTCAATTTTGATGACTGAGCAAGCGAAGGATTCTAAAATTGAATCACGAGCGCAGCAAGTGATTCAAAAAAGCACGAGGTGAAAAATCTTTTCACTCGAGTGCAACACGTAACTTTTCATCCCACCTCAACGAGGAAATGAAATACTTCTTGCGTGATTGTTGAGGGAGAAAGCTCATTTCCGCATTTTTAACAGTTTCAGTCAATTCTGTTGGCGGCAAATTAACTTCTTCGTCACTAGAATCACTCATTTTAGGTTTTTCACTTATTTTCAATTTTCTTGTTTTTAATCGAAGGTTTTAATTTTAAACAATATGACGTGAAAGAAAATGGTGCGCGCAAAGCAAATTAAAAAAGTACACCAAGAAGGTTAAGAGTGTGAGTTTTTAACAAATTAAAAACGGTTGTATGGAAATTCGGCACCATAGAGGTAGAAGTAAATAGGTTTTAATGATGTTTTGAATTCACAAACTTCATAGACGAGTGATATTTACTAACGTGCACACGATGTTCTAAATTCAATTTACTTTATCCTCAAGAGGATAATAACGGCTTTTGCATTCAGATATCGAAGCGTAAAAATACTCTTTCCGAGATGGTGGGATGAAAATATTGTTGACGTTCGTGTTTTAGAATTTACACCCTTAATGCTGTTATTTCGAAATAATACTGCTTGAAGCAACGGCAGTAGCTCCTTGTTCTTGTACATGCTGGAGTTGTCGGCCGGTGTAGCCGGTGCACATCAATCAGTCTTTAACTGACTGACTGGCCACCGGGTCAGCGGATCATCACGGACACGTCACACGATGCGGGTCTCTCTCTCTGTTATCCCGTTGATCGCGTTCAATTCAGCGAGTTAGCAGCGTCGCTGCCAATCAGCCGCGGCCTTGGCTGCGACGCGACAATCAATTCAGATGTGTTATCGCGCAACGTAAGATCTATCTAATGCCTGGGATACATTCATCCGCTTCATATTATATTGTGCGAATGTTTACAAAATGTTTGTTGTTCGGGGTTTCTATCACGTCTCGCCGTAACAAGAGAACAACAACCTGTTTTGTGGTTAAACACCTGGAGATCGGCATTCATCTTCTTCGCTCCATTGCTATCAGAGCGGTCTCCGTCATTACAAAGTGACAACTCTAACGGCAGATGTAATTCCCCTCGCTACTGACATGGGCACTTTCCCGGACACTTTTCACAGGATTTTGAAAAGTCTAAATTCATGTGATTTTGCACTTTTAAAGTCACTTATCTGCAATTATAGACTTCATACAACGTTGCTTAACCAGTGGAAGCGATTCAAATTTAGTGCACTGCATCTACAATGAACCGTTTTACCGCCCGTCCAGAGCGAGTTACGTGCACAGTGCACTGATGTACAGAGATACAGAGTACAGAGGCTGCAGGTGCAGAGCTTGCTGCCTGGTCGTGCCCGCTGCCGGCTCATGAGCTCCCTCTGAATGCTCTGTATCAGTCACGCTTGTGGAATTACCCTCAGTAGATTACTCACTGATTGACCCACACCATACTGGACCTCTTTCTCTGTTTTTACCCTCAATTGATCGATATGTATTTTTTACTGCGGTGCCATTTGATTTAGTTGCTATATAGCTTCTAGATCCCAAACGTTCACATATAAGGTAGCATACAGCTCGTTTGAATATACGTAAACACTAAAGTGGACTAATAAAAACGATGTTATGAATTCAGTGCCATCGATGTATGCGAAATGCGGAGAGCTGGCCACTTGTCATCATTTGTCATCGCAGTGCCTCAACAATACGAGTAGGTACCTCTCAAAATATCCCCTCGAATAACAGCGGACAGGTATTTTGGCACTGTAATGTTTTTATCTGCAAGCTGGATTCGGTGGATTCTACGGATCAATTAAATGAGCTTCCGCTGAAGGGTAGATTCTTTAAATACGCTTCTGAAGCGAAAATGGCGTCTTTCGAAATGCGCATTCCTGACTCCGTAACACAAATTAAACTCTGTTTTTGTAATTTACATTGAGTACAAATAAATTTTTTAAGAAAACCACTTTAATTTTACTTGGTTGTTAACCGACTTGTAAAAAGGAGGAGGTTCTGAATTTGGCGCGTCTTTCAGGGAGCTACTATAAGTGTTAGCTACCACAGAATAAGTACTTTTTACCCGACTGCGGAACGCACAGGGTTATGTGTTCATCAGTCTATATATGTATTTTGTTCCTTGCAGGACAGCTACAGCCTAAACGCGTGGACCGATTTTGATGATTCTTGCACCAGTTTATGCCAAGTATATCAGTAGAGTATCACTGTGGAAGCCGAATTCGAGAAAAAACAAAATGGCGCCCTCTAGAAACCATAATGTAACAAATTAAAAAATTAAAGTCGATAGACTATGCCAAGTGGGGTATCGATGAATAGGTCTTGCAAAATCATAGTTAGGTTCCCTTGACCATTTTCTCATTTTAACGATTATTATTCCTAGGATTTAAAAGGTTTTAAAGGTCCATTTTTGTGTATTCCTTTGTGTCGCACTACAGACAAAACGGCTGAACCGCTTTTGATAATACTTACACCACTAGATTTATCTTAATCTTGTGAGTGTCACTACGGAGGCCGAATTTGAGAAAAACAAAATGGCGTCCACTAGAAGCCAATTAATAAATAAAAGTCGATAGGCTCTTAGCCTATCAATAGTCGATAGGCTCTATAGCAAGTGGGGTATCGTTAGATGGTCTTTTAAAATCACACCTAGGTTCGTTGAACCATTTTTCCGTTTAAATGATAATTTAGGATTTACGAGGTTTCAAAGGAAATGTTTAAAGTTCCTACTCATATCATCTATGTCTATCAAACTAGGTGGATTATCTCAAAAACCACTCAACCGATTTTAAAAATTATATTACTTATAGAAAGCTACATTATTAACAAGTAAAATAGGCTATATTTTATTTCCAAAAAAATTAGAGATCCTTACGAAAATTGCAATAATGTGAGTTCAGTCGGAAAAACGATCTTCTGTCTGTCTGTCTGTCTGTCTGTCTGTCTGTCTGCTACGCTTTCACGGCTCATCCGTTCAACCGATTTTGATGAAATTTGGTACAGGGGTAGGTGGTATCCCGGGGAAGGAGATAGGCTAATTTTTATCCCGGGAAATTAAAGAGTTCCTGCGGGAATCAAAAATCCTAATCCACGCGGACAAAGTCGGGGGAATCATCTAGTACTAAATAAATAAATACGTCCACTACGTGCTAAATACGTACAATTTGTGTTTTTGAAAATACTTAAAATACCTACTTTTTTGCATTGTCTACGGGCATTTTCGTAAGTGGCCGACGTTCATTGCCGAGGTCTCGTGATGACGTCGATGCGATAGGACTCTCGAAAATTAATAAGCACATTTTTAGGAAAAATAGCAGATTTACGAACTTTACCAAATTAATATTAGCATTATAACATATGCAAATTTGATGATGGTTATGGTGATCACCGCTCGTCATTACGAATAAATTAATCCGATGCTCATTACTACTTCTCATACAAAATACTTATTAGTACCTTTGGTGCTACCACAGAATAGGTAATAGGTGCTACTTCGGGCAGATAAAACGTCGCCTGTTTCCGATAAATACTTAACAAAAAAATTTGAAATAAAAAAGTAATTTATAAAAAACAAAAAACCCGACTGCTACGATACCAAAAAGTATAAAACAAGACATGAATTGAAGTATTTCATTATTATCAATTTAAATCGTATAATATTAATAAAATGTATCAAGGCGCAGTCGCACGTCCTAAAGCTAAACTTAACGTGCGACTGCGCCTTGATAAATTTTATTAATATTATATGATTTAATTTACTTTTTTACTACATTTTTACTCACCATCACTATTTGAACTAGTGTTGTTTAGATATTATATTATATTATATCAATATAAAATAATAGGTATACTTACTTATATAATTATGGTTATAGGGAATTTATTGCCGATTAGGTATAATATACCTAAGGTATAAGATTTGACGACCTCTGTGGCGCAGTGTGTAGCGCATATTGTCTTAACGTGCGGAGGTCCCGGGTTCGATCCCCGGCAGGGTAAATTTGGGAATTTATAATTTCTGAATTTTCCCTGGTCTGGCCTGGTGGGAGGCTTCGGCCGTGGCTAGTTACCACCCTATCGGCAAAGACGTTTAGCCAAGCGATTTAGCGTTCAGGTACGATGCCGTGTAGAAACCGAATAGGGGTATGGGTTTAATATAACTGTCATGCCCCTAACAGGTTAGCCCGCTACCATCTTAGACTGCATCATCACTTACCATCAGGTGAAAACGCAGCCAAGGGCTAACTTGAAGTGGATAAAAAAAAAACGTTGTAGTCTTTGCGCCTGTATTTCACTCAAAACCATCTTCTTCGCTTCAGCACAGGATACTATGTAACTATTCCAGTACGTTCCCGTAGCATGTGCCCCATTTACCAGACGTCCTAGCACAATCATTGATAATATTATCTCTCCCACGGTTCAACAGCTTGTCGATGGAAAAGCCGCGAGAAAATGACGCCGCATTGGTTGTCTTGGATTGTTCGGCGATCCTGCTTATTATTCTACACTCGTATATGACAGCCGAAAGGTTTTTGGGTTTATTTGTTTTTCACTCACTGTACGATGAATGTATATAGAAGTTTATTTTCGTCGGAGTTAGCTCCCGTTCGAACAAGCGCTATTTTAGGCCGGGTGTTGACATTATTTTTTCTATTTCAAAATAGGACTGTAGAGCGAATCAATCGAATTTGCAATGTTAAAACTTAAACTTAGCGTACCTACTCATGAACACTCCTGTGTGTGGTCACACGCTGGCGCTTTTATAAGGCGGGCGTTATTTATTTTCTCTTTGAAATGGAAAATACTATTAACTACGTCAACGCCCGACGTATAAGAACGCTCGTCTGAACGGGGGCTAAAGGTTTTCTGTTTGTAAACTTGCGAAGGTCAACGGTGCGGGTAATTAGACTGTATTGCAGCGGCAATAATTATATCGCAGTGCTTACTGCTCGGTGCTGCTCGGTGCTGCTCGGCGCTGCAGAGTGCTGACAACCGCCGTGGGCACATTCGTCCCCTCGAATTATAACATTCTTCCGGGACGTTAAAAGGCTATCACTGCGGGAATTGTTTTAACGCTCTTAATGTATTATGAGCTTTATCTTGTATCATGATAAAGTATTTTAGGTCTTTGTCTTTTTCTTTCGACGCCGGCGCAGTGGGGTGCGACCGTGCGCTTTGGTCTTATGACTGAGTTAGCTTATAGGACCTAACGGTAAGTATCCGACAGGGGAGGGGAGTAGGGGGGGGGGGGGGTGGGGGGGGGAGGAAGATTTAAAGGACTAATGATATTATTATATTGAACTGTACAGCGATATTAGCTTTCAGGCTATAGGTATAGGTTTAAAAACTTTGTACCACCGGATAAGGTCAAAATTTTATTTAAATTTATATACATAGGAGAAATTAACTGACATTATAATACTGTTAACTTTCTCTATGCATTCTTATCTCTTCCTGTCGGTCTCTAATTGATTCATTTATTATTATACTATGAGAACGCATAATTATCAGATAGTTCACCCAAATGTAGAGTCAGGAGTCAGATAGTAGTAAATATTCCCTGGGAGTAGGTATGATGTCGTAATTAGTAGCGAGTGCATGCCGGGGTGCAATCATATCTCCGCGGGTGCTCGCTGTAGGTACACAATGCCCCCTATGTATACTCACTATAAGTCAGCGCTCGCGTTACCCGCGGAGGAGTCTCTGCGGGCACATAACGCATTAGTTCCCACGACTGAGAGCATTCTCTCTGGACAAAGGGCTATTAAGTTGCTGCGAGTAGATGTTGTAGTAAGAGTTAAAGTAGAGTATCCTACAAACTAGATGATGCCCGCGACTTCATTTGTTTAATATTCCAACCTTTTTATTAGATTTGTCTGTCACTGGGATGAGGGATCAATAGTTATTTGTTATACAAGAGTGAAAAGTTGTTTTTTAACCGAGTGCTCAATGAAGGATGGCCAAATATGACCTGACCAAAAATGAAAGCGACCATTGATAAATACAATGGCAAAATATAGGTGATTAAAGAGGCATTTAAGTACAACTATTATATTTTTTTATTAAAGCCGGAATAAAAAATAAAATAATTGCAAAATACCATATCGGATCGTATTAATGTTTCTGAACACACCTTTAGATATATTCTTTAATCTGTGCACCATAATTCATCACTACGTTTCGTTTCATCACGTAATCTAATGCAGTTATCTACAGTTTTTATCTTGTCTATTGTGTTTCATGTGTGAATAATTTTGTGTAACAGCAAAAATTATATGAAACGGATCGCAGACGTCAACGTCAAGTGACAGCTGTCATCAGTCAAAGAGTATCGTCAAAACTCAAATCAAATTCAAAATCTGAAATCACGAGGGTTGCCAGTCCTATAAACATCCTTTTCTATGGATGCACCATTGTTCTTAAAAACATCGATGCTTCTACGGCAAACATCGAAAATGAACTAACTAAAAACCAGCATCGAAAAAGCAAAAATGGCTTATACTCCAAAATAAATGAAAGACATAATATACTGGAGTACCTACCTATTATGGTTGTTTTTGAATAATGGCGCCGGTGTCGTATTCAATCCTAACCTCAAAACCAAACATGAATTTACCAGCAAATTCCGGCTTTTTAAAAAATAAAGAATCATTACATTTAATACACTGCTATATTATCAATCGATCCCACCTTAGGTCATTTATGGTCGCGACACTTTACAATCAGGTCACAGTTTGTATGAAGCTGACCGACCTTCTTTGATGACCGAGCAAGCGAAGGATTCTGAAATTGAATCACGAGCGCAGCGAGTGGTTCAAAAATTAGAATCCTGAGCGTTAGCGAGGGAATCAGAAGAGCACGAGGTGAAAAATCTTTTCACTCGAGTGCAACACGTAACTTTTCATCCCACCTCAGCGAGGAAATGAAATGACGTGAAACAAAATTTGCGCGCAAAGCAAATTAAAAAAGTACACCAAGAAGGTTACGAGCGTGAGTTTTTAACAATTTAAAAACGGTTGTATGGAAATTCGGCACCATAGAGGTGGAAGTAAATAGGTTTTAATGATGTTTTGAATTCACAAACTTCATAGACGAGTGATATTCACTAACGTGCACACGATGTTCTAAATTCAATTTACTTTATCCTCAAGAGGATAATAACTTAAAAATACTCTTTCCGAGATGGGATGAAAAATATATTAACTCAAAAATCGTTGGAACAGATAGCCGTAAAATCGCCAAACAAACGTAAAAACATCAAACAAACGGGCGGCCAGACAGACAAACGTTCGCAATTATAATATGAGCATGGACTAGTGCGGATATGGTTTGATGGCGCACTGAAATTTTAATACGCACTAGTAAAAGTTTATTTGAAAAAATATTTGTACTGTATATCTGCACTGTTCTATTCATCTGAAGTACCTACAATTTTTTACATAATTGGGATCGATATCAAGGTTTAAAATAGGTTTAAATCCATATTGGTCCTGGTTAATGATAAGAAAATAATGATTTGAGTATGTAACTATTTTTCCCACGTTATATTTAAGTTTTTATACTAAGTCAAAAATCAGTGCACTGATTTCAATTGTGCTTAGGTTCCACGAATTGAATTATGTGGATGGTGGAGGAATTCTAGACATGAATAAGCCACAAACTATTATACTTAAACGCTTTAACTTTAGAATAGAAACGGCAGTACAACTTCAATCATCAACAACTTCTTTCATCAATGCTTCAACTTTGGTGAGATGCAAATCTTATACTTGGAGCGAAAACGTACTACGGATAAAAATATTGTCTGGCGGACAAGAAGTCCGCGTCGTTCACTTTTCTATGAAACGTGCACACTCGCGCGCTAGGACTAGCGGTATCCTCGCGACGCGGACGCTTCGTGAGGAGCTTTTGTACAGTCCGGTGCAGCTTTGTGTATTTTAGCTGTAATACTACTGACTTGGTCGCTCTAACAGACAGTACAATATTCACAAAGTGTACCTGAATAGGGCTAATATTGGACACGTGGTATCCGACGCGAGTTCAGTCCCGGCGCCATATTGGGAACGCTTCAGTTAACGTATCAACATCAGGGCGGATTTCCGCGCCGCCCGTAACGCCGGCGTTACACCCGCACTCGATACTACCGACATTTCCATATCTCATTTCCATAAACCAGCTGAAAGTATTCGCTACATTGTGTACATTACGACTGATGGAGGCTTTACGTTCACCGACAGAGCTCTACACGTTTAGGTAATAGGTCTACACTTTACGACCTACCCTACCAAGAACTTTAGTGCCCATGGAATACAGGAGTGGGTTTATTTCGAATAGGTTTATTTAGGCTATTCTGTGTTAGTACCCGATCACGAAACGGTTGTAATTTTTATGATCATTTTACATTAACATTTTATACTTAATTAGACAGACTAGACTACGTCTCATAGATAAGGATTTTTTAAAATCCCGTGGGGATACCTTTTGATTTTCTGGGACAAAAGTAATCTAGGAATATATATTTATGTTCGATCCGCAATTGCAATTGTAAGCGATTGTGATTCCTAACTCTATGTATGGAGAACCTACACGGTTTGCCTAACCTACGCTACTTCTTTACTTCTTCTTGAACAAGTAAGAAATTACTAACACTCAAGCATGCTTGCTCAAAATGATTGTTGTCGAAAATGACAAATAAGTGATATATCCGTAAGTTGTTCTATGCTACCCATAACTTCAAATTTGAGCTCAAATAAGGGTTCCTTAATAAGTTTCCTCATGTATTTATGTCATGAATAAGGCTGCCCTGCATTTTCCTAAACCCACATAATAATTTTTCATTTTGCGAGCTCTCCATTATGGCAGACGTACCTACTTTATGGAACTTATTAAATTTTCTATTGCATTGAGCTCCGGCATTAAGAAGCTCTTAAAAGACTAGGCTCTTTTAAGGTTGTAAACGAAATTTACATTTGTTAAAAGCTATTCAATTTAGTACCTATTTAAGATGATGGATTAAGTTTTTTTGATTGCCGGGGGAACTCCTTAATATTCCGGGATAAAAAGTAGTCTATGTTCTGCCCTGGGATGTAACCTACCCCTATACCAAATTTTATCAAAATCAAAAATATTAAGTATGGATTCAAAGCAATCCTAATTAAAAATACGAAATATACTGATGTCTGTCTGTTGGTATATTAAAGAATCAAAATATTTTTCTGCGACAAACTTGCACTGTACTTCAAACGACTGTAAAATCATCATGTTCATCATCACAGCCTTAAGGCTCGCTGGCCAGAAAGGGTTTCCTTTACCGTTTGAAGCAAGTGATATATCTTATTTAAACGCACACACAGAAAAAAAGAACGCACATAACTCCGCAAAGTAGAGGTGCGTGCCCGGGGATCGAATCCACGACCTGTGTATAGGAGTTCGGGTGTCTAAACACTTGGCTATCACACAATGTAGCCAATTCTGTTTAGCCATTGTTTAACACAATCTCTAAACTATACTAAAATCACTGCTGCTTGCTGCCCCATTTCGCAGGGAGTATTCTGAAAAGGAATAGCAATATAAAAAAATAATTTGTAAAAAACAAAAAACCCGACTGCTTGGATACCAAAAAGTATAAAACAAGACATGAATTGAAGTATTTCATTATTATCAATTTAAATCATATAATATTAATAAAATGTATCAAGGCGCAGTCGCACGTTAAGTTTAGCTTTAGGACGTGCGACTGCGCCTTGATACATTTTATTGTTAAGTATTTATCGGAAACAGGCGACGTTTTATCTGCCCGAAGTAGCACCTATTACCTATTCTGTGGTAGCACCAAAGGTACTAATAAGTATTTCGTATGAGAAGTAGTAATGAGCATCGGATTAATTTATTCGTAATGACGAGCGGTGATCACCATAACCATCATCAAATTTGCATATGTTATGATGCTAATATTAATTTGGTAAAGTTCGTAAATCTGCTATTTTTCCTAAAAATGTGCTTATTAATTTTCGAGAGTCCTATCGCATCGACGTCACGAGACCTCGGCAATGAACGTCGGCCACTTACGAAAATGCCCGTAGCCAATGCAAAAAAGTAGGTATTTTAAGTATTTTCAAAAACACAAATTGTACGTATTTAGTACGTAGTGGACGTATTTATTTATTTAGTATTTAGTTTATAACTAAGTGGACTCGGAACTAATATTTTAATAGACATTAAAAATGTTAGTCGGAAGTTATGTTAGTCGAATATGCGCTGCATGTGGGATTGATGAATTTATTGGTTGATCGATTGAAGGAGTAAAAATCATCAAGTTTTTTGAGACTTGTTATTTCGTCACATTAAGCTTAGGTATACAATGATATATGGTATTGACTGCCTCGTTTGTCCAGCGGTTAGCGTAGTCGACTGCGGATCACGAAGTCCTGGGTTCGATTCCCGGTCGGGCATAAAAATTGTTAGGTATTGGGTTTTTCAATTAAGAAATTCTCAGTGCCAGCCCGGAGTTGGAAGTTGGCGGTGTTTCACCCCCGTGCCTCGGAGAGCACGTTAAGCCGTCGGTCCCGGTTATTATCACTAACATGATAATAGTCGTTAAAGCCCGCCAACCCGCATTGGAGCAGCGTGGTGGGTCTAAGCTCTAATTCCCTTTCTCCTATGAGAGTGGAAGCCTGTGCCCAGCAGTGGGACGTTAATAGGCTGTAGTGGTGGTGGTGGTGGATACAATGATATGTTACTATACTACTGTAATATTTATTATATTGTGAGAGTACGCCCCACCTTCACCCTTTACCTATCCGCTGTGGTCCGCGTCATTTTCTGATGAGGTTACTGTATTTCTATATCTCATAAGATATTCATCTAAATTGAATGGTGTAAAGGACAATTTTTGTCTAAATTAAATACATGAGATGAGTAAGATTGTGATAAGTAATTAACGATTAAAACTATGTTGGTAAAACACCTTCGCAAGAAAAGCAGTGACCAAATTTGAAAATCATAAAAATGGTTATTGTGAGTCAACCTTTAAAGATAGTTATATGCTATCGCGGACTTTTTTTTAGAAATTTTTGAGTGGAACGTTTCCACCATACATTGTTGTCGTGTAACTTTTACGATTTAGGCAGCGTACGCCACGTAAGCACTCAGATGAGATCGTTTTTTCCGACTTAACTCACATTATTGCAATTTTCGTAAGGATCTCTAATTTTTTTGGAAATAAAATATAGCCTATTTTACTTGTTAATAATGTAGCTTTCTATAAGTAATATAATTTTTAAAATGTTAACGTCTCCAACTCTATTCAACTTGTACATCGATGAGTTGATCGTCGCGCTCAGCAGCAAGCATGTGGGTTGTCATGTTGATGGCGTTTGTGTCAATAACTTGAGTTACGCGGATGACATGGTGCTGCTGAGTGCGTCCATTTGTGGAATGAGAAGCCTTGTCCAAATTTGCGAGGAATACGCGGGTCGTCATGGCTTGAAATATAATGTGGCGAAAAGTCAATGTATGATTTTTGAGGCCCCTGGTACAAAAAGTCCTGAGAATGTGCCACCTGTTTTGCTTTCTGGGGTTCCCCTGTACATGGTGGAGCAGTTCAGGTACTTAGGGCATGTAATCACCGCGGACCTCAAAGATGACGCAGATGTTGAACGGGAGCGGAGGTCCCTCTCGATTAGAGCAAACATGATAGCCTGCAGGTTTGCACGTTGCTCAGCGAGTGTCAAGGTTACACTTTTTAAAGCGTACTGTACATCCTTGTACACATGCAGCCTGTGGGCTAATTATACAAAGAAAAAGTACAGTGACCTCCGCGTCCTCTACAATAATGCTTTACTTGCACTGTACTAACCGCAACTAATGTTGTTGGGGTTGCCCCGATTCTGCAGCGCCTCAGGTATGTTTGCAGACGCGCGCACCGACTGTTTTAACACTACTATGCGCAAGCGGTGCGCGTCTTTGGTGCGCAGAGTGCGGGGCAGCTCCAACACAGTTTTGAGGATAGTTGCGGACAGACTTGACTGTCTTTACCTTCGGCATTGCTGCGATAGACATGTTGCAGTACCAATGCCGGGGAGAAAGTACTAGAGGCTGGCTGCATTAATCTTCATAGAGGGGATGAAACTGTATACTTAAATATGTATGTATGAATTTCATAATTTAATAATAATATATATAATGGTATAATTTAATTTAATAATGACATATTTTGGTAATTGTTGTAATGTAATGTAATTCGATAATGTATTTATTACTGTTTTTATAATGTTGACATATTGCATTTTTATTATGGGTTTACATTACCCGAAATAAATTGAATTAAATTGAATTGAATTGAAATCGGTTGAGTGTTTTTTGAGATAATCCACCTAGTTTGATAGACATAGATGATATGAGTAGGAACTTTAAACATTTCCTTTGAAACCTCGTAAATCCTAAATTATCATTTAAACGGAAAAATGGTTTAAGGAACTTAGGTGTGATTTTAAAAGACCTATCTAACGATGCCCCATTTGCTATAAAGCCTATCAACTATTGATAGGCTAAGAGCCTTAGATCGACTTTTATTTATAATTTGGCTTCTAGTGGACTCCATTTTGTTTTTCTCAAATTCGGCCTCCGTAGTGACACTCACAAGATTAAGATAAATCTAGTGGTGCAAGTATTATCAAAATCGGTTTAGCCGTTTTGTCTGTAGTGCAACACAAAGGAATACACAAAAATGGACCTGGAAAATGGTCAAGGGAACCTAACTATGATTTTGCAAGACCTATTCATCGATACCCCACTTGGCATAGTCTATCGACTTTATTTTTTTAATTTGTTACATTATGGCTTCTAGAGGCCGCCATTTTGTTTTTTCTCGAATTCGGCTTCCACAGTGATACTCTACTGATATACTCGGCATAAACCGGTGCAAGAATCATCAAAATCGGTCCACGCGTTTAGGCTGTAGCTGTCCTGCAAGGAACAAACATACATATAATTAGACTGATGAACACATAACCCTGTGCGTTCCGCACTCGGGTAATAATAAATAGAGTTGTCATATTAGTTTAGTTTAGAGATATGGTGTACAGAATTGGCCTCAATGTTTACGAAATAATATCCAATCAATGTATTGTTTTGCGGCATAAAGAGAAACATGAGCTTAAAAGCTTCTGTTGTTTTACTGTCTCGAGGAATACCTATACTGAGCGGTAAACAAGAGCAATGACATTGATACCCTGCGGGGTGGGTATTGTGTGGTTCGCGGCCCGTGGGCGCGGAGTGGTAATGGTGAGTGTACTAGACACGTTTGGGTTGTTTGTTGACACATAAAAATTAAGTATAAATAAGTTACTATAATAGCTGGCGCCAATCATATTGTAGCGTCTGAAGTTGACCGCACTGTCCGCAACATAGTGATATTTTCGCATGACTTAGCGTCGAACGACGCTCCATAGCCTGATCTCACTCTGATCGTGCTTAAGCGGTAGGGCAATATTTCCAATTTTTCATAGAAAAAGTGACGCCAGAGCCGCGAACAGATTATTTTGTCGAACTGCTTGTGCTTGCCCGCCAGCCAAAAAGCGAAAACACACTACCGTGGCACTAATTAAATCGTATGCACTCTCAACACGATTTGAGTGTCGTAACTCTAGCGAATATAAACTTGGAACTATTGAATTGTTCTCTACTGGGAGTCGTTTTATACTCCATTAGCAAAATATATAGGTAACAAGGGAAACGGTGAACAATATAAAAACTTGAAGCCGGTAGGATTGCTTTAGCACCCGTAGGGAACCCGTATTTTGTGCATGGCTGGAATATATATAATTAGGAGAATCAGCCTAACCTCCTGTAGACAGTGGCGCCATCGGATAAACGTCTATAAAACGCGCGTACTGTTTTGGCGCGAGGTCATTCTTTATTCGCCTTTTGAGCTAGCATTTTGTTAGTTGAGAGACTCACAATGAGTCATAATTATGTTTAGATTAAAGTGTGTTCCTTTTTGATTATTTTAATTGTGATATGTTAAAATCATTTAGTAGAATAAATTGTGGTTTGTTATATTTGCTTAGTTTCACTTTACTCCACTTCTGTTTCCTAAATATATATATTAAGAACATAAACGCACTGACAACACAAACAAACAATTTTTAGCTGGCAATTAAAGTCCGCGCGAAGTTTTATAAGAAGCTGCACAAACTGATGCGACAGGACGAAACGTGCGCGCGGACTTTTGTCCTGCCCTGTCCGCAGTGTGGTTCCACCGTCAGTGTCACGGGTGTCACACTACCACGAGTCGGGGAACACACGTGTATGGTTGGAGGGGGGCGAGCGTGCTCTTTCAGTCGAGACAATGTAAGATGTCACGCAATGACAAAAAATAGATGGTCCAGAGTGTCGGGAGATTCGCGTTGACAGTTTTTGTGTTCCACCGCCTCGGATGTAGGTTAGGAATGCTCTTATAAAACACGTAAAAAAGTCGTTAACACAGGAGACTTATTGTTGTGTCTATCATTGAACATAGCGTAAATAAATAAATAAATAAATAATAATTTATTCATGAGAATGAATAAATTAAGAACATATTCTTTGTAATGTATCGACTAGCGCTTGGCTGCATTCAGACTTGCTGGAAGTAGTGATGCAACCTGAGGTGGAACGCGCTTGCCTACAAGATGCCTAGAAATTGCCATATTCTTTCTTAGTCAGCTTTCCATTTAAATCATCGTTTACTACCAGGTGAGTTCGTAGTCAAAATGTCAAAATGTGTTTTACAGAATAAAACAAGCGTTTATTTTGATATGCGGTGTACATTTTTAACAGAACTGCATTCTTGACCTGACCTGAATCTTTTTGCAATTTCCGTCGTCGATATCTCACCGATACATCAATATTTTTCGCCGATCCATTAATTCGAACAAGCGGCTCTCGCGAGTGCATTAACGCATTCCAGCTTAACGGCGAAACGTGTGATAAATCACCCGCGTGCCGTAACAATAACACACTTGTACGTTTGTATAATACAATTGTGTATTTGTATGTTTGTGCTGCTGATAAATGATCGCGCTTCTATATCGCTCTCCGTTTTTTCAACAGTTTGTTGTATGAAATGGCAAATTTTTGAAAGGACTTTTATATTATTATGGTACCTATAAAATATTACATCGACATACCTACTAAAGGTTTACTGTTTCAATGAAATAACATTCTGCCTGTTGTATATGTCACCGTAAGATTGTAAAAACCGTTCGATTATAATCTAACTCGCGAAATTGTAAACTGTCGAGTGATTACAATATAACGGATTATTTTTCGGTAGATTGTAATCTGTTAGGTTTATTAACCCGATAGAACCTAAGTGGCACTGCAGGATTATTTATGTCGAACCCTAACCTAACCTACAAGAAAAATACAAGAAAACGTAAATACAATGAATATTTCAAAAATTGACACTTAAAACATTGAACGGTTCACAATCTTTCGACTGTTTACAATCTATCGAAAAAAAAAGCGTTGGATTACAATCTTACGGTTTTTACAATCTTACGGTGACATATAGACCTCGTGGTGAGAACACGTGATCAAGGTCACTACAGTGATACTTCAGAGAACTTCAAGGGTTAATCTACTCGGTAGTGAGACAAAATGTTAAATATATTATTGGAACTTCTCAATAGGTGTAGCTATTTGTGCGCGCTCGGCCAGTAACGTGCCAAAAACAAGACACGTGTGTGTCTCAGAGACAAATTATATAATGTTATATATATTTGGCGACGCATCGTCTCGACGGAAATACATCTCGCTGTATAACATTCAGCAATCATTGGTCGAGATTATTTTATTATTGTCATCTGCTAGTGCTACCAACAATCATACAAGAGGCGTTCACAAAAAGTGTGTTCCTGTTCGAATATAATAGTGGAGCCATAGTTATTGCATTGTAGCAATTATTCTGTGTTACTGCATCTGTAAAAAACTAACTGTAAACTGTAAAGGTCTAAATTTATAGTGCTGTCTCTTTCATAATGCTTGATACGAAAATAAATAATTCTAGATTACACAAATTTAAATTATAAATAAAATAAATAAAAATAATATTATTTGTTTTATCTTCTACTAGCGAACCGATAATCCATACCAATATTTTAAATGCGAAAAAGTGTGTCCGTCTGTCTGTCTGCTACGTTTTCCCGGTCCATCTTTTCAATCGATTTTGCTGAAATTTGGTATGGAGGAGGCTATATCCCGGAAAATTAAAGAGTTCCCGCGGGAATCAAAAAACCTTAATCCACGCGGACGAAGTCGCGGGCATCGTCTAGTTAATAATAAAGTTGATATTATTAATTGTTTATTTATTTAATTGTGCGACCAAATTAGGTTACTGCAGTTCATATGAAATGAAACCATTAGTATAATCATTCATCAGCAACCGTTCCCACGCAAACTGTTGAAGATTAAGATTAAGAATAAGAATATTCAAACGATTTGTCGAGTTTCAAAGATACACATCAGAGAGTATCAGAGAAAAACAATGTTCCCCAATTGACCTCAAAATCTAATGTGAAGCCGTTGCCCTGTTTTTGCATGTATGTACCTATGTATGGGCTGCTACATTATAGCATTAGGCAGCTTATTTTCACACTCCAAACACATAATCAGTGTCTGTTTTTCAAACATAGCCATCATACTAATATTATAAATGCTAAAGTTAGTTTGTTTGTTGGTTTGTTGGTTTGTCCTTCAATCACGCCGCAACGGAGCAACGGATCGACGTGATTTTTGGCATGGCTATAGTCGAGGACCTGGAGAGTGACCTAGGCTACTTTTTATCCCGGAAAATTGAGGAGTTCCCGTGGGAATTGAAAAAACTTATTTCACGCGGACGAAGTCGCGGGCATCAGCTAGTATGCAATGAAGCGCAGACGTTAAACTTTATTTTATTAGAACCACTAACATAATTATATATTAGTGAACATCTGATTGTTTAGCCAATGAGATTAAAACATCAAATCAATATGAACAAATTAAAAACAAATTATATGTTTTCAAATGGTTCCTCTCTAGTTTTTACAAAAATGTCGGTAGATATGGTCTAAATAAGCACGTGACACACAGGTGACGACAGCGTGACGAGGTTGACACGTGTAAGAAAAATCCGTAAACACGATGCTGTGATTTTTTAAACTTGGCGGAAAATTCCGTTTCTATCATCAACGCCAATGGCAATGAAGCGTTTCATTCACCGTCCGAGTGGGTCTCATAACGTGTTTCCCGGGTTGTCCTATACCTTCTTATTCGGTTTTATAAATGTCGTGTCCCAAAAACTGATCCACGCCTCTGGTGCGCTGGCGCTTATTTAGCCCAACGACTTGGCCTTGCCATTCAACGAGGTAATAGCGCCAGTGTTTTGGGCACCATGCCCATTTACGATCACTTGGACAGCGTGTATTTTTTGTTAATATAATTAGTAATCGTTTTTTCCTAATTTATCATTTCTTTATTTAATTTTTGTAATACGTCAAGGTACCTATGTTGTTCTCTTCTTATTCTGCCCTGGGTTTCTTCTCTGCACTTAAAAGTTGTCATTAATTGACTGCAGGTGATCCTATAATATTATATGTACCCTAAAATATTATACACAAGTCTACTTTTCAAGGTTTTTATGAGTACGAAACTTAGTTATTTGATAAATGAACTGAGAAAATTGCATATTCTTGACATAAAATGAGATGTAGATATAGAATAATAGTGTGGTACGGTGGTGGTAGGCAGCTGAAGTGAGAGAGGCTCTTCGCGAACTCACTCAGAGCCATTTCTAAGGATAGATAGGTACTCATTTGTACAGATGGAAGATTGATCGAAACGATCCATTCTCTCCTCAGTGATGTAACACTTAATAAATGCACTCAATTAACGTCAAAAGAGAAGAGATATAAACGCAGACAGATGTGCCAATAAACGCGGGCCGGCGCGGTATCGCTCGCATCGCTTGATTGGCTCACTGCGCAATAAACCATTATTTATGATCCGAAGTTCGGCGAGAATACTTCCAATACGTTTTTAAGAGCTACTCGAGCGCAGCTGCTGCAGCCTGCAGGCTTGAGATACTGCCGATCTTGCGCGGCAGGATGCGAATAATGCCTGTCTGAATACGATTTAAACATCCACGTTTATAGTATTGATATCTTCAAATCAAACTCAAACTTAAACTCAAATCTTTTTTATTCCAATACACTTTGACAAGTACTTTTGAATAGTCAAGTAAATCCACCACTGGGTCAGAATGCCAAGGAAAATCAAGAGTGGACAGGCGTCTTCTACATCAGCGCGCTCCATCTAGGCAGCATCACTAAGTACTTGCTGGAAAGTTAGATTGCAGCCAAGCGCTGGTCTATTTAAAATGTATAAAATGGTTCAATTTGGAATCACAATTTCAACAGCTTCACATCTTTCGCAATATGATTGCTCTGTAGGAAGAATCCTCAAGAATAACGATTGTGAACGACTAACGTTTGTTTGTTGAATACATAATATAGAGCATACCCACTTGCACTAAAAGTTAAATTTAGTTTTGTCTTTAGACCGCAAACTCTGTACCTTAAACGCTCCACGAGTTATGGGGTAAGTTGTAAAAGTTTTAATGGGAACAAATTGAAGACGCACCCGCAGAGCGCGGGGTAATGTGTGGAACATGTAAGTTATGGGTGTTGTCGCACCCCATTACCCGGAGCCCGCAACCCCTTACCCTTTGCTTTGCCCCCTCCGGCGTGTTTGCTGACGTGTGCCGGTGCAGTCACTTTACCTTTAAAAACACCCTGGTGAGTTTTTTGTGGGCTCTTATAAGACCAGGGCGCGTTTGGAACCCTCGTAGCTTTAGTTTTAAGATACCGTCGTTAATTATCACCATCACGTCTAATACTTTGTATAAGTAGGTACTTCAAGTTCACGTACACACTTTCAGAAAGTGTACCGCGTAGGTACCAATTTTGAATAAACATACTTTGAATTTGAACTTAACACTCAAAAAGTTGGAGAACTTGAGAGTAAACTTATCAAATTCGTAATTTTACTGTCAAGTTTAATATATTTATTTCAAGTGGCTCAACTTTAGGTCTTCTATGCAATTTTAAGAACGAATCTTCTATTAAAATTTGAAAAAATTCTCTGCGTTACTTTTTATCGCTTGGGAAGTATTTCGCGACGGTGGTGGTTGTCGCGAATGCGAAGTAAAAAATTGTAGGTAGATATATGCGCGCATAGTAACGAAAGGTAGCGCATAGCAACAATGTAACTGATTCTTAGAATCGGGCTGAGTGCAGTGCAGCCCCGCTAATTAGGTCACAGGAGCGCGGGGCGCGGAGGCAGCGTAGCCTCTTGCGCCGGTAGCGACGCGCTTTAAGAGGAGACACCACCTCGACGCGACGGCGAGTGGTCACTTCGCTACGGTCGGAGTGCAGCCTCGGTAAGTCATCTTTTATCTTATAAATTGCGCACGATATGATCATTATTTTCTTTATTGTGTATTGTTTATACTGTGTTCCTTTTCCGTGTACATTTTCAGCTGAAATCTGATCATAGGTCTGTCTTGTGTGTTGAAAGACAGGTAGGGAATTAGAATCCAACCCAAGTGGTGGGTGGCCTGTCCATGTAGACCCGGAGTCGTTTATGCAGATATTATCTTAATTTAAAGCCGGTAGCTGACGGTCGGCGAGTGAGCAAGTTCCAATTCTCATTGGTTTACTCATGTGGACCCGTTGCCCTGTACACCTTAATTTGCCCTGTACACCTTAATTTGCTCTGTACACCTTAATTTGCACTGTACACCTTAATTTAAAGCCGAAAGCTACCGGTCGGCGAGTGGGCAGGAAAAACCGGGATGGTTTGATGCGTATGCGTCACCCGGTTCTTATGCGAGGCTTGGGGTGACTGTGAGGGGAGGTTGGAGGTCACCGGGGGGTTGCCCCCACGATCCGTTCGCTGGGGATGCCTTTCCCACGATAAGGGTGTCAGCTATCAACCTCATTAATTTGATTTTTGAATCACGCGTGTTTAATAACTTGGTAGTTACGTCATCGTCTATCGTGTGACGTATATCGTTCAACATATACATTCGCTATGGGCCTGATGTTGAGGCCCTTGGCGACATGGTGGAGATGCTGGGATATTTGCCTAGCACATATACCTCGCATACCTATATATTATATAGGAAAGGAAAAAAAAAACATTCGATATTTTTTTGTGTAAAAAATGTAGGTAGGCGGCGATACTTTCTCGAACAAGTGGATTGTAATAATTACATCATCAAGAATCAATTCCGTATGATTTCATTGAGGGTACTTTGCCGTAGACATTCTCAGTTACTTGCAAGTTTGCACGTCACGACTCCTTTTCGGATTCCATATTTTGTTAATGGTATTTTGGAATGTTTGTGTTCGTAAAGTATGGAAATAAGTATCAACGCTCCGTAATTATTTGGAATAGATACTATAATTAGATTAATGATTAGTCTATACAGCTGCACGAAAGATTTTTCATTTCTTATTTGACTTAAATTTGGACTAGTGTGAATTAGCTAAAAAAAATTTTGTGCATACCTACTTACCTTTTTCAAAATCAGAGCGGTTCAGAACCTTGCGATACGGTAATTATTGTTGATCGATTCCCATCTTAATATATCGTACGATAGGATATATTATATTTTCAATTCGGAATAATCGTATCCGAGCCTAGCCAACATTGTTATTAGAATCTTTCAATTCGATTCGATAATTACTATCGATTCGATAGTTACTATTCACAACAACTCGAATAAAAATTACCGAACGTCCGATTAATTTGCCGATTACTTACTCGAATGCTACAGGTCATTCGGCCACAATTCCGTTTCTTGTTTTTTCGTAAAATTACAAGGTGAAAACTAAAACTTCAATCGTTCAGTTAGATTTTTGTATCATAGTCAATAATGAATAAATTATAATTTTAAAGAATAACATTAATAACTCTCAATTTATAATATGATAAATTGATTAAAAATGATTTGAAACTTTTTTTTCATTGATTAATAAGAATTTGATATGATAAGTAGAATTCCGGTAAAGTGACAAGCTTCGTGAATGCGCACGTGATCGCCATGTTACTTGTCGATAGGTATCGATATGGATATCGTTACCGAAACCGAACCGTAGTGCGTAATATCTTGAGAATCACGTCAAAATTTTCAACGCGAGATCGATACTTGATCGTATCGAAACGGTGTTTTATCGATATTTTGTGAATCGGTCTGGGGGCCCGATAACGATTATTATTACTAAGTACGTTCCGAGTGAAGTTTTATACTGAACCATGAACAGATTTATGCAGAACCTATCGCGGGTTTCGATATTTTATTTTATTTGATGCGTACCTACCCTGTTTTTATAATTTATTTTTATTGGGTATTAGTGTGTGCATAGGCGGTCTGTTAAAATACCTACTATTGCATTTAATATACGCAATAGTCATTGAAAAATTGATAAAGTAGTAATCGGTTAAATACTACTAATATTATGAACTCGATTTAGATGATTAAGTTACTTACCGATAGTTGCATTTATTAGGTGCGTATTGTGGGTACTAATCGAATTCATCGCATACGGTTCAGTTCATTCGAATATGACTCAGAGCTACTCTAAATTTTAATGTAAACTACCTGTTGATAGAATCAGGTTAGGTAACTGGCTATGTAACTAACTAACTATGTTACCCACTTCAAAGGTTATTATTACCCGATGGTTAATTTTTTTGAAATGTTGGGCATTGGTCATTGTGTGGAATGGAACAGAAGGTACTGTACAAAAATTTAACATAGAAAACGTCATCCGAACCCGTTTAACTGATTTACGAGTCCGTATTATGCTGTATGAATTCAGCCCTGGTATTCATACTCGTATGTACGTAAAAAAAAATTTATGGTGCAGTCGACACCAATGCATTACGATTGGTCGGGTCTAAGCTTAAAAGTGCTAATGCTATGTTTGTGTCCGAAACTTAGTTTTTGCAAATCAATGATGGAACTTAGTGCCGATGTAATCAGTCATTACATCACGATTCAAATTCAGGCAATTGAAGGATCAGAAATAACTTACAAAAACTACCATATTGGTTAATACAGTTAAATACATGGCAGTTAATACTTTAAAAGAAGGTATGGAAAACCTGCCACTAAAATCGATACAACGCATCAAATCGGTCATCTCGAATCAAATTAGAAACTGTAGTAACTTTCTTAATGAATTTGAGAGACTAGGTACTTAGTGTTAACGCACTAGCGTAGTTGTTCTAAGCGTAAACGTGTAGATTAAGCGTAAACATCACTGTAAGCAACTGCGTGAGCGTAAGCGTAAAAGTAAGCGCAGTTTGCTGAATTCGCTGTTCTTAGCCGAGCGTTACACAGACTACGTAAAGCGTAATCGTATGTGTATGCGTAAGCCTATTGTACTAAATTCAGTGTTCATAACCGGTGTTATGAACTTATATCACTCTAAATTTTTGAACGCAATAAAAATCCGTTCAAACTGAGAGTATAACAGGCTTCTTGTTCCTTAGTTTACACATTGAATCTGATACCTATATATTGCTCCAGACTTGCATTGTTAAGATTAAAAATAATTCAGAAACTGAACAAGGTACAATGCAGAATTTCATTGGATTGCGGCAGCAAGCGCGCGTATACGCGTAAAACGCGTAAACGTTTATTTTTATCACAAAAGGAGACTGTTCGGATTTGTATGGGGCGTAGGTCAAGTCTTGTACAAGCAGAGAAATGAAGGAAATAAAATACTAGACCAGTTCTTATTGGTCAAATCTACGAATTCGTCGTAATTTCAGTGGTAAAAATTATTTAATCTTTCCAAGTTATGGAACACTAAACATGAGTGGGTAACAATGGCGTATTCTTTTTTACGTTTTCAAAAGGAGAACACGTTATTTTGACAGAATGTCAGAAATGACATTTGATACACTTCGCGCCCACTGCCTTCTCTATGGCTGAAGGTTGCCATCTTGGAAACATATCGAAAACATGAAATACTTTTTATTTTTTTGCTCGTTACTTACTTTACTGTTCTAAATTATTATATATTTAATACAATCTATGTATTTTCCTCTATTCATGGTAGAGACTAAAAGAGTAGGCCTAAAATGAACCTTTAACACAAATTGAGTTTTAGAACGGCATTCCGAACCAGTGGGTACATTCACCAACCTATTAGAAGCACTAGTTAAAAGTCTACTAGAATTTAAAAAATATATAAATATATGATTTGAAAGCGTCTAGCGATTTTTGCTCTTGATTTAAAAAGTAACATTCCGACCAAAATTCGTTGAAACAAAATAAGGTCACTTTGCTCTAATTGGTCAATGCTCATTATGCATATCCTTTATTCTGATATCTCGTATTCGCGCCATAGACTTGGGTGCCAAATTCAAGTGCGGTTTACGAGCTTATTATTTTTATTATTATAAAACATAATTATTAGTGTTCAAGCTTAGTGGTATTTTGTACAGGATATTTAATAATAGGCAAGTGTTGATTGGTTGACAGGTAGCATGATTGAACTAGAGATTAGCAGCGTCATAGAGCATCGCTAGATAGCGCCGGAGTTTGAGACCGTGAGGGAGTTTCATTGCAATGTACTATATTTAGTAAAATAATGTTGCAAATCAGAAACGCGAATTACATACACGTATCTACCTACCTATTTTCTGCATTCCATCTGCTATGAGGAATATAGCTCGTGTGGTGACAAGATAGATATTTGCCATGTAACGACAATTACTATTTGTTTATGTTGCATGAGAAGATTTCGGTCACGCGGGATCTTTTCCTAGTGAATACAGATTTTGGCTGGACATATTATGGCCGGGAAAATAAATGAAATGTTCGATAATTCAGATTAGCTGAGGGTATTAACTTACTTTCAATTATTTATTAAAGGTATTAATGACTTGCCTAAGTCTAGACGAGGTAGCAATAAAACACTTTAACAAGAATATTCAATTCAAAGATAATAGATACCATGACAAGTCAATGTAAAACTTGTTGGATTGTATGTTATTTAAATTTTGTAATATTTTTCTTTTATTGAAAATATCAACTGCTGAGTTTTCTTGCCGGTTCTTCTCAGTACAATTAACTCTCTGAGTTGCTAGTACAGTCTTGTCCTACACGAAATAAATAAATCATTTAGCATGTTCATTGGCCTTGGTCGAAATTTCCACAGAATCTTTCTAACAATCTTAGACTGGCATGGGGTCATTAAATAATTTACTAAAACGATTTAGTAGCGACGAAATTAAAACATACGATCAGGTGATTCAGGAGCACTGAAATAGTATTCCAATGTTCCTCAAATTCTCACAGTTCACTATCCTCCTCATCATTGTGTCCATAGAAAGGGTAAACCAAAACAGCTTTACATTGCTTATGGTATTTCAGCTAAAATAAATAAAGAGAGCCAAAGCCTGAATAAGTATGTAACTTGTATGCTGTTAATGTTAGAGGACCTTACAGGGTTATTGGTTGAATTTAAGTAACATCAAAAACTTGCTGATAGGCCTAGGATTCAAGAACGAGATAAGAATATAAGAAACGCGTTTTATGTGTGTCAAAACGTTAATAGTAGAGCCAGCCCGGACAATTTTGTATACTTGAGGTTCTTTTGGGTTCCGTTCGGTATAATTTACAGCCCGTTTCTGTTAGATGCAACAATCATGTTCCAACTAAATAGGTCGGATAAAATTCTCATGAGACAAATAGCGGAAGACACTTACGTAGATAAGTCACAAGTGAAAAGGTATTAGATTTGTTAAGGAAAACTACAATGACCAGTTATTAAATTTGAAATCTTACTTTAATAACAGTGAAACTGAAACTAGATTCAGTCAAAACGGGTCGTATAGAAAGATGTTGCTTCGGCATAAGACCCTTGTGCTTCGCAGTCCCAGTGTCACTCTCAGCAAAACTTTTCTTACAGAAATTAAGGAAACTATATAAGTACCAAGTGAGATTTTAAATTAGATGACTACTTACTAGCCGGTATGGCAAAGGATAGTGTCATAGTTTTCGTAGTTAAATGAATTTCATATTGATCGATATTATGCTCGAACTATAAAGGGTGAAATCATTAACAGAATTCAGTATGAAATACGCTGTTTTACGAATTCGTTTATTTGCGCAGTTCGTTGGGCACAAATAATGTTGTTAGTTTTGTTATTGGATTAGATTTTTACATTATGGCTCTAAAGGACCGAAAGGAGTTACAATTCCGAGATTTAAAAAGCTTAATCGGCTGCGGCCTGTTAAAATACGTTTAATGAAGTTTTCCGTCTAAAAATCTGTACCGAGTCTTGTGGACTGAGAGTCAAATTGTTCTAAGTTGGCATTTCAGAAAAGTTGTTTACGCCATTTGTCTCACGCAATCAATGAAATAAAACAGAAAGATTAAAGCTACGTGCACTCAAAATTTTATCAATCAGAAGTTCGATTCGTTCGACGACGTTCGTCAGATCGGAAGTCGGAATGTGTAGATTCTTATATTACATGGATCAAACGTCGAGAATTCTAACTAAATATTAAGTACAGTGAATGATAGTGTTGATGATCGTTAGAATAAGACCCAAACTCATACCTCTTTTGGCCGGGGAGGGTCTTTCGGACATGTTGCCGGTCTTCCGAACATGTCCTCAGATGCGATGCGATCAGATGTAGATGAGATGGATTCAGTGATGGTAGACCAACGCGTAGTTGATGTTAATTGTGTCTGGCAACGCAGCTCAGTTCAAACTACCACTATTGCCTTAGCTTAGCTAGCAGCATACAGAACAATGTGCAATGGAAATTCTTTCCAGAAGTATTCATTCCTGGTTCCGTGGGTTTTATGAATGCCTGATAGTTGTAGTCAAACATGGTATGCAAATAATCTTGGACTGACATTTGGTCAGTCACAATCAGTAATGTAGCACAATCAAATCAAGGATCTTGAAGCTGTTATAATCAACAGACCATTGACCACCGTAGGTGTCGGATTAGAACACGTGTTAACATTGGCAGATTTTCACGTGTAGTTGGCACGGTTACGACGCAGACACCAAACCGTGATTTTTGGGTATTAATTAGTTAGACCATGCTGAGTGTCTAACAAGTCTCAGTATAGACAAAGTTGAATCTGATAGAAGGTTAGAAATGCGGTCAGGATATTTTATCAGAACTTTCAAATGTTTACCAGTCAATACCGGACTAGTTTTTGCGAGCGAAGTGGCAAACATTGACAACCGAGGGTTGTAGTCAACCGAGCACCAAACATAGCAGAGACCATTCAGATTAAATTAGACGGCAATCTTGCACACTGGAAAGTTGGCAAGATTTCAGATTTAATCAAGGGCGTCGGATGGACAGATCAGTTGTAAAAGTAAAGCTACTATCTCGGGAAATGTTTACCTGTTTGATAGGCCATTTTTTCGTTGGAAATCGATGGCGAACAGTGTACAGTACCTTTACTAGAACAGAACGATTCCATAACCAGAGTTTAGCAGAAATCGACGCTGTTTCGGGCGTCGTGCTGTTTACAGACAGTATTCAGAGTTTATCAGAAATCGACGCACTTGCTGACGTCGTACTGTGCGAGTAGTATTCAGAGTATTACCGGATTTACATAGAGGTGTTGACCTGTAAATCAAAGGTTCATGTGATCAAAGGGTCTGAACCTTCTCAAATCAGTGTACCCGCAGTTAATGGCATTTAACTGAAAGGCCGCACAGTCATTTCCGATCACGGCGAGTCGGCCGTCTAGCGCTTCTGCGATCAGGAGCTAGAGAGAAAAAGTGGACGTCTCAGTTATTAGGCAAATTGATCGAATAAATTATCAACTAAATTGTTTATGAGTATAACGTATTGTCCATTAATTATTTAATTATATAATTAATTTTGTGTGTGTTTATGTACAAATTTTGCATGCCTTCTGCTAGGCGAAACATGTGACTATAACTTTGTAACATCTTATGTAAATTTATGTTTCTGCAAAATAAAGATATTGTATTGTATTGTATTGTATTGTATTTATTTCAGTTTTTTAATTCATCTTTTTCCCCTGGGGCGGGAATGTCGCGAATGCGAAGTAAAAAATTGTAGGTAGATATATGCGCGCATAGTAACGAAAGGTAGCGCATAGCAACAATGTAACTGATTCTTAGAATCGGGCTGAGTGCAGTGCAGCCCCGCTAATTAGGTCACAGGAGCGCGGGGCGCGGAGGCAGCGTAGCCTCTTGCGCCGGTAGCGACGCGCTTTAAGAGGAGACACCACCTCGACGCGACGGCGAGTGGTCACTTCGCTACGGTCGGAGTGCAGCCTCGGTAAGTCATCTTTTATCTTATAAATTGCGCACGATATGATCATTATTTTCTTTATTGTGTATTGTTTATACTGTGTTCCTTTTCCGTGTACATTTTCAGCTGAAATCTGATCATAGGTCTGTCTTGTGTGTTGAAAGACAGGTAGGGAATTAGAATCCAACCCAAGTGGTGGGTGGCCTGTCCATGTAGACCCGGAGTCGTTTATGCAGATATTATCTTAATTTAAAGCCGGTAGCTGACGGTCGGCGAGTGAGCAAGTTCCAATTCTCATTGGTTTACTCATGTGGACCCGTTGCCCTGTACACCTTAATTTGCCCTGTACACCTTAATTTGCTCTGTACACCTTAATTTGCACTGTACACCTTAATTTAAAGCCGAAAGCTACCGGTCGGCGAGTGGGCAGGAAAAACCGGGATGGTTTGATGCGTATGCGTCACCCGGTTCTTATGCGAGGCTTGGGGTGACTGTGAGGGGAGGTTGGAGGTCACCGGGGGGTTGCCCCCACGATCCGTTCGCTGGGGATGCCTTTCCCACGATAAGGGTGTCAGCTATCAACCTCATTAATTTGATTTTTGAATCACGCGTGTTTAATAACTTGGTAGTTACGTCATCGTCTATCGTGTGACGTATATCGTTCAACATATACATTCGCTATGGGCCTGATGTTGAGGCCCTTGGCGACAGTGGTTACCGTAGCTGTTACTTTTAGCCCGGAAAATGAGTGTCCGAGTTGAAAATCGTGCTCGTATCTTGCAAATAAGCATTTAATAAAAGAAAAGGCTCCCCTAGAGAATTCCTACAAGAATACAAAGGAAGCGAAATATTCCCGAAGAGACGCGCGACGCTGGACAATAACAAGCGTCCGGGTTTGCGCAATCAGTCAGTGTCCGGGTCTCGAACAGGAAGACAAACATACCTGTTCAAACTGAAATTCAAGTGTTTTTCCACTGAGAAGTGAAATGAGTTGCGAGCGCCATTAAACTGTGACAGAGAGAGTGAATTATTCACCGCTGGCTGTTGACCTGCTAGCTACATTGTTAGCTTTTAAAAGTACAAGGAGGCTCATTAATTTGCGTGATATATTTTTTCCTACGAGTTAGTCTCTATTATTCCTGTTTGTACAAAGCAAAATTAATGATGCGGATTTCAGTCCCTGTACCTACACAAAATTTTATGATATCCTACAGTATGTGCCGCATGTCCGGTTACCGTCTGTACAAGTACAATTGTGAGGAATGAACGCTATTCGCAGTGTTGTTGCGATGCTGAGTTGTGATTCATAGGTGATTTTGCATTGCATTTCATGTTCAATTTAGGTTTCTTGCAATGAATTGTTCATTTTACTTTGGAGGTTATATTTTGGCAACATTGAGTGTTGCAGGATGCAGATTTTATTTTGATTGATGCTAAGTAATTTAATCACCAATCGTAGCTTTTCAATATACACGGTGCCTGTGCCACCGTCGTGCAAAAGCGGCCCCAGTTATGAGTCCGATATAAGATATCCTTGAGCAATATTAAAAATGACCTCATGTCAATACACACACTAGCGAAAAAAATTTATTAAAATTTCGAAAAAATTTGAAACATCCTGTTTAATTATGTTTACGAAAGTACATGCGAAGTAACCTCTGTTACAAGTTCAAGGAATTCTCTTCCTCACATTAATCGTGCAAGAGAAATTTTGTGAACCAATAGCGAATGGTTATTTGAAAAGTCCACGTGGACCGAGGTCCAATCATGCGCTCGCGCTATCCTTTTGACCCATCGGCCCCGCCCCCTTTTTACAGGAAATAGCAAAATGCAAAAAATAGATTTACTCAGTTATGGGTCGGCCACCGAACGTGCGAAAGCGGAAGTATAGCACCTACGCATAATTTTCGTTGTTGTTTCCGTAATTATTATTTTTCTTAAAACATGGTACAAAGTCTAATTCTTGAGTTACTGTAAGACGTACAGCGTAGTGTTAGATGTCTAAACTACCAGTAGGTACAGCGCGAAGTGATGTGAAAGTGATTAAACTCAAACATTTTTATGACTTACAAAAACATGCTCTTTTGTTTGGAGCAAAACAGCAAGCAATTCGAATAATTACTTCATTACAGGAAGATAGGTTAAACTTTTCTGTTCTGTGTGGTTTGTGTGTTAATCTACTCATGTGGCATGAACATACCTATGGAATTAATTATGGAAAGGTACTGTACCTTATTTTGTTGATTTTAATCGAAATAGCTGGTAAAAAGTGTAAGTTTGTTACCTAGGTACTTTCTTGATGAGTCTGAAACAATTGACTACTTACTTAATTCCTAATCATACCCACCGAATTATTAAAAGAAGAAAGAAAAACAAAACCCTTGCCATTATGTGATTAATGGAAAGGGCCCTTAGAAATGAGGAATACGACTCAGAAAGAGAACCACCTACTTATTTTTTAAACCCGAGTAAGTAGGTACCATTTCTACCTACCATTTCTTGTTGAACATTTTAGTTGGATTTGAAATGAAATGTTTATTTCATGTACTTAGAACAATTATTGTTTCCGAAAGTCCGTAAAAAGTACGAAAGTACGAAGATTGAAATTAAGTAAGTAAGTACCTAGTACCTACCTACATCAATAATACGAGCTTGCATTGCAAACAGCTGATCGAATGAGGCACACGGTCTGTGCCTTGGTAGGTACTCGGCAATTTTTACGTAAGTAGCGTACGTAACTTGACGTACTTGACTAACAAGTAACTTCTCAGCAGAGGGTCTTAACTCATAGTCAGGTTACTGCATTTACTGCACGTATTCCAGTACATTTTCGTTAAAGTGAATGACCTTTAGGGACACGTGCCCGCGCCGTGCTACTGTAGGTACTCGAGCGCCGCCGTTCCGCGAGCGCCATATTTACGTGCGGTATGGGGTGTTTTCAAATGAAGCTATTTTTTATTTATTTTTTAAATGAAACTCATTGAAATGTTCTTTATTTTTTTTTGTATTTTACCAGTGGACTGTAGGCATTGGATACATTAACTGGTTTGCTTTTCAACGACTATAAAAAAAGCACCGTGTATAGGCTGTAATCATGACAGCCAATCACAAAAATTCAGGAGAATGTTGGTGGGTCGGTAACAGAAAAATAGTATAAAGGTGAGAGAAAATGGCGTCGGGAGTTCAGTCAGTATTAAAATTTTGAGGAGTTATTACAAGTGGATAAAGTGTATATTATTATTGATTGTATTGGTGAAGATTAGGGTGGATTACTGCATTTTGCTGAGATAAGTATAAATTATAATTACATACTATTTTAAGAGGTTATGTTAGGTTATTATTATCGATTTCTAAACAATTGGCTTTTGGAATATTTTGAGACAGATCTTGTAGTGAAATTTATTAAAATCAATATAATTGTAAAATCAACTTTAATAGTTCATCGTTTTTATATAATATTATGTTTTAATATCATTGGCTGTTCAATAATTTTTAAAGAGCAACTATACCAGTTTCTTGCAGTTTCTTCTGGATAGAATGTGATTCTAACATACACAACAAACTGGAATGAACAGAAATTAAAATCTATTCATGGTTATCTTTGTGTTTATTTTTAACCTACTAGCAGTGTGGTCTAATGTCTTTGACACAATATTGACGAATTTGTGAGCTTATCTGTCGCTGTGCGAAGCGGCGACTGGTATCAATTGATAACATAAATGACGTATAAATAAAGATGTGCCCTTACTAAATTGGCATTGACCGCTATAAATTGGTACATTCCACTGGGCACTACCATTAGGTACCTATTGTTACTATCATACAAACAGTTATTATGATCATACAATTAAACACTTATCCATTCAGTCCATTTAATTTTTAAATTCAGTAGTAATACAAGGAACCCTCACTTATAGTTTTGTCGAGTGTATCTGTAAGTCTGTTTTTGTGCCATTTTAAAAATCATAGATACTAATATTTAAAATGCGAAAGTGATTTTGTTAATGTTTGTTGGTTTGTCCTTAAATCACGCCGCAACAGACTACGGATTGACGTGACGTTTAGCATGGGTATACCTGAAAAGTGTCATAGGCTACTTTTATCCCGGAAAATTGAGGAGTTCTCGCGGGTATTTAAAAAAACTTTAACCGTGCGCACGTTGCCGAACGACGAATATGCGGAGTCGCGGTCATCAGCTAGATAATTATAAAAATATCAGCTTTAAGTACAATTTTAGGAACATAAAAAACCTATTTATATTGTAGTTGATTTTATAAATGAAATATGTGTTTCTATGAAGGCACACGTAAGTCGTGGCAGGTGGCTAGGATCTTATATTATCGATCGGGTGGTGTCCTATAACCCACTACGATTAGATTGAAAATCAAAATCAAATCAGTCCGACCTGGAGCGGGCTGACCTTTGCCGTATCCAATGTTGATAATATCCCGCATCGAACCTAAACTTTATTTCTTTGTAGAGCACCTCCAAATATATACCTAATGTTATTGACCGGGCGAAGCGAAAGTCTCTGAGTCTACTTGAGTGAATTTGCACTTGTCCGTCCGTCCGTCCGTCCGTCCGTCAGAGCCTTATAACTTCTGAATTACTGAACGTTATTACTTCAAAATTAAATATAATATGTAAAGCGATGGCCTCCAGCCGAATATGGCTTAAAAAAATTTAAAAATCTTTATTTCAGGGGGGCTCTCATAGAAGCGAATATGAAGTAAAATATTTTTATAGCGTTACATAGGATTGCGGTATAACATTTTAATAGTAGATTATTAACCAAGGGGATAAAGCAGTGTCTTCTGTCGCGGGTGACGATTTAAATCGCGAGCGTAACGGAGGACTCGAGGTTTACTCCCGAGCGTAGCGAGGGTGTTAAAAACTTAAATCACGAGTGAAGCGAGGGATTTAAGACGAGTCCTGAGTGTAGTGAGGGATTTAAGTTCACCCAAGACTATGACAGCTTTATCACCGAGGAAAATACTCTACTTTTCGTACCATTTGCGAAAAAATTAACACAATAATAATATGAGATAAGCATTTATTAAAAATAATGACAATTAAAAGTAAAAGTTAACATTCGAAACATTGGTCCAATTATTGATAGAGAGAGTTACATTTTTGTTTGGTACATTTATTGTTGATGAGTTGATTTGAGCATTTCTCTGTTCTTGCGTCTGAGGAACTGTTTAGAACATTAACTTATTAATTAAAATAAACTTAACGTTTATGTTTATGAAGAAAACAAAAACGCGGCAAATTCCTAGACTAATATTTTTTGTCGAGGAAAAAATATTAGTCTAGGAATTTGCCGCGTTTTTGTTTTCTTCAAAAACATAAACGTTAATCATCAAGCTCATACGGCCTCGTCGGTTTTCGTAATTTTATTTAATAATCATAACTGCATAATAAATGCGTATTCCTTTTTACCCGACTGCGGAACGCAGAGGGTTATGTGTTCATCAGTCTATATACGTTTGTATGTTCCTTGCAGGACAGCTACAGCCTAAACGCGTGGACCGATATTGATGATTCTTGCACCAGTTTGTGCCGAATATATCATTAGAGTGTCACTGTGGAAGCCAAATTTGAGAAAAAACAAAATGGCGCCCTCTAGAGGCCATAATGTAACAAATTAAAAACTAAAAGTCGATGGACTATGGCAAGTGGGGTATCGATGAAAAGGTCTTGCAAAATCATAGTTAGGTTTCTTTGATCATTTTCTCATTTTAACGATCATTTAGGATTTACGAGGCTTCAAAGGTTGTATTTCTTTGTGTCACATTACAGAAAAAACGGCTGAACCGATTTTGATAGTAATTGCACTAATAGATTTGTTTTAGTCTTCCAAGTGTCACAACGGAGGCCGAATTTGAGAAAAACAAAATGGCGTCGACTAGAAGCCAATTAATAAATGAAAGTCGATAGGCTATAAAAACAAGTCCGCGATAGCATATAACTATCTTTTAAGGTTGACTCACAATAACCATTTTTATGATTTTCAAATTTGGTCTAAACAGTGCTTTACTTGCGAAGGTATTTTTACCAACATAGTATAAATCGATAATTTCTCATCAAAATAAATATCTTACTCATCTCAAGTATTTAATTTAGACAAAAATTATCCTTTACACCATTCAATTTAGATGAATATCTTATGAGATATCGTAGAAATACAGTAACCTTCAACAGAAAATGACGCGGCCGGCAGCGGATAGTTAAGGGTGAAGGTGATTCGTACTCTCACATATTACGGTAGTTACTTATCATTGTACCTAATACCAAAGCTTAATGTGAGGACATTTACAAGTTTTAAAAAAACTTGATGATTTGTACTCCTTCAATCGATCAATCAATAAATTCATCAATTCCACATGCAGCGGATATTCGACTTACATAACTGCCGACTAACATTTTTAATGTCTAATAAAATATTGGTTCCGAGTCCACTTAGCTATAAAGTTAATACTAAATAATAAATACGTCCACTCTGTACTAAATATGTACAAATTGTGTTTTTGAAAATACTTAAAAATACTTTTTTGCATTGTCTACGGGCATTTTCGTAAGTGGCCGACGTTCATTGCCGAGGTCTCGTGACGTCGATGCGATAGGACTCTCGAAAATTAATGAGCTCATTTTTAGGAAAAATAGCAGATTTACAAACTTTACCAAATTAATATTAGCATTATAACAATGCAAATTTGATGATGGTTATGGTGATCACCGCTCGTCATTACGAATAAATTAATCCGCTGCTTATTACTACTTCTTATACAAAATACTTATTAGTACCTTTGATGCTACCACAGAATAGATAATAGATGCTGTTTACGGTGAATGCTTAACTAAAAAGTTTTTTAATAAAAAAGTAATTTAAAAAGAACAAAAAACCCGACTGCATGGATACCAAAAAGTATAAAACAAGACATGAAGTATTGAAGTATTTCATTATTATCAATAATTTAAATCGTATAATATTAATAAAATTTATCAAGGCGCAGTCGCACGTTAAGGTTAGCTAATGGACAAATAGTGGTAGTGGACAAAAGTATAAAACAAGACATGAAGTCTTGTTTTATACTTTTTGGTATCCAAGCAGTCGGGTTTTTTGTTCTTTTTAAATTACTTTTTTATTCAAAAAGATGTTTAATGCTTTATATATACAAACTCAATGGTGTAAACACAGATGTAGTTCAGTATAAATTTCGGTAAGTATTCCAAATTTAAATCACATTCTCCCCCTAGACCTAGAGGATGAATGAAATTCAGTACAATTTTCTTTCCCTGTATTTAACAGATTAAAAATGACTATTGTTATGTTCGCTTTTTGTGGCATAGAATGTCACTTTTTTGAGCAAGTGGTACGAAAAGATAATTATGAATAGAGTTCAAAAATTTTTTTTTTAATTTTTCCCCTAAAATTGATGAGATGGGCTTTCGAAGTGGACCTCAGAACTCTCAATTTTCTGAAAGGCTGAGCCTGAAACTTGATCAATTATTATTTTAATTATATCCTGTACTTGAACAAAAAATAATAAATTAGATAAATATTATAAGGAAACGAAATTATTTAATTTTTAATTATCAAAGTTGGAACTATGAAAGTTTGACTACATCATATATACCTACAATACTAGTATTAAGTATGTTTAGTAAGTAAGTAAATATTAATTTCATAAAATATGGTTTGCGTGTTGCGTGAATGAATAATTAATTCCAATACTTAATTATTACTCTTATAAAAGAAAAAGACAAATGTTTTTGTAACGAATAATTAATCAAATGGGAATGTCTTACAAAGAGGAAAAGATAAGCCTGCACAATAATATACTTGTGAGGGATGATAATTAAATCCTAACTACTAATATTATAAATGATGAAAGTTTGGATGCTTGTATGTTTTGACATTTGTTACTCCTTCAAACCACAACGACTAAACCGATTAATTGGCTGATGGAGACAGCTTGAGCTTATAACTTTAATTACCATAGACTACATTTTATTCCGGAAAATTAAGTTCCCGCGGGAATCGGAAAACCTTAATCTACGCGCATGAAGCCGCCCGCATCATACAATAGAATACAATACAATACGTTTTATTTGATGATCCAACACATAATAAACATGACAGCGCAGACTAAACTAAACACTTCTACAAAAAAAATATGTAAAAGTAGTTAAAGCTGTAATAGTAGATTGTTACACAAGGGACGTAAGTAAGCTATTACAGAACAAGATCCAATTTGGCGCCAGTGCGAGCGCAGCTCGCATAGGGCGCTAATGGATCGCGTGCACCCGAGATATTTAAATAGTGAATATAGTTCGAGGGTGTAATAGCTACTTGCAACCGAGGTAAGCATTCTACTTTATATCATTCTTGCGAGGTAAATAAAACATTGGTAATGCAAAATGAAATTTTAATTAGAATAATTAGCAAATTTAGAGAAAAAATAGAAAAAAACCGGGCAAGTGCGAGTCGGACTCGCGCACGAAGGGTTCCGTACCATTATTAATAAATAATTACCTTTGTTAATGAACCGCAAGACTAACTTTGTTTGTAGAGGTTTATTGTTAATATCAAAAAAACTATGCTAGTTAGAGCATTGGCTATAGTTTTCCTGTAAAATATACGTAAATTTCTATTGACAATAATTATTTCAAATTTTTCGATTGGTAAACTCCGGAGATAAGGGGGGGAACGGTATTTTTTTAGACATTTTCCCCGATAAATCAAAAACTATCATAACTAAAAATAATTAAAAATCTGTATTAGAATGTACAAAGTAAACCCTTTCATATGATACCCCACACAGTACAGTTATCTCACTTTTAAATTTCAACCCTCAGATTTTCCCCCCTTTTTAAATAAGAACAAAAATAATTTCCAATTTTTTTTAAATTCCATTGTCTTTGGGCCACTAATATACACAAATATTCCAAATTTCATGTTGATAGCTTCGGTAGTTACTGAAATAATCGAGTGTGACGGACGGACAGACGGACAGACAGACGGAGAAAGTCGCACCATAAGGGTTCCATTTTACCATTTTGGTACGGAACCCTAAAAATGGTTACTTATTATAATTAATTATAGTAATATTGCTGCAATTATGAAAATGCTGTGATACTGGTTGACTAGGCAATCACAAACTTTCAGATCAAATGAAATGCCGCCATTTCCATTTTTTTTTCGTAAATAGTTTTCCATTTTTTTTTTTACGGCTCTGGGTTCCAAGGAGTTTTGCATAATTTGAAATGTATGGAAATTAAATGTCGCCCTGTTCAGTGTTTTTTTTTCAGTAAAAAGTTTTCTTACCATTTTATAAGAAAAGAGATTGTTTACCAAGGAGTTTTGCATAGCTTGAACTGTAATGTGAACATTACAATTCAAGCATAGTGCGACGTAATGTTGCCTTGAATCGCAAACACCAACTTACAAGGAGACTTTCCACCATAGTAATCCCTAGTTACTGAGCAAGTATGATATAAAAGTCTATTATAATCTGTTTTGTTTCTTACAGTACAAATGTGATGCAACACGTTATGTTCCACCAACTTGTTTTGGCCAAATTTGGAAATAATTTTAGTTTATTTTTTATTTTCAATACATACTAGCGACGCTGTTACCGGGCCAGATAAGTTTGTGCATAAATAGATTAGCGCGCGGCGCGGCGTGGAGTGAGACGAGGTATACGTTGAGATGTCAGATGCTGCACCGCACGTCCAGGCCACGCCCACTGCAGAGCTGAGCGAGCTCTGAGCGCCGGGTTGTTTGGCCGACAGGATGACAGGATTACTGCCACCCGCAGAGCTCTTAGCTCGTTTGCATATATACCTACCTGCTGGAATACTGGCGAGCTCTCGCTGCGGGGCCACGGCTTTCTTGGTTCGGTGAAGCGCGAAATATAGCTGCAGTACTTAAGAATTTCATTTAACGCTTTCAGTAGGAAGGCCACTAGAAACCAGCCAAGTGCGAGTCTAACTCACATGCCTAGGATTCCGTACAATATGTTTTTACAAAAGTATTCAAGTACATAGTGTGGACAGCGGCGCATGTCCCAGGCATTCGGTAAACGTGTATGTGGAAGCGGTAGCCGGTGGTAGCTGTTAGCTGAAACAACTCCACAGACTAAGATTTTTTTAATTTATAGGTTAGTGCTGCTGCAATCACACCCGATGGTTAACAAATAAAAAGGCGATGGAAGTAGGTACCAGATCAAAAAGTTTTTAGGCACATTCTCTGAAATATATCTGGTGAAATACCGAGAACTTTGTACTGAAATTCCAAGCTTAGGAACTTCGATTTGATTGTTTCGGGCCTAAGACAAAATAATCTAACAAGCGTGTCCTGTATATCAGCGAGCGGGTGAGACGTGAGCTTCCTTTTATAAGCTTTACATGATTCACATCAAATATCTGATAAAATAAAATCGAGATACTATTTTTGTCGACAAAGGTAATAAAAAATAGCTTCGCACGCGAAATTGCCAATCTGCCAGCCTGTACGGTATTTTTGATTATATATAAATTGAAACAGCAAAATTCAACTAAATAAATAAATAAACTGAATAAGAGAAAAAATATTATCTTCCATAATAATCTAAGAAAATCAAGGTTATAAAAACACTGAATAAGGCAGATTCATATTATAAGATAAATATCTACACCAGTTTTTGACTGTCTCGGTTGATCTAGATAAGTATAGATCGTTATTTGAATAATTTCTAGCTTTGAGCTCGTTCCCCGAAAACATGATTCAATTATTTGTGTTAAATTAAATGAAGCCTATTCATGAACTCACTTTATGTAGCGTTGGTGCGTCGCGGCGAAGCCATGAGACGCCGGGGGGCGCGACCGGGTCAGAAGTCAGAATAACACACCGATCTGTTGAAAACATTGAATTCTTTAAGAAATTACTTTAAAACTCGAAAAGTAAATGACTTAAATCTACTCTTTAAAATAGTCTAAAGATGCCATTGAAATAAAATAACAAATAACAATATTCGCTCGTAATGTTGCTCTTGAGTACCGCTTCACCGCTATGAAAACTATAGAGTAGATTATTCCCTCGTTGGGTAATAAAGATATTACCGCAGTTATTAGCACATAGGAGTGTGGTAATATTAATTTTCGCATTAGTGGCGGTTATATTATGACCGCCATACAAAACAACAGCTGATAAGCCTATATTTCGGCTAAAATGTTGAAGGTTTATTATATTTACGGCATAAAGCGAAAAAGCTGATGGCCGATATTTATCCCCGCAACAGAGATAAAAGCCGACGAATAAAATAAAAAGCGATTTATGATTTCTCAGACGGAGCGTATCAACCCATAAGATGTTTAGGGCTCGCGGCCCACGCTCCGCACACAAGCTGATCATTTTTAACGTCGAAATGTTTATTGATTTGAAATAATATTTTATTGATAGAAAAAGGTTGTATATTTAATTACCATTATATTATATATTGTACAACTTAATATTTTCCCACGTGACATTGGCAAAGTGCACTGTGCGGGTGTGGCATCATTAAAACCATACAACAAAATAAGAACTAAATCTATATATATAAAACCGGCCAAGTGCGAGTCGGACTCGCGCACCGAGGGTTCCGTACAAACCTGTAGTAAGTTTTAAATTAAATGTTTTTTTTAAATATTTGAGTTGATTGAATGAAAGGTAAATTGCGGTTTACGATTTTTGACGTATTAAAAAAAAACTACTTACTTGATCTCGTTCAAACCAATTTTCGGTGGTAGTTTGCATGGTAATGTACAATATATATTTTTTTTAGTTTTATCATTCTCTTATTTTAGAAGTTACGGGGGGGGGGACACACATTTTACCACTTTGGAAGTGTCTCTCGCGCAAACTATTCAGTTTAGAAAAAAATGATATTACAAACCTCAATATCATTTTTGAAGACCTATCCATAGATACCCCACACCTATGGCTTAGATGAAAAAAAAATTTTTGAGTTTCAGTTCTAAGTATGGGGAACCCCAAAATTTATTGTTTTTTTTCTATTTTTGTAAGAAAATCTTAATGCGGTTTACAGAATACATCTACTTACCAAGTTTCAACAGTATAGCTCTTATAGTTTCGGAAAAAAGTGGCTGTGACATACGGACAGACAGACAGACAGACAGACAGACATGACGAATCTATAAGGGTTCCGTTTTTGCCAAATTTGGCTACGGAACCCTAAAAATGAATCCCTATTTCCTTGGTCACGGCATCACGCGTGAACGGCTGGACCAATTTCGCTAATTCTTTTTTTGTTGTATAGGTGAGGACCTGGAGAGTGACATAGGCTACTTTTTATCCCGGAAAATTAAGGTGTACCCGCAGGAATAACAAAAAACTTAAACCACGCGGACAAATCGCGGGCATCAGCTAGTAATATTATAAATGCGGAAGTGTATGTGTGTGTTTGTGTCTGTCTGACCATCTGTCAGCTTCGTTTTCACGTTTCATCTGTTTAACTGAGGATTATGACGATATTTGGTCGAGATAATTTTTATTTTATTTTATTTATTAGGTTTACTAACGGACACTTACATTAAAACATACAAAGGTAAACTTATCCTATAAAATAAAAAAAGTTAAATATAGTACCCACTTATAAGTAAACACAACATGATAAATTAAATTAAATTCGTTACAAAGCTAAAAAATAATAATTAAATGAACAAAAACAACTAAAACTAAAAATGAGGAATAATAATAGGTACCTAATTAAACTTACTAAAAAGAATAGTTATGGTAAGGTTCATGTTCTGATTTTATCACGGAACTTGGGTAACGAGTCAAAGTGAATGTCAAGATTTATGCTGTTGTGGTTTAGGGTCTTATTTATTTATTTTTATTTATTTATTTAGTACCAAACTTAAAAACTAAACATAAAAATTTAAAGGACATGTACAAGGACAACTTATCTCTTGAAGAGATTTCTTCCAGCAGCCCTAGAATGTGAGAATGGTGAAAAATAGATAAAGCTGAGTAGGTACTTATAAACAAGAAAATATAAAACTTTTTATTAAGACTTATGATAAATATCATAAAAATATACTTACATATAATATATACAGGGAATACACAATTAATAACGTACATACAAAATAAAGTACTAATATACATACATATTATATACATAATACATAATATAGTATACATAATTAACAATAATAAACATAGAATAATATAATAATATAAAAGCTAATCATATAAAGAAGAAAGATAGTGCTGCTTCAGTCTCGATTTAAATGCACCCACGGATGGACTCTCACGAATATTCCCTGGTAGGGAATTCCAAAGACGCGCTGCTACCACCGCAAACGACTTAGCGTAAAATATGGTGTTCCATGAGGGTACTTCAAGTGACTTTTTCATCACACAGGAGCGCAAAGGTCTTGTTCGGGGAAGAGCATCCTGAAAATGCTCATGCAAATAAGGTGGAGAAGAGAACTTTAATATTTTAAAAAGTAATGTTAGAATATGAGCATTCCGGCGAAGGCGAATAGGGAGCCACTTCAGTTGTCGACGGAATTCAGATACATGGTCGAATTTGCGCAGTCCATAAATAATCTTGAGACTGGAGAATGGGTGCCGAGGAAAGTATAATATTATATTAATGTTAAAAAAATTTATTATGAACTAGCTGATGCCCGCGACTTCGTCCGCGTGGTTTAAGTTTTTTGTTATTCCCGCGGGAACTCCTTAATTTTCCGGGATAAAAAGTAGTCTATGTCACTCTCCAGGTCCTCAACTATACCCATGCCAAAAATCACGTCAATCCGTTGCTCCGTTGCGGCGTGATTGAAGGACAAACCAACAAACCAACAAACCAACAAACCAACAAACCAACAAACAAAGTGACTTTCGCATTTATAATATTAGTATGATGCCTGTTGGTATACGAAATATACGATAGGTATATTGTGTACGAAATTCAAGCCTTGTTTTGTTGTTCTTTTTATTCTCAGACTGAAATCAAAATTAATCTAAACTAGATGATTCCCGCAACTTCGTCCGCGTGGACCAAGTTTTTTCGATTCCCGCGGGAACTCTTGAATTTTCCGGAATAAAAAGTATAAGTAGCCTATGTCCTTCCCCGGCATATAACCTATCCCTGTACCAAATTTCATCAAAATCGGTTGAACAGATGGGCCGTGAAAGCGTAGCAGACAGACAGACAGACAGACACACCTTCGCATTTATAATATTAGTATGGATTCGAGCAGGGCTGCGAATAAGAAAGTTTGTGTGTTCTCTCGTAAGTCAACTTAAAACATGTTGACAAAACTTGTGCTCTGCCGCTGTACGAACAAGGCGAAATAAGATATGGCAAAAATGAAATGATTTAAATAAAACTTTCTCAAATAAAATTGTGTTGGTTTTGCTTTTGGTTGATAAAAGGTTGTGGTTTTATATCTTTTAAACTTCTTGTAGTGGATACTTTCCGCCCGCGGCCGCGTCTCTGGCGGGAAAGCGGTCAATCGTGTCATCGCAATTGTTTAATTAAATCTATACTAATATTATACATGCGAAATTAAGTGTGTAGGTTTGTCTGCTACGCTTTCACGACTTTTTTAAAAATGTTTTGAAGTAACCAATTTGAAGCATTTTGGTATAAACTCAAACTCAAAGTATATGTATGCAAATTAGGTAGGTACACTGTACACTTATTGAAGTCCGATTACTTATAAAACATGATGGTGATAAATAATCAGTTACGGTATCTTAAAACTGAAGCTACGAGGGTTCCAAATGCGCCCTGGTTTGAGAAGAGCCCAAAACAAATTCAGCCAGGTTTTTTGGTATCAGCATCTCACAAATAAAGAGATAGTTCGTATCCCGGGGTAGGACATAAGCTACTTTTTATCCCAGAAAATGAAAGAGTTCCCACGGGATTAAAAAGCCCGAAGCCGCGTGGGTGAAGTAGCGGGCATCACCTAGTGGAACATAATATTTTAGTTTCTATGACCTAATTCCAAGCTGCCCTTGAAAGGAGCTGTTAAAGCACACGTGAAGTAATATTTAGCTGTTATCGTACCTATAGATTTCAGCGTAGCAACGTCACACTTCGCGTAGAGATGCAGCGTAGCAGATCGCATCGAGTGCTACGAGGGCAGAATGATGCTAAGTGCAGTTAGCCGCGTAGTCGAGCCCGCTACGAATAACGACAATAGTGTAGAGCTAGGGTTGTAACGGAACCTCGCCTCCGCCTCCGTAAGTGCGGAACTTTCGAAAGAAATCGTACCTCCGCTTCCGCATCCGCCTCTGCCGTTATTTTGTGGAGTTGTAACGGAGGTTAATTTACGTTAACAATGCGAGAGGTACAAACCAAAGCAGGGGACGTCAGTTACACCATTACAATAAGCAAAAAGACATTTGTCCTTAGAAGAATCCTCAAAATAAATCAAACGTGGGATTCATCGCATCCTAGAGCACAGAAAATGTGGTCGGATAAATCCACCTCCTCCTCCGCCTCCGTTAACCTCCGCATCCGCCTCTGGTTCCTTTAAGAACACCTCCGTTACAACCCACTGTTGACGGAGATGGGATGAAATGACAGATTTACGCATAGCTAGTGTGTAACCAGACTACTGAACGGACGGAGTTGATCGTCTTCGCGAATCGCCGCTAGTGTGTTTGAGCTCTTATACTCGTACCAATTGAGTGTAAAATCATTTCAGCATAGTACTTCCAAAGCTAAGCACTGTATAGTAAAGAAAAACCGGCTAAGTGCGAGTCGGACTCGCAAACCGAGGGTTCCGTACAAACTTGTAGGTATATATAAAGTAAAAGTTATGGTATTTTAAATTTTTATTGCTAAATGAAATGTATATCATTAGTAAGTTTAAAATTATTAAAAATATTTTTATTATTCTGAGTTCAAGGGAAGTACCCTGTAGGTTTTGATTCCCTTGCGAGTGTTGAAAATTTACAGCTTAAACGGCTGTATTTTTTGATTGCGTTGGTGCGATATAAATTTCAGCTTGATACCTCCATACGTTCCTGAGAAAAAGGGTCTTGACACACAGACGGACGGACAACAAAGTGGTCTTTTATGGGTCCCGTTTATTTCCTTTGAGGTACGGAACCCTAATAATTTTGATTTCTACACACTATGTTAAAGTCGGGCGGGCATGATGCGTCAACTTTGCTTAACCTTGTTATACTCGCCCGACTTCAACATAGTGTGTAGAAATCAAAATTACTTTTTACTTTACACTGGCTTTTTTTTGAAAGAATTTTTATTTTTAACTTTTTAATATTGGAGTTGAGGATTTGGAGTCAGAATTTAGAGCATAGAGCTTCCTCTAACGACTGATAGAACAAAACAAAAATTCAAATCAATTCAGAAACCACGGAGATATGCACCAACATACATTTAAAAAAACCGGCCAAGTGCGAGTCGGACTCTCGCACCGAGGGTTCCGTACTCAAGAAGTAGGTACTGAAGCAAAACAATCAGGCAAAAACCAATATGTTTATTTGACGACAAGTACGAGGTTTACTGTTAATATCAAAAAAACTATGCTAGTTAGAGCATTGGCTATAGTTTTCCTGTAAAATATACATAAATTCCTATTGACCATAATTATTTCAGATTTTTCGATTGGTAAACTCCGGAGATAAGGGGGGGGGGGGGGAACGGTATTTTTTTAGACTTTTTCCCCGATAAATCAAAAACTATCATGACTAAAAATAATTAAAAATCTGTTTTAGAATGTACAAAGTAAACTCTTTTATATGATACCCCACACAGTACAGTTATCTCACTTTTAAATTTCAACCCTCCGATTTTCCCCCCTTTTTAAATAAGAATAAGAACAAAAATAATTTCCAATTTTTTTTTAATTCCAGTGTCTTTGGGCCACTAATATACACAACTATTCCAAATTTTATGTCGATAGCTTCGGTAGTAACTGAAATAATCGAGTGTGACGGACGGACAGACAGACGGAGAAAGTCGCACCATAAGGGTTCCATTTTACCATTTTGGTACGGAACCCTAAAAAATACGCGCCGTATTGAGAACCTCCTCCTTTTTTGGTAGTCGGTTAGTAATATAAAAATTCTTTCCAAAAAACCGACTTCCAAAGCCACTGTAAAGTAAAAAATAATTTTGATTTCTACACACTATGTTGAAGTCGGGCGAGTATAACAAAAATAGGCATAGTTGACGCGTGAGGCTCGCCCGACTTCAACATAGTGTGTAGAAATCAAAACTATTTTTTACTTTACAGTGGCTTTGGAAGTCGGTTTTTTGGAAAGAATTTTTATTTTTAACTTTTTAGTGTAAGTACTCTAAATCCGTACGGCTTAGGAGTGCAGTACCATGCAGCATCAGAGTTGAGGAGTTGGAAATTGGGTTTAAGTATGAAGTCGTTGCTTGACACCTACAATATTAATTCACCATAAAAAAATCCTAAACCACTATGTTTAAGGAGTTCTGTACCCTGCAACATCAGGGTTGAGGAGTTGGGACTTGGGTTTAAGACGTATGAAGTCGTTGCTTGACACCTACAATATTAATTCATCATAAAAAAATCTTAAATCGTTATTTTTAAGGAGTTCTGTACCCTACAGCATCAGGGTTGAGGAGTTGGGACTCAGGGTTGACGAGTTGGGACTCAGAGTTGTATCGTATACACGTGACTTGATACCTACTATATGAATTCACCATCAAAACTCCTAACTCCCTAGTTTTGAGACGTAGGTACACCTACAGCATCAGGATTGAGGATTTGGAGTCAGATTTTTTTATGGGACCACCTCGTGAGCTTCCTCTAACCAATGTAAAAAAAAATTTTCAAATCGGTTTAGAAACCACGGAGATATGCACCGACATACATTAAAAAAAAAAAAAAAAGATACGCGCCGAATTGAGAACCTCCTCCTTTTTTGGAAGTCGGTTAAAAAAGGACAGGGATTGGAGTTTCAGCGTCAAATGAAATACCGACTCCCAACAATCTTAATATTCGTCAAATTGTCCACAAAATATGAATATCGTCGCCGCTCGTAATGTCAGTTGGTGCAGTACACGCTACACGCTACACACTACACACTACACACTACACACTACACACTACACACTACACACTACACTGTACACACTACACACGCCGCTCACGTAGGTGCACGCATGTTGAGCATCTCGTCATCTGTCTCGCGCTAGACTCGCAGCTATGCGCGTTAACTTCGCAGATAATAAACTTCCTCTTTATGCTCTCGTAAACTGCCTCCTCAGACTATTCATTCTGAACGATACGGAAAAATATAAAGCGACGAGCTGATGCCCGCAACTTCATCCGCGTGTTTTAACTTTTTTTTAATTCCCGGGGAACTCTTTGATTTTCCGGGATAAAAGTAGTCTATGCTCTGTTGCAGCGTGATTGAAGAATGAAGCAACAAACATACAAACACACTTTCGCATATATAATATTAGTAAGTATAAGTACCTATATGATAATACATAATCGATATAAATACCAAATGTTGTAACTACAAATTGCACGCTTAAAACAAACAGCAAATTCAAAAGCACTTGTTAAAGTTCTTCAATAAAAAAACCGGCCATGTGCGAGTCGGACTCGCGCACCGAGGGTTCCGGACAAACCTGTAGTAAGTTTTAAATTAAATGTTTTTTTTAAATATTTGAGTTGATTGAATGAAAGGTAAATTGCGGTTTACGATTTATGACGTATTAAAAAAAAACTACTTACTAGATCTCGTTCAACCCAATTTTCGGTGGAAGTTTGCATGGTAATGTACATCATATATTTTTTTTAGTTTTATCATTCTCTTATTTTAGAAGTTACAGGGGGGGACACACACATTTTACCACTTTGGAAGTGTCTCTCGCGCAAACTATTCAGTTTAGAAAAAAATGATATTACAAACCTCAATATCATTTTTGAAGACCTATCCATAGATTCCCCACACGTATGGGTTAGATGAAAAAAAAATTTTGAGTTTCAGTTCTAAGTATGGGGAACCCCCAAATCTATTGTTTTTTTTCTATTTTTGTAAGAAAATCTTAATGCGGTTCACAGAATACATCTACTTACCAAGTTTCAACAGTATAGTTCTTATAGTTTTGGAAAAAAGTGGCTGTGACATACGGACGGACAGACAGACAGACAGACAGACAGATATGACGAATCTAAAAGGGTTCCGTTTTTGCCAAATTCGGCTACGGAACCCTAAAAACTGAAACTTTTAATGATAATAACCGTGGTCAAGTTTAAGCTTTCTAAGTACCTACCTATAATCCATGCAATCCATACTTATTATTATAAATGCGCAAGTGTGTTTGTCTATCTGCCTGTCTGCTACGCTTTCACGGCCCACCTGTTCACCTGATTTTGATGAAATTTGGTACAGGGATAGGTTGTATCCCGGGGAAGGACATAGGGTACTTCTTATTCCGGAAAACTAAGGAGTTCCAGCGGGAATTGAAAAATCTTAAACCACGCGGACGAAGTCGCGGGCATCAGCCAGTTAATATATGAAATTATTTCAATAGCGACGTGGCGAGACCGGAAGGTTCTATGTAAATTGTCCTGGCGTGTATAAAATATTAACGCATATAAAACGAGCGGCGCACAGTTTATTTACGAGCCATATTATTTTCATTCAACTGTTAGTTACGATCACATCACATCATCGATTATCACATATTCACGGCAATAATGAATAGCTCACAGAACGAAATTACAACATTAATCAGTTTATTGAAGCGCACGACTGAGTCGGATGTGTTTCACTATGAGTTATACAAACTAGCCTAAACAAAGATACGAGTAAGTCAATGGACCTATTTTTAACCAAACAAAAACCGGCCAAGTGCGAGTCGGACTCGCGCACCGAGGGTTCCGTACAAACCTGTAGTAAGTTTTAAATTAAATGTTTTTTTTAAATATTTGAGTTGATTGAATGAAAGGTAAATTGCGGTTTACGATTTTTGACGTATTAAAAAAAAACTACTTACTAGATCTCGTTCAACTCAATTTTCGGTGGAAGTTTGCATGGTAATGTACATCATATATTTTTTTTAGTTTTATCATTCTCTTATTTTAGAAGTTACGGGGGGGGGACACACATTTTACCACTTTGGAAGTGTCTCTCGCGCAAACTATTCAGTTTAGAAAAAAATGATATTACAAACCTCAATATCATTTTTGAAGACTTATCCATAGATACACACCTATGGCTTAGAAGAAAAAAAAATTTTTGAGTTTCAGTTCTAAGTATGGGGAACCCCAAAATTTATTGTTTTTTTTTTCTATTTTTGTAAGAAAATCTTAATGCGGTTTACAGAATACATCTACTTACCAAGTTTCAACAGTATAGCTCTTATAGTTTCGGAAAAAAGTGGCTGTGACATACGGACAGACAGACAGACAGACAGACAGACAGACATGACGAATCTATAAGGGTTCCGTTTTTGCCAAATTTGGCTACGGAACCCTAATAAAAGCCGCTCGACCGATTTCGATAAAATTTATATGGGACCACATGGGAAGTATGCCCTTTCAAATAAAAAAAGATTCATTCAAATCGGTCCACCCAGTCAAAAGTTCTGAGGTAACAATCATTAAAAAAAAATACAGTCGAATTGAGAACCTCCTCTTTTTGAAGTCGGTTGAAAAGTAGGGTACACACTGTTGCTGATACTTTATGACATAAAAAAACTATGAATATATAAAAAAAAACTATGTCATGTGAATGTTGGACGATTCATCATCCTGCTTACACCGAAATGGCGACACATGAAAAATTACTATTTTTGAGATTGACATATTATAAAAGCTTGAGGGAATTCAAATCGAAAATGATGGTGGTATTTCACCCTCGAAGAGCGGTCCTGCGTCGGATCTCTCTCCGGTCGTGTCGGATATTCCGTCCCATTGCTGTCAGAGTGAGGGAAAAGAAATTGTAACTGTGTTTGCGCACACACTCGTGCGATATAATATCCCCCGCACAGATAACTAATCTCTGTGGAGATTGGCCGCCGTGGTATAAAAGTTACAGGTTCCCGACCGGGAAACGAACCTGTTATCTGGCGTTCCAGTTCCACGAAAATTGTATCTCGAAGTGCTTTCGATACTTTCCCGATAGTTAAGTGCAGAATATTATGAACAATAGATGCTTGTAGCTTGTTTGTAAGCGGGGATTTGTCTCGAGTATCGGACCGCCTCAGCCTTGTGAGGAGACTCCGACGTCTCGTGGAAACCTTTCACGATATCCCGCTTTGAGGGATAAGCGCCGCCCTCAGGACTAGGCGGCCATTATTTTAAAGCTTAAATACACAAAATGCACGACGGAATCTCGATAAGAGCCAAAAATACTATACCTACGTACCGGATAGGCCGCGAAACGTCCGCAACGTTTGCCCTGTCGCCAAGTGTGCGCGTCCCGCTGCCGTCGTGCGTTTCGTGTATAATTTCCTCATTATTACAGCGCCTTTGTTAGGTTTCTATAGAGTTTGTCTGATAACTTGCGCGTTTCGAGACTTTGTTTATTCTTAGAATTAATCGTTTAGTGAATTCGGCGCTTTGATGAATGATGAATTAGGAAGTCTTACTTTATTCAATTAAACTATTACATTAGCTATTCAAGACATATTTTATACTTACTAGGAAAAAGTAAAGCTTTTTAAGCTTACTAAAATATTAAGCCGAATGCATTAGGTATTTTGTGCCGGTACGCACTGTTTTTCTTAAAATTCAGTATTTAATTGAGATTATAACGAATTTGTGTATACACATAACAATGTAATAATATGTATTTATCGTAATAATTAAAAAATACTTCAAATATTTAAGCCGACTGAAAAATTTAAAGAATAAATAATAGTCCATAGGTTAAATAATATAATCAATGTTATACCTGTCATGATTTAGAATGTATGAGCCGCGTGCGCGTCGCATAAAATTGAATATTTTAGTAAACAACAAAAACTAAACGAGTTAGTTACCAGCATAGTTCAATTTGTATCATATTCAACGACTATGATATACGAGTATCATTACTATCTTAATGTGTACTTATAATTGATTATCTTGCCATAATAATCGTATATCAAAAGAAATAAACTAGTAGGTACGTCAACTTTTTTATAGCCGTTCTATCGATTTATTTGAACATGACAACTTCGACTGGCTTATCTGATGACAAACGACTAGCTCTAAAAGTTTATCTGACTAACTTAGCAATCACTTCAATATCCAACGTCCTACAACATTTACTTAATATAGTTCTAGTTTAAAATATTAAAATAGGTATGAGTAGTATTTCATTGATACAAAAATTCAGTTAATTTTGCTTTGCGTAGTTTTGTTTGACATATCTTAGGCCGATCTCCATCTCCGAATGACGACCTCACCGACCTTAAAGTACTCTTACCGAGAATTTATCTCCCGCGCCGTGACGTGTCAGTCGTGTGTCAGTTCATTAATCAGTGAGCTGCGTGCCGTCAGCGCGACGCGCGACGACACGATGACGTCACGAGCTAATACAGATTCATTAGTGTAGTGACGTCACATCACTCCCGCATTGATGTTGATGATATTGTGACATAGGTACATGCGTCCTGACATGATTGTAATATACTCATTAATAATATTATTTCTGTTTAATATACTATGCACTTCTTTTTACTCGTTGAGAGATCCTTAAATTACAAATAAAAAACAATAATGATAAACTGACATTTCTAATTATTATTATACTTCAAGATTAACTAATAAATATTAACTAATGCATACACAACTAAATTAATTTATATAATTGTAAATCTTAATTTCTATTTTAATTATAACCAAGCTATGTTTCTATAATGTCATAAAAAATATTAAGATGCATGTATATAATAATACTTGTTAAGTCAACAAATCACCTATTTATTAAGGATGAATAAAAAGGCTTTTTTATTTATTATTTTATTTATACTATGCACTTAAATGGTATAAAAAATTTCCAATCTTCAAGAAATCGTTTTTAATCGCATGTGTATTTTTTTTTCAAGGTTCAATATATCTATCACTCGGTATCATTAATTGGCTAAGAAGAAATAATTATGTATATATTCAAATTCAATATTTACAAATGAAAATTTATATTGAAGGCTAGAACACACTAGGTTAAGTAGGTTTAGTAAACTATTCCATAAGCTCTTAATAAAATTTTGATGTGTAATTTTGTTTGCAATTTTTTGGTCCAATCTATTATTATTGTGATATTTTACAATCCTAATTGACAATTCGACCATATCAAAGCCCTAAAGCGGATCGGAGTCATTACGTATCAAACAAATTATCTACGCGCGGCTCCGGCTGTGTGCCAATTATAACTTTTTCACATCCGCGTATCGGAACTCAGCACATTGTAAAGGATTCTACTGACTTCAATTCGGGTCCTAGAGCTTTTCCAATACAATAATTCAAGAGAAATGTCGCACGACAAAATGTTCTGACCTCTATTATTACCACTGCTACCGCAGTCTGTCCAGACTGCAGCTATCATATTATTTTTGGACTAATTGATTGATGCCATTTTGGCGTTTAAAATCCTGGTGGGGCAGATTCAACTGTGAGTTTTAAGCCGACGTAATTTGCCCCATTAAAAAATTGAGCCAAAGTCGCCAAACTCATTTTTAGAGGGCAATTAATGTTTTGCTAACCTGAGCAGGCAAGGATCAACAGGCCAGACACAACATTATCGTTGCCAAAAAAATTAGCGCCCATTTTCGAGTGTATTCGAAACTTGAATGTTCAAGTATCGTTACTTGAACATTCAAGTTTCGACGCCCCTAGAGAAGGGGAGAAAGTTAAATGAACAAGAAAGACAAATTTATCGGATTAGCTAGTGGTACGATTTTTACGTATATGGTTAATATACTCATATAGTACCTGACGACCTCCCTGGGGCAGAGGTGACTGCTGTGGTCTTATGGTGGGAGGTCCCGGCTTCGGTCGTGGCTACCTAGACGTCTTTACGCCGAGTGATTTGGCGTTCCGATACAATACGCTACGAGGTATGGTATACCTAATATAACTGCCGTAGCAGGTTATCTAGCTTTAGACTGCAATTGCATCATCACATACCGTCAGTGATAGTCACGTGATCAGTCAAGGGCTAACTTGCAGTGGTATAAAAAACCCTACCTACCGACGCAGGGTGTGTATTACGCGATAACAAACTAATAAATCACGTCGGTGGTATCGCGTTACGTATATCGCTAATGACCTGCCTACGGGGCTCAGTTGATGTGTCTGCTACGGAGCTTCAGCGGGGCTTTGTCTAGAAGGGCTGATGATAACGCTACTGCTCTATTTATTCTGTACTCGCTGATGGCCGCCACTTCTTCCGCGTGGATAAAGATTTGTTTGATTCCCGCGGGAACTTTTTAATTTTCCGGGATAAAAAGTAGCCTGTTTCCCCGGAGTGCAACCTAACCTGTACTAAATTTCGTAAAAATTGGTTAAAAAATTGTATGTCAGCTCCGACACACGACTGAAGTTTACTCTTTACGAATGATTATAAAATATATAGATTATTATAAATAAGGGTAAATAAAGGCACTTTTTAAATTACTGAAAGTATACTGGATACATTTATTAATATTAATTACTAGCAGATGCCCGCGACTTCGTCCGCGTGGTTTATGTTTTTTTCCTCACAGGTACTCCTTAATTTTCCGGTATAAAAAGTAGCGTATACCACTTTTCAGGTCCTTAACTACCCATGCAAATACCCGTTGCTCTGTTGCGACGTGATTGAAGGACCAACTCTCTATTTCACTCCTTTGGGGGTAGAATTTTCAAAAACTGTGAAACACATATTTCTTTGTTTTAAATCGGTAGCTTACATACCAAGTTTCATGGCTATAACTTGGGAAATGAAGGACTTTCATACAAATTTCCGACCCCTATTTTACCCCTTCGGGGGAAGAATTTTGAGAAACTGTGAAACACGTACTTCTTTATTTTTTACCGTTAGCCAAAATACCAAGCTTCGTTGATATAACTTGTAAAATATCTTGAGAAATGAAGGCCCTTCATAGCAACTTTCATGCCCTATTTTACCCCTTTGGGGGTCAAATTTTCAAAAACTGTGAAATACGTATTTCTAAGTTTTCAATTCGCAGCTCATATACCAAGTTTCATGGCTATAGCTTTCATACAAATTTCAACCCCTATTTTAGCACTTTAGGGGTTGAGTTCTGAAAAACTATGACACACGTAATTCTTTATTTTTTAACGAAAGCCAAAATACCCAGTACCTATCTATATATATAAAATTCAAAGTCCTGACTGACTGACTGACTGACTGACTGACTTATATATCAACGCACAGCCTAATCCGCTAGGGTTGGAGACTTGAAATTTGGAGGGTGTGTTCTTTGTGAAGAGTAGGTTGGATACCTACTCTTCACAAAGAACACAAGAAAGGATACTAAGAAAGGATTTTTTGAAATTCCACCCCCAAAGGGGTAAAATAGGGGTTGAAAGTTTGTATGAAAGTCCGTCATTTTTCAAGTTATATCCATGAACCTTGGTATTTGAGCTACCGGATCAAAATGAAGAAATACGTATTTCGCCATTTTTGAAAATTCTACCCCCAAAGGGCTGAAATAGGGGATGAAAGTTTGTAAGAAATACTTTTATTTTAAAAGTTATTTTTCAAGGTAAATCTACGAAACTTGGTATTTTGGTTTTCGGTAAAAAAATAAGAAGGACGTGTAACAACTTTTAAAACCGGCCAAGTGCGAGTCGGACTCGCGCACCGAGGGTTCCGTACAAACCTGTAGTAAGTTTTAAATTAAATGTTTTTTTTAAATATTTGAGTTGATTGAATGAAAGGTAAATTGCGATTTACGATTAATGACGTATTAAAAAAAAACTACTTACTTGATCTCGTTCAAACCAATTTTCGGTGGTAGTTTGCATGGTACTGTACAACATGTATTTTTTTTAGTTTTATCATTCTCTTATTTTAGAAGTTACGGGGGGGGGGGGACACACATTTTACCACTTTGGAAGTGTCTCTCGCGCAAACTATTCAGTTTAGAAAAAAATGATATTACAAACCTCAATACCATTTTTGAAGACCTATCCATAGATACCCCACACCTATGGGTTAGATGAAAAAAAATTTTTGAGTTTCAGTTCTAAGTATGGGGAACCCCAAAATTTATTGTTTTTTTTCTATTTTTGTAAAAAAATCTTAATGCGGTTTACAGAATACATCTACTTACCAAGTTTCAACAGTATAGCTCTTATAGTTTCGGAAAAAAGTGGCTGTGACATACGGACGGACAGACAGACAGACAGACATGACGAATCTATAAGGGTTCCGTTTTTGCCAAATTTGGCTACGGAACCCTAAAAATTCCACGCCCAAAGGGATTAAATAGGGGTTAAAAGTTTTATGAAATTCCGTCGTTTTTCAAGCTATAGCCATGGAACTTGGTATTTGTGCTTCCGGTTAAAAAGGATGAAATACGGATTTCACAATTTTTGAAATTTCTATCCCCAAGAAAGTCAAATAGGGAGTTTGTCCTTCAATCACACCGCAACAGAGCAACTGATCGGCGTGATTTTTTGCATGGTTATTGGGTATAGTTGAGTACCTGGAGAGTGACATAGGCTCCTTTTTATCCCGGAAAAGTAATTAGTGCCTGTGGGAATTTTACTTTTCCGGGATAAACTTATGCCACGCGGACGAAGTGGCGGGCGTCCGCTAGTCGTTTATATAACTTGAGAATATCTTGAGAAATTAAAGACTTTCATGCAAAATATCAACCCCTATTTCACCCATTCGGGGGTGGCATTTTGAAAAACTGTGAAACACATATATTTTCATTTTCAACTTGTAGCTCATATATCAAGTTTCATGGCTATAACTTGAGAAATTAAGGACTTTCATACAAACTTTCAACCCCTATTTCACCCCTTCGGGGGTAGAATTTCAGGATAAAAAGTATCCTATGTCCTACCTCGTAGTATGGGCTCAAATCGTGCCAAGTTTCGTTTGAATTCATTCAGTAGTTTCGGCGTGATGCGCGGCCAAGATACAGACAGACAGACAGACAGACAGACATACAGACAGACAGACAGACAGACAGACAAAATGAAAGAATCACAGATTTGGCTTCAGTATCAAATAATGAGGCCCTCCAAAAAAAATTTTCAAAATATCTTCAATGTTCAGAATTAGCCCTGTTACAGTTTTATTATAAGTAAGTATAGATAGATATAATTTATATTCATCAAAATACATTACGTAGTCATGGAAACATAAACAAGTGTTACCATGGAAACACAAAGTAAATAACGTTACGGAGAAAGTTTGATTTTACTCCCCATAAATTTTCATACCGCAGGCTTATATAAAATTAATTCTTAAGGAGGTAAGCTCCAAAAAGGTGGGCCGTGAAAGCAACAGTTTATAACAGACGTATTTGTCCTCATCTGATGAAATGGAAATTGTCTGTCTACCAGCCCTTAAGACTTATACGTAACTGCCCCAAGGACACTGCCCACAACAGAACAACACTCTGGTGTACTATTTGTTATACACGCATCTGAAGCACGGCTCATAATATACAGTTCCTAGTATTACAGCTCCCAGGAGTCATGTCGGCAAATAAATTACCGTAAAATGTTATACAGGTTAGCAAATTTATCTCAAAGTTCACTTAACAACCTACCCACGTTTAGTAGGTATCTTTTGCTTTCTGTTTTGAATAACTACATTGAACTCTCTCTTGAGAATAGTTAGTTTCTGCCTAGCTACATCATTTTATTTAGAACAATGTTGGAGCTGACGGCAGACACAACTAGCAGATAGATAGTCACTGCATTGCTGCCGTTATGGTTTTTCTAATTTAGGACGATAATTTGGCAGAAGCCATTTGCATAGGACTGCTTCGGTCTGTCTCAATCTAGTCCTTCGCTATTGCTATAGAACACCTCTCATCTGTCAAAATTATCAACCTACATTAAACAAACCATAGTGGCTAATTTCACAGTTAGATACCTACTGGGAGTCTGTTGTTGGTATACACTACCTTTGAACTAAAAAAAAAGACAACCCTGCAACCCCTTCACAATAGTGAGTCCGTCACAGTAAGTTTGCGATTGTAACAATACGATAATCACATAAATATACCCACAGTGTGAACAGAGCTGTCCCCAGCTTTAGCTCTGAAGCATATTTTGCATTTCAAGTACCCTGAAGCTTGGCGCGGTACACTCGTGACAATAAAGGGATGCGCCACGTTCACGAGCATATCTACTGCATCGCGGCGCGACGCTTTTTAACTTTCGGTTAACATTATTTGTATCAAGAGAGTCGTGCCGAAGGAAGCTCTGAAATTGCTCGAAGCTTGCAGTTTTTTAAATTACATGTGTAACTCACCGACGATGTTAAGAATTGCAGCTTAGCTTCTAATTTTTTACGTTACTAATACTATTTCTACGTCACTATGATGAGCGCAACTCTGCCCGCGTGTATTTAGGTCTTTTCAAAGTCCCGTGTGAACTTTTTGATTTTTCGGATCAAAAATCAACCTACTTATAATAGTATTCATGCGAATGACGTCGTTTGCACACGACTTGCACTATCGCATTTGTAATATGGGTAGCGCTACCACGACATCTAGATGTATGTTATAGTTACTAACTTATGAACTGTACTATTACATAATATTATTATTAATAAATAAATAAAATACATAATTGTCAATGAAAAGGAAATTCGTTTGTCGATAACAAAACAGAAAATCCGAAAATAGTTATTACGGAAATCGTGATTAAAATAAGATCATGTTTTTCGCTTTAAATATACCTAGTTTCAATTCTAAACTTTATGAATGGTCTCAAATATAATGAAAAGCATCTCATCCCGGATTTCGTTAACTTTAATTAAGGAAAGTTTCAAGAAGCTTCGGACAAGTATAATCTTCTATTTTCGCCTTAGATTGAGCGCTTTATTTACTTACCATCATTTATAATATTATCTGCCCCTCAATACTACGTCAATATGTCTATGGCTTTACATACTTCAAAAACTACAAAAATGGCTCAGTTTTACCACCTTGATCAGATATACGTAACTAAAGTTCATTTCTTTTGAAATAATTTTTAGTTAACTTATGCCGACTCGCACACCACTGCCTAAACTGATTGCTGTCACTTTAAGATAAGTTCATTCTTGACATAAAAAAGACAGAACTTTAGATAATGAAATTGCATACTCATCCTTACTTAAAATTTTATAAAAGCGAAAGTGTGTCTGTCTGTCTATCTGTCTGCAACGCTTTCATCCATTTTTTCCACCGAGTTTGTAAAAAAATGTTTTATCCCGGAAAATTAAAGCGTTCCTCATCTATATTTAATTGTAAATAATCCCCTACTACCAAATTATTGTATCGAAGGGGGATCTCTATGGATTATGGTGGTAATCCCGCAATTAATATTTGCTGAGTAGGTTTGTGCGGGGACAGGAAATGTTAATTATTGGTTAGATTATCAGTCGCGGTTTGTTTGTTAACCACGTCTACGAAACATAAGCATTATTGATCTGATACATAGATATTAGATATGCTTTAGAGTTTCAATTTATTTTTAAATATATCAGAAATTCTTATAACTTCGGATCGGACCGTAAAATCGTAGAAAACCAGCAAGACGCACTTTCGTATAAGTTTCGTTCTTTTGTGTGGTATCTTCTAAAACTTACTAATTACTTACCTAGATAGTGAGACCTTGTTGGCGGGGTTTTAGGTTTTTGAAATATCCCTCGAAAGCTGATACCTGTTCGTCACCGGGATGAAACCTATCCTCATAACAAATTTCATAAAAATCGGTTGAACATAGATGGGCCGTGAAAGGTAGCAGATACATAAACATACGGAGAGAAGAGACACTTTCCTATATTTATAATATTAAGTTTGTATCTCATGGCAATATATTATTTCGCGACACGAGCAACGCCGGCCGGCGCTGATGTATCGCGGCTGATATTTGCATTTCAATTTGCATTAATTTCACGAAATACTGACTGACTAGTAATTATAACGCCATGTTGTGAAAATAGAAACAATCACGCAGTATGAAATGGAAATGCGCTCGAAAGAGGTCTGGCCACGTAATAAACGACCCCAGCCCCCGACCCACGCCTTACAAGTTACAAGTTGTTCGGTCTAGCATTACCCGCAGTTTTAGTTAACAGTTATATTAATCACGTACTCCTATTTGACATTAGAGTGACAGGATTTTGTATTGAAATTGCTGCCAGTTTCGTAGGTCAAGTCTCTGTCACGCCGCAGCGGTGCTCTGTCCAGATGCCTCCGTGATCCTCCTAGTTGACTGGTAGGAGAGAACCATGGTAATAGCACTATAACCTATTCTGTGATAATAGTTAGCATTCTGATTTCTGTGGTGAGAGTGTAAAGCGTGTTGGCTCCGAGCGGCGGCGGCGGCGGCGGCGGCGGCGGCGGCGGCGGCGGCGGCGGCGGCGGCGGCGGCGGCTGTGCAGTTGGCACTAGGCAGGCGACGCGAGGCGCGCGCTCGCTGCCCGCAAATAGATGAACCGCCATTGTCACTCGTGACCGATACTAATCTGCATCGCACCAGCTGCGCAGCTGACGAGGGAAACGGTTTCTTTACATAGTTTAAAAAAAGTTCAGACTCACTCACTGACTGACTCACCGATGCCCAGCGCTCTGACCATTCGACTTGAGAGCTGTGTAACAGTGCTAGACTTGACATATTATGTTCATATGGCACAAGTTGTCCTACATGATTTTTATATCAAAGAAAAATAATTAGTTGTCAATGATAAATACTTCATTGTAACAACATGGTTACAAATTGGAATTTATCGCACTTTAAAGCCTGGCTGTGAACGTTATTCAATAGATGAGGTGGCAGCATTGAGCGATAAAATACGACGCGACGTCTTCTTGATAATTGTTTAATAAGTAAATATCAATGAATCTGTGTTGTCGTTCGTCGCGCGTCTGTGTCCTCGGTTTTGAAACGAAAATAAAAATTCTTTCCAAAAAACCGACTTCCAAAGCCACTGTAAAGTAAAAAATAATTTTGATTTCTACACTATGTTGAAGTCGGTTTTTTGGAAAGAAATTTTATTTTTAACTTTTTAGTGTACTCTTAATCCCCACGGCTTAAGAGTGCAGTACCCTGCAGCATCAGAGTTGAGGAATTTGGGACTGAGAGTTGAGTCGTATACACGTGACTTGATACCTACTATAAGAATTTACCATCAAAATTTCCTAATTTTGAGTCGTAGGTACACCTACAGCATCAGGATTGAGGATTTGGAGTCAGAATTTTTTATGGGATTACCTCGCGAGCTTCCTCTGACCACTGAAAAAAATTTATTTCAAATCGATTGAGAAACCACGGACATATGCGGTAACTACATTTTAAAAAAAACACGCACCGAATTGAGAACCTCCTCCTTTTTTGGAAGTCGGTTAAAAACGCGAAACAGCGATTGTTCAAACATCTATTAAAACACGCAAATACTAAATAAGTACCTACTTATGTTAAAAAGCAGTGGATTGTATTTTGGAGAACTTTTTACGAATATGATTCTCCAAGTTGGGGCTTGGGAGTAAAACTGGTTCTTAACCATTACAAGTTAGACCGATGATGCAATCTAAAGATGGTAGTGGGCTAACCTGTTAGGGGTGTCAATCGATTTCTACACGGCATCGTACCGGAACGCTAAATCGGTTATTTTAAAATTTAAAATGATTTATTTTACAAAACTATTTTTCAAAATACAAAATTCAAATGATTTTTATTCAAGTAGGCTTTTACAAGTACTTTTGAATCGTCGAGTGAATCTACCACTGGTTCGGAATGAGATTCCTACCGAGAAGAACCAGCTAAAAACTCGGCGGTTGCTCTTTTGAAAAAAAATAATATACAATTTCATTAATTTGTAGAATACATGTCCTTAGCATTGCTGGAGCGAGTCAAATCCATGCTCCTTTATCATTTACGTAATCTTCAACAGTATAATAAGCTTTTTTCAGGAGCATACTTTTAATGGACTTCTTAAAGTTGTGTAAAGGCAAGTTTAAGATAGGTTGTGGAATTTTGTTATATAATAGAATGCTCATTCCCACGAACGACCTTCGGACCTTCTTGAGGCGGAGCGATGGAGTCACGAGCTTATGGCGACTTCTAGTTTGCCTATCATTTGCCTATTGTTGTCTGAAGCCTTCTGTTGATTATAAAATACCTGTGTCAGAAGGCCTAGGCTCCTAATAGTAACATTAAATATTACGAATTCCATAAATAATTCCATAAATTCCTTTTGTGTGTGTGTGTGTGTAAGTGTGAGTGTGTCATGTGTATGTTCAAGTTTGTACAGAACCGTTTGTTTGTACTTCTTTCTGAACCGGTGGTAGAGTCAAAACATGACGTAACATAAGAGACACCTGTATGTCCTACATTTTTTTAAATAAATTGAGTTTACCACACATACACGTACCCAATAAGCTGCAGAAGAGCTTCTGTTTCATCAAAAACGGGTTCCGCTCTTAGTGTTTGTACAGAAATCGAGTAAGGATCCTTGGAGATATAAAGAAATTTTCCACGAGCCTTGTCCCGCACTCATTAGGACCGGCTCCGTGACGTCACCACACGTTAAGCCACGATTCAGCCGCTCCTGTTTACCTCACTCGTCGAAACTGCTGATATGGCGGAGAGTACCATATTAGTAGAACAGTAATGTCGGCCATTGCTGTTCGACAACTGCAATGGACCTATCGCATTTATTTTATTTTTATTTGTATAGATAACAAACCTGCTCGGATCGAATAACTATTGATCTATTTAATGAATGTCCTGTTGGTATATAGTATGACCATATAAACTGAATGATATTATTCTGTTATCCTACAGATGTATAGAAACATGAGATTTAGCATGTAAGCTCCCTCCATAACGCAGACCTATGTATTATGAAGAAATTTTTAGATATTCTAATCAGATATATAAAAACCTTAATTAACGCGGACAATGCCGCCTTAAAGAAGGTTCATATTAAAGTATTTATCATATTATAATAATAATTTTTTTGCGCAAAGGATCAGCCTGTTGAATGCTGTCTAGCCAGCATTCACGCGGGCATGATTTTTATAGTAATTAGGTTAGGCTAGCTAGCTTTTAAGTTCTATTGTATTGTTTTCAATAAATTTTATCATTAAAAAAAACTCTAGGGGTTACATTAAGTATTTTTGTCACTTCCTACCGGATATCGTGGGTGGGTGGCTCTAGGGTCTGTTAGGTGCAACTCCACGGCCGGCTGGTACCGCCGGGCCGCAGATAGCAGGTTAACATGCCCATACAAGCCGCTGCTGCGCCATTGTCTCTACACTTGGACAACAATTAACTGCTTAATGACTTCCGGAACGGGCGAATTCTAATTTCATTACAACATTAGTGTGGTTCTGTACTTCTTAAGGAACTGATATAGATTTGTCTCTGTATTTATGTTTTTTTACGCCACTATAAGTTAGCCCTTGACTGCAAGTTCACCTGATGGTCTAAGACGATAGCGGACTAACCTGTTAGGGGTATGGCAGTTGTATTAAACCCATACCTCTAGTCGGCTTCTACACGGCATCGTACCGGAACGCTGGATCGCTTGGCGGTACGTCTTTACCGGTAGGGTGGTAACTAGCTTCCCACCAGAACAGACCAGAGAAAATTCAGGAATTAAGTATAAATTCTCAAAAATAGACCATGCCGGGAATCGAACCTGGGAACTCCCACGCTAAGAAAATAGCGCTCAACACTGCGCCAGGGAAGTCGTATATCTCCTCGTATAGCGTTAAATTTATAAAAAAGTAGAGATGTGTATAAAATACAAAAGTCCGAAGGTTGCGCTGAACTGAACGTTACACACAAACTTTATTACAGGGGCTCGTAGTTGGTACTGAAACATAAAAACCCCTTTCCGAACGAAGCCGATGGACCCCGCTCGGGTTATACTAAGAAGTTAGAGCCCCCACTCTGACTAAAATAGTAGAGCCTTTATTGTAATTATTGTAAAAAGGTTTATTTCTTTGCAAAAATAAAAGCGTAGAGATTATCATCTTAATATATATAAATCTCGTGTCACAATGTTTGTCCTCAATGGACTCCTAAACCACTTAACCGATTATAATAAAATTCGCACACCATGTGCAGTTCGATCCAACTTGAGAGATAGGATAGTTTAAATCTTAAAAAAACATCAATTCACGCGGACGAAGTCGCGGGCATCATCTAGTAATGATATAAAAACTTAAGCACGTGTATCATATTGCTCGGTAGTAAATAGTACCTACAGGTGTATCGTGCTTATTGAAAGAGTTTATCGCAGGGTTCGCAGGTCATCCCTGAATCAAAATTTTGAACAAAGAATAATACTGACAAGTCTGTAAAAATAATATTATATTGGCATCAAAAAAAGATACGGTATTCGTACAATCTCCGATATTTTGGAGGACAGAAGGGATTTTATTAATATTGTTTTGGAGGGTCAAAGGCAAAGGGTCACCGTGCAGCTCCAGCACCCCGCATCTGTGGCATTGAATTCCTCTCGCGGTGTTGCAATACAGCCTACAGGCCAATTTGATATTATAATCGACCAACTTTGATGCCCGCGACCTCGTCCGCGTGGATAGAGGTTTTTTGGTTTCCGCGGGAATTCTTTAATTTTTCGGGATTAAAAGTAGGTAGCCTACGTGTTATTCCAGACTATAATCTATCTCTGTGCCAAATTTCATCCATATCCGTTCAGCCGTTGATTGAGTAACAAATCACCCATCCATCCAAACTTTCGCATTTATAATATTACTAGCAGTCCGCCCCGGCTTCGCACGGGTAGCACTTAATCAAAATAGTCCATAGCTAATAATGGTCAGTCGGCACTGAGACGAACAACTCCACCATACGTTCTCAAATTTTGTTCAGCAAACCGCTGTGAACGCTTGCCACTTGAGTCTCCAATACGACGTATTTTTGCTGCCCTCGCCTGGGAACTATGTTTAGAACTAACAACTAAGTTGAGACCTGGCTCTTTTAGGCTTTTCGCAGTCTGTCTACAGCAGTTAGATATTAAAATGTTTAAAAAAATGATGGTAAGTCTTCTTGTATTTATTATGATTGTCTTGACAAATATGACATAAAAGACAGTCTAAATTAATAGACGAATAGAGGTTTAACGTAAAAAGTTAAATTAGGTGAATTTTTCCGACTTAATTCACATTATTGCAAAATTCGAAGGGATCTCTAATTTATTTTAAAATAAAATGTAGCATATGTTACTCGCTGATAAATTAGCTTTCTATAGGTGAAAGAATTTTTAAAATCGATTGAGCAGTTTTTGAGTATATCCATTACAAACAAACAAACAAACAAATCTTTCCTCTTTATAATATTAGTTTAGAAGTACTATAGATTTTTTTATACTCGTATTTGAACTCGACACAATGTAAAGAAGGTACTGGGAGTCCACTGCAGTAAGTATCCAAGAAAGTTTTAACCAGACTATCATCCAGTAACACAATATTTCATTAGGGACATGTATAACTGATAGTTAAAATCTGAGCGTTCAGTGTCAGAGACTTAAAAGCCGGGAGTCGGATAAGCTGGCTACAAATTTTTATTCCGTCTAATCATCCTATGTCACGGACCGGTAGGTAAACTGAGTTTGACATATTAAAATGAGAATATAATAAAATTAATTCCGAAACTGTATAATTGGCTACGAAGCGAACTTCCTTGACCTCTCATAATTGCAAGTATCATAATAACTATTAACATATAAAAAAATAAATTAGTCTGCAAAAAACGTAAATGTTACATGGCAACATAATTTATGTATTGTAAGGTAGCAAAAGGTAATTCCCGGAATGAGTGAACAAAAACGCTGCTGAGATTGTAAATAACAAATAACAAATAGCTAATAATTGAGTCGATGTTCGACCGGTGCTCACGTGTTACATGTTAATGTCAAAGATTAGCCGTTATAGGCAGGGTTCCGTTCAATCAGTACAAATTAAATCGAGTACGATATGCCTATTGCCTATTGGTTGGTTGTTACTCTTTTACGCAAAACTACTGGATATTTTGCTGAAATTTTCATTCCAAATTATAGACAGATTATATATAGTTAGATTAGCACATAGGCTACGTTTTATCCCAAAAAATAGCTTTTTTGGTTCCCGCAGAACCAAAATTCCTCAAGCCACGCGGATGAAGTCGTGGGCATTAGCTATTATTATTATTAAAGAAAAAGGTGACTAGCACTGATCAGCAATCGACCGCAGCGCAAACCATCAAAGGCGTGCAGATAGTTAGTATGTCGTACTAGCCCTTCATTATTAAAGGATTTTTAAATATTCGACTTCTAAGGTGGTAAAATCGTAATTTGAAATTTGTTTGAAAAGCGAAGCCGCGGGCAAAATCTAGTGACATATATAAGACTAGCGGACGCCCGCGACTTCGTTCGCGTGGCATAAGTTTTATAACTCCCACAGGCATTCCTTAATTTTCCGGGATAAAAAGAACCTGTGCACAAAAAACATCCGTTTCTCTGTTGCAGCGTGATTGAAGGACTATTTAACGTCCTTTGGGAAAGAATTTTCAAAAACTGTGAATTTTTCATAATTTAAACCCGTTGCCCAAACGTCAAGTTTCATGGCTATGACTCGAAAAACGGCGGCCTTTTACACCAACTTACAACCCCTATTTTACCCGTTTAGGGGTGGAATTTTGAAAAACTGTGACACACGTACTTCTTTATTTATTACCTTAAGCCAAAATACCAAGTTTTGTTGAAACAACTTCAGAAATATCTTGAGAAATGAAGGACTTTCATATAAACTTTCATCCCCTATTTCACCCATTCGGGGGTAGAATTTTCAAAAACTGTGAAACACGTATTTCTTTATTTTTTACCGATAACTCATTTACTAAGTTTCATGGATATAACTTGAGAAATAACGGACTTTCATACAAACTTTCAACCCCTATTTCACCCCCTTAGGGGTGGAATTTTGAAAAATCCTTCCTTAGTGAGCGTCACAAAAGGAAGCTACTGTGAAAATTTCAAGTCTCTAACCCTAGTGGTTTAGGCTGTGCGTTGATATATAAGTGAGTCAGTCAGTCAGTCAGTCAGTCAGTCAGTCAGTCAGTCAGTCAGTCAGGACTTTGAATGTTATATATATAGATAAATGAAAGCTCCTTTATGGAAGATTTGTAAACTTTTTTTGTTAATATAATAATATTAAATTAATATTCCGACCTTCAACGATCGTCGCTCGCTCTTAATAATTTGCATAAAAATGTTATGTTCTATGATTTATGTAAAAACTAATAATTTTGACATACCGATAGGTAGGTGGTATATTTTCGAAAAACTAATTTCTAAAGTTTCGGAGTGAGTGGCGGTCGCTTGGCCGCCACGTCAAATTAGAACTTTCCTTGACCTTGTGCAGTGAGAGCCCCCTCTAATGAGCGGCCTGTGGGTAAATCACCAGTTTTAAGGGAATACATTTCACGAACACTTGGCGTGATGTGCGCCGAGTGCCGACACACGCGACTGATCCGCGCCCGCAGCCCGTGTGATCCGTCACGACATCAATCAGCTGCGCCGTGACTCATCCGACAAACCGATTCTATTTGCTTCATCAACGCAACGATTAGTCGATAGAAAAAAGAAAAAGCTTTAAAATAAAGCGAAAAGCGAAAGTACGGCTTAGCTTTAATTGTATCCCTCCAATAACGAGTACAGCCCGTTTGAGCTTGCCGACTAAAAAAAGCGTTATAGCACGATTTCGTGTTGAAAAGATTGGTGGCATGGGTTAAATAAAACTGCTATGCCCGCTTGGCCCTAGCCCCGCCTAGCTTAGGCCGCTACCGTCTTAGACCGCATAATCACCAGGGGAGATCGTAATAACAAAAGGTCCGGGGTTCTATGCTTATTTAAAATACCGTCGTCAATTATCACCATCAAGTTTTATATGTACTATGTATACTTGACGTTCATAAAGTGTACCGTGTGGGTACCAATGTTGAATCATCAAATTTTAACTTATAATCTGTACCTACCTTTTAACTTTTCGGAGTCTGATGAGTTGTAGGTAATCACTCGCTATGACAGACAGACAAACATCGTGAGCAGAGGAAAGAAAACTTCACGAAACAATAATACGATAAACGGGGGAAATATACTCACAAATAGAATGCGGGAATTTATTGAGCTTTCCTGTTTGGAATTCTTACGCATTCACAGATATTCAGCACAGCATTAAACTGTTATTTATTTCAGTGTATCTCGGATTGTTCGCATCGTGACGTGAGTCAGCTGTCGAATACTGTCTTTGTTTTCTCTTCCGTTCTGTTACATACGAGTGTCACGAATTCCCGTTAAGGTCTATATATTCCATGACTAGATACAACCTAAGACCGATTGACTAACTACGGATCTTTATTTGGAAGTTCATAAAACTACACGTGGGCATAGAACGGGCATATTTTTGGGTAGCAGCGAACAACTTCGCTACCCACAATGTACCTTATAGAAATCCTGAAATAGCACACTAACACATGTGTTAAAGATTACTCTTAAAATGCATCAGAGATTAAATAATAAATAAATAATAAATTGGAACGATACAACAAAGGACTTACTGGCATTTCAGCTATCATCTCGCACACACTTTACTTTCCAACACCACGTCTCAACTCACTCTATACACAAAAGTATAACACTGTATATATTATGATATATAAGAATGTACACAGCACAGGCGTGCACCTCTGATGGCGAGCGATACTCCACTTCCTGTTTACAGAATGACGCCCGTATTTATACACAATGTCTTTTTCGCCTACCCTCTACCAACTCTGAATTCATTAATAGTGCAATACCAACATGAAATCAGTATTGCCATTCTATAAATAATAAATAAATGTTGCCAGTCGAACACACGATCACGACACGAGTAGGAGACTGGTTAAGTTGTATATCTGAACTAGAAACTGCCAGCGATTTTCTCTTTTTGAAATTCTATTGTAGTGCGGATTACAGAGAACCTACTGAAGCAAAATCACATTTCTTGAATCAGTTATTTGAGCTGAAGATACTTTGTTATGTTAGTCAGTCAGTTTCTCCTGCTGTATTGTTAGAATGTTTATCAAAGCTAAATTTAATGGGTAATTTTATGTTGAATTGTGGGTAGAGTCAAGGGAAGTGCTTAGAAAAATTAATTTCAGCCATTCCCACCGAGAAGAGCCAAAAAGAAACTAGGCGATTGCTCTTTTGAAAAATGAATTAATTACAATAGTAATTAAAGCGTAGAAAGTACATCTCTACTTCTTTTAAAGTTTCTTGCAAATAATAGTATCTTATCTTATTTTAACTCTAGAGGTCGCCCGCGACTTCGTCCGCGTACAATTTGTTGATTTCCTATGAGATTATAAATTTTCCCGCTGCAAACAACGTATCTATAGAGGATTTATATAGCTTAAGCAGGTTTTTTATTATTTAAAACTAATAACTTAAATGCTGAAAAAAAATTGCTTATACAGTTTAATATAACTTGAAACTAATAACCTAAATCCCGATTTTCAAGTCTCTAACTTCAAAAAATTCGAACCCTTATGTAAGCTTCCAACCCCCATTTCACCCCTATTGGGGTACATTTTCGTAAAATTGCTTATACAGGTTTTTATTATTTTTAACTAATAACTTAATTGTCAATTTTCATGCCTCTAACTTCAAAAACAAAGGACTTTCATACAAACTTCCAACCCCCATTTTAACCCCTAAGGGATTGAAGGACGAACTCTCTATTTGACTTTCTTGGGGATAGAAGTTTCAAAAATTGTGAAATCCGTATTTCATCCTTTTTAACCGGAAGCCCAAATACCAAGTTTCATGGCAATAGCTTGAAAAATGATGGAATTTCATAAAATTTCCAACCCCTATTTAATCCCTTTGGGGGTTGAATTTTTAAAAATTGTTACACATGTCCTTCTTATTTTTTTACTGAAAACCAAAATACCAAGTTTCGTAGATATAACTTGAAAAATAACTCGTAAAATAATAGACTTATACAAACAAACTCATAAAAACTTTCATCCCCGATTTCAGCCCTTTGGGGGTAGAATTTTCAAAAATGGCGAAACACGTATTTTTTCATTTTAAACCGGTAGCTCAAAGACCAAGTTTCATGGATATAACTTGAAAAATGACGGACTTTCATACAAACTTTCAACCCCTATTTTACCCCTTTGGGGGTTGAATTTCGAAAAATCCTTTCTTACTGGATACCTACTCTTCACAAAGTATACACCCTCCAAATTTCATGTCCCAGCGGTTTCGGCTGTGCGTTGATATATAAGTCAGTCAGTCAGTCAGCCAGTCAGTCAGTCAGTCAGTCAGTCAGTCAGTCAGGACTTTGAATTTTATATGCATTTGTATTTCAAACCATTATTGCGTTAGTTTTGGCTGCCGTACGTTTGAGTGGTGTGGAGGTGAAATATGCTTACTTAAAATGAATAAGTTAACATATTGTTCGTATTAGGCGTCACGAGATGGAAGCTGTCAACAGCGGAGAGCTGACGAGGGTGACACCATTTACATATTATGAACTTTAGCGATATGAAGTGCAACAAATATCTACCTACATAAAGTGATGCTCATGAAATGCGCTGGTTTCATCGATCTTTGCGAATATAAATGTGAAGAATCTGAATCTGAAAGTTCAAGTTTTGTATTTTATCATATCTCATGTTCGGACAATAGGAATTCTTTATCTAATCTGCGCGTGGAACCACCACGGTACCTCCGGATACACAATAGCCTATTTCCCCATGATGCAACCTATATCATTACCAAATTTTATCTAAATCGGTTGAATAGATGGGCCGCTAAAGCGTTGCAGACAGACGGACAGACAGACACACTTTCGCATTTATAATATTAGTATGGATTTTCTGAAAGAGTTCTAATATTATGACGTGATTATGGTGTGTTACAAATTACAATCCTTACTAGTTTGTATGTATGCATGTATGGATATATGGATGGTTGTTACTCTTTCACGCCAGAACGGCTGAACGGATATGGCTGAGGCACAGGGATAGATAATAGTCTGGAATATACTCATAGGCTACTTTTTATCCCGGAAAATCAAAGAGTTCCCGCAGGAACCAAAAAACCTCAATCCACGCGGACGAATTCGCGGGCATCAGTTAGTTTATTAATGGAAGCGATCGGTTGCCAACGTCTCGACGTCTCGCCGAGTTGGACACAATGCGAACCAGATTTAAATAATTAGACAACATTAGGCCGTCTGCCACCGCCTGCACTCACTACATTTTAACTGAGTATATATATCACCTAATCAGTGGCGTGCACATGGCTTGAAGCCAGGGTAGGCATCTCGGTAAGACCTCATTTAATAGGAGGGTAAGCAGTGCTTTAATGCATCTATGAAATGCACGCCACTGCTCTTAGTCAAGACATAGGAGAATAAACTACTACGTCTCAATCCATCGCCGGCCCACTCAAATCAAATCAAATCAAATGTTTTTTTATTCAAATAAACTTTTACAAGTACTTTTGAATCGTCAAGTGAATCTACCACTGGTTCGGAATGACATTCCTACCGAGAAGAACCAGCAAGAAACTCGGTGGTTGCTACTTAGCACAGCCCCCTCAGACTGAGACCCCATAGTTCACCACGCCGGCCAAGTACGGATTGGTAGACTTAGCAAACCAATGAAAATGTAATGAAAAACTCTTTGGGCATGCAGGTTTGTTTGCTATGTTTTCCTTCGCTGTTAATCAAGTGGAATTTAATATTGCTTAAAATGCACACAACTTCTGCCTTTTCACCGTTTTGTGCCCTTCTGTATGATATTTTCACCTCTTGTGTGTTGTTTCTTTTTACCCGACTGCAGAACGCACAGGGTTATGTGTTCATCAGTCTATATATGTATTTTTGTTCCTTGCAGGGCAGCTACAGCCTAAACGCGTGGACCGATTTTGATGATTCTTGCACCAGTTTATGCCGATTATATCAGTAGAGTATCACTGTGGAAGCCGAATTTGAGGAAAAACAAAATGGCGCCCTCTAGAAACCATAATGTAACAAATTAAAAAATTAAAGTCGATAGACTATGGCAAGTGGGGTATCGATGAATAGGTCTTGTAAAATCATAGTTAGGTTCCCTTGATCATTTTCTCATTTTATCGATCATTTAGGATTTACGAGGTTTCAAAGGTTCATTTTTAGTGTATTCCTTTGTGTCGCACTACAGACAAAACGGCTGAACCGATTTTGATAATACTTGCACCACTAGATTTATCTTAATCTTCTGAGTGTCATAACGGAAGCCGAATTTGAGAAAAAATAAAATGGCGGCCTCTAGAAGCCATAATGTAACAAATTAAAAAATTAAAGTCGATAGACTATGCCAAGTGGGGTATCGATGAATAGGTCTTGCAAAATCATAGTTAGGTTCCCTTGACCATTTTCTCATTTTAACGATTATTTAGGATTTACGAGGTTTCAAAGGTCCATTTTTGTGTATTCCTTTGTGTCGCACTACAGACAAAACGGCTGAACCGATTTTGATAATACTTGCACCACTAGATTTATCTTAATCTTGTGAGTGTCACTACGGAGGCCGAATTTGAGAATAACAAAATGGCGTCCACTAGAAGCCAATTAATAAATAAAAGTCGATAGGCTCTTAGCCTATCAATAGTGGATAGGCTCTATAGCAAAAGGGGTATCGTTAGATAGGTCTTTTAAAATCACACCTAGGTTCCTTAAACCATTTTTCCGTTTAAATGATAATTTAGGATTTACGAGGTTTCAAAGGAAATGTTTAAAGTTCCTACTCATATCATCTATGTCTATCAAACTAGGTGGATTATCTCAAAAACCACTCAACCGATTTTAAAAATTATATAACTTACTGAAAGCTACATTATTAACAAGTAAAATAGGCTATATTTTATTTCCAAAAAAATTAGAGATCCTTACGAAAATTGCAATAATGTGAGTTAAGTCGGAAAAAACGATCTCATCTGAGAGCTTACGTGGCGTGCGCTGCCTAAATCGATAAAGTTACACGACAACAATGTATGGTGGAAACGTTCCTCTCAAAAAGATTTAAAAAAAAAGTCCGCGATAGCACATTATAACTATCTTTTAAGGTTGACTCACAATAACCATATTTATGATTTTCAAATTTGGTCACTGCTTTACTTGCGAAGGTGTTTTACCAACATAGTTTCAATCGTTAATTACTTATCACAATAAATATCTTACTCATCTCAAGTATTTAATTTAGACAAAAATTGTCCTTTACACTATTCAATTTAGATGAATATCTTATGAGATATCATAGAAATACAAGTAACCTTCATCAGAAAATGACGCGGACCACAGCGGATAGGTAAAGGGTGAAAGTGGGGCGTACTCTCACAATATAATAAATATTACAGTAGTATAGTAACATATCATTGTATACCTAAGCTTAACGTGACGAAATAACAAGTCTCAAAAAACTTGATGATTTTTACTCCTTCAATCGATCAACCAATAAATTCATCAATCCCACATGCAGCGCATATTCAACTAACCTATCTTCAACCTACCGGCTATTAAAATATTAGTTCCGAGTCCACTTAGTTATAAACTAAATACTAAATAAATAAATACGTCCACTACGTACTAAATACGTACAATTTGTGTTTTTGGAAATACTTAAAAATACCTACTTTTTTGCATTGTCTACGGGCATTTTCGTAAGTGGCCGACGTTCAATGCCGAGGTCTCGTGACGTCGAAGCGATAGGACTCTCGAAAATTAATAAGCACATTTTTAGGAAAAATAGCAGATTTACGAACTTTATTTTAAGTGTGTGCAAGTAGTTAAAAAAACTGTAAACGAGCTGAATATTTTAACCATCAGAATCTAATATTAATATTTAAAAAAATACGTGCTAAATTGAGAACCTCCTCCTTTTTGGGAAGTCGGTTATAAATTGCATAATTTTAGCCTTTAGACATAGATGAAGTAATAGAAACTTTTTAGGTGCTACTGAAAATTCCGGTACCTACTTATTGAATATTATATCGAGCGAACAGCTCTGCAGTTTTCTGCTCAAACTAAAGAGAAACTAATTTTCCACTCGTGTTTATCTTGATAAAGTATGAATGTTGTATTAACTCCGATCCTCTACACAAAATCCATTTGGCAACTAACATTTAAAAGAGATCTCCTTAAGCTCCGAGATAAAGTTGTAAGATTAGTTATTTGTTATACAAGAGTGAAAAGTTGTTTTTTAACCGTGTGCTCAATTTTGATGACCGAGCAAGCGAAGGATTCTAAAATTGAATCACGAGCGCAGCGAGTGGTTCAAAAATCAAAAGAGCACGAGGGGAAAAATCTTTTCACTCGAGTGCAACACGTAACTTTTCATCCCACCTCAGCGAGGAAATGACATGACGTGAAAGAAAATGGTGCGCGCAAAGCACATTAAAAAAACCGGCCAAGTGCGAGTCGGACTCGCGCACCGAGGGTTCCGTACAAACCTGTAGTAAGTTTTAAATTAAATGTTTTTTTAAATATTTGTGTTGATTGAATGAAAGGTAAATTGCGATTTACGATTAATGACGTATTAAAAAAAAACTACTTACTTGATCTCGTTCAAACCAATTTTCGGTGGTAGTTTGCATGGTAATGTACAACATATATTTTTTTTAGTTTTATCATTCTCTTATTTTAGAAGTTACAGGGGGGGGGACACACATTTTACCACTTTGGAAGTGTGTCTCGCGCAAACTATTGAGAAAAAAATGATATTACAAACCTCAATATCATTTTTGAAGACCTATCCATAGATCTACACGTGTGGGTTAGATGAAAAAAAAATTTTTGAGTTTCAGTTCTAAGTATGGGGAACCCCAAAATTTATTGTTATTTTTCTATTTTTGTAAGAAAATCTTAATGCGGTTTACAGAGTACATCTACTTACCAAGTTTCAACAGTATAGCTCTTATAGTTTCGGAAAAAAGTGGCTGTGACATACGGACGGACAGACAGACAGACAGACAGACAGACAGACAGACAGACAGACAGACATGACGAATCTATAAGGGTTCCGTTTTTGCCAAATTTGGCTACGGAACCCTAAAAAGTACACCAAGAAGGTTACGAGTGTGAGTTTTTAACAAATTAAAAAAAGTTGTATGGAAATTCGGAACCATAGAGGTAGAAGTAAATAGGTTTTAATGATGTTTTGAATTCACAAACTTCATAGACGAGTGATATTTACTAACGTGCACACGATGTTCTAAATTCAATTTACTTTATCCTCAAGAGGATAATAACGGCTTTTGCATTCAGATATCGAATAGTAAAACACTCTTTCCGAGATGGTGGGATGAAAATGTTATTAATATTATGTTCCCATGATATTAGATACGTGTTCTTCATAAACTCTTTTGAAAGTTAATTATCTGCGGTTAGTCTACGTTTTTTTAAACGTCTGTGACAAATGTAGTTCGTGTGATACTTTATTGCTTGAAAATACATTGCCTTTTTATCGTTTGATTCGCAATAACTTTAACTGGAACTACAGTAGTGTCTCTGGGACATCTTTATGTCAATATTCTTCTTCTTCAGCAGTTCATATTTTCACTAGAGGATGGAGTAACATTGTCTGCGTGGAGTGAGGTTTTTAAAATTCCTTTGGTAATTTCCAAAGGATTTTAAATTAAATTAGTTGGTTATGTGTTTGTTCTATGTTATGGAGTGAACCCACATGTGTATGATCGTTGATATATTAAATATCTTCAACGTTTACTAATTTTATGATTATAAGCTTTGGATATTTTGAATCATAAACAGAATCCCATAAAAAAACTTCATAAAAATGATTGAAACATGTTTCGGTCCATTAACTATATACTTATGTTGAATAAAATTACGAATTTTCTTTTGGTTGCTAACCGAATGTTATGAAAGTAATAATTGATATGCAAAATTGGATATTTACTCACTATGTTGGATGTAGGTACTGGACGGATGTGGCAACATTCTCTGAACAAAAAAGTGCAATGTTGTTTTCAGTGTGATTCTGTGCATTTAATTAATGTCTAAAGATTTGTTTAACCTCCACAATTGAATTTTTTATGACGGCTTTGCTGTGATCTTATAATCAAGTTATATTCACGGAAGGGACAATTTAAAATGTTATAATTTAAAAGTCCCTGGTTGGTCCTTGTTTCCAAAAAAATCTAAAGGATAATGCGTTCTAGAACGATACAATGTAGAATTGTACTATTATATTACTTGATTTGTTTTCTGAGACCGTATTTTTCAACGACCTCAATTTACATAGACGGGCTCTGTCGAACAAAGAATGTGGGCGTATTTTTAGCAACGCCATCAACGCCTTCTAGTCCCAAAAGCGGGAACTTGCTTGCAACATCTTGAATGAAAGCTTGAAAACGTACGATTCGGTCATAGATAATATTGGTCATTGCCATAGAAGCCGTAAGGCCAGTTAGTAAAAAAAAAATATCATTCAGTTTGCCGCGGAAATTAAATGATTGCGTAATGGATAAAAATATTAAATAGGAATATTAAATAACGTTTTTTTGGAAATTTATAATTGTGAATTGAAACACTTATCTTAAATTAAAAATTGTACAGTGCCAAACTAATAAGACTTTAGATGTTAACTTAAGAATAAAAAATTATCTACACGACGAGCGACCGTGACTACGCTACGATGGGGACAAAGACAGGTTAGGAACGCGCTCTCAAAGTCGGACGCCCGAATTTTTTCTATGAAAGGGCCCCATCTAGTACCTACATATATATCGATGGTATATTTTTGCATCCATTGCATTAACTGCAATGCAGAGCAATTTTTTATTAGAAGGAAAAAAATTACGATAAAATAAGTAAATTAATATTGATTACCAATTATTATGAGCATCATTTATTATAGGTACGGCCACAGGGATGTATTGACTGAGTGCACCATTGATGTAGAATTTTGGTACCTAAGAGTGCACAATCAAAGTCCGAGCTTGTCGTGAAGGATTTGTTTGACACTTGAGAACATATTTTAGTCATAATATTACCAATTTTACTGAATATAGGCGTGAAAAAGACAAAGATGGAAATGTTCTTTCCTTGTGAAGCTTTTTGGCTCAGTAAGTTTTGATAGAAATAAAGATTATGGTAACTGTAAGAGCACCTATTATACTAATTTTGCAGAAATTATTGTTCAGAAGAAAATATTTTATACGTGCCTGACCAAAGCCTTTTTACCCGACTGCGGAACGCACAGGGTTATGTGTTCATCAGTCTATATATGTATTTTTATTCCTTGCAGGACAGCTACAGCCTAAACGCGTGGACCGATTTTGATGATTCTTGGACCAGTTTATGCCGAGTATATGAGTAAAGTATCACTGTGGAAGCCGAATTTGAGAAAAAACAAAATAACGCCCTCTGGAAACCATAGTGTAACAAATTAAAAAATTAAAGTCGATAGACTATGCCAAGTGGGGTATCGATGAATAGGTCTTGCAAAATCATAGTTAGGTTCCCTTGACCATTTTCTCATTTTAACGATTATTTAGGATTTACGAGGTTTCAAAGGTCCATTTTTGTGTATTCCTTTGTGTCGCACTACAGACAAAACGGCTGAACCGATTTTGATAATACTTGCACCACTAGATTTATCTTAATCTTGTGAGTGTCACTACGGAGGCCGAATTTGAGAAAAACAAAATGGCGTCCACTAGAAGCCAATTATTAAATAAAAGTCGATAGGCTCTTAGCCTATCAATAGTTGATAGGCTTTATAGCAAGTGGGGTATCGTTAGATAGGTCTTTTAAAATCACACCTAGGTTTCTTAAACCATTTTTCCGTTTAAATGATAATTTAGGATTTACGAGGTTTCAAAGGAAATGTTTAAAGTTCCTACTCATATCATCTATGTCTATCAAACTAGGTGGATTATCTCAAAAACCACTCAACCGATTTTAAAAATTATATTACTTATAGAAAGCTACACTATTAACAAGTAAAATAGGCTATATTTTATTTCCAAAAAAATTAGAGATCCTTACGAAAATTGCAATAATGTGAGTTAAGTCGGAAAAAACGATCTCATCTGAGAGCTTACGTGGCGTGCGCTGCCTAAATCGATAAAGTTACACGACAACAATGTATAGTGGAAACGTTCCTCTCAAAAAGATTTAAAAAAAAATTCCGCGATAGCATATTATAACTATCTTTTAAGGTTGACTCACAATAACCATATTTATGATTTTCAAATTTGGTCACTGCTTTACTTGCGAAGGTGTTTGACCAACATAGTTTTAATCGTTAATTACTTAAGGGCCCAAGTACTGAAACATTGTTTTCTGTTCCGACGTTTTAGGATAGGAAAAATGAAAATTTTATTACTAAATTAATACCATTCGCTACTCAGTTAAATGAAGTATGACGTAATTAAAAAAAGTGGTCATAAAATCGTATAGTAACTGCAGAAAATTATCAAGAAATTCATGGAAAACTCAAAAAAGGCGTTATCGCGTTCCGACTATTGTGATTTAATCTGAGACCTTATTTAAACAAAAGTTATTTCAAATTAATTACTAAAGATCAAGGAACACTTTAATTAAACAATATTTTCAATACAACTTAAAGTTTTTGTACAATCTGGTTCCAAAGATCCCTCATACGAATTTTTCATACAAATTTACACTGGCTCGTCCAACACAAAATATGTCAAAACTTATAGCCTAAGAGATAACTGTATTTGTGGTAACTATCTTTTGGCAAAGACAATATATACTTGGTTTATAATTAATCTATGCTTTTGGTAACTATAACTATATCTCGTTACTATTAATTTCCATGTTTCAGATTTATGTTAGTATTATCACAGGTGGTCTAAGAGGTGAATATACGAGTTATTTTGAATACTTAAAAATTAAAATACTCGTAACTTAAATGGGAGATATTTAAACACTACACATTATCACATCAAAGCGGCGACACTTGAGCTATTTTTTACCCATGACGGAACGGACAGTATATATTATTATGTGTTTGCCCTAAGAGGTTGTGCGATTGTTTGTTTGTTTGTTTGTGTACTTTTTAGTTACCATTTTCCTGGAAAACTACTGGACCGATTGGTATGCAGTTTTTTGCAATAGATATGCATAACTTCTGTCAAGGTTCTTGAATATGTTTTAGGGCCATAGTCCACTAAGCTGAGCTGCAATTTTGATTTTTATTTTTCAATATGTTTCCATTTTTCTGAAAAAGTACTGGGCTCATTTAGATGTGGTGTTATGCATTAGATATGTATAGCTTGTGAAAAAGTTCTTTAGATTTAGATATATTTTAAGTCATCGTGCTATCGTGCGCGCTGCTATTGTTTTTTTATTATGTTACCTTTTTTCTGGAAAACTACTTTGCTGATTTAGATGCGGTTTAAAAAAAATGTTTAGCTTCTGAGAAGCTTCTTACATATGTTTTAGCCATAGTCCACCAAGCTGTGCTGCAATCGTGATTTGGTAGGTGGTCATAGGAACTCCTTCTCATCGTAAACCCGTGGTGTTTGGACTCTTTTGATTTGTCTTGACAAGCGCTAACCTAGATGCTGTGGTGTGGCAGGAACTCCAGTTTTTTATCCATTATATTTTATAACGTATTTTTTGAACTGATATATTTTAACATTTATTTATCAGAATATTAAAGTTTAACACAATTTGACACCACTACTCATTACCATTTGGCCATAGTCCAACACGCTGGTCAAAAAACTACTGAACCGACAAAGATGCAGTTTTGTGTTCATAAAACTACTTCTGCGAAGATCTAATTGTTGTTACAAAGTTATAAGGTCACAAATTATAATGGAGCGCTGCAGTTCGTCGTGGGTTTTTTAAAAATTTTAATTTTATTACTTGAAGTATGTACTACTTGACGTACTTAATGACGTATTACGTCTTTGAGAGGCAATATCTAGTAAACGTCCCGATGAATAGAGTCAGTTTTTATACTGGTTACTTAGGTACAGCGCATACTTTAATACTATACTAGAATAAGCCTTCCTAGATATTGGTCATTTCTGGTAACAATAACTCGTCTTTGAGCGGCGATAAGTAGTCAGGTCCCCAGCCGCTTGCAGGCAGACCATCAGACGATAGTTACTGTTGTGAATGATACGAGCACTTGATGAGAACTGACATTTATTATTACTGAAATATATAACAATATTATATAAAATTCACATCATCTTTCCCTTTTATTTTTTAATGTAGATTATGAGTACATCTAGTTTTATTATAATTTTATAATTGGCTTAGATATGTTATTATATTTAAACAATACCTACGTATCTAATCCTAATTTATTTTTACTGAAATACGAACATAACAATATTATATGAAAATCACATCAGCATCTATCTCCTAGCCTATATATTTTTTGAAAGCTTGCCCCCTTAACACAATAAATATCTTACTCATCTCAAGTATTTAATTTTGACAAAAATTACACCATTCAATTTAGATGAATATCCTATTAGATATAGAAATACAGTAACCTCATCAGAAAATGACGCGGACCACAGCGGATAGGTAAAGTGAAGGTGGGGCGTACTCTCACAATTTAATAAATATTACAGTAGTATTGTAACATATTGTATACCTAAGCTTAATGTGACGAAATAACAAGTCTCAAAAAACTTGATGATTTTTACTCCTTCAATCGATCAATCAATAAATTCATTAATGCCACATGCAGCGCATATTCGACTAACATAACTTCCGACTAAAATTTTTATGTCTATTAAAATATTAGTTCCGAGTCCACTTAGTTATAAACTAAATACTAAATAAATAAATACGTACACTTTGTGTTTTTGAAAATACTTAAAAAATACCTACTTTTTTTGCATTGTCTACGGGCATTTTCGTAAGTGGCCGACGTTCATTGCCGAGGTCTCGTGACATCGATGCGATAGGACTCTCGAAAATTAATTTTTAGGAAAAGTAGCAGATTTACGAACTTTACCAAATTAATATTAGCATTATAACATATGCAAAATTGATGATGTTTATGGTGATCACCGCTCGTCATTACGAATAAATTAATCCGATGCTCATAACTACTTCTCATACAAAATACTTATTAGTACCTTTGGTGCTCCACAGAATAGGTAATAGGCAGATAAAACGTCGCCTGTTTCCGATAAATACTTAACAAAAAAAATTGAAATAAAAAAGTAATTTATAAAAAACAAAAAACCCGACTGCTTGGATACCAAAAAGTATAAAACAAGACATGAATTGAAGTATTTCATTATTATCAATTTAAATCGTATAATATTAATAAAATTTATCAAGGCGCAGTCGCACGTTAAGTTTAGCTTTAGGACGTGCGACTGCGCCTTGATACATTTTATTAATATTATACGATTTAAATTGATAATAATGAAATACTTCAATTCATGTCTTGTTTTATACTTTTTGGTATCCAAGCAGTCGGGTTTTTTTTTTTTTATAAATTACTTTTTTTTCACCCCATCTATTCGAAAAGGACGACTTGGTTTGCCTTCAAGTGCGCCCAAAGGTGGAGCTTTCTATAAGGAACTTTTAGCGGGCGGGAATGAGCTTTTAATCCTCTTTATTTCAAAAAGTGCGCCGCAATTATCTTTTCCGCGCACTTTTTGAATTTGGAACATCTTAGTGTTCAGCGCTAAAGAAATCGAACGCAAATATTGTTTGAATAGAGACTGAAAGGTACGACGGCCCATAGTCGCGCCGCCGGCTTTAATTTGCGTTCCTTTTTTTTTTAATAAAAAAAAATTTAAAATGCGCGAACTACAGGCCGCGTTTTCGTAAAATTTCACGGATTTTTAAAAATTCATGGTTTTATTTTGAAAAATGAGTTCTTCAAATGACAGTGAAAGTATAAAATTAACTCCTGAAAGTATTAGAACCGACGCAAGAAATGTGATCTATTACTTGCAAAATCCCGGGAGCGGATATGAAAACCTATGGTAATTTTATTGAATGGAGAAATGCAAGAGGCGCCAAAAATTGTTCAGAATCTGTGTTTTGGCCTTCTTCCAGTACTTAGTCAAAACTTAACGACCTTCTACTCTTCGGAGTACCTACTCAATGCTAAAATCAACAGTCAGTTCTAATAACGACGTAAAACTGGACACATATTCGAAATTATAATAGCGTATCTGAAGAGGATGTCTGATGGATTTGTAGTTTTATTTTCTCATAGAGAGTGATGAAAAGTAGAGTGTTAGTACTATTTTTAGTTTAAACTAGTTTTTTATCCAACAATTATAAATCTTAGGTTAAAAACTAGTTTCATTGATTCGTAGTTTATATGCATAATGTAAAAATATACGCGACTAATATCTGAGATACTTACCTAAATATATGAATAAAAGTTATGAATAATGTATCGGAGTGATAAAATAAAACCTGATGGGTGACCGCCTATACTACCACTATGGTGACCGCACTCTTACATATATATAACACTAGCGGTCCGTCCCGGCTTCGCACGTGTAGCACTTTATCAAAATAGTCCATACCCAATAATGGTCAGTCGGCACTGAGACGAACAACTCCACCGTACGTTCTCAAATTTTGTTCAGCAAACCGCTGTGAACGCTTGCCACTTGAGTCTCCAAAACGACGTATTTTCGCTGCCCTCGCCTGGGAACTATGTTTAGAACTAACAACTAAGTTGAGACCTGGTTCTTTTAGGCATTTCGCAGTCTGTCTACAACAGTTAGATATTGAAATGTTTAAAAAAATGTTAGTAACTTCTCTTGTATTTATTATGTTTGTCTTGACGAAATATATGACATAAAAGACAGTCTGAATTAATAGACGAATAGAGGTTTAATGTGAAAAGTTAAATTAGGTGAATTTTTCCGACTTAATTCAGATTATTGCAATTTTCGAAGGGATCTTTAATTTAATTTAAAATAAAATGCTTTCTATAGGTGAAAGAATTTTTAAAATCGGTCCAGTAGTTTTTTAGTATATCCATTACAAACAAACAAACAAATCTTTCCTCTTTATAATATTAGTTTAGATTATGTAGATATATAACATTATGAAGATCGATTATAATTTATTAATTTTTGCTCTTATATTTCCATCCTTTTTAAAATGGAAAAGTAAAGTAAAGAATTTTTGAATAATTTGACAGGGTAAAAAAGCATAATGTTTAGATATTAGTTACAAGTAAATACCCAAAGTAAAAGTATCATTCAGTCAGTTCATAAATCGTAGATAAACACATTTTAGTTAGCTATATGATATTATGTATGTCTATTTTTATTAAAATTTTCCTACACTAAAACTTAAATAAATAAAGTCGTTTAAAAATTATAATTTTTGATACTCTTGTAATATAACAAACAAATAATCAATTTTAAAACCGACGGACGTAGCGATGCAAAAAGTTCGTACTCGTCATAAAACATTTTGATGAATAATTACGTTCTATTACACTAAAAAAACTAATCAAAACAACAAAAAAATCCGCTCTACAAATTCATAGAATGCGAATTAATGCGAGTAAACAGGTACTTACGTATTCGTTAATCAGAAGCACACAGTTACAATGCGTTTCAGTGATTTATTATATATCAATTCACAGACGTAACTACTACACTGTCATCACCAGCACTGTCGGAGTTGTCGTCACAACACAACACTGAACCGCACTATGCAATTGATACTTAGTAAAAACTAGTATTTTTTTTGGTAGCAGAAAGTTGTAATGGATTTTAATGGTCCAAACCCTAATGGGTAAAACTGTAACAGTTTAGTTGTTTGACGGAAATGGCGAAAGTTTTCCCGCGTCCTCGGTTAGGTAACTCGGTAACGTGGTAAGTGTCCGGCCCGATGCGACGGCGTGAGTTCGCGCGTCCGCTCCGCGCGTTACTGCGCGCCAACTCGCGGGCCGCGCCGCCCGAGCGCTCACACGCTGCGCCGCGCGACTTTACATCGCTTTTCAGTTACAAATACAATACAAATTCCAAACTAGCACACAAAACTTAAGGCTAACACCCGCTGAGCTTGTTGTATTTTACAGCACGGCGCCTTGGGAGTTTTACCCCTGCTTAGCGTAAGCTAGCGTATCCGTTGGAAAATTTAATAAATACTAGCGAATGCCCGCGACTTCGTTTGCGTGGTTTGAGATTTTTTGGTTCCCGCGGGAACTCTATAATTTTCCGGGATAAAAAGTAGCCTATGTGCTATTCCAGACTATAATAATCTATCCCTGTGTCAAATTTCAGCCAGATCCATTGGGGCGTGATTGAGTAACAAACATCCTTACATCCATCCATCCATCCATCCATCCATCCATCCATCCATACATCCATCCAAACTTTCGCATTTATAATATTACTAAGATAATGAAATGTTTATTTGATATAGGTATGACAACTTGTGCCACTTAAGATAATATGTCAGGACTCTACAACTTCAGTTCGGAAAGAAGATTCTACTGAAAGAATAATCACGTTTGCTTTACAGCAATAAAATATTATTTTAGATCATTTTTGAAACAAATAAGATTAATTAAGCAGGAAGATTCACTTGCCGATTGAAAAACATTTGAAAAAGTTTATTTGATTAAAAAACATTTCAATTTCAAAAAGGTGGAGTTCGGAAAATCAATCATGTTACTTTTTTCTCCGGGATTATAATTGTACCAAATTTCGGTAAAATTGAAGTATTTCTTAGAAAACAACAGTTTTTCCCTAAAGCTGGAGAAGCTCTTTATTCTTCAATAAATTATAATGTCTCTTATTTTATCTTATATAATCTTGTAATGTACTCTGTCACTGCGATGTGCAAATTCTGACACACTTGGAAAAAAGGTCGATGAAACAGTATTCAAGTGGACAAAACATTAAAGGGTACTTTATCGCAACTTGCAACGTTTACCCTAAAGCCGGGTTCCCACTTCAGGGATCTTTGAACCCTACAGCCTCGTAAGGTTTTACTTTCAATTCGTTAATATTTATTTTATGTTAAGTTTAAGACAAATACGTAAATTGAACTCGGAATCACTAGAGAAACCTCGCCTTAAATTAGAAATTGAAAAGTTCTATCTAACATTATTTCACTCAGAAGTAGTCACGAAAATACTAGCCACCGAAAGTTTGTGATTAGAATATATTAAAAACCTCTTCTGTCCTATCTATATTTTGTCCTTTTGTCGTATCTAATCAGACCTGCTCGCCAGTGGGGATGCAGAGGTGCAGGAGCGCGCTTGACTAGATTTAATAGTAATATATTTATAAAAATAATAATAATAATTATATTATATTCTAATTTACAGGATTCACTATGCACCACGGACCCTCTTCACTGTAAAGACATTTTCAGTCACTGAACACGTGGAATATAATAATTAATATAACTTAGTAAAACACGTGCACGAGTGGATAGTGACAGATTGAGGACAGTTTATACAATAAAGGCCCTTCGAATTCGAGGGCCGCGACGCGACGGTCCCCGAAATGTCGTTGATTAAAATTGTTTGAAGTCAGTTTCGATTCCAGACACATGTATTAACTATTCGCACGTTCTCCCATCACAACCCCACTAAGCTTTAGAAAATTTATGTAGTTCCATTCAATTCAATTCTCAGATGTATGGCTGTATGGCTTTTAGGTATGCCACAGGTACTTTTAGGTATCCTTTTAAACTCGTGCTCAATTCGAGGCACGAGTCCTCCAATCACGCACGGGTTTGTGCCCTGATAGGCGTATTGATTGCCGTGTTTAATAGAAGGCAGTATTTTTAGATACCGTAACCGATTATCACCATCACGTTTTATGAGTACCTAAGTAATTTTTAACGTCAATAAGTGTACCTACAGTGTACCTATATTGAATAAATGATTTGATTGATTGATTGATTGATACACGTAATCCGTGTTTGTTTGATGTGAGGTGTTTGATGAATAGGCAAGAAAACTCAAAATTTTAAATTTTTAGGGGTTATAAACTTATAACGATTTATAAAAATGTAGATGTAAACTGGATGGGCTACGCCAGAAGACTTGTTTTGTCACCACTTCATTCAGCTTCACCTACTCGACCTTCATTTTGCTACTGAGGTCGCCGGCTCGCTTCGCTCGCCACCTCCCTTCGCTCTACTCGGCCTCAAAGGCTCGCTTCATTTAAGACCTCCTTCGCGAGCTTCTGGCTTCGCGCGTTACAAACAGGTTTAAAACACTCTAGGGGCAGACAAGACTACGCCCGAATCAGACAGAACCAGTCGGGTTGTGCTGATTTAGCACATCAAACCCGTGCGGGGTTGGAGGCAATGCTGCCTTATATTAAACACGCAAACTGAAAACGACGACGAAAAAACGAAATGAAAGTCGAATGATAGATTTTTTTTTCATTTGAATTCACTAGCTGTTAACATGTCCAGTCATGTTAAATCAAGAAATAAAGAACTGTTAGAATTATATTATCAGTCGGCGAGTTTCGCGAGTCGTATTCTCGCTGTAGGTATATCTTTCATCGCGGCATTTAGTGGGACGCTAGTGTCGAGCTCGTCTATAAATATTAGCTGAAGGGTGAAGCCGAGCGTCCGTTGCTTCGGTAATAATCAGTCGCCTGAGGGACTCACCAAACATATCCACCCGGAACCGGAAGCCGGTCAGAAAAACTTTATGTGAGCTTTGAGTGACCGTGAAAACGTGGACCGTTTCCGCGTCGTTAGTATTGTCACGTCGCGTCCGCCGGGGCGGGCGACGGGGAGGGCGACGGCTTATTCACTCTTAATCTAAACTAATATTATAATTGCGAAAGGATGGATGGATAGATGGATGGATGTTAGTTACTCAATCACACCAGAACGGCTGAACGAAATTTGGCACAGAACGATCTGGATGCAATTTGGCACAGAGATGGATTATAGTCTGGACTAGCACATAATATGCTGCTTATATTCCGGAAAATTTAAGAGTTCCCGCGGGAAGTCGCGGGCATCAACTAGACCATAGATAATCATACATAAAGCTGTTTCTGACTGGCACAAGCCGATTCCGCGTCGACAGATGTGGTTAGATCCTTATCAGTATGCGTTGATTAGCGGTTGTTTAGTTAAACGATGCTCTTTCTATTCTTTTCTTTTCAAATGTGTAATGAATAATTAAAGCTGACAGAAATAGAGAAATCGCCGGAAAACTACCATTCACTCGTTAGTTAGGCCGACTAATTATATAGTACCTACACAAGATCTCTAAAATAAAATAAACTGACAGTTCTAAATCTAGTGCTGACCTTCAGCGGGAACTGTATATTTCTTCTTCTTTTCATTCCATCGCCGGCTCACTACCGATCACGAGTCCCCTCTCAGAGTGAAAAGGGTTAGGCCGGAGTCCACCACGCTGACCGAGTGCGGATTGGCGGACATCATAGACCTCTGAGATCACTGCGAAGAGCTCTCGGACATGCATGTTTCCTCAAAATGTTTTACATCACCGTTTGAAGCAAGTTATATTGTATTTCTTAAAACGCACATAATTAACTCTGAAAAGTTAGAGGTGCATGTCCAGGGAACGAGCCCGCGACCCCGTATGGGATGGGCGGTGACAGCCTAGCGGCTTGGTCGGGTGTCCAAGCCGCTAGGCTGTCACCGCTTCTCCGCAATGTTATTCAGAGCCGCCCGTTTCGGGTTAGTGTAGAGCTTGCGTGCCAACGTCACAAATACCCACGTTGTCTATCAAAGTGAGTGAGGACGATCACTTTGAGGGTTCCTCACTCGCGTCTCCAGCCGCGACTTGTCACAAGCTCTTATAGTTTCACAGGCCCGAAGCTCTTGGTGCAACTTTGCAAGGAGATAATCTATTGTGACATGTTAGTGTTCGGCCTGATTGCGAGATCACATACCAGTTCATTGCTTACAGTATCGTAGAGAAATAAATAACTTATTGATTTCACGTACGACAACTTGTGGAACTTATGAAATGTCATGACTCTACCACCGGTTCAGAAAAAAGATTTTACTGAGAAGTTGCTCTTTTTAAAAAGATAAAAAGCTACAGCGTGACGACATCGATCACCTCTGATGGCTCCCCAGCCCCACAGCGAAAATAAGTTAAAATACACTATCGCAGCGAGAGATACCATTAATATGGTCAATCGAACGATTGCATAGCTGTAGCAATGTACGTAGTAGTGGAGATAGAAACATATTTATGGAATTCTGTAAGAAAATAGTGGCTATAGTAAATAAAAGAAACAAAGGCTAAGAAAGTATGATACCGACATATAGTATAGTATATGAATGTAATCATACAAACAAAATGTAATTAGTAAATAAGAATAATTTTAAGTAAATAGATTAAGGTTGCAATGGTAGATATATTAAAAATATGTACATTTGAAACAAAAGAACAAAAAATGTATAAAGAATATAAAGAACACTAAATAGTTACCTTGTCTTAGAGAAATTAGTTAGGGAAACTCACCCACACAGATACGAAAGATGACGAATGGTAGAAAGAATAGTTGAAGAATAAATGCGTGAATTGGTATGAAAAGATTGTAGCTAGCACAGGCTCCGATCATGTTGGAGGTTTCTTTAATATATTTAAAAAAAAATGTACGTAGTAATCGCAGCTTCCATGCTATCCCCGCCGGTGTCACATTGTAACTAGCGATATAATTATGTATGTGCTAACTCAATCAGTCTCGCCGGCGATGCGGACTCCGCCGGCGGCGAGGGAGGCTCTACGCTATCATTAATTATTAGGGATGATAATATATTTCATTAAAATCGGCTCACTTTCTTCGCTCTCCAACAAAAACTCAGTATAACACGAACAGTAATAAGTCAAGCTCCACTCCAGCCCAGTTCACAGTTGATTAGCTTCTGCGACAAATAATAAATGGCCGAACTTAGTGGCCGCCTGTCGCCTCTCACGATCCATTGACCGGCTTTTAAGGAGGGTCGAATTAAATGTACATTCTTAGTTTCAAGTTGACTCTACTTAGCTTTTACCACAAATGTAACTACACAACAGAAAGTTTTTATAGATGTATATTTTTTATTCAATCTCGATTCTCGATGAAATTAGGCACAGAGATAGATTATAGGCTGGACTCATAGGCTACTTTTGTCTCGGGAAATTAAACAGTTCCCGCGGAAACTAAAAAATCTCAATCCATACGAACGAAGTCGCGTGCATCAGCTAGTAGCTTAATAATAAGTATTTTTAACATTGTTGGTAGGTAAACCCACCCGCACGAAGCCGGCTCTGGACATATATTCTAGGTATATAGACGGAAACATGAATTGACTGCCAGACAAAGCGGGGTCTATAAGCTTGAGATAGTGCTTGTACTATACTCGTAGGTTATCTCCATCAACTCAGATGTTGTGTAGTGACGTAGGCCCCAACCAAAACTTAATGAGTTTGAAAATTATTTCCAAAAAATTCTTTTTCCGGTTTTTAAAGAAACCGACTTCCAAAGCCACTGTAAAGTAAAAAATAATTTTGATTTCTACACACTATGTTGAAGTCAGGCGACTCTGACGCGTCAACTTTGCCTATCTTTGTTATACTCGCCCGACTTCAACATAGTATGTAGAAATAAAAATTGGTTCTTAACTTTACAGTGGCTTTGGAAATCGGTTTTTTTGGATTGAATTAATTTTTATTTTGAATTAATAAAAAAAATTGAATTTTTATTTTTAACTTTTTAGTATCAGGGTTGAGGATTTGGAGACAGATTGTTTTATGGGACCACGTGGAGAGCTTCCTCTAACGACTGAAAAAAAATATTTTCAAATCGGTTCAGAAACCACGGAGATATAAACCGACATATGTTACTAAAAAAATAAAAAAATACGCGGCGAATTGAGAACCTCCTCCTTTTTTGAAAGTCGGTTAAAAATGAATTTAAATACATCTAAACCAGCTCGGCTTATCAGGTGTAAGTAGGTACTAACGCGAAACCGCCGGGGTTTCCCGCGGCTACATTAATTTGAGGAAAAATCCTAGTTTATAATAATTAAGTATGCATTAAAATTAAACTATTGTACCTACATCGATCGCGAGTCTTCAATCAAAACAAACGTGTTTGTGTGCGTTTTCCTGTCGGTTGCCTGATGAGTGATGAGTGATGGCTGACGCCTCGTTGTGTCGGCGTGCACATCGGCATGGCAGGTGATTGCACCCAATCATATCTATAACATATTACACCTAATACTAATCCATACTAATATTATAAATTCGAAAGTGTCTGTCTGTCTTTCAATCTGTCTGTCTGTCTGCTACGCTTTCACGGCCCATCCGTTCAACCGACTTTGATAAAATTTGGTACAGGGATAGGTTGTATCCTGGAACATTAAGGAGTTCCCGAGGGAATTAAAAAAACTGAATCCACGCGGATTAAAGTCGCGGGCATCATCTAGTCTAGTCTGTTTATGGATGGATGGATGTTTGTTACTCATTCATGCCCAAATGGCTGATTGGATCTGGATAAAATTTGGCATAATTTATTTTTTATTTTTTTATTTTATGAAATTAAATTTATTTATTAAAAATACAAATCTTTAAATTCTAAATTAAACCTAAATTAAAAACTGAAAACTAAACAAAGATATCATCTATCCCGCTGCAATGAGGCAGTGTGCCCAGAACGCTGGCTGCGTTACCCCGCTGAATAGCCAAACTTATATGTCGGCCGAGGTAACTGCCAGCCCTCCGGTCACCTGTGGACTCTGTGAGACGAGAAGATAGATCCTTAAAAAAGGATCTGGCATCTTCGCCCCACGACCCCAGGGTTTCAACACCAAAAGGCACAAAATAATTTCATACTTGCGCCTCTTGGCTCTTTCTTTCTTTTATTTTATTAATCAAATTAATACAATAAAGTTTGATCAATTCAAAGTTTTTCATTACTATAAAATTACACCTAATTAGCTATTACATCATTTAAAACAGAGCTTTTGTTACTGGCACTAAGAAACCTGTGTGACAGTAACGACTTAAATATAGCTTATAGTCTGGAATAGCACATTAGCTACTTTTTACTCCCGAAAATCAAAGAGTTCCCGCGGGAACCGAAAACCTCAATCCACGCGGACGAAGTCGCGGGCATTAGGTAGTATATTATAAAGATTGTACCGATCGAATACATAGGCTGAGTCATTAAAGCATGAAACAGACTTTTTCAACTTCTAGCTTAGAATACAACATTCATAGAGCATACATTTATGCGCTAAACTTAGTAGATAACGTATATAATGAGAATTAAAGTATACAGATCGATGTTTTTGTTCGCAAATATAAGGACCTAGAAATTTACAAGCTATTTAATCCCGCAAAATTAAAAAAATTACCACGAGATTTTTAAAAGATCATGCAGATTCATGCAGCCGCAGTCGCGGGTACCACCTAGTTAGTGGATACTGTTTTATTTTAATTTGTCAGTCGTATCAGCGCGCGCGACAACCTCGGCAAAAACTGTTCTTTGTTGAGCTGATCGAAACGAAAACTGATGGTTTTCCCTCAACAGAGAAATTATCTTTTCATTGAGCGCAATAATTGGGTTAAGTACTCGAAGGTACATAAGCCGCCCACGAGTTTGTTTCGTTATGTTTACACGATAATTAATAAGCCTTAAGCTAATTTTCTGTAACGTGATGGAATCTTTATATCTACGAGGATTCCGATCCAGTATTTAATTAGTGAATTAGACCTAGTTTGACTTATTTGCCCACTGACATAATATTATTTTCATCCCACCATCTCGGAAAGAGTGTTTTTACTATTCGATATCTGAATGCAAAAGCCGTTATTATCCTCTTGAGGATAAAGTAAATTGAATTTAGAACATCGTGTGCACGTTAGTAAATATCACTCGTCTATGAAGTTTGTGAATTCAAAACATCATTAAACCCTGTTTACTTCTACCTCTATGGTGTCGCATACCTACAACCGTTTTTAATTTGTTAAAAACTCACACTCGTAACCTTCTTGGTGTACTTTTTTAATTTGCTTTGCGCGCACCATTTTCTTTCACGTCATGTCATTTCCTCGCTGAGGTGGGATGAAAAGTTACGTGTTGCACTCGAGTGAAAAGATTTTTCACCTCGCATGCTCTTTTGATTCCCTCGCTGACGCTCAGGATTCTAATTTTTGAACCACGCATCAAAATTGAGCACGCGGTTAAAAAACAACTTTTCACTCTTGTATAACAAATAACTATTAATGAATTGTTCATATTTTAATGTTGTAGCCTGTAAGTTTAAAGTAAGTACTGTATTTGCCTCAAATGCGATGTGACTGTTTTATTAAGGTAATTTATTGTCATGTATATTTTAATATAATTATAGTACTTTGTTAATGTATTCATTTTGTCCATTTAATTAAGCTATTTGTGTTTTGTATTCGCTTTGCCCTAACAGGGCTTGAAATGAAAATAAATGAATAAATAAATAATTACTCAATTTTTAGGATTCCGTAGCAAAACCACAATTTTATTTTATTTTATTTATTAGGTTTACTAACGGACACTTACATTAAAACATACAAAGGTAAACTTATCCTATAAAATAAAAAAGTTAAATGTAGTACCCACTTATAAGTAAACACAACATGATAAATTAAATTCGTTACAAAGCTAAAAAATAATAATTAAATGAACAAAAACAACTAAAACCAAAAATGAGAATAATAATAGGTACCTAATTAAACTTACTACAAAGAATAGTAGGTAAGGTTCATGTTCTGATTTTATCACGGAACAATCTGTAATATCCTCTCGTCGGATTTCGGCCAAGCTAAGATTAGTGATCTGCGCGAGAAATGCACTGTTATGTACACAGGTGAATTTTTGTTCCTTTACCCACATAGCCCGATGGGCAGAAAATCCGACACGACCAGAGAGATCAAATTCAGGGGCTGACGACTTTACGTACTTACCTACCCTACTTCATTACTGCCCGACTCGGGAAGCGAACCCTGGGCCTCGTCATCTCAGTCGAATATGCTAACCACTAGACCAACGAGATACCTAAGTAAAACAGAGATCTTATAATATGTATCTAGATTATAGGCCATGTCTAGAATTGATATAAAAGCTTAGTGAAAACAGGCGCGCTAAAGATGTTAAAGTTCGGCAGACTTAGATTTATTACTCTGTAGGATGTAGATAATAAATCCAAAAATAACATTCCTACTAAACATTTAAATCTTTAAGTTAGCTACCTTTTTTTGTTTTTTTCGTGGGAGAACTTTTTAATTTTCGCAGACACAAGTAAAATAGGCATTGGCTTCGCGTTGAAATATATTTTTCATCATACCCATTCGAAAAACTAATATTGGCTTCAGAGGATAGAGGGAGCAAAATGTAATTTTTAGGCCCATGGGACTTCATTTCTCTGTTCTGATTGGTCCGCGTTCGTGCCACCTTGCCGATGTGCTTGCCGGCTGCCATGTGGCATGTAGCGGAAGGCGGGCTCCAGGTGCTCCAGCTCGCGCTCGCCGAACACGGTGGCGGGCAGCGGCCGCCTTGTCGTCGCCCTCGCCCGCCGCGCCGAACAGCGCGTCCAGCAGGATGCCGTGGAACGTGGAGCGCTCATGCCGAGCGCGGTGTCGTTGGACAGGTCCAGCTTGCCGATCTCGAGGAAGCGGCCGCCCACCGCCAGGCAGCGCACCGATTGGTGATTAAACGTATAGGTGATGTCCAACCTACTATAGGTTGATACTCCTAGCTTTTTCTCATACGTAATGATGAAAAATAGTGTGTGTCACTCGGGGCCAAATTTTTTGGTCTCGGGCGGCTCAGGATTCTACGCTCAGGATTCTACTTTAGAATCCTTCACTTCGCTCTGAATTCAAAATAGCGCCCTCGGTGAACAAAAATTTTCTTTGGCCCCATATAACACAAATAACTATTTCGCGTTGTAACTTAATCGGATTAAAGAAATCGGACCAAATAATTGGTAGTTACTTAATATACAGATAGACAGACAGTAGCAAAATTAGTATATTGTATAGAATTAAGTATAGATTTGTGTGACAGCAACATTTTTCTTATAGAAGCATAAAAAATAGTTCAAGTTTTGGCCACCGGATAAGTTTGTGGGAAGCCCGTTGTTGTGAGAATTCCCTTACATTAACATCGCCGCATCTTTCTGCCCACTCTTAGAAGCCGTGGAGCTGTGACGCGTCCGCGGCTCAGCTCGTGACGTCACCCGACACACGCCCTCACATACCTACTTCCATACTAATATTATACATGCGAAAGTGTGTCTAGCTGTCAGCTGTTCGCTACGCTTTTACATTCCAGTTGTTCAACCGATTTTGATGAAATTTGGTATCGGTATAGATTGTATCCCGGGAAAGGACATAGGCTACTTTTTATCACGGAAAATAAGAGTTTTCACGGGAATCTAAAAACCTTAATCCACGCGGAAGGAGTCGATGTCATCATTTAGTGCATGCCAAAATTAAATAATATGTATCTCACTCTGTTTTACAGCTGTACTCGAACCGAACCGAAACCAAATCGGTAGTGTCATAACAAGACGTACCACATGTGAAACTTATTACGTCCTACATTGAAATAAAGAAGGAGTTTGAGTTGGAGTGTGAGTTTGAGGAGGGTAAGATTAGAAACTAGGCTTCGTAATATTATCCATATTATAATGTCCTTAATATACAATTATATAGTCCACTCGCTAAGCTCGCAAGATTATCTGTTTGTCAGCTTTATATTATTTACGTTTGACAGACGTGTCACAGAGACAGCTTGCTGGGTTCCACCTCCGCGTAATCAACTGGAAGTTACTTATCACCAGGTTTAATAGAATCCACGGGAATGAAGACGCGAACATCAGCTATCGTCTAGTAAGAATAGAATACAGAGTGATACTCGTATATCACTCCGGTTGTATTCGCGATTGAGTTTTGACTCATTCCTAGTTTCACGTCTTTATCTGGGTGATGAACTCGCACTTTATGGCGTATGAGGCGTGACTCGAGGTTAAATAATGATAAATCCAACCAACCAATCAACCATCCTGAGCTTTCATATTAGTACTAATATCATAAAAATGTGAATGTTTGGATGTTCCTTACTCCTCCAAAGTTTCTAACTACGATGACTGATCGGTTTTGGCTAAAATTTGGAATGGAAATAACCTGTACCTGAGTAGGTATTTATACATATTTTTGATAGTAGAATATTGGTTGGAACATTATTATTCAAATCATAACAGATTGTGTTAGGTATTAAGATCATTGAAATAGAATACAAAATTTCTACATCAATTTATTATATGCTTCTACATTTTTGTTATATTATGTATATGTCAATTTCCAATGTTAGTTTCCAGAAAAATAGCTGTCACAGGCGATCGTGTAAACAACTGAACAGCGAGGCGGTTCCAAAAATACTGCCGTACCGAATAACTAAAAGTAATGTTGACTCCATCATTCTGTCTGTTTTTACGGAAATAATTGGCACATATACGTTGCATTACGTGATACCTAGCATACTCCCACGCATTTCCGTCCCACAGTCAATGACCATCATTAAGAAAATTCATCAGGAAAAAAACGAGATTTTTGCTAAGAAATTTATTGAAATACATTAAACTTTACACCGACGTTAAATATTTGTTAGATTTGTAACGCGTCCGCCGCAGGGGAAGGGGGGAGAGGGGGGGGGGTGTAGTAACGCTGCAGGTTAATAAAGTGCGACGCTAAGGAAAGTTAATTTTCATAAAAAGTTATCGTATTAATGGACGGGGGACCACCGCGGAGTCAGGGTCGTCAACTCTAAACAAATAAGAAAGCCTGCTGTCTAACACTTATATGATAGAATTCGATTTTTATTGTTTTTGTCGCTTGAAAAGTGTTCTTAAAAATGAAAAATCCGTGGCTTTTTTGGAATCTGACGGATATTCATGAAGAATTTAAAATTTACCCTAAAATTTTTTTTGAAAATGTCTGGATCTTCATGATTTTTTTTAAACTTGACCCAAAATATCTAACATAGAATTAAATAAAAAAATAGGGTCGACTGTTTAGCGATTAGGCCGCCAAATGTTTTACCTACTTTGTTTTTAGCTAAGTTTACTGTTTTTTATTATTAGTGGTGTACAATAAAAGTGTATTCATTCATTCGTCGGCTGTGTTCGGAAACCCTAAGACCCTCAGCAAGCAGCTCAGCAAGCAGCTCAGCAAGCAGCTCAGCAAGCAGCTCAGCAAGCAGCGCACGCAACAAGGAGCGCCCTGTGCCGTGACTGCCGTCTGCCAGCCCGCGAGCCGCGTCCGACGCGTTCAAAGTTAAAGCGAATTCATTACGCGAACCCACGAAATAATTGCTCGCTTCTGCCAACAAATATAAGATTTTTCCCGTTGTACAAACACATTTAATGCTCCATAAATTACTGTGAAATTAATAAAGTTTTCGCTGTTATTTTATTTTATGTGGGCGTGCGAGAAACACGAAGTTTTGGACTTTTATAACATTTTACAGTTTTCATGGTATTGGCAACATAATATAGACCTTACTACCGTAATATGTGGGACCGACAGTAAACCACAAAAATAATAGTTTACTTTATGTACATATCTATACTTCTATACTAATATTCTAAATGCAAAAGTTTATATGGATGGATAGTTGGATGGATGGATGGATGGATGGATGTTTGTTACTCAACCTCAGAAGAACGGCTGAGCGGATCTGCATGAAATTTGGCACAGAGATAGATTATAGTCTGGAATAGCATACAGGCGATCCCGAAAAATTAAAAGTTCCCGCGGTAACCAAATTTTACTTCATAGAACAGGGAGGTCTTGTCGCAGTCGTGAGCGCTGTGCTCTCGCAGAGGGAGGTAACGTTTACAATTTCTGAATGTTCTCTTATCTCTAGTCTGATCTGGTGATAGGCTTCGGCTGTGGACAGTTACCACCCTACTGGCGAAAACATAGGGTGATTTAGCCCTAACAGGTCAGCCGGCTACCATCTTAGAGTGCATCATCACTTACCATCAGGTGAGATCGCAGTCAAGGTCTAACTTGTAGAGGAATAAAAGAAAGTTTCATCTTCGTAGTATGTGCTAAATACATTTGTTTTACGTGATCCTTCATTCAATAGCATTAGTTACTAAAACACGCGGTAAAACGCACTTCCCGATAAAAACTCTATCAATGAACTCGTAGTTTATCTATATTTCGCGTGTTTTGGTATTTATCATCAACAGTTTATCAAGAGTGGTTTTACGACACGAATGGCGGCAAAACGTTAAAACTATATGTACCTACTTATATTAAATGCTATCTATGAAAAGGATGTTTTGTACCCATATTATTTTGTAGTAGTACGGAATACGGGCTCGATCGTAATCGATTCTTATATGATCTTTGTAAGTCAATTATTATATAATTATATTGTACATTACTCGAGCTGTGCAGTACTAATTTTGAGAGTGGGAAAATCAATTTGTTTATATGTCAGGGCATCGGCGAGGTTTGTCTTCTTTTTTAGTCTAAAAGTATAAATTATTTCTTACGAATTTACACTCTTTGATTCTGCGGTACAACCTACAATATCCTCCCCTGAGATTCAATGCATCATTGAATCAAACTTCGTCAAAATCTGTTTGATAGATGAGCCGTGAAAGCGTAGCAGACCGACAGACAGACACACTTTCGCAGCTATAATATTAGTGCGGATTCAATGCTAAGGATACTTATTGCAATCGGCAGAACGAAGAAAAAGAATATTTCTACGAGAACGGATAATCATATTCCTAGAAACACACATTCGGTCGTTTATGAAAACATAACAATACCATCTATGATGTAAGATATTAAGTATCAGAAATCATACAGTAAATAAGTATCTATTGGTAGGTAGTAGCAGGTTTTGGCAACGTAAGCTCATACAAAAATTCTGCCCAAGTGAGCGAGTTAAACGAGGACAGACATCTATTTACAGAAAGATTGTTCTACAAAATATGTTACTACTATATCGTCGTTCGGGCCAGTGTGTCGGGCGGCGCCGGGTGCGCGCGTGTAGTATGTACGAGGCTCCGCGCTCGTCATAACCCTATAACGTTTACGTTTGCGGTTCGAGTGGCTTGTAAAACTTTACGAGTATTTGCATTGCTTTTGTCTCGCGCTAAGAGCTGGTCGCACATCTGCTCGCCGCAGGAGACGAGCGCCGCATTTCAATCCAAATCTTTTTAACAGACTTCCAAAAAAAGGAGGAGGTTCTCAATTAAGCGCGTAACTTTTTTTTTAATGCATGTCGGTGCATATCTCCGTGGTTTCTAAACCGATTTGAACATATTTTTTTTCATTGATTAGAGGAAGCTCACGAGGTGGTCCCATAAAAAATTCTGACTCCAAATCCTCAATCCTGATGCTGTAGGTGATTACTACATGAAATCATCAAAACTAGTGAGTTAGAAAATTTTGATGGTGAATGAATATAGTAGGTATCAAGTCACGTGTATAGGATACAACTCTGAGTCCCAACTCCTCAACCCTGATACTGTAGGGTACAGAACTCCTTAAAAATAGCGATTTAAGATTTTTTATGATGAATTAATATTGTAAGTGTCAAGCAAGGACTTCATACTTAAACCCAAGTCCCAACTCCTCTACCCTGATGCTGCAGGGTACACAACTCCTTAAACATAGTGGTTTAGGATTTTTTTATGGTGAATTAATATTGTAAGTGTCAAGCAACGACTTCATACTTAAACCCAATTTCCAACTCCTCAACTCTGATGCTGCACGGTACTGCACTCCTAAGCCGTAGGGATTTAGAGTACACTAAAAAGTTAAAATAAAAATTCTTTCCAAAAAACCGACTTCCAAAGCCACTGTAAAGTAAATAATAATTTTGATTTCTACACACTATGTTGAAGTCGGGCGAGTATAACAAAGATAGGCATAGTTGACGCGTGAAGCTCGCCCGACTTCAACATAGTGTGTAGAAATCAAAATTATTTTTTACTTTACAGTGGCTTTAGAAGTCGGTTTTTTGGAAAGAATTTTTATTATTCAAGTAGACTATGATAAGTGCTTGTTAGCTCCGCTCGATGACTACAAATGGCGCTGGGCCTGTGAGGCGGAGCAGGTTTTCGCCAATCAGAGAAGTTTCCGCTCTTGTGGCAGCTGTTTAATGACGTGACGTCATGATATTGTATATTATATTACATTATAGCAACTTCAGGTCTCTATCCATTCGATATCCAGATTTGCCTTGAGTAGCACGTGTCAAGAAAGTAGACCTTTCTTTACCTTGTTTGCGAGTGGTTATGGATCTATATGGTTGTTATATTGTTACATTGCAATTAATTTAATATACCTAATGTGTTCTAATGTTGTTTTCTAAATAAATGACCTAGTATTTGTATTACATATTATTAGTTTGCATTTTAAAAACCCTATCCATCACCATACGCAAGTAGGTCTACAACATGCTTTTGAATCGTCGAGTGAATCTACCACTGGTTCGTTGAATCAATGTATAATGTATTTGTTGTTTGTCTTCAGCACTTTGGGACTCTATACATCCATGTAACGTCTACCTATCGGTTCTTCGCACTGCAAACCATATACGACTTACGAGGTAGACACACGAAACGACCCGCTGGAAACTGGCAGCGGCAGGTCGCAGCGTGTTGGCATCCCAACAGTAGACCTATGTCCAGCCTATGTTTAACGTTTTTCAAAATTCGAATTTGCATTTCCAGATTTTCTTTCACAGTCTTCGCTGAGATCGCGGGCTCTAACTTTTCATCTTATCTTGTTTGGAGTACGCACTGAAAAATAAGCAGCAATATTCGCGTGCGCTCGTGCGGCGTCCTTCAATGGATGTACGATCAGATTTACCTACGGCAAAATTGCGAGCTTTGTGAACCATCAGGTAACCGTCGCGTAGCTGTGTAGGTACTAGATAAGCCTTAGTACCATACTACAACTACTATGGATTTATAAAGATAATAGAAATAGCAACTCCAATTACATGAAGCCCTAATTGTGAAACATTTTCTATAAACAATTTTCATTTATAGTTATCACTTATCACACCGGGGAAGCATCATACAGAACCCAGTAAAGTAATTTAAATTGTGATACAACTGATTGCAACTTTTCATCAGTTGTATTTCATACTAAAACGCAACTGATGATAAAAAACGTGTGTAAAAATTCGCCAAGATTCATATTTTGACAATGTGGAGGCGGTATTTCGCGTTCAATTACGGCTTCGTGCAAAGTTCCTCAGCTCGGTCTTTTGGCCCGAGGGCTATCTACCGTCGCTTCAGGGAAGCCAGATCCAGAATCCCTATTGTTTCATAATTATTTTTATATGTATTAATATTATTTTATTGTGTTATTTATTATGTTGTATTATGTATATATTTCTATGAGCTTAGTTGCCTGATTTAAACAAATAAATAAAAATAAATTAAAAAGGTAGATATTTACATCATCTATGACGATTTAAGAACTAATTTTCATTCCTACGAACTCTACGAGCTTGTTCAGTCATTGAACTAGACCTCATTGTTGAGGTAAATCCAACATTCTGTAATCTAAAAAGCGCTTTGTCAAAGGAGTTTATCTAATTGTGACTAGATCCCTTGCTCCAGGATTTATTATTATTATCATTTGTATTAACGAAAGCTTTTAGGGCCGAGACACATCAGCGCGCTGCGGCGCGACGTCGCAGCGGTGCGGGAATCACTGAGCCATTTCACAACCAAAGAGTTTATTAAGCAAAATAAAATAACATGTTTTGACGACCCTACGAGTACTCATGGTGGCAATGGTGAGCACCGTGGTCTATAAGTACAAAGTCCCGGTCTAGATTCCCAGAAGGCGCAAGGTGAGTTAGAAATTTATGATAGTTTGTCTAGCTATGATAGATGACTTGTCATTAATCACATAATCAATCAAATCAAATATCAAATAAATATTATAAATGCAAATTTTTGGATGGATAGATGTATGGATAGATGTATGGATGGATGTATGGATGGATGTATGAAAGGATGTTTGTTACTCAATCACGCCCGAACGGCTGAATGGATTTGGAGGAAATTTGGCATAGAGATAGATTATAGGAATACCACATCGGCTACTTTTTATCCCGGAAAATTAAAGAGTTCCCGCGGGAACCGAAAAACCTCAATCCACGCGGACGAAGTCGCGGGCATTAGCTAGTCTAATAATAATAAAAAACACATATAGCACGCACAACCACCACATACGCGATCCATAACTAGGAAGAAACTGTCGGGAACTCTCTGCATTTTGCCGGCCTCTGCCTCTGCGGTGTTTCCGCACCACGCTGCGACGGCGAACAGTATTGATGTGTCCCGACCCGTAACACGTTAAGTGGAAGGTTCGTTCATTCAGATAGCAGCCGAGACGACATCTCGTTTGCGCGCGACGCGACGGCGATGGCGCTTCGGCGCTGAACAGTTCAACTTTAAGCGACTTAAATTTAACTTTATCTCGCCTGCCGCTGGCTCGTAATGCTAAGCAATAAGTGTTATTGCTACTAAACTGGCAAGGAATATGCAAAGCGAACCTACCAAGCCTTGGCTTTACCACTACTAACTTTAGCACTTCTACCACTGAGTCACCACGGCATCATACTGCATACTATACTTACTTACTATATAATATTACTAGGTGATGCCCGCGACTTCGTACGCGTGGGTCGAGGTTTTGTAGTTACCGTACTTTTTATCCCGGAAAATTAAGGAGTTCCCGCGGGAATCAAAAAAGTAATAACCACGCGGACGAAGTCGCGGGTATCAGCTCGTCAGCTAGTTATAAATAAATTACGTAATCCCTCCCAACTGTGTCGCGTTACGTAACTATAAATAATGTGTAACATCGATGCAATAAATTATAACGTGCGTAAAAATTCGCCAAGAATTATATTCTGACAACGTGGAGCCGGTATCTCGCGACTAATTAATGTCTGGCGAAATGTATCGTAAACTTATTGAGTCGTAAATATTATAAATGGTCTTTTTTGAGAAAAGTAAGCGAACTGTGTAACGCGGATATGAAGATGTTATTGTAAACATTGTGGTCCGCCGCGGTACTCCGTGCGCCATTGTTATTCATTCACCCGAATCGTTTTGGCCCCACATTTTTTGTGTGTTTCAAGTTCTTTGTCTATTCTGTGAAAGTTGGAATAGGCACGTACTAGGCCGTGCTTGGACGTGCTAGGACGTCGATACATCAGTAGCCACATATTTTCAACTTGCTGATGCCCGCGACTTCGTCCGTGTGGATTTAGGTTTTAAAATCCCGGGGGAACTGTTTATTCTCGGGATAAAATGTAGTTTAATATCACTTTTCAGTTCCTGAAATATGCCCATGCAAGAATCACGTCGATATGTAGTTCTGTTGTAGCATTATTGAAGGATTAAGTACTGTCTATCTGCTTCTCTATCTGTGTTTTTTCTTGACGGCTGCGGAACTTCAACTTCAAGATAATTTAGTTCCCCTCGAAACCACCCCGAAATCAGTCAAAGAACAAAAAGTGTCGCGTTTGTTGAATACGCACATATTTGTTCAGCTGCGTGCAGGCGGGCGCGGGGCGCGGGGCGCGGTGCGCGGGGAGCGGGAACAGAATGCCACACTAACTGTTTTCCCGAATCCGATCGCGTCTGTTCGCCTCCAGCCGGAAAACCTCCGGCTAATTAGATTCCCTTCGCCGCCGACGCTCTGTATGCCGGCCTCGTTGCCGACTCGGAGCTGAACCTTAATTACCCATTTATTTTACTGTACACTAGGCGATGTGCGCGACTTCGTCCGCGGGCATTTAGGATTCTTGGAAATTCCCGCCCAAATTGAATTTCCCGGTCAAAATTGGTTGTGATCAAACCATTTATCTGAAAAACCATAAACATTCAGAAATGTATGCACTTTCACAATAGTCTAGCAGTCGAATTGAAATTTATATTAGGTTATAAATCAGAGAGTAAGTAGGTAGGTTTGCTATTTAGTTATTTCATTTATTAAAATTAGGTACACTGTACACTTATTAGATACATACCTACCTACTAACCATGATGGTGATAATAATCATAAAGGTATGTTAAAACTAAAGCTTCGATAGCCAGTTTACATTCTGGACACGAAAATATCCTTTTTTCCAGAAAAGCAAGGCTCTTACAAGGTTTTTGAGAAATCTAAATACACGTGAATGAAGTCATGGACCACAGTTGATGTTTTGAATTTGTTGATATTGTTATATTTTGCGTCACTCGAAAAATGATTCATGCAGACAAAATGTGGACGCTCTGTCAAAACCCAACCACCCGTGAAGTGATACAAGAGCCATGTACAAAAGTTCAACTCGGCGAACTCTCGTTTCGAGTTTAAGCGCTATGATAAATAGTAACGTGCGAGTGTATGTACTATGTAGTGGTATCGGCAACAGCAGACGCGACAGCTGGCCGGACGAGAGTCCGTCGTCTGCGCACTGCCGTACACGTCATCTGGACTTGTATTCGTGATCACAAACAAAACACTTTCTATGGAATTGTAATACTTTTTAAATATCAAATTAAAACTATGAAATACATTAAAATCTAAGCATTAAAAAAATCATCTAAAGCAATGAGGCAGTGTGCCCAGAACGCTGGCTGCGTTACCCCGCTGAATAGCCAAACTTATATGTTGGCTGAGGTGACTCCCAGCCCTCCGGTCACCTGTGTACAATATTAAACGAAAATATAGATCCTTATAAAAGTGTCTATCATCTTCGCCCCACGACCCCAGGGTTTTAACACTAAAATACACAAAAATGAAATATTTTTTCCTTTCTCTGGACAAAAACATATTGTGGAATGCGTGACAATCTAAACAGCTTTTCACTGTCTAAGTATATAGTCGGCCGTTGCATTGGTAGATAAACATCGATATCCGATAAAAAAAAGTGGTTCTTTAATAGAATATCAATAACAGCGACCAAGCGTGCACGGTAATTACCTGTTATTAATTAACGCTTACTGCGCCCATAAACATCAGCATTCGGCAGCACCGTGATGCGTTGACAGCTTTTGAGAAAGTTGATTCCCGCAGTAGGTATTCATCAGGGATGTTCGCCCACCGAGGCGCAGGTTCACTGTCTTTATGCCACTGTGCGCAAAAGATGCGCAGTCCTGGTGCGCAGAGTGCGGGGCAGTACCGACAGCATCTTGAAGTTAATTGCCAGGAGACTGGACTGTATATATGTAAGTCATTGCTGTGCTATGTCTAGCGGGACGACGCAGCGATGACTATCTATTTTTATAATAAAACTTTACTAAGGTGTGGAACACCCTCCCAGCGCACGTGTTTCCTGCCGTGTATATCTTGGGTACCTTCAAGGCAAGAGTGAATAGGCATCTTCTAGACCTCATCATTACTTTGCACTAAGCATGATTTTCGTCAAGCGCAAGCCTGTCTCCCAATAAAAATAATTTTAAACAAGTGCGAGTCGGACTCTCGCACCGAGGGTTCCGTACTCAAGAAGTAGGTACTGAAGCAAAACAATCAGGCAAAAACCAATATGTTTATTAGACGACGAGTACGAGATTTACTGTTAATATCAAAAAAACTACGCTAGTTAGAGCATTGGCTATAGTTTTCCTGTAAAATATACATAAATTCCTATTGACCATAATTATTTCAGATTTTTCGATTGGTAAACTCCGGAGATAAGGGGGGGGGGGGAACGGTATTTTTTTAGACTTTTTCCCCGATAAATCAAAAACTATCATGACTAAAAATAATTAAAAATCTGTTTTAGAATGTACAAAGTAAACCCTTTCATATGATACCCCACACAGTACAGTTATCTCACTTTTAAATTTCAACCCTCCGATTTTCCCCCCTTTTTAAATAAGAACAAAAATAATTTCCATTTTTTTTTTAATTTCAGTGTCTTTGGGCCACTAATATACACAACTATTCCAAATTTCATGTCGATAGCTTCGGTAGTTACTGAAATAATCGAGTGTGACGGACGGACAGACGGACAGACGGACAGACAGACGGAGAAAGTCGCACCATAAGGGTTCCATTTTACCATTTTGGTACGGAACCCTAAAAACAGAAAATAAGTTTAGTATGTTTACACCCGACCCAACCAATTCAAATTCAACCGAACAACCGAGTCAATTGATACTTCAAATAAAATATTTATTTATGTGTTGCGGCGGATGAAGGCACACAAATAGGGATCCGCTACTCTTCATATAATTTAGTTCTGTGTATGAGGGTTCCGCGCTGCACTCCCCGGAGCGTGTCCCCGGAGGTCGGATTGCTCTTCGTCAGGGCTTAACGTTACAAGCTCAGTGTGAAACTTCGCTGTTGCTGCCCAATCCTATTTACGTTGCTTCCGTGATACGAGTTACGAATATTAAACTACGAGGTTTTGGTATTTTCGGAAATTCGTGAAAACTGAACTTCCCCAGAATGCACTCGTATATCTTAACCTAATTTCCTTAGAATCTGTTGAACGGATGGGCCGTGAAGACATAGTAGACAAACAGACAGGCATATATATTATATATATATATATATATACACTCTCGTGTTTGTATATAATAGTGTACTAGCCGATGCCCGCGACTTCTTCCGCGTGGTTTAAGTTTCTTCTTGAATCCCGCGGGAACTCATTAATTTTCTGGGATAAAAAGTAGCCTGTGTCACTCTCCAAGTCTTAACTATACCCATGCCAAAAATCACGTCGATCCGTTGCTCCGTTGCGGCGTGATTGAAGGACAAACCAACAAACAAAAACACTTTTGCATCTATACTAATATTATAAATGCGAAAGTTTGGATGGATGGAGCGTTAGAACTGAAAAAGGTCTAAGGATTCGAGGACATGATTTAATGATCTGAAAAGCATAATGTAGAGCTATCATTGTGGGACATTAGTTTAGCACGGTGGACATTTCGTAAAAACAACTGAAAATAACAATGACATAAAAATAACCAATGATTCAAAGGCAGCTTCACGGTACAGTAGGTATAGTTATTGTCAAACGCGTGTATTTATAGGCATCGGCAAATAGCGCGACAACAAATAGACGCGGCTTGGCGGCGCGCCACCGCGTCGCGCGACAAGGCCGACACACCGCCGCTGGCTAACTACACGACAGCTGATCGCGACTACGACCGACTGACCACAGTGGCGGGCACGAGGTTCGAATCCAGGGTAGGTGATAAACATTATATTAGGTTGATACCTATTATTCAAGCAGAGCATTGTGAAAAATAAGCATAAAGCTTTTTAGGGTTCCGTACCAAAATGGTAAAATGGAACCCTTATGGTGCGACTTTCTCCGTCTGTCTGTCCGTCCGTCACACTCGATTATTTCAGTAACTACCGAAGCTATCGACATGAAATTTGGAATAGTTGTGTATATTAGTGGCCCAAAGACACTGGAATTAAAAAAAATTGGAAATTATTTTTGTTCTTATTTAAAAAGGGGGGAAAAATCGGAGGGTTGAAATTTAAAAATAAGATAACTGTACTGTATGGGGTATCTTATGAAAGGGTTTACTTTGTACATTCTAAAACCGATTTTTAATTATTTTTAGTCATGATAGTTTTTGATTTATCGGGGAAAAAGTCTACAAAAATACCGTTCCCCCCCCTTATCTCCGGAGTTTACCAATCGAAAAATCTGAAATAATTATGGTCAATAGGAATTTATGTATATTTTACAGGAAAACTATAGCCAATGCTCTAACTAGCATAGTTTTTTTGATATTAACAGTAAACCTCTACAAACTAAGTTAGTTTTGCGGTTCATTAACAAAGCTAATTATTACCGTCAAAGATAGGGTTAAACGCAAGTTCTTCTAAGTACTCGTCGTCAAATAAACATATTGCAGCACGCCACAACCTGACGACTGCCCTGACGCGGTGCTCGTATATATGATTTGATACGTCGTATCGACTGGCAGACGTCCACAGCTGGACACAGGTCCCCTGCTCGGGTCTGAGCTTCTTGCCGGCTCTTCTCAGTAGAATCAGAACAGGTCAAAACGTCTACATGAAACTCCCGCATCGTACGGGAAACATGTTCGACCCTGTCGCGGTAGTCTGCGCAGCTCCATAAACAGGTGCAAGGGCGGACGTTTCGTCCATATCTAGTGTGTTTTTCGCTCAAAAGAGAAATATACTAAGCTACACTGTACTTATTCCTTATTCCATCCCTTATTCCTCCTCCTGAGGGGACAGATCGGAATAATCCCTTATTTCTCGAGTAGACACTATCTTTCAGCAACCAAACGTTATAAACGTGATAATCAACTTATACAATAGTGATGGAGCAAAATGGAATAGCAGAGTGCCGCCGCCGCCGCCGCCGCCGCAGCGGGAACACAACTCATCCCCGGTGACGTCATCACCGCGTCACTGCCGTCAGCGCCGCGCGCCGCGCACGACGCGCGTCACTGCAGTTATTGCAGTGGCATTTCACATTCATAGCGGGCATCAACACACAGGGGATACAGCATTCTCGTCTGGCGGACCAACAACCCCCGCTTAATTTGCTTTATATAGCCACACACATATTATGACACATTTATATGACATACTTTTTTTTTCTGATCGATCTTTTCTCTGCATATTTAGTAGTAACAGTGTGTTCTGTGGTAGCAGGAGGATGGGTGTTACTTATTTTGGTAACTCGCTAGATGATGTCTGCGACTTTGTTCCAAACGAAGCACATAGAAATACACACTTTAATGTGTAATAGTTAGTATTCTGTGCTTTAGTAATTTTAGCACTAGAGTTGACGGTTTTGATAATACAAACTGAAAATATACTTTTGAAATAAATCCTGCTCTTTTGAAATAAATCCGTTGCATTTGAGAGATAAAAACTAGACGACAAAGAGACTAATCCGCGAGCGAGTGCCGGCGACCAGCGCTTGACTCAATAGCAGAAAAGACGCCGAAAGGTTGCCCGCCCCCCGTCCCCCGCAGCGCGGAGAGAAAATAATTATATTTCTCTCCGCGCTTTGACACTCGACTCGACTCGTCTGCCCGATCCCATTACAGAGCGGGCGGTTCGACTCCACCGACGTCGCTATACGTGACAGTCTGACAAGGTACAACCGAAGTGCTCTCGTGGGATTTAGCTTAAGTCACGCGAATCGAGATCTAGGAGCGAAAACACAAAGCACAAACAAAATGTTGTCTAGCGGACAAATAATCCACAGCCGGTCGCCATTCTGCTAATATGCAGCGCGCACGCTAGGCGACAACACAAAACGTCGTTCCCGTCCAAAGCGGACATTTAGTTACCCGACGTGACCCGACACCCGTCCGTGTCTGTATGACGGCACCCGGGTCACAGCTGAAAACCAGCGTTAAATTTTAAAACGTGCAAACGCAAGTTTGTTGCAAGTGCAAATTTTGATGTAGGGCAAAAGGCTGAGCTACACCCATCCCGCGCGGGGTGTCACAGACGAGCATTTTATTGGGTACGACAGTATGATAAATGATTGTTTGTTTGTGTCAGTAAACATATTTTCTCTATTTTTTGTGTTGTCCTGTCCGCGGTTGTTATTGTCCTTAGCTTGCTTCCGGGTTAATCATGTAAAGATAAAGTAATCGGTACATAGAAATGACTATTCACCTGTGTAAGCATAATTCCAGAAGTGGGCAAATAATTAAAATTACTTTTAAAATATGTTTGTACTCTCTTTAAAACGTGCACGAGCGAATAGCATAATCGTGTAGCGGTTCCGCGAGAGATTTAATGTAACGGATGATTACTAGCTGATGCCTGCGACTCCGTCCGCATGGAGGTATGAAAAATAGATAGTAGCCGATTCTCAGCCCTACTGAATATGCATATGATTTTTCATCAAAATCGGTCAAGCCGTTTCGGAGGAGTATAAACACTAAAATTGTGACACGAGAATTTTATATATTAGATGAAACTTTGCTATAGCATTACGACAACAATAAATTAATAATTTAATCAGACTGCATGTTGCTACTGCTAAGCTCTAAATCAAATTGCGATCTAAACACAAAAGTATACAATAATCGCTGAGTATGCCGGCAGGAGACTGATTTACCAAAGTCAAAATACCTACTCGTATTTAAGCAAATTATTACAGGCGTATCCCCGCCAAAGAGCGAACCGAGTGAAATACATCGAATGAGTCAAGGCGCATTAAGCGAGCTGCTCGTAGAGGCAATTAGGCGCCGCCTCCCCCGCCCCCGCCCGTATAGCGTGCGATCCGCTGGCACACCACTTATGATCCTAATTGTCGACTCTCATCTTTCACTTGGCGTTTTCCGAGTATTTAGTTATGGTGTCTTACCGAAGAATACTTAATAGTGCCTTTCAGGTCTTAAGACCATTTTAGCTTACCTAATATTATAAATGCAAAAGTGTGTCTATCACGCTTTCCCGGGGAAGGGCATAGGCTACTTTTTATATTGAAAAATTAAAGAGTTCCCGCGGAAATCAAACAATATTAATCCACGCGGGTATCACTTAGTTGGAAATATTTGGGATTTTGCTCGTGAGGAAGGCTCATGAGTTCAGAGCCCTCCAAAACTCGAGGAGGAGGTGGAGTCCTCACAATAAAATATGCCATAGCTCGAGACTACAAAAAGCAGAATTAAATTTAAAAATATACATAATTAATTAAATAAAAAGAAAAAATAGTTTCCTTAATTGTACGTAAATTGGTAGGCCTGAACTCATAGGACGTGAGGTCTCAGTTCGGGGCGAACCACTAGTATTAATTAATTATTACAAATCAAAATTAATTGTAGTCTAGCCGAAGCACTAGGACCTGTCTCTATCACTGATTAAAATGATTGGATCTGCTGTGAACAGGTATTATGTGAATATTTTATGTTAAGCATTGCCACAGCAGCTTCATGTAAACTGAAACTTAGAAAAAATATACTACCAAAGTAAAATCTTTTTCAAAACCTTGCCACTTATTACGTATTCATGATTGTTACAGTGTATTCATCGCAATCACCTGCTAACACCTTTCGCTATCGCCATAATCTAGTACAATACAATAAACTCAGCCACAACAATAATTGAGGCAGGTAAAATTGATTGTTGCCAATGGAATGGATCATGTGACTGTGTCGGCGCTCCGCTCTCACGCCTTCTCTAAACAATCAATTTTAACGAAACTGAAACTGAAAGTGAAACGACTTGAAAGGTTCAGAGAAATATTGCAAAACGGGGAAGGACGTGGGCTAGTTTTTATTCCGGAAATACAATGTGTTGTCAAAGGATTTCCAAAAAACCTAAATCCACTGGCGTGTAGGGCGTCATCGAGTTATTTTCAGTGAAATAGGGATCAGCTTAGGTTCCCGTTTTTCTGTCATCTGTGAGTTAACTTGTTGAGAGCCGGAGTTAACAAAACTGACATTGAGATTGACGCGGTACTGACATACAGATATTATAATATCGCAGAGAGATATCGTGGTGACGTAACTCGACCCTTAGTATGAGTTGTCACATCTCTTCAACAAATTAAGTTTTTAGGTTTGCAACTAGACAAAACCTTAAACTGGAAAGAACATGTTAATATGGTATGCCAAAAAATACATCGCTATGTATTCGTCTTATATAGGTTGCGTAAAATATCATTACCGCATACAGTTCTTTCAGCTTACCATAGCTACGTTTCATCTGTTTTACGCTATGGGCTGATCCTATGGGGGAATTCAGTAGAAATAAATCGAGCTTTTATAGCACAGAAAAAATGTATACGTGCGATGACAGGGGCCACTTATCGGGAATCATGTCAACCGTACTTCAAAAATTTGCGTATACTACCATTACCCTGTTTATACATCTTTGAAATATGCGTTTTTGTTAAGACTCACGGATATCTGTTCACAAAGGCATTTGAGGTATATCCAAGAAGTAGCAGAAATCGAGATCGCTTGGTCATGAGACATCAACCAAGGAGTTGCCACTACAATAAAAGTAGTGATGCTATGTGTGTCAAAATCTACAATAAATTACCAGCTGAACTAAAAAAATTGCCTTTAGTGCCTTTCAAAAATCGACTTTTCGCTTGGCTTCTGGATAAATGTTATTATTCAGTGAATGACTATTTTTCATTGTAAAATAAACAGATAATATGGTAATTGGACATAAAATTGTTGATTTTATTATAATAATGTAATGATTAATCATAAAAATGTAAAAATACTGATTGTGATCAAATTTAATGACATTTTAAAAGTTATTATAACTGTAGTTAATATAAATTAATGTAATTCATTCTCATTCTTTCATTGTGACAGAAGTAATGTTTGCATGCCATTTTATGGCTGATTGTGGCTTTGTTTCTTGTATATAACTGTAACATCTCTTTTGTATACCTACAATCTAGCAAATAAAGGATTTATTTATTTATTTATTTATTCACCGTTCATAGTATTCGAGCGTACAAAGACAAACACAATATTATCGTCACAATAAATATAACGGACTGTAGCAGCCCAAAGGCTCAGTGTAATCCGTTTATCCGGAGCCAATGCTCTAAACGCAATAAAAATCAATGGTGCTGAATTATTTACTTTTAATAAAGGCTCCTAATAAATAAGACTATTTAGATCCAGTTTGCTCTGACCTTAATGTTTCGATGTTCGAATACTATCGACGTGGGCGAGATGTATCTTATACTGGAGAGAAGTCGTATAGTAACCCGTTGTCCTATGTGAGCGACAAACGCGAAACCGCGACTCGATACGACGCGACGCGACAGTGTCAAAGAGTAGCTGACCCTCCACGTGGTCTACTTTGTCACTTAGATAAGTTTGTAATTTTCTATGGCGTCGTATCGCGTCGCTTCGCCTGGCGTCGCTTCTGTCGCTCACTTAGGACAACGGGTAAGGGTCTTTGACGTTTTTCCTAACAATAAAAATCATAGTTATTTTTAAGAGTTTTCTACGAAGATAAGGTATAATAATGAAATAGTTAAGCGCATACTGCATTGGTCGAGCGTGCCAAATAGCTGTAGTATTATTTGAATCACTGCTCTACGCGACTCGTGACTCGTGACTCGTGCCTCGTGACGGAGGGGAAAGTTTGCGGCGAGCTGACGGGCGCGGGGCGCGTAGCGAACCGAGCTGGTCGGAGTATTCCGACCAGAGTATAGAGAGATAAATGTCTTATCGAACAGGCTTAGTTCTGCTGCATACGCGGTTAAAAAGATTCGTCAGTTGACAAATATAGAAACTGCGAGATTAGTTTATTTTGGTTACTTTCACAGCATTATGTCATATTGTATATTATTATGGGGTAATGCTGCTGATATTAATTCTGTTTTTGTGCTGCAGAAGAGGGCTGTTCGAGCCATATATAATATGGGACCAAGAGAGTCACTATAAGAGATAAATTTAAAGAAATCAATATAATGACAGTGCACAACCAACATATATTTGAAAATTTAGTATACGTGCATAAACACATTGATAAATTCAAGAAGAAAAGTGATTGTCATAATGTCAATACTAGAAATAAAAATAAACTTGTAATGCCTACTTCTAGGCTTAGTAAAACTAGCAATTCATTTGTTGGAAACAGTGTCCGCTTCTACAATAAGCTCCCAGAAGACATGTTGAAAATGTCTCTGAATAAGTTCAAAGTTAATGTAAAACGTAAACTCATTAAAAAATCTTATTACCATGTAAAGGATTACTTAAATGACAAGGAAGCTTGGCAATGATTTGATCTATTGGGTCTGATAGTTCCTTAGTTAAGATGATTTGTGAAATGGTGATAATGAAAAAAGAAAACCCGACTGAGTTTGTTGTGGGCTCTTCTCAGACCAGGGCGCGTTTGGAACCCTCGTAGCTTTAGTTTTAAGATACCGTTACTGATTATCACCATTATATATTATAAAAAACTCGACGTCAATAAGTGTAGTATACCTACCTAAATTGAATAAACGTTATTTTGACTTTGACTTTGACTTTGACTATTCGCTTGTAACTTGTAATGTTCTCAGCATTACAATGCAGTCTAAAACTTTTGCATGAAACAAGCATGAGTACCTGTGCTGTTACATAATAGTCACTAGATTATGACTATTAATGAATTGGGTCCTTGAAACCCGAGGGGTTTTTTTAAATTTTCCGGGATAAAAAGTAGCCTGGCTCTATCACTGTCCACGACTGTCCACGAAGGACAAACCCAACAACACTTTTGTATAATTACTAGATAATGCCCGCCAATTTCGTCGGATCAAAGCATTTTATCCCCGCAGAAAATCTTTATTTCCTCGGGATAAAAAGTAGTCTATCTAGTAGTAGATGTCCTATCCCAGGATGGAACCTATCTCTGCGCCGAATTTCACTAAAATCGATACAAAAGATGGGCTGTTAAATCGTAGCAGACAAGCAGACAGAAGGACAGACACGCTTTTGCATCTATACTAATACTAGCCGATGCCCACGACTTCGTACGCGTGGATTGAGGTTTTTTGGTTCCCGCGGGAACTCTTTCATTTTCCGGGATAAAAAGTAGCCTATGTGATATTCCAGACTATAATCTATCTCTGTGCCAAATTTCATTCAGATCCGTTCAGCCGTTGGGACGTTATTATTATTAAACATCCATCCATAGGTACATAATATTTATGTGATTGATTGATTGATGATTAAAAATGCGAAAGTTTGGATGGATGGATGCGTGGATGGATGGATGTATGGATAGATGGATGTTTGATACCGCCGTACCACAGAATAGGTAATATTAGCCGTACTTAGATTTGCAGCCTCGTGCCTGGTGTACTGAGACAATGCTGCACACTTCTGTAATACATTAACGCACTCCGAGAACTTGATAGATTGATTCTTGACGGTTCTTCTCAGTAGAACCCTCTTTCCGAACGGTTGAAGAGTCAAAACATGACGTAGCAAAAGAGACACCTGTATGTTCCATATGCATATTCTTAATATATATAAATCTCGTGTCACAATGTTTGTCCTCAATGGACTCCTAAACCACTTAACCGATTATAATAAAATTCGCACACCATGTGCAGTTCGATCCAACTTGAGAGATAGGATAGTTTAAATCTTAAAAAAACATCAATTCACGCGGACGAAGTCGCGGGCATCATCTAGTTTAATATAAAAAATTCTTTTTAAACAACCGACTTCAAACTCCCGCGCCAACTTTACAACAACAAACACACGCTATACAAAGTACTTATTTTATTGTTGATATTTTAAAAACCGCTCGACCGATTTCGATAAAAATTTATATGGGACCACTTGGGAAGAAAACAGTCGAATTGAGAACCTCCTCCTTTTTTTGAAGTCGGTTGAAAAAAAACAAATTGAATGTTGACTCCAATGAATCCAATTTTTCGGCCACGGCGGCTAATCTCCAGAGAGACTAGCCATTTGCGCGGGAGATATTATACTGCACAAGTGTGTGCGCAAACACAGGTGCACTCTCTGTTTCTTAACTCTCATAGCCAGATAGGACGGAAATACTTTTTATCCCGGAAAATCAAGGAATTCCCATGGGATTTATAAAAAAAAATTAGCAGTGATAGGGACTGCCGATAGAAATGAAAACGATTTTTTTTAAAATAATAATAATAATAATAAAATATTTTAAATATTACCTTTAACTAAAAATATAAACCTTAAAACTAAGGCATTAAAGTTTAATTATGAATGTACTTACTATATTTATATTAAGACCTTATGTCTTCCTAACAACGCGAGGTGTCGGTCACGGTGGTGGTCACGCGTTTCCACATTTTTACCGCCTACCAAAAAGTGCTCAACGCGCATAAAGATGTTTTCACTTCAAAACCCTTAATCCATGCGGACGAAATCGCGGGCATCGTCTAGTATTAGATACGGATTCATTCATAATGAAAAAAGGTGTCGATTTAAAACGAATGTGTTTGGAGCCTAACATTTAAACTCGCCTAAAGTGAGGAAGCTCCTCGGATCGCAGCATTGGAAATTGTATGGCGGCCCGACCCGCCCCGGAGTTCGCTCCATATTAACGGATAATGATTCCGAACATTACACGATGTATTAATGTAGCGTTAATGATGGAAACTGTACCCGCTGCGTGATCGAATACTGAACCTTCGAATTATTAATGAGTTTAAGGGAATAATAAGCAAAAAGTTGAAAGTTAAGCGTACCGTGTCTAAAACAATCTATATCAATATTTTGAATGCGAAAGTTTGGATGGATGGATGTATTCAATTCAATTCAATTCAATTCAAATGATTTTTATCCAAATAGACTTTTACAAGTACTTTTGAATCGTCGAGTGAATCTACCACTGGTTCGGAATACCATTCCTACCGAGAAGAACCAGCAAGAAACTCGGCGGTTGCTCTTTTGAAAAAAAATAATATACAATTTCATTAATTTGTAGAATACATTAAGTAACAGCTGTCCTTAGCATTGCTGGAGCGAGTCAAATCCATGCTCCTTTGTCATTTACGTAATCTTCAACAGTATAATAAGCTTTTTTCAGGAGCATACTTTTAATGGACTTCTTAAACTTGTGTAAAGGCAAGTTTAAGATAGGTTGTAGAATTTTGTTATAAAATAGAATGCTCATTCCCACGAACGACCTTCGGACCTTCTTGAGGCGGAGCGATGGAGTCACGAGCTTATGGCGGCCTCTAGTTTGCCTATCATGCAGATCGCATATTTTTTTGTAATTGTGAATGTGCTGTTTTACGAAGATTAGATTACTATAAATATATTGCGAGGCTACTGTAAGAATACCTATTTCCTTAAATTTCTCTCCAAGGGAATCGCGCGGTTTTAAATTATAAATTGCACGTATTGCCCTTTTTTGTAATACAATATTTTTTTGAATATCTGCCGCTTTACCCCATAGTAAGATTCCGTAAGACATAATACTATGAAAGTAAGCAAAATACAGAATTTTTGCAGTTTCAACGTCAGTAAACTGTCGAATCTTTCTGACAGCGTAATCAGCAGAGCTGAGTTTGCCAGCCAGAGTTGATATATGAGTGCCTCATTGAAGCTTTGAATCTAAGGTCACCCCCAGGAATACAGTGGTCTCTCCTATTTTTAAAATGACAATAAATAATTATATAATTAACTATAAATAAACTTGGTATTCGGCAATGCGAATTCAATGCACTTTGTTTAAAAGTAAATTGTTTACTGTAAACCAGTTAGTGACTTGAGAAATTGCATTATTTACGTCTTCAGTGTTATTCCAGGCTAAAATCCATTTCTGTGCCAAATATCATCTTCCTCTGTTCAGCCGTTCTGGCGTGAGTTGATGAACAAATATCCATCCATCCATCAATACTCTATTCTAGGTCCCTTCATGTTCTTGGTGTACATAAATGATTAACCATATTACGTCCAAAATACTTGCGATATTGTGCTATTTGCTGATGATACGTCCTTGATTTTTAAAGTGGATAGAAACAAAGACAATAGGCTACTTTTATCCCAGAAAATTCATGAGCGGGAACCAAAAATCCTCAATTCACGCGGACGAAGTCACGGGCACCAGCTAGTAACTATTATAGTACAATTGTTTTTTACCCGACTGCGGAACGCACAGGGTTATGTGTTCATCAGTCTATATAATAGCTGTCCTGCAAGGAACAAAAATACATATTATGTATTTTTGTTCCTTGCAGGACAGCTACAGCCTAAACGCGTGGACCGATTTTGATGATTCTTGGACCAGTTTATGCCGAGTATATGAGTAAAGTATCACTGTGGAAGCCGAATTTGAGAAAAAACAAAATGGCGCCCTCTGGAAACCATAATGTAACAAATTAAAAAATTAAACTCGATAGACTGTGGCAAGTGGGGTATCGATGAATAGGTCTTGCAAAATCATAGTTAGGTTTCCTTGATCATTTTCTCATTTTATCGATCATTTAGGATTTACGAGGTTTCAAAGGTTCATTTTTAGTGTATTCCTTTGTGTCGCACTACAGACAAAACGGCTAAACCGATTTTGATAATACTTGCACCACTAGATTTATCTTAATCTTCTGAGTGTCATAACGGAAGCCGAATTTGAGAAAAAACAAAATGGCGGCCTCTAGAAGCCATAATGTAACAAATTAAAAAATTTAAGTCGATAGACTATGCCAAGTGGGGTATCGATGAATAGGTCTTGCAAAATCATAGTTAGGTTTCCTTGACCATTTTCTCATTTTAACGATTATTTAGGATTTACGATGTTTCAAAGGTCCATTTTTGTGTATTCCTTTGTGTCGCACTACAGACAAAACGGCTGAACCGATTTTGATAATACTTGCACCACTAGATTTATCTTAATCTTGTGAATCACTACGGAGGCCGAATTTGAGAAAAACAAAATGGCGTCCACTAGAAGCCAATTAATAAATAAAAGTCGATAGGCTCTTAGCCTATCAATAGTCGATAGGCTCTATAGCAAGTGGGGTATCGTTAGATAGGTCTTTTAAAATCACACCTAGGTTTATTAAACCATTTTTCCGTTTAAATGATAATTTAGGATTTACGAGGTTTCAAAGGAAATGTTTAAAGTTCCTACTCATATCATCTATGTCTATCAAACTAGGTGGATTATCTCAAAAACCACTCAACCGATTTTAAAAATTATATTACTTATAGAAAGCTACATTATTAACAAGTAAAATAGGCTATATTTTATTTCCAAAAAAATTAGAGATCCTTACGAAAATTGCAATAATGTTAGTTAAGTCGGAAAACACGATCTCATCTGAGAGCTTACGTGGCGTGCGCTGCCTAAATCGATAAAGTTACACGACAACAATGTATGGTGGAAACGTTCCTCTCAAAAAGTTCTAAAAAAAAGTCCGCGATAGCATATAACTATCTTTTAAGGTTGACTCACAATAACCATTTTTATGATTTTCAAATTTGGTCACTGCTTTACTTGCGAAGGTGTTTTACCAACATAGTTTTAATCGTTAATTACTTAAGGGCCCAAGTACTGAAACATTGTTTTCTGTTCCGACGTTTTAGGATAGGAAAAATGAAAATTTTATTACTAAATTAATACCATTCGCTACTCAGTTAAATGAAGTATGACGTAATTAAAAAAAGTGGTCATAAAATCGTATAGTAACTGCAGAAAATTATCGAGAAATTCATGGAAAACTCAAAAAAGGCGTTATCGCGTTCCGACTATTGTGATTTAATCTGAGACCTTATTTAAACAAAAGTTATTTCAAATTAATCATTAAAGATCAAGGAACACTTTAATTAAACAATATTTTCAATACAACTTAAAGTTTTTGTACAATCTGGTTCCAAAGATCCCTCATACGAATTTTTCATACAAATTTACACTGGCTCGTCCAACCCAAATGTCAAAACTTATAGCCTAGCCCTAAGAGATAACTGTATTTGTGGTAACTATCTTTTGGTAACTATAACTATATCTCCTTACTATTAATTTCCATGTTTGAGATTTATGTTAGTATTATCACAGGTGGTCTAAGAGGTGAATATACGAGTTATTTTGAATACTTAAAAATTAAAATACTCGTAACTTAAATGGGAGATATTTAAACACTACACATTATCACATCAAAGCGGCGACACTTGAGCTATTTTTTACCCATGACGGAACGGACAGTATATATTATTATGTGTTTGCCCTAAGAGGTTGTGCGATTGTTTGTTTGTTTGTGTACTTTTTAGTTACCATTTTCCTGGAAAACTACTGGACCGATTGGTATGCAGTTTTTTGCAATAGATATGCATAACTTCTGTCAAGGTTCTTGAATATGTTTTAGGGCCATAGTCCACTAAGCTGAGCTGCAATTTTGATTTTTATTTTTCAATATGTTTCCATTTTTCTGAAAAAGTACTGGGCTCATTTAGATGTGGTGTTATGCATTAGATATGTATAGCTTGTGAAAAAGTTCTTTAGATTTAGATATATTTTAAGTCATCGTGCTATCGTGCGCGCTGCTATTGTTTTTTTATTATGTTACCTTTTTTCTGGAAAACTACTTTGCTGATTTAGATGCGGTTTAAAAAAATATGTTTAGCTTCTGAGAAGCTTCTTAGATATGTTTTAGGGCCATAGTCCACCAAGCTGTGCTGCAATCGTGATTTGGTAGGTGGTCATAGAAACTCCTTCTCATCGTAAACCCGTCGTGTTTGGACTCTTTTGATTTGTCTTGACAAGCGCTAACCTAGATGCTGTGGTGTGACAGGAACTCCAGTTTTTTATCCATTATATTTTATAACGTATTTTTTGAACTGATATATTTTAACATTTATTTATCAGAATACTAGATGATGTCCGCGACTTCGTCCGCGTAGATTAAGGTTTTTGATTCCCGCGGGAACTCTTGAATTTTCCGGGATAAAATGTAGCCTATGTCCTTCCCCGGGACACCACCTATCCCTGTACCGAATTTCATCAAAATCGGTTGAACAGATAAACTTTTTTGTTTCGCGCGGGAACTCTCGAATTTTCCGGGATAAAAAGTAGCCAATGTCCTTCCTCGGAATACAATCTATCCCTGTACCAAATTTCATCAAAATCGGTTGAATAGATAAACTTTTTTGTTTCGCGCGGGAACTCTCGTATTTTCCGGGATAAAAAGTAGCCAATGTCCTTCCCCGGAATACAATCTATCCCTGTACCAAATTTCATCAAAATCGGTTGAATAGATGGGGCGTGAAAGCGTAGCAGACAGACAGACAGACAGACAGACAGACAGACAGACAGACAGACAGACAGACAGACAGACAGACGGACAGACAGACACACTTTCGCATTTATAATATTAGTATGGATTAAAGTTTAACACAATTTGACACCTCTACTCATTACAACAGACAAAGATGCAGTTTTGTGTTCATAAAACTACTTCTGCGAAGATCTAATTTTTGTTACAAAGTTATAAGGTCACAAATTATAATGGAGCGCTGCAGGTCGTCGTGGGTTTTTTTTTAATTTTAATTTTATTACTTGACGTATGTACTACTTGACGTACTTAACGACGTATTACGTCTTTGAGAGGCAATATCTAGTAAACGTCCCGATGAATAGAGTCAGTTTTTATACTGGTTACTTAGGTACAGCGCATACTTTAATACTATACTAGAATAAGCCTTCCTAGATATTGGTCATTTCTGGTAACAATAACTCGTCTTTGAGCGGCGATAAGTAGTCAGGTCCCCAGCCGCTTGCAGGCAGACCATCAGACGATAGTTACTGTTGTGAATGATACGAGCACTTGATGAGAACTGACATTTATTATTACTGAAATATATAACAATATTATATAAAATTCACATCATCTTTCCCTTTGATTTTTTAATGTAGATTATGAGTACATCTTTTGATTTTAAAATCAAAAGAGGAGCAAAACAAGGTGACCCGCTCTCACCTAAGATTTTTATAGCCGTTCTAGAATCAGTCTTCAAAACACTAAAATGGGACAATCTGGGAATTCGCATCGGCGATAAACGCCTACACCATCTAAGATTCGCCGACGATGTGGTGCTCCTCAGTGAAAACTGCGAGGATCTGCAATATATGATACAAACTGTACAAGTCGCCAGCAGAGGAGTAGGACTAGAGATAAACCTAGAAAAAACTAAGCTCATGACCAACTCTAGTCCCACCGCTATATACATAGATTACGTCGAAATAGAATACGTGGAAGTTTTTATCTACTTAGGAAAACAGATTTCTTTTAAAGCCCAAAACACTCTCGACGAAATCGAAAGGAGAGTCTCAAAAACGTGGAACAGATATTGGTCTCTACGAGAAATATTCAAGAGTCGGTTACCGCTGCAGCTTAAGAAACTGGGCATGGATTCCTGCCTACTCCCATGCTTGACTTACGGTGCACAAACCTGGACCCACACCAACAAAACCAGAAGTGAACTGTTAGTCTACCAAAGAGCAATGGAACGCAGTCTACTGAACGTCAGGAAAATTCAAAATTTTAACTCTACAGATATCAGAGCAGAAACGAAAGTCATCGACTTCCTGTCACACGCACTGAAGCTAAAATGGCAGTGGGCCGGCCATATAGCGAGGCTAAACGATGAAAGATGGACTACAAAAGTTACAACATGGACTGGCTCTACAGGGAAAAGAAAAAGGGGAAGACCCAAATCCAAATGGACGAAAGACATCATTAAGATAGCGGGGCATCAATGGGTCAACAAAGCTTCTCAAAGAGAAGCATGGAAAGCTCTGGGGGAGGCCTATACCCGAAAGGGGTTCTCATCCCATCATGACAAAATTAAAATAACATAACTAGTTACTAAAAAAAAAAAAAATAAAAAAAAAAATATCATTGTGTTGCATGACAATTATATAATATTGTCAATTTATTAACTTTACTATTGACGATTTTCAGACATTATAATTTTTATATTATTACTGTTATTGATCTTTAGACACTGTTGTTGCAACTTTACTATTAATTTACCACATCCTAGTTAAAATGCAATGATTGTTAACAATTTTATATCACTTATTAAGATGGGAAATAAAAGGCTTTTTTATTTATTTTATTTATTTATTTATGAGTACATCTAGTTTTATTATAATTTTATAATTGGCTTAGATATGTTATTATATTTAAACAATACCTACGTATCTAATCCTAATTTATTTTTACTGAAATACCAACATAACAATATTATATGAAAATCACATCAGCAGCTATCTCCTAGCCTATATATTTTTTGAAAGCTTGCCCCCCCACAATAAATATCTTACTCATCTCAAGTATTTAATTTAGACAAAAATTATCCTTTACAATTACACCATTCAATTTAGATGAATATCTTATGAGATATAGAAATACAGTAACCTCATCAGAAAATGACGCGGACCACAGCGGATAGGTAAAGGGTGAAGGTGGGGCGTACTCTCACAATATAATAAATATTACAGTAGTATAGTAACATATTGTATACCTAAGCTTAATATGACGAAATAACAAGTCTCAAAAAACTTGATGATTTTTACTCCTTCAATCGATCAATCAATAAATTCATTAATGCCACATGCAGCGCATATTCGACTAACATAACTTCCGACTAACAGTTTTAATGTCTATTAAAATATTAGTTCCGAGTCCACTTAGTTATAAACTAAATACTAAATAAATAAATACGTACAATTTGTGTTTTTGAAAATACTTAAAAATACCTACTTTTTTTGCATTGTCTACGGGCATTTTCGTAAGTGGCCGACGTTCATTGCCGAGGTCTCGTGACGTCGATGCGATAGGACTCTCGAAAATTAATAAGCACATTTTTAGGAAAAGTAGAAGATTTACGAACTTTACCAAATTAATATTAGCATTATAACATATGCAAAATTGATGATGTTTATGGTGATCACCGCTCGTCATTACGAATAAATTAATCCGATGCTCATAACTACTTCTCATACAAAATACTTATTAGTACCTTTGGTGCTACCACAGAATAGGTAATAGGCAGATAAAACGTCGCCTGTTTCCGATAAATACTTAACAAAAAAATTTGAAATAAAAAAGTAATTTATAAAAAACAAAAAACCCGACTGCTTGGATACCAAAAAGTATAAAACAAGACATGAATTGAAGTATTTCATTATTATCAATTTAAATCGTATAATATTAATAAAATGTATCAAGGTGCAGTCGCACGTTAAGTTTAGCTTTAGGACGTGCGACAATTCATGTCTTGTTTTATACTTTTTGGTATCCAAGCAGTCGGGTTTTTTGTTTTTTATAAATTACTTTTTTTCTAAAAAATGATATGAAATGTGCACATTTCATACTCTGTAAATGAGTTCCAAAGTTAAACTTCCCGGCCTAGGCCAGTAAAGAATGTATGTATTTTCATTACATATCATAAGTTTGAGTTTGTAATCTTTCTTCCTGAATATCTTGTAACATGTTATAATGTTCTTTGGCCTAAATAGTTTAAATTTGGAACTCTACCGTATTACGCGTTCAGCACTCACAGCGCAAAAAAAAATTAAATGTATAATATTTATTTTTTTATCTTTATAATATTGAAAGGCGGGAATTAACTACTTACCTAATGGTTATAATTTATTATTTAAAAGTGACGAAAAAATGAGTTCGAGTGAGAATATTATGGATTTAGATTGTACGCCTCCTTTTCTGAGAGCGGAGGCCGAATTAGCTAAAAATAATTTGCTTCCGCCGAAATCCAAAGAAAAGTCACTTGTTTCATTTTTTAGAAAAGCACTATACACACCTAGACCGGGAGAGCATTTCTGGTCTCGTATATAGCCGGCCTCGCGTAGCTCGGCCGTCTAACTAACACTCGACCAGAAAACGCGTACCTACTTCCCGGTCTAGCGATGTAATGTACTATTACTTTAATACTACTATTATAGACCTACTTGCGTATGGTAATGGATGAGGTTTTTAAGATGCAAACTCACAATATGTAATACACAGACTCGGTCATTTATTAATGATTAATGATGTGATAATAAGGAAGAAACACAATAACATATAATATATATTAAATTAGTTGCAATGTAAACATTGTAATGTAATGGATCTAGTTGTTGTTATATTAACAACAACTAGATCCATAACGACTCGCAACCAAGGTAAAGATATGTCTACTTTCTAGAGCACTTGCTACTCGTGGCAAATCTGAGTATCGAATGGTTAAATACTCTGAAGTTGCTATAATGTAATATTCTGAAGCAGTATTGTGACATCACGTCATTAAACATAGCTGCCACATGAGCGGGAAACTCTCTGATTGGCGGAAACCTCGCCTAACAAGTCCAGCGCCATCTGTAGTCATCGAGCGGTGCTAACACTACCCATAACATAAGTGCGAAAGTGTTGTTGGGTTGTCCGTAAATCACGCCGCAGCGGAGCAACAGATCGAATCGACTCTTTGGTTGAATATGAGTATTGGTTAAAGGCTACAAGCTCAATCTAAATATAAGCGAGAGAAGTCGGTGCCATCAGCTAGTAATACATATAATATTATTAAGCATTTGGCTAGCAGTTTTTTCTTACATCAGACAACGGTTCAAAACTGTCGGTAATATTTTTTGCTCGTAGTTTTTGCGACTGTCTAGTTATTATGTACTGACATGTTAAACAAGCATAGTTCAATGTAAATGCCCTTTAATTATTTTAATCGCACAGATACTAAATAGCTAAAAAACTGACCTCGACTGAAGCAAAAAGTTAATATCTTATGTCATAATACTATGCTACTCAATATTTAGCACAGTAATCGTAAACTTGTTGTCTGATCAAAATGGGACAGTAGTCGGCCGGTCTTGGTTCTTAACGTACTTAGAACCACTTTTTAGACTTCCCGCAGTTTTCCCCACACTTGTCCCCACAGCGCTCCCCACTGCGCCAGAGAGGTCAAGACAAATTATTGTGACTGACTGACCTAACTAACTACCATGTCGTGACATGCTGGCAAGTTTAAACCAGCAACACAACTACGTTCATTCGACTATACATAAGCACTTATAAAGTCTATTTGAATAAAAAACATTTGTATTGTATTGTATAATATATTTTTCATCCCACCATCTCGGAAAGAGTATTTTTAATCTTCGATATCTGAATGCAAAAGCCGTTATTATCCTCTTGAGGATAAAGTAAATTGAATTTAGAACATCGTGTGCACGTTAGTAAATATCACTCGTCTATGAAGTTTGTGAATTCAAAACATCATTAAAACCTATTTACTTCTACCTCTATGGTGCCGAATTTCCATACAACCTTTTTTAAATTGTTAAAACTCACACTCGTAACCTTCTTGGTGTACTTTTTTAATTTGCTTTGCCAACCATTTTCTTTCACGTCATGTCATTTCCTCGCTGATCTGGGATGAAAAGTTACGTGTTGCACTCGAGTGAAAAGATTTTTCACCTCGTGCTCTTTTGATTCCCTCGCTGACGCTCAGGATTCTAATTTTTGAACCACTCGCTGCACTCGTGATTCAATTTCAGAATCCTTCGCTTGCTCGGTCATCAAAATTGAGCACGCGGTTAAAAAAAAACTTTTCACTCTTGTATAACAAATAACTATATATCCCTTAGAAGAATATTTCCTTGGAAGTATACTCGAACTTGCGTCAAATCTTACTAATATTATAAATGCGAAAGTTTGGATGTATGTATGGATGTATGGATGGATGGATGGATGTATGGATGTTTGGTACTCAATCACGCCCCAACAGTTAAACGGATCTGGCTGAAATTTGTCACAGAGATAGATTATAGTCTGGAATAGCACATAGGCTACTTTTAATCTCGGAAAATTAAAGAATTCCCGCGGGAATAATATATTCATCACGTACTTACTTATCGTTCTAATCAGTAATCACAAATTAGTAAATTGACGCGGTAACACCTCTTGTTTCATTACATAATATATTGACACACAGTAATAATACTATTTTAAATTATTTTGCTAACAATAGTTGCTTTCATTTTTTGAAGAAGTTCCACCAGGATACGCAGGTGAAGTCGCGGAACACAGCTAGTAAAAATAAAAACCGGCCAAGTGCGAGTCGGACTCGCGCACCGAGGGTTCCGTACTCAAGAAGTAGGTATAATTACCTTTGTTAATGAACCGCAAAACTAACTTTGTTTGTAGAGGTTTACTGTTAATATCAAAAAATTACGTTTGTTGTATGGGATCCCCCTTTAATATTTACTTTATTGATATTTAATTATTTATTTTGAAAGGTAATATACAAGTTAATATTCTGTGAAAATTTGAACCGTCTACCTGTTACCGTTTTTAATATTGAGCAAAAAAATACGAAAAAACACGTTTATTGTATGGGGACCCCCCTTAATATATATATTATTTTAATTTTTAGTATTTGTTGTTATAGCGGCAACGGAAATACATCATTTGTGAAAATTTCAGCTTTCTAGCTATCACGGTCTATGAGATACAGCCTGGAGACAGACAGACAGACAGACAGACAGACAGACAGACAGACAGCGGAGTCTTAGTAATAGGGTCCCGTTTTTACCCTTCGGGTACGGAACCCTAAAAACGAGCTAAGTTGCATTTTAATGGCACAGTTGAAATGTAATCTCTCAGCGCCCACGCGCAAGAGCCGCCAGGTACCGCTGTGGCGCCACCTGCGCTCGCCGGCTCTTTGAATAATAATATATTGTACAATACGTTCGGGAAAATAAGCGACAAAAGTTTCCGAGCTCCACGTGAATATTACAATTGGAACACATTCAACCGAAACACGATTCATAGTTAACTCGTTACTAGTAGCATAGTCACATTCTATCATCATGTCACATCCTTCCCTTCTAATACATAGGCTGCACTAAAAGTATCGGGAATGGAATATTTCCACTGTTCCTGTCATATTAAAATCTTTTTAATTTAAAACTCCTTGGTTTTATAAATCGAATACCGTTTATTTATTTAAAAAAAGATTTTCGGTCTTGTCACAAGGTCTTGTCAAACTTGTTTAGTCGTTGAGAAAATTGAATTGACACGAGAAAAGCCCCATCCAAAACCACAATTTATCGCTGGTTTGCTGAATTTCAACGTGGACGTGTCAAGCTCAGTGATGATCCCCGTCAAGGTCGTCCAAAAACTGCAGTCACCCAAGAAAACGTTGATGCTGTGCGTAAGCTGATTGAGGAAGATCGACATGTGACATGTGACATACCGCGAAATTCAGGCAACTTTAGACATTGGCATGAGTCAAATACAAATAATCTTGCATGAACAATTAGGTGTAAAAAAGTTGTTTTCCCGATGGATACCGCATTTGCTCTGTGAAGAGCAAAAAGCGGCTCGCGTTACTTGGTGCGTCAGAACTCTCGAAAGATTCCACGCAGGATCCTCAAATGCTGTATACAACATCGTATCAGGTGATGAATCCTGGATATACGCGTACGAACCCGAAACTAAAAACCAGTCACGAGTTTGGGTGTTCGAAAATGAGTTAAAGCCAACAAAAATTGTTCGTTCACGGAGTGTTGCAAAAAAATGGTGGCCACGTTTGTCTCCAAAACCGGCCATGTTGCGACTATTCCTCTTGATGGACAAAGAACGGTTAATGCAGAATGGTATGCTAACATTTGTTTGCCAAAGGTCGTTTCTGAACTCCGTAAAGAGAACTGCAACCGCCGCATCATCCTCCATCACGACAATGCGAGTTCTCACACCGCGCACAGAACAAAAGAGTTTAGAGCAAGAAATCATAGAATTATTAGACCATCCGCCGTACAGCCCCGACCGAAGCCCTAATGATTTCTATACTTTCCCTAAAATAAAGAATAAATTGCGTGTTCAGAGATTTTCATCACCTGAAGAAGCTGTGGACGCCTACAAAACGGCCATTTTGGAGACCCCAACTTCCGAATGGAATGGTTGCTTCAATGATTGGTTCCATTGTATGGAAAAATGTGTGAAATTTCGCGGAGAATACTTCGAAAAGCAATAAATACATTTTTAAATAGTAATGTTGTGTCACTTCCTTGATTCCCGAAATTTTCAGTGCCCTCGTATTATAAGCTAGATGATGGTCGCGACTTCGTCTGCGTGGATTAAGTTTTTTTATTCCCGCTGGAACTCTTTAATTTTCCGGGATAAAAAGATAGCGTACGTCCTTACCCAGGATACCACCTGTTTCTAATTTCTATACGAAATTTCATCAAAATCGGTCGACAAGTTGGGCCGTGAAAGTGTAGCAGATAGACAGACAGAAACACTTTCGCGTTTATAATATTAGTATGGATGTGAATGTTTGTTACTCCTTCACGCTACTATGATTGAACTGAAATTGAATCAGCACTCAGCTCAGGCTACATCAATCAATCAATCAAATCAATCAAATCAAATAAATATTATAAATGCGAAAGTTTGGATGGATGGATGTATGGATGTTTGGATGTATGGATGTTTGTTACTCAATCACGCCCCAACGGCTGAACGGATCTGGCTGAAATTTGGCACAGAGATAGATTATAGTCTGGAATAGCACATAGGCTACTTTTTATCCCGGAAAATTAAAGAGTCCCCGCGGGAACCAAAAAACCTCAAACCACGCAGACGAAGTCGCGGGCAACAGCTTGTTACATTATACCATGAATGATTTATCTAAAACCCCTAGTCTAGTTTCTACTCGCGTGAAACATTTCTTGGCCGTAATGATAAATAAACTAGTTTTTGTTTATCCTGCAGAATACAAATTCACCGGAAAAGAAATTTCGTTCGACAAACTAAGAAATAACGTCTTTATATCTTCGTATATGTTTTGTAAATGTTCAATATTCTTCCAAATACTGATACTGTGCTAAATACTTAATGGAAGGGTCAGCATTTCAGTAAAATATGTGGCCTCATAGGGAGAAGTGTTAGGAACGCTCGTCATGTAGTGACCTCGTCGACTGTGTATGAGATCAGGATGAATCTCTGGCGAACATCCGACAGCTGGCTGAGGATCTACAAGTTTGTTTGTTCAAAAAGTCTTTACGGTCAAAACCCAACGACAAAAAAAAACAAATTTGCGTTTAGATAACAGAAATCCAAACAAATAATAAACATGCGAAAGTGTGTCTCTCTGTCTGTTCGTCTGTCTGCTACGCTTTCACGGTACATCTGTTCAATCGATTTTGATGAAATTTGGTACAGGGATAGGTTGTATCCCGTGGAAGGACATAGGCTAAGGCTACTTTTCATTCTAGAAAAGTAATAAGTTCCCGCGGGAATCCAATATTATTCCACGCGGACGAAGTCGCTGGTATCATGTAGTAAGTTATAAGTAAGTAGAGTTATAAATTATGTCGGTCTGCGGAAAACAGAAAATAAGCCCATTTCATATGAAGTCGGCACACAAGTTTAACTGTAATAATCTGTGGTTGCAACGTATTGTTAGCTTCAGACATTGCGTTGTATTTGACGGCGGCAACCGGCAACGGATAGTTTACGGCGCGCCGAGTAGAACAGCAGTAACAGCGGTCGTACAGTTGCCGGAGTTATTGTTTTGTACGCGGAGCCGTTAATTGTTCGACGAGAGAAGATAAGTATTAATATGAAAACGTGTGCAGATGACAGAGACCTATCACAATACAATTATTTTGATTATAATGTCTACGAAAATCTTACAGCGTAAAACTTGTATAGCTTTTAAGTAGTTATTTTAAAAAGTAAATTCACATTTTACTTAGTACTTAAGAAAGAACAAACCAGAACCAGATAAATAAATAATTATATTAGCAACATTGAAAATGTTTGTTGTAGGTATTAATTATTATTAATGAAGTAGGTACCGTATCTGACTGTCTGTGTGTACTTTGATGTACTATTACATTAGCTAAGTCGAGTCTACCATTTTCACGAAAAAATTACGTCAGATATTTTGTAACATTGATATTTAATATCATATTGCGACGGTTTGCCTTAAGAAAAGAGCAACTGCTGAGTTTCCTGACGGTTACACATGACACAAGTGCCACAAGGCGGCGGCCATCACATAAATATGTTTCATTTCAGCAGCACAGGTATAGGTGTGCCGGAAGCAGCCGGCTGTCACCCGCCTGAAGTGAGCGCGGCGAACATTTCAGTCGCGCGAACGAAACACGCCGGTCGCCGAGCACGGAGATAGCTTCTTTTGTGCCTGCCCTTTGACTCGTGTCTGCTGCTAGATGTCGACACACACACACACATAGACACGATGGCACGGTCTACGAGTTACACATAGGAGTACTTTGATTCGTTTGTGTCTGCCCCGTGGGCATAGTGACTAGCTTATTCGGATATATGTAGGTCACTAGGTCCCGGGGATATATTTCCATTATATTTAAATATAATGGAAATACGGTACGGTGTAGCTCTATGGGACTGGCACGCTGAAGTGGCAGTGGGCTGGCCACGTGTGCCGGAGGAGCGATGGACGTTGGAGTCGAAAATTCCTCGAGTGGAGTCCGCGTGCTGGTAAACGAGCGTAGGGCGCCCCCCAGCTAGTGTTGCCCAAAATCAGTCTTGGTCTTGCAGTCTTGGTCTTGTTCTTGCATTTTTGCAAGACCAAGACCAAGACCAAGACTGCCTAAATTTAGCAAGACCCAAGACCAAGACTGACCGTGCAAGATTTAAGCAAGAACAAGACTAAGCCTGCGAGACTCTTGCGTCTTGCAGTTAGGACCGAGTGTCGTTTCAGGGAGTATTACGATCGGGTATACGCTTAGAAACTCTATGAGACGCAAAGAAGGTCGGTCAGTTTCATGCAAACTGTGACCTGATTGTAAAGTGTCGCGACCTTAAAATGACCTAAGGTGGGTTCGATTGATAATAATGCAGTGTATTAAATCTAATGATTCTTTTTTTTTAAAGCCGGAAATTGCTGGTAAATTCATGTTTGGTTTTGAGGTTAGGATTGAATACTTACGACACCGGCGCCATTATTCAAAACAACCATTACCACTCCAGTATATTATGTCTTTCATTTAATTTGGAGTATAAGCCATTTTTGCTTTTGCGATGTTAGTTTTTAGTTAGTTAATTTTCGATGTTTGTCGTAGAAGCATCGATGTTTTTAAAAACCATGGTGCATTCATAGAGAAGGATGTTTATAGGACGCGTCCCTCGTTATTTCAGATTTGAATTTGATTTGAGTTTTGACGATACTCTTTGACTGATGACAGCTGACACTTGACGTCGACGTCTGCGATCCGTTTCATATAACTTTTGCTATTGTTATTTACCAAAAAATGACCACTCTGGCTAGCAGCTGACAAAAAACCCATATTTACACACAATTATTCACGCATGAAACACATTAAAAAAGATAAAGAAACATTGGAAAAGGTAAAATGAAAAAAAAAATCGTTACGGCATTAGATTACGTGCTGAAACGAAACGTAGTGATGAATTATATTATGGTGCACAGATCATAGAATGTGTGGGTGTGTTCAGAAACATTAATACGATCCGATGTGGTATTTTGCAATTGTTTATTTAATTTTTTATTCCGGCTTTAATAAAAAAATATAATAGTTGTACTTAAATACCCCTTTCATCACCTATATTTTGCCATTGTATATATCAATGGTCGCTTTAATTTTTGGTCAGGTCATATTTGGCCATCCTTCATTATATATTGAAAAAAAATTGGAAAATGGACTTATATGCATTACTAACAATACCATAAATACATATATAGCGAATGAAAATATCCATAAGAAAAAAGAGTGCATCCCTAGTTTTGCTCATCGGCACTTTGATAGTCCGCGGCGTCTTGTTGTCGGCATCATCAAAGGTCGGATACTGACTTGTCAAAGAAATTTTGCAGATATTCGGACGTACAAGGTCAAAATACACGCGCCGGCGGCTTCTATTGATATCACATACAATCGTCGCCGCCGCGCCGCACGCACAACATTGGACACTGTTCGATTGCCGTCACAGAGTAGGTACATGTTCCAAAGAATAAAATAAGTTTCCGGGTGCTCAGAATGTACACGAATACATTATGTTGATCTCGCAAGGAATATTGTAATTGGATAAAGGTAACTTCAAACCCCACCCGGTGTCAGTTGATTTTTCGAATTTCTCAATAAATGTTTAGCCATTTATTAATTTGGTTGGTCTTCACTATGTCTATGTTAATTCAAGCTCAAAATGTACTTACTCTGATACGTTGTTCTAAGATTTAAAGTAACATTTAATAAGTAGCGATAGGCTCATAGGTAAATGCGAGACTTGCGAGACTCTTGCTGCAAGACCAAGACCAAGACCAAGACTAGGATTGCAAGACCAAGACCAAGACTGGCTCAGTCTCGTCTTGTTCTTGCATTTGGGCAACGCTACCCCCAGCGAGGCGGAGCGATGATATCCGGCGGGTGCCTGGCATCGATTGGATGCGGAAAGCCGAGGAAAGAGCACGTTGGCGCTACTTAGAAGAGGCCTATGTCCAACAGTGGATGCATAACGGCTGATGATCATGACGGTACGGTAGGGAACGAAATGGCTTTGGTACTTTCTGCCTAGCAATACTTGCTACTAGTCTAGCTTGGTGGTGTCACACCGCCCTGCCGCATGCCGCCTGCGCCGAGATCTCTCTCCGGCGTTGTCGGATTCATTCTAGATTCAGGATATAAAAATGATTCAATATCACGAAACTGAAAAGTGAATGAAGTGAGTGAATAGGTTTCACGTGTAGGTAAATATTCAGTTTTAGAAAAAGTAAACAAACAATTATTTTGATTAAGAAACAATTAGAGTGTGTCTGTCTGTCTGTCTGCTACGCTTTCACGGCCCATCTGTTCAACCGATTTTGATGAAATTTGGTACAGGGATATGTTATATCCCGGAGAAGGACATAGACTTTTTATCCCGGAAAATTCGAAGGTTCCCGCGGGAATCAAAAAATGTATCTGTTCAACCGATTTTAATGAAATTTGGTGCAGGGATAGGTTGTATCCCGGGGAAGGACATAGGCTTTTTATCCCGGATAATTCAAGTGTTCCCGCGGGAATCAAAAAAACTTGGTCCACGCAGACGAAGTCGCGGGAATCATCTAGTTATGTATAAATTACAGTTTACTCTATTAAGAAAGATAAGTTGAGTAGAAGTGAATCTTACTGAACAAGGTGCGCTATTCAGTCCGGCGCGGCGCGGCGCGGCGCGGCGCGGTGCGGCGCGGCGCGGCGAGGCGGAGGCATCAGACGAGCTGCAATGTTTGACATTTAATTATCTGAATCTATACTAATATTATAAACGCGAAAGTTTGGATGGATGGATGGATGAATGTTTGTTACTCAATCACGCCAGAACGGCTAAACGAATCTGCATGAAATTTGGCACAGATATAGATTATCACTTTCGCTGCGTTACGGCAAGTATTTTGCCGTATTTGACGGTCAGCCAGTGCGGCAGCTAGTTTTCCTTGTTTTGCGCACGGTGCGGGGGTGATTTATCTATGTTCCCGTACGTGTAGGAAAGAGACAGTGATTTTTTCTATATGGTTGCTTTTAATATAATGATATTGTATACTAATAATGTACGGCAAAATAGTTGCCGTAACGCACAGCAAGGTAATTATTTTTATTCAGTGCGGTACGGCGACTATCTTGCCGTACCCCCCCAACCCCGCGCCTCACTGCATGCGTCCGCGCGGCCTCGCAGTTTGCATTAGTGTTGGCCGTAAGTGCTCGATATTTTTTATGCAAAAAACTACGCGACGAGACTTTCACGTAAAAAACATGATATGAGTAAGGGAATTACCTACTTTTTAAAATTTATTTTATTTCGTTAAAGTTCCTAATATGATCTCATCATAGATTAAAAATAAAAAGTAATTACTAGTGGTTCGCCCCGAACTGAGACCTCGCGGTTTCACAGAGCGCCATATATTGACATCAGTGTGAAGTTCTGTTAAAAATATCATCATCATTAAAAATTAAATAATTTCGTTTCCTTATAATATTTATCTAATTTTAGTATTTGTTGTTCAAGTACAGGATATAATTCAAATAATTGATCAAGTTTCAGGCTTGAGAGTTCAGAAAATTGAGAGTTCTGAGGTCAACTTTGGACGTTAGAAAATCGCTACTTTGAAAGCCTCCCATTTCGTCAATTTTAGGGGAAAAATTCAAAAAAAAATATTTTTGGACTCTATTCTTAATTATCTTTAAAATGATATACTGCAACCCTATGTAACGCTATAAAAAATATTTTACTTCGCATTCGCTTCTATGAGAGCCCCCCTGAAATAAAGATTTTTAAAACTTTTTAAGCCATATTCGGCGAAAGGCCATCGATTTACATATTATATTTAAATTTGAAGTAATTACGTTCAGCAATTCAGAAGTTATAAGGCTCTGACAGACGGACGGACAAGTGCCAATTCACCCAAGTAGACTCAGAGACCTTCGCTTCGCTCGGTCAATAATAATTTGGTACCCTAATATGAATCAAAATTTAAAAAACCTATTTGTATTTATTATTATTTATTTATTAATCAGTGTATTTGTACTAAACTTACATGAGTGACTGCTTTTTATTTTAATTTTTTTTATATTTAAATATATTTTTTTAAATTGGCGATAGGTACTTGTAAGAGTAATTATTATGTTGACTAATTATGAAGAATTATGTTGATTTATACACTTAAATTTGTTGTGTCTTTAATAAAGAATATCTTTAAAATATCGATTGTCATTTCAGAAGTAAACCCATCCCTAGCAATTTTTTAACTTCTATGCTATACGGCATATATATTGCCGTAAATGACTGATTTTGAAAAATCTCTGTATCTTTCGAAATATCATAGAGAACCCGGGGCTACCGCAGCTAGGTATACACGAGGATGTAGCCTATCGATTTGTTCAAAAAACCCATTGATATGGTGAGTTTCCACGTCTCCATGGACTTTGAAAGTCAGGTTCCGGTACGGCAAAATAGAGGTCGTAACGCATATCAGGAAATATAGATACGGGCAGTATTTGTCTCGTACCGCACGAGCCGTAGGTTTAGGATCCAATGCTGCCGCAGCGAATGTGTTAAAGTCTGGATTAGCCCATAGGCAACTTTTTATCCCCGAAAATTAACGAGTTCCCGTGGGAACCAAAAACCTTAATCTACGCAGACAAAGTCGCGGGCATGGGTTAGTATCTAACAAACATGATTACAGGAATTTGAACGCGAGTGAAATCGAGTAACTAGATACATCAGCAATGTTAGAAACGTTAATCAAGGGAATTAGTTAATTAGTCAGAACTCAGAGCGGTCTGCAGCCAATGACGGTCTAATTAGTATATTACCCTTACCCTTTGTGGTCGAGGTTCACCAAAAGTAGCACTTTCCCTTTGAGCACAACTGCGATGTAGCTGGAAATTATTTACAAACCGGATAAGTACTAGCATTAGGATAAACATTTTATTTATGTGGCCAGTGTGGCGAAAATTTACTAAAGATCCGGGACTTCGGTATAGGGAATAAAATAGAATAGAATAAACAAAATAAGATGTGCATTCAAAAGTCAACGAAAAACGAACACTCATTCACAGGTCATTAATCGAATTTGTATTTTCAAAAACTTATATATAAACTAGATGATGCCCGCGACTTCGTCCGCGTGAATTGATGTTTTTTTAAGATTTAAACTATCCTATCTCTCAAGTTGGATCGAACTGCACATGGTGTGCGAATTTTATTATAATCGGTTAAGTGGTTTAGGAGTCCATTGAGGACAAACATTGTGACACGGGATTTATATATATTTAGATAATCGCATGTACGAGTATAAAATCGTATACTGCGAGTATGTTTCATAATATTTTTATTATTATCACTAACTCACTCAACTCAACTCATCTAACGTCACTTCAAAGCAAATATTGATATCCAAGAGGCAAGCAATAAAATCTTCAACGTTAATATTACTTTCTGTTGCTCAAATTCAAAACAAAACTTCGGGAAAGCGAAACGTAGAACCCTCGTCATATCACTCATGTTGTGATATGGTACAAGTGCCTACCTGCTGTAAGCATTCATTAATCAATCAAAAAGACAAAGATATTTTCTGAAAATTCGGTCATTTTATGCATATATAATTTAATTTAATGTAACTAAGGTATACGCACACGTATTATAACGCTCCCACGTAAAGCTTTGGCTAACTGACGATATAGTAGATTATTAACCAAGGGGATAAAGCAGTGTCTTCTGTCGCGGGTGACGATTTAAATCGCGAGCGTAACGGAGGACTCGAGGTTTACTCCCGAGCGTAGCGAGGGTGTTAAAAAGTCCTGAGTGTAGCGAGGGATTTAAGTTCACCCAAGACTAAGACAGCTTTATCACCGAGGAAAATACTCTTCTTTTCGTACCATTTGCGAAAAAATTTACGCAATAATAATATGAGATGAGCATTCATTAAAAATAATGACAATTAAAAGTAAAAGTTAACATTCGATACATAGGTCCAATTATTGATAGAGAAAGTTACATTTTTAACCGACTTCCAAAAAAGGAGGAGGTTCTCAATACGGCGCGTAAATTTTTTTTTTTTTAATGTATGTTACCGCATATCTCCGTGGTTTCCAAACCGATTTGAAATTTTTTTGTTTCAGTGGTTAGAGGAAGCTCGCGAGATGGTCCCATAAAAAATCTGACTCCAAATCCTCAGTCCTGATGCTGTAGGTATACATACGACTCAAAACTAGGGAGTTAGGCAGTTTTGATGGTGAATTCATATAGTAGGTATCAAGTCACGTGGGATTATAAGATTCAACTCTGAGTCCCAACTCCTCAACCCTGATGCTGCAGGGTACAGAACTCCTTAAAAATAGCGATTTAGGATTTTTTCATGGGGAATTCATATTGTAGGTATCAAGGAACGACTTCACACTTAAACCCATGTCCCAACTCTTCAACTCTGATGCTGCAGGGTACTCCTTAGCCGTAGGGATTAAGACTACACTAAAAAGTTAAAAATAAAAATTCTTTCCAAAAAACCGACTTCCAAAGCCACTGTAAAGTAAAAAATAATTTTGATTTCTACACACTATGTTGAAGTCGGGCGAGTATAACAAAGATAGGCAAAGTTGACGCGTCAGAGTCGCCCGACTTCAACATAGTGTGTAGAAATCAAAATTATTTTTTACTTTACAGTGGCTTTGGAAGTCGGTTTTTTGGAAAGAATTTTTATTGTTTGGTACATTTATTGTTGATGAGTTGATTTGAGTATTTCTCTGTTCTTGCGTCTGAGGAACTGTTTAGAACATTAAGTTATTTATAAAAATAAATTAAAATAAACTTAACGTTTATGTATTTGAAGAAAACAAAAACGCGGCAAATTCCTAGACTAATATTTTTTTGTCGGAAAAGCAAAGCATCAAGCTCATACGGCCTCGTCGGTCTTCGTAATTTTATTTAATAATCATAACTGCATAATAAATGCGTACTCCTTTTTCAAAAAGATGTTTAATGCTTTATATACAAACTCAATGGTGTAAACACAGATGTAGTTCAGTATAAATTTCGGTAAGTATTCCAAATTTAAATCACATTCTCCCCCTAGAGGATGAATGAAATTCAGTACAACTTTCTTTCCCTGTTTTTAACAGATTAAAAATGACTATTGTTATGTTCGCTTTTTGTGGCATAGAATGTCACTTTTTACCCGACTGCGGAACGCACAGGGTTATGTGTTCATCAGTCTATATATGTTTGTATGTTCCTTGCAGGACAGCTACAGCCTAAACGCGTGGACCGATTTTGATGATTCTCGCACCAGTTTGTGCCGAATATATCATTAGAGTGTCACTATGGAAGCCAAATTTGAGAAAAAACAAAATGGCGCCCTCTAGAAGCCATAATGTAACAAATTACAAAATAAAAGTCGATGGATTATGGTAAGTGGGGTATCGATGAAAAGGTGTTGCAAAATCATAGTTAGGTTTCCTTGATCATTTTCTCATTTTAACGATCATTTAGGATTTACGAGGTTTCAAAGGTTGTATTCCTTTGTGTCACATTACAGAAAAAATGGCTGAACCGATTTTGATATTAATTGCACTAATAGATTTGTTTTAGTCTTCCGAGTGTCACAACGGAGGCCGAATTTGATAAAAAACTAAATAGCGCCCTCTAGAAGCCATAATGTAATAAATTAAAAAATAAAAGTCGATGGACTATGGCAAGTGGGGTATCGATGAAAAGGTGTTGCAAAATCATAGTTAGGTTTCCTTGATCATTTTCTCATTTTAACGATCGTTTAGGATTTACGAGGTTTCAAAGGTTGTATTCCTTTGTGTCACATTACAGAAAAAACGGCTGAACCGATTTTGATAGTAATTGCACTGATAGATTTTTTTTAGTCTTCCGAATGTCACAACGGAGGCCGAATTTGAGAAAAACAAAATGGCGTCGACTGGAAGCCAATTAATAAATGAAAGTCGGTAGGCTATAAGCAAGTGGGGTATCATTAGATAGGTCTTTTAAAATTACACCTAGGTTCCTCAAACCATTTTTTCGTGTAAATGATAATTGAGGATTTACGAGGTTTCAAAGGAAAAGTTCAAAGTTCCTACTCATATCATCTATATCTATCACACTAGGTGGATTATCTCAAAAACCACTTAACCGATTTTAAAACTTATATCACTTATAGAAAGCTACATTATTAACAAGTAAAATAGGCTTATTTTATTTCCAAACAAATTAGAAATCCTTACGAAAATTGCAATAATGTTAGTTAAGTCGGAAAAAATCATCTCATCTGAGAGCTTACGTGGCGTGCGCTGCCTAAATCGTTAAAATTACACGACAACAATGTATGTTGGAAACGTTCCTCTCAAAAAGTTTTAAAAAAAGTCCGCGATAGCATATAACTATCTTTTAAGATTCGCTCACAATAACCATTTTTATGTTTTTCCAATTTGGCCTAAACAGTGCTTTACTTGCGAAGGTGTTTTTATCAACATAGTATTAATCGATAATTCCTTATCAAAATAAATATCTTACTCATCTAAAGTATTTAATTTAGACAAAAATTGTCCTTTACAGCATTCAATTTAAATGAATATCTTATGAGATCTCGTAGAAATACAGTAACCTTCAACAGAAAATGACGTGGCCGGCAGCGGATAGGTTAGGGTGAAGGTGGGGCGTACTCTCACATATTACGGTAGTAACACATCATTGTAATACCTAAGCTTAATGTGACGACATAACAAGTCTAAAAAAACTTGATGATTTGTACTCCTTCAATCGATCAATCAATAAATTCATCAATGCCACATGCAGCGCATATTCGACTAACATAACTTCCGACAAACATTTTTAATGTCTATTAAAATATTGGTTCTGAGTCCACTTAGCTATAAACTAATAATACTAAATAAATAAATATGCACACTACGTAATAAATACGAACAAATTGTTTTTTTGAAAATACTTAAAAATACTTTTTTGCATTGTCTACGGGCATTTTCGTAAGTGGCCGACGTTCATTGCCGAGGTATCGTTACGTCGATGCGATAGGACTCTCGAAAATTAATGAGCTCATTTTTAGGAAAAATAATACAATAGAACTTAATGCTAGCTAGCCTAACCTAATTACTATTTGAAAAAATTGCAGATTTACAAACTTTACCAAATTAATATTAGCATTATAACATATGCAAATTTGATGATGGTTATGGTGATCACCGCTCGTCATTACGAAAAAAATATTCCGCTGCTTATTACTTCTTCTTATACAAAATACTTATTAGTACCTTTGGTGCTACCAAAGAATAGATAATTGATGCTGCTTCAAGCAGATAAAACGTCCCCTATTAACGGTAAATGCTTACCTAAAAAGTTTGAAATAAAAAAGTAATTTAAAAAGAACAAAAAACCCGACTGCTTGGATACCAAAAAGTATAAAACAAGACATGAATTGAAGTATTTCATTATTATCAATTTAAATCGTATAATATTAATAAAATTTATTAAGGCGCAGTCGCACGTTAAGGTTAGCTATTGGACGTGCGACTGCGCCTTGATACATTTTATTAATATTATACGATTTAAATTGATAATAATGAAATACTTCAATTCATGTCATGTTTTATACTTTTTGGTATCCAAGCAGTCGGGTTTTTTGTTCTTTTTAAATTACTTTTTTATTATTTGAGCAAGTGGTACGAAAAAATTATTACGGTGTTAGGGAATATATAAATGATAAAAAATTTAAACTTATTAAATAACTTTTTCCAATTGGTCCTTATATTTATAGTAAAGATTTTTGTACGTTTTTATTTGATTAATTTCAATAACCAGCAACAATGTATTATTATGCTGGGTTATTAACTTGTTTATAGTTAAGTTTTGTACAGATTAATTTCAATAACCAGCAGCTAAATGTGTTATTATGCTGGGATATTACCTAATTTGTTTTAAGTTTGTACGCCTAATTATGTACGGCATGAAATAGTGTTTCTAGAATTTTATAATGTACCAACTTACTATAACCTATTTCAACAAATAAAGAAATTTAGAATATTGAAAAAAAAAGAAAAAGCGCAAAAGCCATACAATGCCGCGTGTGAGTGCGTCTTTGTATTGAACAAGCAACGAAATTTTATTGACGTTCAAAAAGTGATCAATGGCAACGACTGTTCTATTTTGACAAAACTATATAATTGTAAGTCTGTCAGCCTGTCAGCCTGTCTGCCTGTCAGTCTGTCAGCCTGTCAGCCTGTCAGCCTGTAGGTAATATGTTTAGGTGCGGAAAGTTGCCCGCAGGGAAAACGAACACGAAGCCCGTGCTCTTAGGCTAAGATGCTAATTCAATTGATCACTTAAGCGTCAAAGTAAAGCTTTGCCTGCATTGATTTAGAGCTCAATTTCGTTTGTACACTCAAAGCCGTTCAAACGGAAACGTTCCGAAATTAAATCTTACCGGTTCGGTATCGGTTGTTGTTGAGATTGAATTTGACAAGAGATTTTTGGTCAATTTTACTTTGATGCAAATGTGATCGAACGCTCGATTACGATCAATCTTTGCAATTATAAAACTGAGTCTAGGCGTACTGTTATAATATAACCTGTATTGATTGGAATGTCGGTTAGCGAGGTGAGATGGAGTCAGGCGTGTGAACTATGCGCGCCGCCCGACTCCCGCCGCGCCGAGATTGCGGAGCTCCCGTCTCACCGCGAGCCGCGAGCCGGGAGTGATCACGATATTAATTTGAAATTCCCTTCCTGAGGGAACTCTTACTAACATTAAAATATTATTATTTCAAGCGTTCACTATAAAGCATAGATCACTACCCATGTTATAGATAAAATGTGCCTGTTTGCCCTCTACCTTTTTATGGCATAAAACTCCAAACATAGAAGAATCCATACATTCGTACAATCCGTCATTATTATTAATGCGAAAGTGTGTCTGTCTGTCTGCTATGCTTTCATGGCCCATTCATTCAACCGATTTTGACGAAATTTGATATAAGATAACTAGTTCACAAGTCGCAACTCGTTGAAAAGCATAGGCTACTTTTCCCCGGAAAATTAAAGAGTTCCCGCGGGAATAAAAAAAACCAATCCACGCGAACGAAGTCGCGGGCATCATTTAGTATAGGTATTACTAAACAAATAATATTCTGCGATTCTTAAGAATCACTAATGAGACAAAATAAAAACGAATTCTAATTATGTTTGTGTATACTGAATATTCGTTCCCAAATAGACCTTCATATTTTTAGGCCAATTATTATTTTTGCATAGGACGTTACATCAATGACCAATGAAAGAGCTAGAAGTTTAATTCGCGTTAATCCGCCACAATATGTACATCTATGCGGTACAGTGTGAATATTGCATTGTACCACATAGTTGTACCTGTTGTGGCGGATTGTAACGAATTAAACTTCTACATCTTTCATTATAATGAACTTCCGCAAAGTAACACCTGCTTCTATCCAACATCTATGACTCCTTAAATTCAGAAACAAGATTTAGAAATTCAGCTCGGAAACTTTCGCCTGTCGTTTCTACGTACAAAAATCTTTTTACCCATAAAGCGAAAGCACGTCTTGGCCTTCTTAAAAAGTAAACCTATCAGTAAAGTTTCTCGCCTCGTAGCCTCGTAGCCTCGTAGCCTCGTAGCCTCGTAGCCTCGTAGTCGTTTTATTTTATTTTATTTTTATTTTATTTTGTTTATTTTCATGTAATCAACAGCGTTTTTACAATAATATACAGTAAATATTTTAAAACTAAAATAAGGCCAAAAAGATTACAAAATTATATATATTTTTTTTTTTAAATTAAATAGGTAGGTACTTAAAGATAAAGAAGTGCAAGTGCGTGGGGATGTGCAGGTTTATGTGCGTGTGTGTCTGTGTGTGTGTGTGTGTGTGTGTGTGTGTGTGTGTGTGTGTGTGTGTGTGTGTGTGTGTGTGCGTGCGTGTGTGTGTATGTGCGTGCGGGTATAATATGTGTGTATGAGAAAGTAAAAATGCTAATAATGTAAAATACTATTTCCGATGTAATTTAATGATTGCATTTTTCAATTGCGTTTTGGATAGATGGAAAATGTCAAGATCGGACTAAACTTTATTGTAGGTTCGCGATAAACGTATAATTACTGAATTTTGGGCGTAGTCTTTGTATGATTTTGGCACACATAGTAGCTTTGGTTTTCGGGGCCTAAAAGAGCAAGCGTTTAATGAGAATCCTAATTGAACGCGAGCGCGGCGCGTGTCTTCGTGTCGGCGGCGCGCGAGGCGCCCGACGCGTTATACGATCCATTTGCTTTAGAGGGGATCGGGTTCAGCCGTTAACCCGACACTCAACTAGCGGCCTCCAGTTCCGCCGCCTCTCAGCTTTCCCGCTAATGAGTTTCGAGAGCCTCGATATGTCTCCATCGAATGTCTGCACGACTTTGCGTTTGGTTTTGTGATTTGGATCAACCCATTTGTCAGGATCGGGAACTTACGAAGAGAGTTACTGACGTCACCATACGCGGGGATGACTGGCCGGGCAGCGCGTCCGTGTGAGTGACCGAAGCGAAGCTCAACAGATAGAAGTGGAAACAGGCGGCGCATGTTAAGTATTTTATTTTTATTTTCATATGTAAACTAACAATATACATAAATAATTATAAAATGTTCACATTCACTGATAATATGTACCTACCTACATCGTTTATAAGTACCTATAGTTCGCGTGCGAGTTGAATGCAGAGTAAATTTATGGTGACACATACATTTACTGGTGTAAGTGTATATTCTTGATTTAAAATCGGAAAAGTACAATCTATTTTAATTTTGGAAGCGTTTGGAGTGCTGGCTATGGATGCATACACGAAATTGAGCTCTAATATTAATCATTTTGTTTAGACGCTAATATGATCGGACACTTACTAGAAATGTGCAATGTAAAAACTTAAACTTAGCGTAGGTACAGCTCTTTAGATTCGGGCTTAGATTGACAAAGGCGAAGAGTGGACAGTGTTATTCTCACATTGATGTATAATTTTAGTATTACTCATTCTATTTCAATGGATAGGTACTCAAGGGTTTGCAGTCTGCTCAAGTATATTTTTATCTGTCTGTCAATCTTTACGGCCAGTTGCACGTCAGACGGGTACAGTAATGTGACCGTTATAGTTAACTTGTCTACAGAAACACGAGCAAAGTGTGCTGCATAATTCATTATTTTTATCTCAAGTTTAATGTTGAAGATAATTATGAAAAGTGAGCAATTCCAACGCAAGGTTAACTTAACTTTTGGCTGTCTTAAAACTTTATCAGTGGATTCACTTTCGTACGTCTGGATCTAACGCCAACCGCCATCATCTGGTCTGATCATTACCCGCTTGTTATCGAGTGCAATTTGAATTTACTTACCCCTACGGTCTCACCTAAAATTATAAATGTGAATAAAGACGTAGTATGGGGTGTAAGAAGCGAGGAGCAAGTGGATGTGTATACCAGCGAGTGTAATATAAGATTAAAATTGATTGACTTCCCTTCTGACTGTGTAAACTGTGCCGATTGTTTTTGTAATAGCTATGACCACAGGCGTGTTCTAGATGAGCTTTACTCCGACATTGTGGCCGCTCTGAGAGGCTCGGCGGTGGTGAGTCGGGGGAGTGCGAGGAAGAGAGGGCGAGGCGCGCGTATAGTTGGGTGGAACAAACATGTCAGCGGTGCGCATCGGCTGGTCAGGTCTAGTTTTAAAGAGTGGGTGATGTGTGGTAGGCCTAAATCTGGCCACATATATCGCGAAATGTGTGAAAGTCGAAGAATATTTAAATCCCGATTAAAGTGGTGCCAAGATCATCAAGAACAAATAAAAATGGACGCTCTTGCGGAAAAACATTGCAAAGGTGATTTTCGTGGTTTTTGGTGGGATACAAGTAAAACAAATATACGACCTGGTCTTCCGGTGAGCGTCGATGGTATGAACGATCCCAAGGATATAGCAAATGCTTTTAAGACACATTTTTCTGTAAAGTCGCCGCTGGGGCCGGCGACGGGGGTGCTCGAGGCTGACATGAGCGGACTATTGGTAGGGACTTCTTTCCTTGCGAGAGATGTACATAAAGCCATAAAACAAATATCCAGAGGCAAGTCCCCGGGCCACGATGGACTCAGCATCGAGCACCTTCAGCATGCCGGGTCTCATATCTGTAGAGTCTTGGCTATGTTCTATTCGCTGTGCGTGAGCCACTCCTACTTGCCGGACGACCTTATGAAAACAGTGGTAGTGCCAGTAGTTAAAAATAAAACTGGTGATCTGGCCAACAAAAGGAACTACAGGCCCATTTCTCTTGTCACTGTTACGGCTAAAGTTTTTGACGGTTTGCTTAATGCACAGTTAGATACATAATATGTAACATTGCACGACAATCAGTTCGGGTTTCGTCCTCGGCTGTCTACTGAAAGTGCTATACTGTGTCTTAAGCATACCGTCAGGTACTATACAGATCGCAAGACACCCGTGTACGCGTGTTTCCTCGACTTATCCAAGGCATTTGATCTCGTGGCGTATGATATTCTATGGGAAAAACTTAAGCGCGTAAATCTGCCTCAGGAACTGGTCAATATATTCCAGTATTGGTATGCGCACCAATCTAACAGTGTTCGATGGGCGGGGGCAATGTCGGATTCATATCAGCTCGAGTGTGGCGTTAGACAAGGTGGGTTAACGTCTCCAACTCTATTCAACTTGTACATCGATGAGTTGATCGTCGCGCTCAGCAGCAAGCATGTGGGTTGTCATGTTGATGGCGTTTGTGTCAATAACTTGAGTTACGCGGATGACATGGTGCTGCTGAGTGCGTCGATTTGTGGAATGAGAAGCCTTGTCCAAATTTGTGAGGAATACGCAGGTCGTCATGCCTTGAAATATAATGTGGCGAAAAGTCAATGTATGATTTTTGAGGCCCCTGGTACAAAAAGTCCTGAGAATGTGCCACCTGTTTTGCTTTCTGGGGTTCCCCTGGACATGGTGGAGCAGTTCAGGTACCTAGGGCATGTAATCACCGCGGACCTCAAAGATGACGCAGATGTTGAACGGGAGCGGAGGTCCCTCTCGATTAGAGCAAACATGATAGCCCGCAGGTTTGCACGTTGCTCAGCGAGTGTCAAGGTTACACTTTTTAAAGCGTACTGTACATCCTTGTACACATGCAGCCTGTGGGCTAATTATACAAAGAAAAAGTACAGTGACCTCCGCGTCCTCTACAATAATGCTTTCCGCATGTTGTTGGGGTTGCCCCGATTCTGCAGCGCCTCAGGTATGTTTGCAGACGCGCGCACCGACTGTTAACACTACTATGCGCAAGCGGTGCGCGTCTTTGGTGCGCAGAGTGCGGGGCAGCTCCAACACAGTTTTGAGGATGGTTGCGGACAGACTTGACTGTCTTTACCTTCGGCATTGCTGCGATAGACATGTTGCAGTACCAATGCCGGGGAGAAAGTACTGTGTTTTGAGGCTGGCTGCGTTCATCTTCATAGAGGGGATGAAACTGTATACTTAAATATGTATGTATGAATTTCATAATTTAATAATTATATATATAATGGTATAATTTAATTTAATAATGACATATTTTGGTAATTTTTGTAATGTAATGTAATTCGATAATGTATTTATTACTGTTTTTATAATGTTGACATATTGTATTTTATTATGGGTTTACATTACCCGAAATAAATTGAATTGAATTGAATTGAATTGAATTGAATCTGGTACACAGTACATTCAGATTATTTTCTTTATTTACATTTAGATTTTAAACAGGATAGTTTTGTTCAGGATACTATAATAACTTACATTACTATGTATATGTCACCGTAAGATTGTAAAAACCGTAAGATTGTAATCTAACGCTTTTTTTTTTCGATAGATTGTAAACAGTTGAAAGATTGTGAACCGTTCAATGTTTTATGTGTCAATTTTTGAAATATTCTTTGTATTTACGTTTTCTTGTCTCTTTCTTGTAGGTTAGGTTAGGGTTCGACATAAACAACCAAGTAGTGCTTAGGTTTCGGGTTAATAAACCTAACAGATTACAATTTACTGAAAAATAATCCGTTATATTGTAATCATTCGACAGTTTACAATTTCGCGAGTTAGATTATAATCTAACGGTTTTTACAATCTTACGGTGACATATATACTTTATGTAAGTAACATTGACATTAATTTGTTTAATGAAAAGGAAAACTGCTGTGTGCTGAGTATCCGGTGCTTATTAATAGAATCTGCTTCCCGAAACGGTAGTAGAGTCAAAACAAGACGATGTGATATACTTACATGTGTATCCTATACTTATGAAATAAACGAATTTGCGTTTTCCAACACACCCAATCAAAATTATAGTCTGCCGTAGTAACTGGCTGTGAAACGCTTATGCCTATGAATTTGTCTTGAAAGGTATAATAAGCGTTGAAGATAAATTCAAAGGCATAGTATACCTACTGTCAGTAGGTACATTTTCCGCCGCATCACGATTGCGGGGTAATTGGTATCGGATGGTGGGTGGTGTAACGTCGGCGCGCCAATAAGCACACGTGACATTGGTGTTTTCAGTATCGGCCGCACAGAAATACATACATTATTATGAGTGATGGAACAGAGGCTAAGTAATCAATTGTTTCTGCAGAGTCATCGCGATATCACATATCGTGTTACAGTGTTACAACATACCTACATAGGTAGGTATACCAGAGCGGTCGCTTCATGGATATTGAACCGAACGCGAAGGCGTAATATGCTTATAGTGAGTAGAGCTAGAGCACAACCACTACTGTGTCACAACACTCATAAAACATTACCTAATTCAAGTTTGACAAAGTTGCATGGAAGAAATTGGCTCCGCATCCGGCAGCCCACAGTGTGCGCCCACACGTCAGCGTAATTCTTGTTACATTGCGTTTATTACGTTACATTTGATAATTAGTGGCACTAGTTGTCCTACGTGAAATAAATCAATCATTTATCATAAAGTTGTAAAGTAATTAGATATGGAAGGTCTACGAATGTTCTCTATTCAACGCTTACATTTTGTTAATTACTATAGGTTCTCGTTGTACGGGTGTGTCTGTGTATGTGAGGCAGAAACACGAAACCTCGATATCTATAGTCTCTTGCAGATCGTATCATGCAAATTGTGTAAACGATCTGTCAACAGCAGTCGATTGGCAGCCAGCACAAGCCGCCGCCGTCCTGTGCAAACAGTCCGCAGGCTCGTTTGTTTGTTTGCATGCAGCGACTCGGAGTATTCTACAATATAATTATACGTACGGTACTCGTTCAGGTGTGTTGGACGTGTTGGACTACGCGACTGATACTGTACATATAGTTCGTAATAATCGTAAACAAATCGTGAATCTCTCCAGAACACTTTAATAGTCACATTGAATACAATAAAACTTTATCATCAAAAAATGTATTAAATTCGTTGAGGAATTTCTAATTTATCACCGATTTTATGGTCCAGCATCCCGAGTCCCCACGTCATAACAGAAGCGCTGAGTTTTTATTTTTAAAAGATGTTTCAAATGGCCCTTGTAAAAGAATCATTTCAGTTTCGCTCTATAATACATTCTAAAATTTAAAAAACTGTTGCTTACGAAATTTTACTTAAATATTTTTGGCTCTAATAAAAAAATGAACAAACCGAATAGAATGGTTTAGTATTTTAAAAGCGATCTATTAAAAACTAGTTTAACTGCTTGTAACGTTTAAGAAATATTAGTTTTGCAAGATAAAACTATTCAGAAGTGATGTGTCAGCAGGTTATTTGTGCCGCATTAAGTTCTAGCCCACTACAGAGGCACGGCAAGGCGCGGCACATATCGGCAAGTATTCATGTCTAGCCCCACTAGAGATCGGCGCGGCGCAATATGAATCGGCAAATTTTCTTTATATGACTTTGTATGGAGCTGGGCCCACATGAGTGACGCGGCACGGGGATGCACCGCGCGACATCATTGTATAAACTACAAATAATACTTGCCGCTACGTACTGCTTTTCATACTGTAACCATTATTGTAACACATATTCGGACAAATAAATTCATTCTATTCTTTTTTATTCTACGTGTCGCGCCACGCCGCGCATCTGTAGTGAGGCTAGACCTTTCTTTGTATGAAATTGTTTGGAGCTGGGCCCACCGGCTCGGAGATACACTGCGCGACGCGGTCCCGCACAAACTCAATATTTGCCGCTAACTACGTGCCGCGCCGCTCCGTGCATCTCAAGTGGGGCTAGATCATTAATGGGCGGCACATAACTATGTGTTGCAGTAAAGTAGTTCCAACACTTTCGAGTGTACAAACGTTCACAAAGACAACACTAGTTCTATAGTTGCAACCTGCGCCGCATCCTCTGTTTTTATTTCATTGGAAATGTTTGAAACAAACTCGTACATTACAACCAAGTATTTGTAGAGTAATTTTCAAACATCAAAACTTTTTTGCAAAACAGTTGTTTGGTTTCGTTTTTACATATTAAATTTTTCAGCTTCCTGACTTCGGGCTTGTACATACTGAAAATATCTAATCCGAAAAACCCAACACTTAATTATGGCCCGACCCCGGGACCTCGTCGGCCGCAGTCGAACTCGCTAACCACTAGACCGACGGGGCAGTTCAAACATTGAACCGATCACTACAATCGAGAGCATGACAATGATGAACACGGCCCCGGTAGTCGGTGCACACTCGTTAGCCGCAGCCGCCGCCAATATTGTAAACTATTCCACTCATTGAGTCCGTCTGTCGCACTCGGCTGCGGAATATATTGGAAAGTCGACATTTTTGAATTTCCAATCCGGCGCGCTCTGTTGGCACCGATAAACCTCGGCTCAGCTGAAATGAACGACTGCATAATGTACACAGAGCACTCAGCGTGCCGCGGCAGAGATACTGCCAATGGAAGTGTCGACGATATACTTAAGATTCGACCGAATGTATAGCCGGCTTACTGGATGAAAATAAATGGAAGCAAATAAAAAGGAGTGCCTAAGGAACCGAAAATGTGTCTAATAATTCGCGGAACAACTGAAATTGGTAAGTGGTACTTATACCTTTCTTGTAAAAAGCTACATTGCCGTGGAACGATTTGGGTGTTTTTTCGACATTTTTCATCGAAAGTCAATGGTACGCAACCCTAAACCGGAAGACGTCGTAGAAGCAGACTCTAATAGTCTGCTCCGGCGACGTATGTAAGAACATATTAGTGTGCAGTGTTATCGTGTCAACAGTCAACAGTCAACAGTCCGCAGCGCAGGGTGGCGCAGGCGCACGCCCCGCTGACTCCGCTGCTGCGTACACCACACACCCGCCACACCCGCCACACCCGCCACACCCGCCACACCCGCCACACCCGCCACACCCGCCACACCCGGAGCGGCGCCGGCCACATTTCTCCGTGAGACGATTCACAACTACGTGTTCGCAGGACTTTCTTTATATTTTTATCCACTACAAGTTAGCCCTTGACTGCGATCTCGCCTGATGGTAAGTGATGATGCAGTCTAAGGTGGTAGCGGGCTAACCTGTTAGGGGTATGGTAGTTATATTAACCCCATGCCATACTATACCCCATGTTAGTTTCTACACGGCATCGTACCGAAACGCCAAATTGCATTGACGGTAGTCTTTGCCGGTAGGGTGGTAACTAGAGCCCCCGAAGCCTCCCACCACACCAGAAATTACAAATTCCCAAATTGACCCTGCCGGGAATTGAAACCAGGACCTGTTGCCTTAATGTGGGAACATTAAGGCAACAGCGCTCAACACTCTGCCAGTGAGGTCATCAATATTATTTTTTCGTTTTTACCGACATGGGAAGTGTTATGAACTTGATGTTAAGAGGGATGCAACCTATCCCTGTACCAAATTTCATCAAAATCGGTTGAAAGCATGGCCGTGAAAGCGTAGCAGACAGACAGACACTTTCCCATTTATGTATAATATTAGTAAGTATGTGTTTCAGCAAAACATACATAAATTATTTATTATCTTCAACGTTTTGAGGCCGATTTCTCCAACTTTGAGCAACATTTAAATTTGATATATTTGATGTTTTGACACATGTAAACAATTCTGTAAAAAGTTGTTCGTACCTACAGGTTAACCGTTTTTCGAAGGTGAAAAATCGGCCCTCAATATTAATCGTTTAATGTTGTACAGTTTGAAGTAAAGTTTCATTAGGTGCCTCTCTCGGAGCGTGAACGTGCGCTGAACTCGCGTCGTAATTGCGGTCAGTTTCCGGGTTAGCAGTAAAGCTCTCCTAACTTGTTGGTAAGTTCTTCCAACACTTCGCTTTTATTCAGAGTATTATTGCGATAGTGCTATTTTAGATTTACGAATCCCAATAAAATTGGTATTTTTCCAGCATTCTCAGATATTCTAGAACAAAGGTGGTTTAAACTAAGAGTATTTAGTACCAGTAGTAGAAATAGTAGTAGGTAATCTAATAAAATTATACTGTTCGGTTGTCTTCTTACTAAATTTCGTATTTATAATATTAGTATGATCTATTAAGCAGTTCGTAATGTTCATTGGTGGTAGTATCGTAACGTGATGACTGATGAGTGTAATCAAGCAGAGCATCCGAGTGTGTGTTGTGTGTGGCTTGTGACGGGAGGCTCGGTGTCGACAGTGATGGCGGCCGTGACGTATCGCTATTGCACTCACTCGCCACTCGCCACTCGCCACTCGCCACTCGCCACTCGCCACTCGCCACTCGCCACTCGCCACTCGCCACTCGCCACTCGCCGGGATACGCGGCTCATATACCGGGATATATTGATGCCGCTTTCTGATAAGGCTCCCGCAAGCGACTGATATCCTACACCTAACTTTTATATACTTATATTTGCGAGAATCTGATTGATTATTCTTTTCTTATTCCACTACATTTCTCCGTGAGACGATTCACAACTACGTGTTCGCAGGACTTTCTTTATATTTTTATCCACTACAAGTTAGCCCTTGCCTGCGATCTCGCCTGATGGTAAGTGATGATGCAGTCTAAGATTGACGCTAAAGTGCTACGGCACGGTGCTAGGGCTACGGCAGTTATTAAACCCATAGTACCGCTTATCATTATGTATAATAAGTACTGGAACGTTAAGCTATAGACTTTGACTGCAAGTGTTTCATAAGTGGGCGTAACAAGGACCGCTTTAGGTACTCGTAATCAAAGTGGAGGCATTTGTTACCTACTCGAATACCTACGCTTTTACAAGTGCTTTCGGATCTTCAAGTGAATCCACCGGCCTGCCCTCGAACGGTCTACATTATACATGGAAATAGTATACTGTATACAGAGATTCAATAATCTAAATACTTGCTACTTTCAAAAGGCTAAAAAACGTGAACAAATACTCGAGCGAGAAACTTGTCAGAGCTCTCTCTCTACGTGTTATTCCACATTGATGAGGGTCATAAAGAGATTGTCGAAGCAGTCATTAATCACATAGCGATAGCGGTGTCCCCGGGTGCCCCGGGTGCCCCGGGACGGCAGTGCGGCGGCTGTGGCATACCACTCTATAAATAGTAAGAGATTTGACAAGTTTGACGGTTATTTATTACTATCGTGTATAATCTGAATTTTGTCCGCGTGGACTTAGGTTTAGGGTAATCTGTTCCGAAGTAACTATTATTTAATCAGTGACTTTGTGTTTTTCAGGGATAAAAGTAGCATGCCTGTAGCGGTTACCGCAGTGTCAACAAGATGGCGCTAATTGTATCTACATCACATCATAAGTAGATAATAGAAGACTGAAAACTTACAATTCACCTACAAGCCTTTATTGCGATAACGAAGTTTTCTGAAAATACCGCTATATGAGAACCGTTCAACTGCAACAATTGGAACTTACTTGGACCAGAAGGGTCCCCGGGCATAATACCAACCCGGGGAAAGGTTTTCCTATAGTTGCTGACGAACACACATCACCTCACTCGTTCCACTGCTCCCGTTCCTGTACTAATTATCGCCAAAATCGGTTTAACAGAGGGGCGATGAAAAGGTAAATGAACAAACAGATGCCACTTTCGCATTCATAATATTAGAATTTAGTATGTACTAGCTTATGCCCGCGACTACGTCCGCGTGGATTGAGGTTTTTGGTGCCCGCTGTAACTCCTTAATTTTCCGGGATAAAAAGTAGCCTATGTGCTATTCCAGCCTATATTCTATCTTTGTGCCAAATTTCAGCGAGATCCGTTCAGCCGTTGGCGCGTGATTGAGTAACAAACATCCATACATTAATCCATCCAAACTTTCGCATTTATAATATTTATTTGGATATTGAATTGAATGTATCACATTCATGACAACCCGAATCGACGGCTGATTTTTTTTCTGAGAATTTAAGGACGCATTTCCGAAATGGATAGGTATGAAATCGCACTACTACACATGGTTCATTCCCACGCAACATGCACGGATAAGCTGCGAGGTCATTGATCTAAAATTCTACATCAATGCGTTGAATCAACTTATATCATAACTTCTATATATTATTATTTATTGGTGACGAGTTTAGGCTCGTTTTGTTAGTTATAATGAGATCTTAGCGCAAGACTTGGTAAAATTACCTGAAGCCAGCTCTACGCATCTAAGAGTTCCAGTAGTGCATGTCAAAGTATACCTTCAGGTCACTCCACCAAGTTCTGTGGTAAGATCTCATCATAACTAACAAAACGAGCCCAAATTTGATACACCTAGCTCTATGCGTCTAGGAGTTCCAGTAGTGGATGTCGAAGTATACCTTCAGGTCACTCCACCAAGTTCTGTGGTAAGATCTCATCATAACTAACAAAAAGAGCTCAAATTCGATTTACCTAGCTCTACGCGTCTAGGAGTTCCAGTAGTGGATGTCGAAGTATACCTTCAGGTCACTCCACCAAGTTCTGTGGTAAGATCTAATCATAACTAACAAAACGAGCCCAAATTCGATTTACCTAGCTCTACGCGTCTAGGAGTTCCAGTAGTGGATGTCGAAGTATACCTTCAGGTCACTCCACCAATTTTTGTGGTAAGATCTCATCATAACTAACAAAACCAGCCCAAATTCGATACACCTAGCTATACGCGTCTAGGAGTTCCAGTAGTAGTCATCGAAGTATACCTTCAGGTCACTCTACCAAGTCTTGAGGTAAGGTCTCATCATACCTAACAAATTGAGTCCAAATTCGATACGCCTATCTCTACGCGTCTAGGAGTTCCAGTAGTGGTCATCAAAGTTTACCTTCAGGTCACTCCACCAAGGTTTGAGGTAAGATCTCATCATAACTAACAAATTGAGTCCAAATTTGATACACCTAGCTCTACGCGTCTAGGAGTTCCAGTAGTGGTCATCGAAGTATACCTTCAGGTCACTCTACCAAGTCTTGCGGTAAGATCTCATCATAACTAACAAATTGAGTCCAAATTCGATACGCCTAGCTCTACGCGTCTAGGAGTTCCAGTAGTGGTCATCGAAGTATACCTTCAGGTCACTCTACCAAGTCTTGAGGTAATATCTCATCATAATTAACAAATTGAGTCCAAATTCGATACACCTAGCTCTACGCGTCTAGGAGTTCCAGTAGTGGTCGTTGAAGTATACCTACAGGTCACTCTACCAAGTCTTGAGGTAAGGTCTCATCATACCTAACAAATTTAGTCCAAATTCGATACGCCTAGCTCTACGCGTCTAGGAGTTCCAGTAGTGGTCATCGAAGTATACCTTCAGGTCACTCCACCAAGGTTTGAGGTAAGATCTCATTATAACTAACAAATTGAGTCCAAATTCGATACACCTAGCTCTACGCGTCTAGGAGTTCCAGTAGTGGTCATCGAAGTATACCTTCAGGTCACTCTACCTAGTCTTGCGGTAAGATCTCATCATAACTAACAAATTGAGTCCAAATTCGATACGCCTAGCTCTACGCGTCTAGGAGTTCCAGTAGTGGTCGTTGAAGTATACCTTCAGGTCACTCTACCAAGTCTTGCGGTAAGGTCTCATCATACCTAACAAATTGAGTCCAAATTCGATACACCTAGCTCTACGCGTCTGGAAGTTCCAGTAGAAGTCATCGAAGTATACTTTCAGATCACTACCACGCTCGGGGAATAGAGACTCTGCAATAAATTTCTAAATGCTAGCAAATAATAAAATTGTATTGTGTTGGTAGTAGGTACCATATCTTACCTTTTCAAAATATCAGCACAGGTGATAACTATAAATATAAATTTGGTTCACTGAACTAGGTACTCTAGGTAGGTATTTCGTGTATGAACAGCGATCTTTTCGACACCAGCGACTGCTCGCAACCGGCGCAGGGTCCACTCACGACGGCGGTCAAACGCAGACTAATGATAATTTGAAATCAAACCAGAGACCGAGTAAAATCAAAATAACCCTTATGTTCACTCTCTTAAGATTTACAAAATATGTGAAAAAAATACAAGCAAGTTTTATTTCATTTCGTATACTATTTGTCCTATTTTTATTAATATTTTTATTACCAAAATTTGTAGGTGAACATATCTTCTAATAGATGTTATTTTTTAATGACAAAAAACGCCATATTTACAGTAAAAAATGTACCTAAAGTCACCCCTAAATCGTCAATTTTGAGTGAAGAGGTGAGGGAAAATCATTTTTATAGTATTAAAAATAAAGATTTTTTACAATGTTATTACCAAAAATTGGAGATATAGGATCAATCTTTGTATAGCAATTTTTAGTTCCATCCTATTTTGTTTGACTTAGTCACAAAATGTACCGAAAACTCCAATATTTTAAGGGATTTGCAAATGCGTTCTTAAATAAAGTACAAATCAGTTTTCACATTAATATGCCATCTGTCAAAAACAAAAGCAGATTGAGGTTATTAAGTAATGTGTAAAAACTAATTCTCAAAACTACTAAAAATGTTCAGATTAGTGTACATCAGCCAGAATTGTACTGATATTAATTATTACGTTTTCTATAAGATAATGGACTGAGGCGGTGTTTTACATCTCTGGTTTCGTGAGCTTATTACGCGAAAATAAACAGGAGAATAATTAATCCACAACTTTATTTACTTTCTATGGAAATAAATAATGAAAGATAAAAATGTCGTCATTAATTCGACATCTCAATACTTCCTAATAGTTCAATGCAAGATTGCCGCGATTCGACTGACTTTTTAATTAAATAAATACACTAATTACTCAGGTAGGTATTTGTAGTAGTTTGTAACAGAATCGGCAGAAAGATATATTTTTAAGAATATATAAAAATAGAAGAATAGAACGGCTATATATATAGTAAAATAGAGTTCAGAATAACGGGCACAGATCCCTCTTTTGGTAACTTCACTTCGCATTTGTTCGGCTTTCTAATAAAAATTACTTTGCAACTGCCTGGGCGGCGGCGAGCGCGGGGCGGGCGCGGGGCAGGCGCGGGGCAGGCGCGGGGCGGGCGCGGGGCGGGCGCGGGGCGGGCGCGGGGCGGGCGCGGGGCGGGCGCGGGGCGGGCGCGGGGAGGGCGGCGGCGGACCATCTGCCCTCCGATGGTGGGTGGAAATCGTCATCGTAATCGTTTGTCAAACGTATAATTCGACCTGTTTAAGGAGTTCGTACATGGCTGCCGTCACAAAGCATGTATAAACAAACTCCATAAACAGTTCGAGTAATACGTTTAAAGCTGTTAAATTATTACGATTTGCTTAGACAATTTCCCCGGATATTTTCACGGTGACTAGCTTTACGCCCGTTCTGCAGATTACTTATATTCAATGGATATTGAACTATTTGTAGCTTTTTTTTTGCGCAAAGTGTATAGTTGTAAAAATCTCTTCAGGCTATCTGAAAGCTCTTTGAGCGATCTACGTTTAGTTATAGAAATGTGCCTACTTGCCTGAAAAATAAATTCTAGTTGTTTCTAGAGCCAGTTTTATATATCTACTTTAAACAGGCCATACCTTTTTTTGAAAGTATATGGCTATATAATTATATCACTCAGTAAACATCAATTTATCATTTAGATCTGCTAGTATAAATTATCTGCCCGATTAAATAGTCATAGTATTTCAGATTCTATTACCCACTTTGGTACACTTTGACCTTGACTTTGACGAATTAACCACTTTGACTAAACGTAGTCTCACTAACAGCTATACTGTGCTAGACATCTCCTAGGCAAGCGCGGTCCACCTTAGGCTGCATCACCACTTGCAAGCTAGTCTGATCTGAGCCTATAGGTATATTAAAAAAAAACACGTGCCTTAGATTACGTTCATCAATTCACTTGAGGCAAATGCAGCCAACAAAGTGCGTTTTATTGTAGCTTTGTTGGCTTTCTTCATTTTCATTTATTTTCGAGTACTAGGTAAGTCTCATAATTCATAATTTTTATTTTGCCAAATTGTGAGTAGCAACAGTTGTTTTCTTATAATTAGTCCCAACGAATTAATGTCAATTTGAAGATGTTTCGCTTCCGAGAGCCAGGCGTGGCCGACAGTTCCGCAACGTGCGACACGATGCTAATAGTGATAGACAATCGCACAATATTACAAGAAGCGATATTTTTTTGACATTTCGATGCCGATATAGAGGCGCGGTGTATCAAATACATAACGTAGATCCGGCCGTTCACCACCGCTACGAAACACTCTGGCAAGCTGCCGCTCGAGAGCTATCTGCATGCTCATATATTCCGGCAAGAAGCGTCGCTCTTTCGCATCGTGAAGCGACCTGCGACCGACGCTGACGCTGACACTGACACTGACACTGACACTGACACTGACACGGACACTGACACTGACACTGACACTCCACAAGCGGCGGCGGCCGTTCTCTTGACAAATGGAATATCATCTAGCACTCGTCCCGTTGTCTTGATTTATTACATACTAGACGATGCCCGCGACTTCGCCCGCGTGGTTGTTTGATTGCCGCGGGAACTGTTTTATTGTCTAGATTAAACTAGTGGTTGCCCCGAACTGAGACCTCGCGGCGCCATCTATTGACATCATTGTGAAGTTCTGTTGTAAATACTAAGGCTCGTTAAAAATTAAATAATTTCGTTTCCATATAATATTCATCTAATTTTAGTATTTGTTGTTCAAGTACAGGATATAAGTCAAATAATTGATCAAGTTTCAGGCTCAGCATTTCAGTAAATTTAGAGTTCTGAGGTCAAATTTGGACGTTAGAAAATCTCCACTTTGAGAACCCCCCATTTTTTTTTTTTTTTTTGGCAAAAACAGTTATTACAAACAATTACTTATAATGATAGTAGCATACTTATATATAGACAAAACATTGCCGAAAAAGTACATACATAAAGTTATTGAAGCATTGAGCAGAACAGTATTATAGATTATAGATATTTTTTAAAACATGCTGTTTTAATTCCCTTCAAAGAGTTGAAGAATAAATCTACGTCAGAAAATTCATCGTTGTATAGTCTCGTAGCTCGAGAAACGTAACAGTTGCGTGTGTAGTTTTTATAAAAAAAAGGCGGAGAAAACAAATTATATTTACGGTTGGGGCGTACAGGGAGTTTAAATCGGCATAAAAACTTAAATTTAGATAGCAGCGCGGGACAATTAATTTGACCGTTTATGATTTTATATAGAAATGCGATGTCGAATTGCTTCCGGCGGTTATGAAGGCTTAAAATACTACGGTGTTTTAAGGAATTATCGTAGGATTCATTATAGCGATTACAACGAAAGTTTAATATTCTGATAAACTTACGCTGAACTTTTTCGATTCTATCAATATGATGTTTGTAGAAAGGGCTCCAAATCACACAACCAAAGTCTAATATAGAACGAACAAAAGCAAAATATAAAATTTTTAATGTTATAATTTTATTGAATGGTTTAGTAATACTGTGATGGTACCGGCGTGATCGTCTTAGCTAATAAAATATCGTGGCTAGTATAAGTGAGGAAACCTATAAACCTAAGGAAAGGGAAAATAACACTGTAGAGTTAGTGGCACTTTCAGTATCCTGTAGTCGTATTTGTTTGCCATGAATTACCAGTAAAACTGATACTTAGCTTCACTACGCTGGGTGAACGCGTAAGGCAGACCTAATCAATCCGTCTGAATTTTGGTATTCTGTATCGATACCTTACCGCGGAGTTTAACTTAGAGTTATTTAAATTATGGCATAGTAACATGTAATAAATCGAGTTTGCAAATCAGAGTCGGATTGAATGGTTGCTGATTACGTGTATTTCCTTTAAAAGGCATCTTAGCTGACCAATGGTAACCGAGCACGGGGACATTTCCCTACGCCTGCACGAGGCCTTTTATCATTGTTATAGGGGCTGCATTCGACCTCCTTTATGCGCTCCGACGCGAATTTATTTCCACATCCGTAAACGGCTGGATCTATCTTTTATGGGCATTTTAGCCCGCCCCTTGGTCCATGGACCTAATTTTTATATCATTTTATATAGTAAGGTTTATGAATTGGCCAATTCAAGTCGGAGGTCGATCTGCGGGAGGAGTTTGTGTTTGGTGTGCTGAACCATTGCTGCCGGCTTGTCACCACGCAGCCATGAAGCCGATTACTTTGACTATATTGTCAATCACTATCAATCGAATTATCAATATTAAGTATAATTCCCAATCAACCAAAGTGCCAAATACTCTACGATTACGTCCCATTTCTCGATACAATAGTCGTATACCTGACCCTTTGTTTCATGTAGCTCACCCGCTTTGTCCCTCGCTCTCGCCGCTGTAGATCGCCGTCTCGTTTCAAATGCTATATAATTATGCTAGAAAAAAAATCCTGTTGTTCCCTGCTGCCGCTAATACCTCATGTACACAGCTCAGACCTATTTAGCCCTTATGCCAAATTTGTAAAAGCAGTAATTTCCTAGACTGCGTTAGATTTAGCTATTCATTTTAGCCAATACTCGCTCTATCGTATAAAAAGTAGTGTATGGATTTTGCTTATAGCAAAATACTGCTGCTAGATTTTAACTAAGAATTTATCCTGCAGACCTAATTTAAATATGATAACTTATATAGAATCTACCTAGCTCGTTTCTTTAAGGTTAAGAATCGTGACTGCAAACCTAGATATGTGGGGTGAAATTCATTATTGGAATATTATCCGTAAACTCTAGCACAAGTCATTAAATGGTAATTATTATAAGGACAAAAGGTAGGTAATTGTTCAGGTCTTAATAGCTTCCAATAATAAATCTGTAAGGTTACTTATCTATAATAATAAAAGAGAGATTGTTAAATTTATTTACTTTTATTTTCTGAAAATTTATTTATATTATTCCACATGGAGTGTTATTAAAGAGAAGACACTGATTTTAATTTATTTACACCAAATTCGATTGTTGAAGCAATCGTATCAATTTGGTGGGAAAATTCTCGTTACCTAGGCTTCCTAAAGTAAGAGAAAAGAGAATTTCCAAAGATAAAAACTCTTACAGCCGCTTAAGTCTAATATACACCTTATCTTATAACTATACACACATGCACACAGTTTTAATTCATGATTTAAAATAAAAGAAAGATTTAAGGCACAGATTATATAGCTCTAGACAAAGAATATACTTTAGGTATGTTACCAAGGTTCACAGCTTTAGGTAATTTTGTCGTTAAATTTATTAAATCATTCCCAACTCAATGTTTGATGCGGGAGTATTTACAATACAGCAAGGTCCAAACATTGCACGGAATACGCCTTTTACCCAATTCTTTTTATACAACATTATAAGCAGAAAGATAATGGTAACTATTTGCATTATCAATATAATAATATCTATTTGGGACCAACTTTTATTCCCAATGTTCAACATCGACTCATATACAAAATCTAGGCTAGCGTCTGCATCCATTTAGCCAGGCGTCCTATGACTAGATGTCTTAAACGATTTACTCGACCTTATTATGAACCTTGTTTACGATACCTTATTTAATTTAATTGTGTACTTTACCGAATATTCAGCAACCAGCTTCACTCACTACAATCACTTATAATAGCCTATTCCCCGAAAGAACTTATCTATAATATGATCTGAATCTATACAACCATTTAATTAAGTGGAAAAGTATAATTTAACACCGTTACTTTTACAAACAACTTTGGACCCAATATTTACTCTGAACTCTAAACTCTTATACGTTATAGATTCGCGGATTTGAGGACTCTCCTCTCTGAATCGCGCTCGGAGCTTGAATCATGAATGAATCCCTTTTCCCGAAGTCGTCACCTCTTATCCACTGCCAGCCTCTTCCCCCAGCGAGTGCCACTGCAAAAAAACTACACACAGTATTTGCTCTTCTCATTGGTCAGATAATTTTCATGCATTTGTATTAACCAATAATCGCGAAGTCGCTTTGACCCCGCCCTTTCCCTAGGGAACTGTTTTGTCTTAAAGATTTCTACAGTATTAAATTTTAAATTTTGTTTTTTATAGTTAGCGGTCCGTCAACATCTGGTATCGATTTCTATCAACGCTGCGTTCACTACACAATGTAGTCGACTCGTATTTATTGCCTTCTTTAATTTTAGCTGTCTGGCCAAATTGAAATTTTGGTGTTTTATGACTGTTTGTAAAGCCATTTCTGTTTAAGTGCGTAAACCCTGTTGATTTTTAGGCGATAAATAACGTAGTATCGCATTTCAATGCCCCTTAGGTTTCGCTAAATGTCTCTCCCCATGATTCTGTTTTCTGAGAATTTTTTCTGTGTTAAACCTATTTAATAATTTACGACCCTTGTCGCACTTTTAAAATTTCTACTTTATTTTATTGCTTGCCTTGCGTTGAGATTTCTCTTTAAAATAAAAAATTTGTATAGGTATATGATAGGTACCATATTGACCATCTCACACTCCCCCAAATAGATTTTTAATACACCTAGTCTAACTAATGCCTAGGCATCCATACTAGTCGTTTGAAAATCTATTTCTCTCCTACAATATGCTGTTAGTACTCGCTTTCCTATTTTACTCTAACCCCTAATTAAATCTATTCTTTTAAATATCTCCATAATACCGAAACAGGTGGATCGCATTGTAGTTTCCTTTAATCTCTTTCGTACGAACGTCAATTAAAGTGTATACATTATTGTATGGAACGGCCCCGATTTCGTAAGGTCCCTCATAAAGTCGCATGAATTTTTTCGTTATCTTTTTGTCAGCGTCCGATTTTGAAAAAATTTTGAGCTTAACTAAATCTCCTATCTCAAACTGTACTAACTTGTGATTTTTGTCATAATGGAGTTCCCTATTTTCTGCCGCCTTTATTATGTTCCGTCTTGCATGTTCTCTAATCTGTTCTAACGACTCCCGTTGTAAACCGGTCTTGTTTTGTTCACATTTATCAAAATCGGTTGATAGAAAAACTCGTTTTCCCCATACTATTTCGTTTGGCGCATAACCAGTCGTAGTGTGTATAACCTGGTTATAACAGTCTTCTATGTCTGGCAATAAATCTACCCAAGATCGGTGTGACTTATCACAGTACGTCCTAAATAGCCTGCCTAACTCCTTATTTACTCTCTCCGTTGAGTTTGGTCGTGGGTTCCTAACAGATGTGTGTGTTAACACAATACCTAACTGATGAATACCTGCCTCGAAAACCTTTGAAGTAAAATTTGTGCCTCTGTCCGAACATAATGTCCTAATCTCTACCTGTTTGTGAAACTTTCTCACACATGTTAACGTAGCCTTTCCACTCGCCTGTCGTAATGGATATAGTCTAATTAATTTACTATAAGAGTCCTGTATCACGAATACATATTTGTACCCGAACCGTCCTGCTGGTAAAGGTCCATATATGTCACAGAAAACTCTCTCTCCTATTTCTTTAGCTATTACTGTTTTAATAGGTCCTGTATGTGTCTCTAATGCGTGCTTTGCCTTCTGACATATATCGCATGCCCTTATAATTCGGCCTATAATACGAGACATATTCGAAAAATAATAACGACGCTTCATCGTAGCAAGTACCTTATAACGTCCGAAATGTCCTAACTCTTCATGTATGCTAATAATCAAATCTCTTTGCAACACCTCGGGGACATACAATCTCAACGTATCCCCATTTTTACCTGTCCTATATAAAATCCCTTCCTTGAGCACATAATATCTTGATTCAGGCGTACCTGCTATTTTTATACGCCTAACTATTTCGCTAATACTCTTATCACGCTCTTGATAACTACTTATCTCTCTCCATCTTTCCTGTACTACTCGTCCTAATGTCGTTTTGAATAGATTCATTTCTGGCCCCGCAGTCTTATTTGTTAATACATCGGTGGTCCCTTTTATATGCCGCGATAATACATCCGCAACTGTATTCAATTTACCCTTCACATGTTCTACTGTATAGTCGAATTGACCCATGTAATGGACCCAACGTATCATACGTGCGCTCAATAATTTACATGATTGTAGAAATATCAAACTCTTATGATCTGTCCTAATCACTAACCGTGCTCCTCTCAAATACGTCTCAAATTTCGACAAACTAAAGATGATTGCCCACAGTTCCTGCTCTGTAACTGTCCATTTTCGCTCCGCCTCCGACAATGACTTACTACAAAATCCTATTATACACTCTTCCCCTAATTCGTTTAATTGATAAACATATCCCGAAACTCCAAGATTACTGCTATCAGTTTGCAAATAATAAGTCTCCTTCGGATTTGGGTGTACGAGAAGTATTGTGTCTAAGAATAATTTCTTGACTTTCTCGAAACAATCATTTATTTCTTCCGTCCATGACCACTTGTTATTTTGTTTCAATAGATCGCAGAGCGGTCTAACCTCTTCGCTATATTTCGAAATAAACCTTCCGAAATAATTTATTAATCCCAAAAATCCCCGTAATTGTTTTACTGTTCGAGGTATGGGGAAATCTAGTATGGCCTTTACTCGCTCAGGATCCATACGTACCCCGTTTGTATTCACTATATGTCCTAACAATTTTACCTCTACGCATAAAAATCGACACTTTCCTAACCTACCTGTCAATCCTGCGGTCTCTAACCTGTCTAGTACCTGGTCTAAATGTGCTAAATGTTGTTCTATGTCTCCTTTAGTGAATATGACAATGTCATCTAGATAATTCACGCAAAACTCACGCACGTCCTTCAGTATAATATCCATTGCCCTAGAAAATCCTGCCACAGACGTCTTTAATCCCTGAGGTAATACACAATAGATATAAGTCCTTCCCATAAATGAAACCCTGTATATTTCCTAGAATCCCGATGCAAAGGTATTTGAAAATAAGCATTATTCAAATCAATCAGACTGATATAATTTACTCCATGAAAAGATTGTAAGATCTCAGATGTGAGTGGTGGTGACCCTGCATCACCTATCATTTTCTTATTAAGTTCGCGCGCGTCTAATAAGAATCTTATCGACCCATCTCGTTTCTTAGTGAACGTGAGAGGACTACAATACGGGGTTGCCTCCTGTTTGACCACGCCTAATCTTTCTAATTCCTCCAATTCCTTTTTTACTCGCTCCCTATACGCCAAAGGTACCGAATAACTGTGCTTTACGAATGGAGTTTCGTCTACCAACTCAATAATGTGCTCGTACCTGTTCGTTAATCCTAATTTGTCAATAAATACCTTACGATGCTTGTCTAATACAGGTAGTAATAGTTTCTTTTGTTCACTACTTAAACACGAGTCATCTAAGTGATAGCCCGTTTGAACGTCACCGTCTGTTCCGTTTCTCGTCACGCCTAACTCTACTGGCCTACTATTTTGATTTAACAATAAATTAATTTTGGCGGCGTTTGTCACTCCCCCAAGCCTTTCTATCTTACATTCCGAATTTAGTTTTACGCAAGACCTAACTCCTAGGTGTTCGATCGTCAAAGTCCGCTCACTATCGCAATTTACCACTCCTTTTACTCGTTCTAGCCAATCATACCCTAGTATCAATGATCTAGGTAAACGTCTCATAATCAACACAGGTGCTTCAACTAAGGTACTACCTAATTGAAACTCTATCAGTACTAACCTATTAGTGCTCTCACTTCGTGAACCGAATGCTCCTTGTATCTGAACCGCTGGGATCGCTATCTCAGGTAAAATTATGTTTTCCTTCAAGATCGAGTCATACAACTCCCTAGTCATTCCGCTAATCTGACTTCCCGTATCAATAAGCGCATTCATGTTTCTACCATACAACTTTACACATACTTCTGGTAATCTAGGTAAAGAATAGTCAATTCCTACATCGCTCGTCTCATCGAGTTCGTGAAACATTGTACACAAGTCTAAACCTCGCCTCAAACACTTCCTACAAGCCTCGTCTAACTCGTCGCATTCCAGTATATTACCAAACTGATTTTCCAACAAGATCCCTATGCTATCAATTTCTAACTGGCAACTATACCCCCCGTCATTCATCTCGCCTTTCAATGCTCGCGTAATACCATTTCCGCCGACCCCTAAAGCTTGTCCCGGCTTCCATCCATCGTTCGTTAGGATTCTATAAGCCAAACCTATTCTTTTATGTTCCGATATACCTTTATTCCCCGTTTTACACAACACTAAGCTATCGGACCTTACTAGTGTGGGGAAATTTAGTTTTTTGAATTTCCCTCCCCCACATGTTCCGATGAATTAGAGCTTTCGCCCTCCTTTACAAAAGTAATGGCTGGCCTGACTCTTTCAGTTTCAGACAAAATAGGTCTATTAAAATTCGCTCTATAACCTAGCCGACCTCGGCGATAGACTCGTCCCCTTGTCGAATTACCCCTACTGGCCCAATTGTTAGCTGAAATTGTTGCTACAATGGGACGCGCCATCCGCGACTCACTGTACCTACGTCCTCTAAATCCACTACCTGCAATGCCTCGCGCGGCTCCCCTTTGTTTGTCGACAATGTTTTGTTCTAAGCTCCTAAGGAATTTCGCCCCATTCATGATGTTAACTTCCTCAGTTCTGGTAAACCATAATCGTTGAATATCTATTGCATAGTGGCGCATAATGGAATTTACTAAATCCCGTTCGCTAAACGCAATAGTCAAAGACTGCATTGACTCAGCTTGCTCGGCAAAGTGCTCAGACATAGACATCCCTGAGTCACTAGTATAAACTGCATTAATTAACCTATATCTTACTGATTCTTGAATCTGTTCGGTCCAATAATTTCGTCTAAAGTCTGTCTCGAAATCAGCGAACGTAACCCAATCCTTTGAGTACAATTCCATAACCTTTCTCGCGTGCCCCGATATACAACCTAGCGCTATATCAATCTCGCGGTCCATTCCATTTACAGCCCTTATATACTTCTTTAATCGCTTTAAAAACGCAATAGGGTTGGTGAATGGTTTCCCATCGAAATTTGGTTTGCTAACAGACGGCTGAACCACATATAAATTCCGAGTCTCGGATAGTGCCGTACTAGAACCCGCAGACTCTACACTAGTTTCCTGTTTTTCACTTTCACCCCCTTCCCTACGTACTACGCTAACTGTATCTAGTGACGTAACACTTGCCCTTTCGTTCAATGTAGCATTGGGACTCGAACCCAAATTTTGCAATTTCTTCTCGAAATCACTAATCTTTTGTAAAATCAACTCTAATGTCGCTTTCCCTACGGTCTCTGTTTGCTCGCTCGTTCCTACAACACTCGTCTCTGGTCGATTCTCCGCTACCTGCTTCGCACTGCGACCCTTTCTACCTGCTGGCATCGTTACTAGTCCGTCTTAACTCGCCTATTTACTATTTTTCCGTTCTATTTCCGTTTACGCTAAATTACTTGTTTTACTTGCGCGCCCTTTTTAAATCTGACAGACAGTTTATTATTGTAATAATGTAAGACCAACGTAATATCTATACCAGATGTTTTAGAAACCTAGGGATATACACAGATTTTATGAATGGTTAAAGTTCAAGGGAATAAGTCTAAAATATAAGGCAGAGTTAGTATCTCGGTCACTGCAATCAATCACCCGACGATCCCTGTAAATAGTACATCTATAAAAATATACCGCTCACCTCGACTATTCCTATAAAAAAATACAACATAATCTTACATAATAACATGCACAGTGTGTCTTAAATCTTTCCTTGTTTATTATATGTATATATATATATACATTTTTTTTTTTTTTTTTTTCGTTTTTTTCATATAACCTCACATACAAGTCACGATTCCTACGTTGTGTTTATTTTTTATTTTTGTTTTGTGAATATATAGATCTAGTCATACCGTCATTCCGAATACGTACATAGACCCCTGGTCGCTCGGCAACAAAATTCTGTGACCTACGCGGTCACAGATTTGTGACACAGGACATAATCCCTGATCCTATATACCAAACATCGTGACCTAACTCAATCACAGACGTGACAAAGGACCTAAATAGAACTATTCTCCTGATGAATCAATCCTGATGAATTTTAATCCTGATGAATTACTATCCTGGTGAATTATTATCCTGGTCACGGCACCAAAATTCTGTGATGGTACCGGCGTGATCGTCTTAGCTAATAAAATATCGTGGCTAGTATAAGTGAGGAAACCTATAAACCTAAGGAAAGGGAAAATAACACTGTAGAGTTAGTGGCACTTTCAGTATCCTGTAGTCGTATTTGTTTGCCATGAATTACCAGTAAAACTGATACTTAGCTTCACTACGCTGGGTGAACGCGTAAGGCAGACCTAATCAATCCGTCTGAATTTTGGTATTCTGTATCGATACCTTACCGCGGAGTTTAACTTAGAGTTATTTAAATTATGGCATAGTAACATGTAATAAATCGAGTTTGCAAATCAGAGTCGGATTGAATGGTTGCTGATTACGTGTATTTCCTTTAAAAGGCATCTTAGCTGACCAATGGTAACCGAGCACGGGGACATTTCCCTACGCCTGCACGAGGCCTTTTATCATTGTTATAGGGGCTGCATTCGACCTCCTTTATGCGCTCCGACGCGAATTTATTTCCACATCCGTAAACGGCTGGATCTATCTTTTATGGGCATTTTAGCCCGCCCCTTGGTCCATGGACTTAATTTTTATATCATTTTATATAGTAAGGTTTATGAATTGGCCAATTCAAGTCGGAGGTCGATCTGCGGGAGGAGTTTGTGTTTGGTGTGCTGAACCATTGCTGCCGGCTTGTCACCACGCAGCCATGAAGCCGATTACTTTGACTATATTGTCAATCACTATCAATCGAATTATCAATATTAAGTATAATTCCCAATCAACCAAAGTGCCAAATACTCTACGATTACGTCCCATTTCTCGATACAATAGTCGTATACCTGACCCTTTGTTTCATGTAGCTCACCCGCTTTGTCCCTCGCTCTCGCCGCTGTAGATCGCCGTCTCGTTTCAAATGCTATATAATTATGCTAGAAAAAAAATCCTGTTGTTCCCTGCTGCCGCTAATACCTCATGTACACAGCTCAGGCCTATTTAGCCCTTATGCCAAATTTGTAAAAGCAGTAATTTCCTAGACTGCGTTAGATTTAGCTATTCATTTTAGCCAATACTCGCTCTATCGTATAAAAAGTAGTGTATGGATTTTGCTTATAGCAAAATACTGCTGCTAGATTTTAACTAAGAATTTATCCTGCAGACCTAATTTAAATATGATAACTTATATAGAATCTACCTAGCTCGTTTCTTTAAGGTTAAGAATCGTGACTGCAAACCTAGATATGTGGGGTGAAATTCATTATTGGAATATTATCCGTAAACTCTAGCACAAGTCATTAAATGGTAATTATTATTAGGACAAAAGGTAGGTAATTGTTCAGGTCTTAATAGCTTCCAATAATAAATCTGTAAGGTTACTTATCTATAATAATAAAAGGGAGATTGTTAATATTATTTACTTTTATTTTCTGAAAATTTATTTATATTACTCCACATGGAGTGTTATTAAAGAGAAGACACTGATTTTAATTTATTTACACCAAATTCGATTGTTGAAGCAATCGTATCAATTTGGTGGGAAAATTCTCGTTACCTAGGCTTCCTAAAGTAAGAGAAAAGAGAATTTCCAAAGATAAAAACTCTTACAGCCGCTTAAGTCTAATATACACCTTATCTTATAACTATACACACATGCACACAGTTTTAATTCATGATTTAAAATAAAAGAAAGATTTAAGGCACAGATTATATAGCTCTAGACAAAGAATATACTTTAGGTATGTTACCAAGGTTCACAGCTTTAGGTAATTTTGTCGTTAAATTTATTAAATCATTCCCAACTCAATGTTTGATGCGGGAGTATTTACAATACAGCAAGGTCCAAACATTGCACGGAATACGCCTTTTACCCAATTCTTTTTATACAACATTATAAGCAGAAAGATAATGGTAACTATTTGCATTATCAATATAATAATATCTATTTGGGACCAACTTTTATTCCCAATGTTCAACATCAACTCATATACAAAATCTAGGCTAGCGTCTGCATCCATTTAGCCAGGCGTCCTATGACTAGATGTCTTAAACGATTTACTCGACCTTATTATGAACCTTGTTTACGATACCTTATTTAATTTAATTGTGTACTTTACCGAATATTCAGCAACCAGCTTCACTCACTACAATCACTTATAATAGCCTATTCCCCGAAAGAACTTATCTATAATATGATCTGAATCTATACAACCATTTAATTAAGTGGAAAAGTATAATTTAACACCGTTACTTTTACAAACAACTTTGGACCCAATATTTACTCTGAACTCTAAACTCTTATACGTTATAGATTCGCGGATTTGAGGACTCTCCTCTCTGAATCGCGCTCGGAGCTTGAATCATGAATGAATCCCTTTTCCCGAAGTCGTCACCTCTTATCCACTGCCAGCCTCTTCCCCCAGCGAGTGCCACTGCAAAAAAACTACACACAGTATTTGCTCTTCTCATTGGTCAGATAATTTTCATGCATTTGTATTAACCAATAATCGCGAAGTCGCTTTGACCCCGCCCTTTCCCTAGGGAACTGTTTTGTCTTAAAGATTTCTACAGTATTAAATTTTAAATTTTGTTTTTTATAGTTAGCGGTCCGTCAACATCTGGTATCGATTTCTATCAACGCTGCGTTCACTACACAATGTAGTCGACTCGTATTTATTGCCTTCTTTAATTTTAGCTGTCTGGCCAAATTGAAATTTTGGTGTTTTATGACTGTTTGTAAAGCCATTTCTGTTTAAGTGCGTAAACCCTGTTGATTTTTAGGCGATAAATAACGTAGTATCGCATTTCAATGCCCCTTAGGTTTCGCTAAATGTCTCTCCCCATGATTCTGTTTTCTGAGAATTTTTTCTGTGTTAAACCTATTTAATAATTTACGACCCTTGTCGCACTTTTAAAATTTCTACTTTATTTTATTGCTTGCCTTGCGTTGAGATTTCTCTTTAAAATAAAAAATTTGTATAGGTATATGATAGGTACCATATTGACCATCTCAATACGGTTAATAAAACCCAAGTTTCTAAAAGCACGTTGCATAATCTTATCTATATGCAAATTAAATGTTAGTTGATCATCTAAGATTATACCCAAATCACGAACCTGGTTTACACGTTTAAGAGTATTGTTACAAAGGTTATAGTTAAATTTTAAGGGACATTTTCTCAATTTTAGGGGATAAATTTAAAAATATGTATTTTTGGACTCTATTCCTAATTATCTTTAAAATGATATACCGCAACCATATGTAACGCTATAAAAATATTTTTTCTTCATATTCGCTTCTATGAGAGCCCCCCTGAAATAAAGATTTTTAATACTTTTTAAGCCATATTCGGCGGGAGGCCATCGGTTTATATGTATAATATTTAAATTTGAAGTAATTACGTTCAGTAATTTAGAAGTTATAAGGCTCTGACAGACGGACGGACGGACGGACAAGTGCAAATTCACTCAAGTAGACTCAGAGACCTTCGCTTCGCTCGGTCAAATATTCGACCTGTGTTAATTCAGGGTATAAGCTATCTCCATGCCAAATATCCAACCCGTTTCAGTCCCTATGGCGTGTAGTATATGTAGTAACGGAATATCCCAACATACCTACAAACTTATACGAACATAGTTACAAACATCAACATTTTATTTATTATTAAGATGACTAAGATACGCGCTATTTAATGTTAAATAGTGTTTCAAATATCATACTAATATTATAAACTAGATGATGCCCGCGACTTCGTCCGCGTGGATTAAGGTTTTTGATTACCGCAGGAACTTTTGAATTTTCTGGAAGAATAAGTAGCGTTTGTCCTTCCCCAGGATACAACCTATCCCTTCAAAATCGGTTGAACAAGATGGGCCGTGAAAGCGTAACAGGCAGACAGACACACTTTCGCATTTATAATATTAGTATGGATATTATGGATATGTTTGTTTGTTGGATTATTAGTTTGTCCTTCAATCACGCCGCAACGGAGCCACGGATCGACGTGGTTTTTAGAATGAGTATATATGAAGAAATAGATATGACATAGGCAACTTTTTATTCCGGAAAATTAAGGCATTTCTGCGGGAATCAAAAAAACTTAAACTAAGTGAACGAAGTCGCAGACATCAGCTAGTAATTTACATTTTATTGCTGTAGATGCAGTTAGGAGTAGAATGCTACTTATGTATCTGCTCTTAAGACTTTTACTTACACACTTTAAGTACTGATTGTGTTGCTCGCGGTTTTCATTTGTTCTCGTATAATGAACCGCGCGCCGCTCACTCGTCGCTGGCTACAACATCTCCGAGCTTATGAAAAGCGTTTGTTTTTAGTTACCGACCGTCTCGTTATCTTTCAGACTTTCTTTTAAATCATAATTGTTTTGTCTAGGATTATAATGTTCGTCATCTTAAGCCTCTAGACTAACGAATATCAAAAGAACTCCTATAAAATTGCGTTACTTTTATTTAATCGTAAATCTTAAAAGGAATTTTGTACCTCGATAACATTATCGCGTTTTCGTAACTACTTTATGGCACAAAGTAAGAACTTAAAACTTTTCCATCTCCCGGACTAGCGGCACAAGAGTTCGCTGATGGAAAACTTCGCGAATACAAATGAAATTCCTGTTTCGAGTGCAAATCTTATCTGAACCTATATTCACGTTTATTCATATTTTTTCTATTTTATTATTTTGCAATAAAAATTCATCTCGTGTTTACATTATACAATTTAATACTTATAAAAAACCGGGACGATTTCTGTACATTGAAATTATAAGTAAGTTTTCGGGCCGGAAAGCTGGCGGTGTTTCAGCCCCGTGCCTCGTAAAGAAAGAAATCGTCGGTCTTACGTCTGATCTCTCTCCGATTGTATTGGATGGACTTCCTATCGGGCTTCGGGAGTAAGGGAATATAGAGTGCAATTGTTTTTGCGCACACACTTGTGTACTACAACATCTCTCGCGCAGAAGGCTAATCTCGGTGGAGATTGACCGCCGTGGCCGCAATTCTGTCGACAGGACGTTATTAACTGATTGCCGCAGCCTCCTCCTCCTGTCAGGCAGACCGCGCAATACCGCATCACTGTGGCGCGAACATCCAGCTCCGCCGAAAGCTTCCCCGCGTCGCCGACTGTCATCCGCTCGACACCACACACACACACACACACAACAACAAATATTAATATTATGAGAGCGCAGTCACGTTGTCGGCTGTTTTGATGTCTGGAACGACTATCATATTTGAGTATAACACTTTCCGAATTTTACTACCACCGAATAAGTTGATCGGTAAATTATCGATTGCAAATATTCGAGGTAATAAAATCCATCCAGACAAAGAAGCATTACAAATACAAAAGTGTGTCTTCCTTTTTCACGCTGAACCGATTTCGAAAAAAAATAGCACAGATATACTTGCGTCCTGGATACGAATGTCGGATATAAAATATCATAACATACGGAGGAGCGCCATGTGATTGAACGCCCGTAGAAGTCGTTCCTGTGAGAGGATACGACCACGGGTACGAGCCTTGCCAGTGATATACGTATACAATACGTTCGGGCTACGTATTTCAAAATATCTACAAAGGTGAAAGTTCACGTGCCGCACGCGTGCCGCACGCGTGCCGCACGGGTGCCGCAGAGTGCTACGGCTCTATCAGTATCGGGTTTCCGTTTTAAATCGTTCGTCACACAACAGTGACGATATCACAGCGGTGTGTATTGTTTATTAGTATTTAGTAAGGTCAATACTGTCTGTCCGTCAGCTGCGCTCTCACAGCCCGGGATAGGTCGCTTAGCGGTGAATGACGCGGGCTACTTTTCACAACGGAAAACCATAATCTACGCTCACGTAGTGCGTAGTGACTAATAGTAGCGTGCGTAGTGTAGTGCGTAGTGTTTAGTAGTATACTAAGTAGTAATTATTCATAGGCTCATGTTAATGTGTGGAATGTTACAACTTCAATAAATCTTTTGGCAGAGTTTAAATTTAAAGAACAAAGATAAATAAAGATACTTAGTTAGTAGATAATCGCGTCTTGTTTTTAATCAATAAACACCTTCAATTAACGCAGAGTGGACGAACTTACAAAGGAAACGAAGTCACTGGGGCCCTCTCAGAGATGATAATAGTATGATGATAATAAATCGTGAAACGCTTAATTTCTCTGTCTCTGGAAGATAATAAGAGATCTCATCTTGTTTTCAGTTTTGAATTCACTGATAGAGTGATGTAGGATGTAATAAAAAATATATTCTTACACAACTCTTCTCTTCTTCTTTAATTGATCTTTTTTTTAAAATTCATTATAGGCTTACGCTTGACCACAATCACACCTGATGGGAAGTGATGATGCTGCCTAAGATGGGACGCGCTTGCTTAGAAGCTGCCTATTCACTCTTGATTTAAAGATACCCGGATTGTAATTGGTGGGAAACACAGTTTTTGGTAAATGTTCCAGACCCTAGCCATGCGAATAAGGAATGAAGACGCAAAGCGCTTCGTGCGTGTGGGTGGAACGTTGATGACATAGGGGTGGAAACTCGCACGATGTCTTGCGGTACGATGGTAGAAGGGTGAAGGAGGTACAAGATCGAACAGCTCCTGAGCCCCCACCACCCCCACCACCACCACTACAGCCTATTAACGTCCCACTGCTGGGAACAGGCCTCCACTCTCATAGGAGAGAGGGAATTAGAGCTTAGACCCACCACGCTGCTCCAATGCGGGTTGGCGGGCTTTAACGACTATTATCATGTTAGTAATAATAACCGGGACCGACTGCTTAACGTGCTCTCCGAGGCACGGGGGTGAAACACCGCCAACTTCCAACTCTGGGCTGGCACTGAGAATTTCTTAATTGAAAAACCCAATACCTAACCATTTCTATGCCCGACCGGGAATCGAACCCAGGACCTCGTGATCCGCAGTCGACTACGCTAACCGCTAGACCAACAAGACAGCTCCTGAGCACACTCACCGAAATAATATATCCTATAGAATACCCGTAGCCACGTGCCGTAGACCTGTAGCCACGTGCCGTAGACCCGTAGCCACGTGCCGTAGACCCGTAGCCACGGGCCGTAGGCCCGTAGCCACGTGCCGTAGACCCGTAGCCACGTGCCATAGACCCGTTGCCACGTGCCGTAGACCCGTAGCTCCGTGCCGTAGACCCATAGCCACGTGCCGTAGACCCGTAGCCACGTGACGTAGACCCCCGCAGCCATGTGCCGTAGACCCGCAGCCTCGTGCCGTAGATCCGTAGCCACGTGCCGTAGACCCGTAGCCACGTGACGTAGACCCCAACAGCCATGTGCCGTAGACCCGAAGCCACGTGCCGTAGACCCGTAGCCATGTGCCGTAGACCCGTAGCATTTGATGTTTCTTCAGGCGGATATAGCCCGTTTTATTACCAAAAAAATACTGCACAAGTTACAATACTAATAAAACGATTACATTTATCCCCAAACTAGATATTGCGCGTGACTTCGTCTGCTTGGATTGAGTCATTTCAAACCCCGTGGAAACTGTTTAATTTTCCAGGATAAAGAGTAAATGAATGCCCTGCTAGGCGACAGACAAACTTTCGCACTTGAGATTATAGTATAGATAGTGTATTATTTTAGTCTGCGACTTGTATCGAAATGTCCGTCAGTTTGTATATAAGCTGAAAGCGCTCCACTGAAGGATTGGAATACCAGTACTTACTCCTAAGTAGTTAAGAAGCATAATATGTGTTGGTATGAATATGAGCAATATTACTCAGCCTTAGATTGAAAATGAACAAAAAGGTTCAAGTTTATTGATCGAGTTCACGTATTATTTCAGTCTGATATGAGATAACGCTCAATGTTCGTGAAACATACCTACTGTGATTTGTGAAAATAATGGATGAAGTAACAGTAATAATAATTATTGACTGCTCTTCTAGCGAGCACAACCTTGAACAAGCTCTCTCTCTCTAGCGAGCACAGCCTTGAACAAGCTCTCTCTCTCAAGCGTGCACAGCCTTGAACAAGCTCTCTCTCTCTAGCGAGCACAGCCTTGAACAAGCTCTCTCTCTCTAGTGAGCACAAGCTTGAACAAGCTCTCTCTCTCTAGCGAGCACAGCCTTGAACAAGCTCTTTCTCTCTAGCGAGCACAGCCTTGAACAAGCTCTCTCTCTCTAGCGTGCACAGCCTTGAACAAGCTCTCTCTCTCTAGCGAGCACAGCCTTGAACAAGCTCTCTCTCTCTCTAGCGAGCACAGCCTTGAACAAGCTCTCTCTCTCTCTAGCGAGCACAGCCTTGAACAAGCTCTCTCTCTCAAGCATGCACAGCCTTGAACAAGCTCTCTCTCTCTAGCGTGCACAGCCTTGAACAAGCTCTCTCTCTCAAGCATGCGCAGCCTTGAACAAGCTCTCTCTCTCTAGCGTGCACAGCCTTGAACAAGCTCTCTCTCTCTAGCGAGCACAGCCTTGAACAAGCTCTCTCTCTCTAGCGTGCACAGCCTTGAACAAGCTCTCTCTCTCTAGCGAGCACAGCCTTGAACAAGCTCTCTCTCTCTAGCGTGCACAGCCTTGAACAAGCTCTCTCTCTCTAGCGAGCACAGCCTTGAACAAGCTCTCTCTCTCTAGCGAGCACAAGCTTGAACAAGCTCTCTTTCTCTAGCGAGCACAGCCTTGAACAAGCTCTCTCTCTCTAGCGTGCACAGCCTTGAACAAGCTCTCTCTCTCTAGCGAGCACAAGCTTGAACAAGCTCTCTCTCTCTAGCGAGCACAGCCTTGAACAAGCTCTCTCTCTCAAGCATGCACAGCCTTGAACAAGCTCTCTCTCTCTAGCGAGCACAGCCTTGAACAAGCTCTCTCTCTCTCTAGCGAGCACAGCCTTGAACAAGCTCTCTCTCTCTAGCGAGCACAGCCTTGAACAAGCTCTCTCTCTCAAGCATGCACAGCCTTGAACAAGCTCTCTCTCTCTAGCGTGCACAGCCTTGAACAAGCTCTCTCTCTCTAGCGAGCACAGCCTTGAACAAGCTCTCTCTCTCTAGCGTGCACAGCCTTGAACAAGCTCTCTCTCTCTAGCGAGCACAGCCTTGAACAAGCTCTCTCTCTCTAGCGTGCACAGCCTTGAACAAGCTCTCTCTCTCTAGCGAGCACAGCCTTGAACAAGCTCTCTCTCTCTAGCGTGCACAGCCTTGAACAAGCTCTCTCTCTCTAGCGAGCACAGCCTTGAACAAGCTCTATCTCTCTAGCGTGCACAGCCTTGAACAAGCTCTCTCTCTCTAGCGAGCACAAGCTTGAACAAGCTCTCTCTCTCTAGCGAGCACAGCCTTGAACAAGCTCTCTCTCTCTAGCGTGCACAGCCTTGAACAAGCTCTCTCTCTCTAGCGAGCACAAGCTTGAACAAGCTCTCTCTCTCTAGCGAGCACAGCCTTGAACAAGCTCTCTCTCTCAAGCATGCACAGCCTTGAACAAGCTCTCTCTCTCTAGCGAGCACAGCCTTGAACAAGCTCTCTCTCTCTAGCGTGCACAGCCTTGAACAAGCTCTCTCTCTCTAGCGAGCACAGCCTTGAACAAGCTCTCTCTCTCTCTAGCGAGCACAGCCTTGAACAAGCTCTCTCTCTCTAGCGTGCACAGCCTTGAACAAGCTCATCGGTGTATTATACGACGACGTTCAATATTCCAATATCCTACTTAACTAATTAGTCTTACGCATGTAAGTTAATATTGAAATCAAATTAGTTAAGTAAATGAACTAATTGGATCGAAGTCGCGATGTATCGCGATTAATTAATTATTATTTATCGCATTTGTACCGGAGCGAGGCCGGGGGCCATACCGCCAGCGCTTACTGCAATACCTAAGCAATATTACTCAAAATGACAGTTTGATGTCACGTAACTTTACGTTCCTAAAATAAGGATTAACACAATTATATAAACAATATGGCTACCCCAGAGCGCATTGTACGAGTTGGCAGATTCCGGCAACTATGACGGGTTTGATATGCTGCGTCAAACGTGCGTCAGTTGAGATAAAATATACTGCTTCGTTAAATTTAGAAGAAGCTTATAGTATTAATGTATGCAAGAGTTTCTCGTTTAAAGCCATACATAGTTTGGAAGCCTCTGAGACTAATACTGTTGTACCTAGATACACAAATATCTCTTAACTAAACTAAGTTTAATATAGTAACTTAATATTTATTGTAGAGGCAAAAGTGCACAAGTACAGCAATATATCAGATGAGCAACAGAGCTGTAGAGCTTCTGGTTTGTTTGTTTTAAGATACGCGGTCGCCCTGCTGGTATACATACTCGTAGCTGGTATAATGATACAATTTACGTCATTAAACCGTACCGGCAAAGACGTGCCGCCAAACGATTTAGCGTTCCGGTACGATGCCGTGTAGAAACCGAATAGGGGTATGGGTTTAATATAACTGCCTACCTATACATATCTGTTTCTTATTTGCATACAATATGAATATCAGGTATATAAAAATACAAAGCAGAGGAGTTGCTAAAAGCACTACCAGATGCTTATCGTATTATGGCTTGTGTAGTAACTGTAATGACCATCTTCTTTACAGCGCAGTTGTTCTGCGCGTGCCTCGAATATTATATGCCTTACAATAAAATAAAATAAATAAAAATGACCAGCCAGCGTCTAGGCGTCTGAGGAGTATGCGCCACACTTGTTACATTTCAAACATCGAGCCTTAGATGCGCTAACAAGCTTTCTTGTTTCCGAGTTTGAGTCAAATCGAGAATCTGACATTGTGTCGTGAAGGAGTGACGAACACGAACATCCTAACACACACATTTATAATAAGAGTTATAAACCGATTACTGTTTAGAATCATTAGTTTGTAAATTGTAATGAAACCCATTTATGTCAGCAGCGAGTCGGTCCAACTGCGCGGTACTCGCAGATTGAGCGTTACAAAACATTCATTATATTGTGTTACCTTCGAAGCTTGCGGCTCTCCGCGCTGATTGAGTTAAACTGTTTACCTGTTTACTTGTTTACTGGGAAACTTCCAAGCTCTGAGGCTTTACGGCAGATACTTCTTTTTATCCATTGATGGTTTTCTCACCGTAAGCCATCACACAGGCATCGTACAGTCTAAGATGGTAGCGGGCTTACCTGTTGGGAGTGGAGCTGATATACCTAATATTAAACCCATACCTTTGATCGATTTCTACAGGGCACCGTACCAGAACGCTTAATTCAATTATTATTTCTATTACCTTGCTTATACACGTAAAGCGCCAGCGGAGCCGCATCAGATGAGATAATGTACATACTATAGTAAGCGCGTTGGCTTTATTCAAATGAATCAGATTACACAACTAATTGGCGCTGGTATTGGCTTCAACCCCCCGCGGGGTCCCCGGGTTGCGGGGTTTGTAATAATTATACTCTGTGCCGCCGGCGATGATACTTGCGAAGGGGTTTCGTCTGTTACATATTTTGTTTTATTAATTAGGTCCGCCATTTCTTGAATAGCTCTTTATAGCGATCCTCTCTTTTCTCGAAAATGTATCTTCAGATTGGATATTATAGTTAAAATGTGTGGATCTTGCGAGCAAATTTTGATAATGTTCATTACTTATTTTAAATCAAAAACGGCCAAGTGCGAGTCGGACTCGCGCACCGAGGGTTCCGTACTCAAGAAGTAGGTATAATTACCTTTGTTAATGAACCGCAAAACTAACTTTGTTTGTAGAGGTTTACTGTTAATATCAAAAAATTACGTTTGTTGTATGGGAGCCCCCCTTTAATATTTACTTTATTGATATTTAATTATTTATCTTGAAAGGTAATATACAAGTTAATATTCTGTGAAAATTTGAACCGTCTACCTGTTACCGTTTTTAATATTGAGCAAAAAAATACGAAAAAAACACGTTTATTGTATTGGGACCCCCCTTAATATATATATTTTTTTAATTTTTAGTATTTGTTGTTATAGCGGCAACGGAAATACATGATTTGTGAAAATTTCAGCTTTCTAGCTATCACGGCCTATGAGATACAGCCTGGAGACAGACAGACAGACAGACAGACAGACAGACAGACAGACAGACAGACAGACAGACAGACAGACAGCGGAGTCTTAGTAATAGGGTCCCGTTTTTACCTTTTGGGTACGGAACCCTAATTAGAGATTAATATTGTTTTCACACGCTTTGGCCGGGAAAGCTTTCAAGTGCCGCTCCGAGGCTCCAGTCACGCGATGTGGGCTTCACGACCTATAACGTTCACGTGGACAGAAAACACACCACCTAACAAAATGTGTCGTGTCGTATCGTATCGTAGTTTTTTTACTAACACAGGTTAAATTATTTTTACTAACGAAATATTGTTTATTAACGAAACATAAAAGTTGCCTGAAAAAAAATATTATTATATATTATAGTAGTCCTAATATAAATTAGGAATACGATACGATACGATACGACACAACACTGTCATCGTCATAAATGTCCACTGCTGGACGCAGGTCTCCCGCGCGGATCTGTCTCCGCAGAGCACGGTCAATGTAGCACGCGAATGCGATGAAGGTCCGCGTCCGTGTGGAGCAGGGTCCACGCTCGCACGCACGTGAATATGCATTGAGCGGTCGCACGCTTCTGTCGCCCCGCGACTGCGGGCCGCCCGGGGCGCGACGTGAGCCGCGATGACGTTGACTGTGTCGCGACGTTACCGCTTTGTACTCGCTCCAAAACAAACACGTTTGAACGTGTTTGTTTTGACAACGAACAGGCAATGAACAATAACACCAACAGCGTCTGAACCACTTTTGGAATGCTCACAACTTACAAGAAGACGCTGTAGATTTAAAAGTGATTGGAACCTATACCAGGACACAATCAAAGTTAAAAAATTTACAGTGTTAGTTAGATTAGGAGGATTTAATCTTAAGAGTAGGAATTTTATATCCCATTTATCAGAGTTTTACTTTTTAAATTAATTTTATTGACGATTCGAAAGCACTTATAACAATTTATGTGAATAAAATAGATTTGATTTGATTTGTTGTATGCATAACAATATTAATCCGTTGGCTGGCCGCTAATACGAGTATGTTATTGTGAAGCCGCGCGCTGCGGAATGTGGTTCCTCTCCTCACGCGGATCACGCGGTATTCTCACGCGTGGAATTCCGCGTATTTCACTGCATTCCTATAAGTATAATATTTGTAGTTATACAATCATATTATTATTCGAACAGCTCTAACATTACAACGTGAGTTTCTCGTCGCAGGTATGGTCTGAGAGCCGGATATACGACGACCTTCACTGATCTGTTTTTAATTTTATTTAATAATAGATAAATACGCCTAAAATAGCTTGCCCATCAAAATCCTGACCAGGCTATTTTATTTTATTTTTTTGACAGGTTTATTGTAAGCAATGCTATACCATCGCGTTTGTTATAAAATTACCTATATTTAGATATATAACTCAAGCGGTTAACAGTTCCATAAACTTACCTATGGACTACGGTATAAGTATTATTTGTTGTGACAGCAGTAGCGTGGAGCTTCCTCATGCCCGTGTTCAGAACTACTGACGGCTCAGGAGACGGTCTTGAATCCGAAACTTAAATCCACGCAGTAGGTATCGTAGTAATAGCGAGTAGGTACTCGTACTATACGACGCCCGCGACACCGCCCGCGCCCGCGCCCGCGCCCGCGCCCGCGCCCGCGCCCGCGCCCGCGCCCGCGCCCGCGCCCGCGCCCGCGCCCGCGCCCGCGCCCGCGCCCGCGCCCGCGCCCGCGCCCGCGCCCGCGCCCGCGCCCGCGCCCGCGCCCGCGCCCGCGCCCGCGCCCGCGCCCGAGCCCGCGCCCGCGCCCTGCGGTTCAGGCAGGTGTTTTTGACTCCCGCGGAAACTGCTTAATTTTCCAGGGTGAAAAGCTTTCTCTATACATTCTTATATTCAACGAAATCGGTTGAAAATTTGGGCCGTGATCATGCATGACAGACAGACGGACCCATTTTACCATTTATAATATTAAGATACTGATATGAATTATGACATTCAGTTTAATTTCAACAAACAAAGCAAGGCAAAATAGCGTCCAGCAAAACTATAATTTAAATCGTAGATAATAAATAATGAAAACGAAAATGAGCAGAAACGCCAACGGTCCGGCGCCTGAACGCTGATAATGAGCGAATTAATTGCCGAACCAATTGCGCCACAGCTAATTATTGTCCGCGTGCATCCATTGCATTCCAAACAACTCCATACATCACTGCCCCGCCGTTAATTCCACAATGATGCACAACCTCACAACAATGAAAACATTTATTAAAGCTTCAGTATGTACTGTAAGGGCGGTGATGGCCCGCTGCCCACTGCCCACTGCCCACTGCCCACTGCCCACTGCCCACTGCCCACTGCCCGGTGCGTCAGACGGCCGGCCTCTTGTTCTGTGTCCCCTGACACCCACGGCGACGGGTGAAATATGGCTATTTGAGAACTAGTCAAATCTGGAACTTTTTTCAAACTTCAATACACGCGCTAAGTATAGGATTTGTTATTGTAAAATAAAATAAATATAGAACTTCAACTAACTTACCAACTTCCCCAGTATAGGATCATGTAGGAATTACTGAATTGTGACGTCATCAAAAGTCAACGCACTTTTTTACTATTATTATATTTTTTACTACGATAATTTTAAATGGTTATCAAACATAAAATTAACAGGAGATATGGATATTGCGTCTTTTGGGAGATTAACTACAATAGTAGATTATTAATCAAGGGGATAAAGCAGTGTCTTCTGTCGCGGGTGACGATTTAAATCGCGAGCGTAACGAAGGACTCGAGGTTTACCCCCGAGCGTAGCGAGGGCGTTAAAAACTTAAATCACGAGCGAAGCGAGGGATTTAAGACGAGTCCTGAGTGTAGCGAGGGATTTAAATTCACCCAAGACTAAGACAGCTTTATCACCGAGTAATATATTCTACTTTTCGTACCATTTGCGAAAAAATTAACACAATAATAATATGAGATAAGCATTTATTAAAAATAATGACAATTAAAAGTAAAAGTTAACATTCGAAACATTGGTCCAATTATTGATAGAGAGAGTTACATTTTTGTTTGGTACATTTATTGTTGATGAGTTGATTTGAGTATTTCTCTGTTCTTGCGTCTGAGGAACTGTTTAGAACATTAACTTATTTATAAAAATAAATTAAAATAAACTTAACGTTTATGTATTTGAAGAAAACAAAAACGCGGCAAATTCCTAGACTAATATTTTTTTGTCGGAAAAGCAAAGGCATCAAGCTCATACGGCCTCGTCGGTTTTCGTAATTTTATTTAATAATCATAACTGCATAATAAATGCGTATTCCTTTTTTCGTACCACTTGCTCAAAAAAGTGACATTCTATGCTTCAAAAAGCGAACATAACAATAGTCATTTTTAATCTGTTAAAAGCAGGGAAAGAAAATTGTACTGAATTTCATTCATCCTCTAGGGGGAGAATGTGATTTAAATTTGGAATAGGTACTTACCAAAATTTAAACTGAACTACATCTGTGTTTACAAAGCAAAGTTTGTATATAAAGCATTAAACATCTTTTTGAAAATAATTTATTTGACTAATAATAATCAAATACCCATTTCTGTAAAGGTAGAGGCAGGTCTCTAGCTTTTCAGAACGATTTGCGTTCAGATATCTAATCTGTGAGCCGGTAATGAATTGTAATTATCATATCGACGGCACGAGCTTACTAGTCACGCCTTCGATCGTCGGGTGATAAGTAAGTGGCAAAATCGCGCCACGGTACTGGCCACCGTACCTTGTGTATTGACAAGTAAATTACGGCTCCTGCGCGCCCGCGCGGTACATAATATACAAGAGGCGACGGGCGCGGGCGAGGTGCGAGTGAGGTGCAGGCGCGGCGCCGCCGCTTCTATCATACTTCTATTATAGACGGGACGACGCGACGCTATAGACGGGACGACGCGACGCGACGCGACGGGTGTACACTGTGCACCGTGCACTGTGCACTGTACACTGTACACCGTGCACCGTGCACCGTACACTGTACACTGTGCACTGTGCACTGTGCACTGTGCACTGTGCACTGTACGAAGCCGGCGAGGCGCGGAGGCCGCTTTCATACTTCCAAGGCTAGTGGCTACACCGCCGACGCACCTCCGCCGCGCGTATATTATATCCCGCGCGTTTACTAGTCGTCACCGAGGCTCGCATTAACTTCACTCCGAAAATAATTTAAAAGTTAATAGGTACATTATGTATAGTATTTTTATTTATTACAACAGCTGTAACAGCCTTTCTCGTTGAATTGGTATAAAATCTATTTTATGACTGTAAAGGCATCATTATTTCTCAATTATCTCGAGCGAAAGAAGTTCTGAATCCATGATTGTTCTTCTCATTGCCGCTGTGTAATGGCTGAACGATGAGGCCACGTCTGACTGGAATACCGAAACAGCTTTATTTGCATTTATCTATTATATTGTTTTGCATAATAATAAGTAAATAATAATAATATACGTTGAATATTGGGCCATAATAAATTAATATGTAAGTAGTTGGCATTAAACATTGTACCTACAGTTCACGCGCGAGTTGAATGCAGAGTAAATGTATGTGCCTACATACATTTACTCTAAGTGGGCCTGAAAATGTGTCAATAATTGAGTGTCAACATTTTCAAACGTGAAAAATACAATAATTTCACGTTTGGAAATGTTTGGAAATGTTTAATCAACTTTTCTATCGATTCAGCTACGTGAGATTACGTAAGATTTATAAAATTTCAATAATGTACGCCACTGCGAGGCAAACGACGGGAAAATGATGAACAAGATCAACATAAAACGATCACAATTGAATTTCGGTTCAGAAGTGGGATCGAATTACCTTTATAAAGAATTCGAATGATTCCACGCAATATGTTTATATGTTTCACGTCAGTGGATCCTTTGTCTTTGGCACAATTTTCAATCTTTGAGGTTTTGGTCTGGCATTTGTTATGTTGATTTTATTTATAATTTCTCTCCGTATTTAGTAAGTAAAAGATGGATGCATTGTGTGGAAGAAGATCTGTAGAGACTTTGAAAGCTCTCTTCATGGTTGAGGAGGCAAAGGCCCACAAACTGTTGAAGCGTCGAGGAAGTAAGTATTTAGTAAGTAGTGTGCATCTCATTGACAATAGGCAAAGAGCCAGCTTGCATCAGTCGAACAATTAGATTACTACTGTATCCGTCCTCTGTCCTTTCCGTTCCTTCGAAGATATTTGAAAGCCTTAATCCTTAAGCACTATGTCGCGGGCATTATCTACTATTTAGTTATTGTGGCTTTATCGTCACTTTGTCAGTGTTCGTCGCTGCGCGGCGGCGCCGCTGTAGCCTGTGTAGCGTGCGGCGTGTTGTGTTGTGGCGGCGCGCTGTATCTCTCCCCGTGACTGATGGCGCCCGCGTGAGTTGCACTTCCGATATCCGGCCGCCATTGTTACACGCCCTTTTCAGCTGCTAGCAACCAAAATATTATATTTATCAACACACTATATACACACTAAATACCGTAAATATATAGTACCTAGTAGTGTGTTGAAAACCCCCTACATTTTTTCCTGATACTGTGAACCATATGAATTACCATACCAACATAAAGCAGAAACACAAAAGGAACGTCAATTAATTATATTAGTGATGGTGATATTCGTACTCATTATTTTGTACACAGTCTTTGAGCTAAATTACCTCTATGGAAAAACCACGATCGTCTTTCGCGTGTAGCACTACACTCTAGTGCTATCCTTTCAATGTTACATTCAATTTAATTCAATTGACACTGTGTCGTGACTAGACAGTGTCAATTGAATTCAGTTACAAGATTGTATCAATCCGAATAGGTACTACTACTACATGTACATGATATCAATTGTCCAGGAATCCTGTTCCATACTTAAAAATAAGAAAATATAGAACTGGAACTAAATAAGAACTATATTTTCTTATTTTTCTCTGTCAGAGCGAAAGTTAGCCCGTGTTATTTCCGCGCTGATTCAGTGACGTCACTGGAATTTCCCGCGGAAACTGCATTAGTCGGCAAGTACATATATTATCACCCTTGATACTCGACTAAAGGCAGTTACTGCATTGGACTGACAATTTCATAATCTCGTGCATGAATAGTTCCGAGTTAGGAGCTGCAGTCCGGAGCAATCTGCGTGCACACCGCACACGCGCACTACGATCATTAGCAATCTTATTTTAAGCACGTCAGCACGTCTACATTATAACTAGAACACAATATTATAGAGCCCACTTATTATAGGTCCTAGCCCTAACTTTCAATATGAAACCTCGATGCGAATGTTTATCAGCTGTTTGCTCGTTACATTTGTATGTCTCAATTGTTGAATAGAACGTCGCAAAGATGGCGCATAATAAAGAGTGGAGGCGGGCACAGTAGCACAACTCAGCATGTCCGCCCTGTGCGCTGTGCAGACACCACCCACCTCACTACACTGACGAGCTAACTGTCCGCAGCTCCTCCTCCAGAATATAAATTTAACGATTTATTTTTAGGAAGTCAAAACTTCCTAAAAATAAATCGTTACATTGTTTGGCCATCGATAAATTATTAAAGCTGAAAACAAAATACCTAGGTATTTGACAGCAGGCGTTACTTTACGGGAGTCCATGATACTATGTATATGTATGTATGGTATGATGAGAAACTAGAAGTTTAATTCGCTTAGATAATCCATAACAATACTCAAATCTGTGTGGCACAGAGCGATATTCACAACACCACAGTAACTTTCCAAATTATTCTCAATGCTTTCACTCCGATACCGGAGCATATTCAGAAGATATTGTGGACTCGGGTCAACCGGGAACAAGTTAACTATGTCACAAAACCAAAACTAATTTTAATCTCTAATAAATTAATGAGATATAAATGACCAATATAACGTGTAACTCAACAAATACATAATACACTGAGAAAACGGCAAAGTTAAGTTTGCAAACGCGGTGACAATATAACATAACCGTTAGGTTAGGGCGAGTTAGGTTAGGGCGAGTTAGGTTAGGGCGAGTTAGGTTAGGGCGAGTTAGGTTAGGGCGAGTTAGGTTAGGGCGAGTTAGGTTAGGGCGAGTTAGGTTAGGGCGAGTTAGGTTAGGGCGAGTTAGGTTAGGGCGAGTTAGGTTAGGGCGAGTTAGGTTAGGGCGAGTTAGGTTAGGGCGAGTTAGGTTAGGGCGAGTTAGGTTAGGGCGAGTTAGGTTAGGGCGAGTTAGGTTAGGGCGAGTTAGGTTAGGGCGAGTTAGGTTAGGGCGAGTTAGGTTAGGGCGAGTTAGGTTAGGGCGAGTTAGGTTAGGGCGAGTTAGGTTAGGGCGAGTTAGGTTAGGGCGAGTTAGGTTAGGGCGAGTTAGGTTAGGGCGAGTTAGGTTAGGGCGAGTTAGGGTAGGGCGAGTTAGGTTAGGGCGAGTTAGGTTAGGGCGAGTTAGGTTAGGGCGAGTTAGGTTAGGGCGAGTTAGGTTAGGGCGAGTTAGGTTAGGGCGAGTTAGGTTAGGGCGAGTTAGGTTAGGGCGAGTTAGGTTAGGGCGAGTTAGGTTAGGGCGAGTTAGGTTAGGGCGAGTTAGGTTAGGGCGAGTTAGGTTAGGGCGAGTTAGGTTAGGGCGAGTTAGGTTAGGGCGAGTTAGGTTAGGGCGAGTTAGGTTAGGGCGAGTTAGGTTAGGGCGAGTTAGGTTAGGGCGAGTTAGGTTAGGGCGAGTTTGTTTAGGGCGAGTTAGTTTAGGGCGAGTTAGGTTAGGGCGAGTTAGGTTAGGGCGAGTTAGGTTAGGGCGAGTTAGGTTAGGGCGAGTTAGGTTAGGGCGAGTTAGGTTAGGGCGAGTTAGGTTAGGGCGAGTTAGGTTAGGGCGAGTTAGGTTAGGGCGAGTTAGGTTAGGGCGAGTTAGGTTAGGGCGAGTTAGGTTAGGGCGAGTTAGGTTAGGGCGAGTTAGGTTAGGGCGAGTTAGGTTAGGGCGAGTTAGGTTAGGGCGAGTTAGGTTAGGGCGAGTTAGGTTAGGTTAGGTTAGGTTAGGTTAGGTTAGGTTAGGTTAGGTTAGGTTAGGTTAGGTTAGGTTAGGTTAGGTTAGGTTAGGTTAGGTTAGGTTAGGTTAGGTTAGGTTAGGTTAGGTTAGGTTAGGTTAGGTTAGGTTAGGTTAGGTTAGGTTAGGTTAGGTTAGGTTAGGTTAGGTTAGGTTAGGTTAGGTTAGGTTAGGTTAGGTTAGGTTAGGTTAGGTTAGGTTAGGTTAGGTTAGGTTAGGTTAGGTTAGGTTAGGTTAGGTTAGGTTAGGTTAGGTTAGGTTAGGTTAGGTTAGGTTAGGTTAGGTTAGGTTAGGTTAGGTTAGGTTAGGTTAGGTTAGGTTAGGTTAGGTTAGGTTAGGTTAGGTTAGGTTAGGTTAGGTTAGGTTAGGTTAGGTTAGGTTAGGTTAGGTTAGGTTAGGTTAGGTTAGGTTAGGTTAGGTTAGGTTAGGTTAGGTTAGGTTAGGTTAGGTTAGGTTAGGTTAGGTTAGGTTAGGTTAGGTTAGGTTAGGTTAGGTTAGGTTAGGTTAGGTTAGGTTAGGTTAGGTTAGGTTAGGTTAGGTTAGGTTAGGTTAGGTTAGGTTAGGTTAGGTTAGGTTAGGTTAGGTTAGGTTAGGTTAGGTTAGGTTAGGTTAGGTTAGGTTAGGTTAGGTTAGGTTAGGTTAGGTTAGGTTAGGTTAGGTTAGGTTAGGTTAGGTTAGGTTAGGTTAGGTTAGGTTAGGTTAGGTTAGGTTAGGTTAGGTTAGGTTAGGTTAGGTTAGGTTAGGTTAGGTTAGGTTAGGTTAGGTTAGGTTAGGTTAGGTTAGGTTAGGTTAGGTTAGGTTAGGTTAGGTTAGGTTAGGTTAGGTTAGGTTAGGTTAGGTTAGGTTAGGTTAGGTTAGGTTAGGTTAGGTTAGGTTAGGTTAGGTTAGGTTAGGTTAGGTTAGGTTAGGTTAGGTTAGGTTAGGTTAGGTTAGGTTAGGTTAGGTTAGGTTAGGTTAGGTTAGGTTAGGTTAGGTTAGGTTAGGTTAGGTTAGGTTAGGTTAGGTTAGGTTAGGTTAGGTTAGGTTAGGTTAGGTTAGGTTAGGTTAGGTTAGGTTAGGTTAGGTTAGGTTAGGTTAGGTTAGGTTAGGTTAGGTTAGGTTAGGTTAGGTTAGGTTAGGTTAGGTTAGGTTAGGTTAGGTTAGGTTAGGTTAGGTTAGGTTAGGTTAGGTTAGGTTAGGTTAGGTTAGGTTAGGTTAGGTTAGGTTAGTTAGGTTAGGTTAGGTTAGGTTAGGTTAGGTTAGGTTAGGTTAGGTTAGGTTAGGTTAGGTTAGGTTAGGTTAGGTTAGGTTAGGTTAGGTTAGGTTAGGTTAGGTTAGGTTAGGTTAGGTTAGGTTAGGTTAGGTTAGGTTAGGTTAGGTTAGGTTAGGTTAGGTTAGGTTAGGTTAGGTTAGGTTAGGTTAGGTTAGGTTAGGTTAGGTTAGGTTAGGTTAGGTTAGGTTAGGTTAGGTTAGGTTAGGTTAGGTTAGGTTAGGTTAGGTTAGGTTAGGTTAGGTTAGGTTAGGTTAGGTTAGGTTAGGTTAGGTTAGGTTAGGTTAGGTTAGGTTAGGTTAGGTTAGGTTAGGTTAGGTTAGGTTAGGTTAGGTTAGGTTAGGTTAGGTTAGGTTAGGTTAGGTTAGGTTAGGTTAGGTTAGGTTAGGTTAGGTTAGGTTAGGTTAGGTTAGGTTAGGTTAGGTTAGGTTAGGTTAGGTTAGGTTAGGTTAGGTTAGGTTAGGTTAGGTTAGGTTAGGTTAGGTTAGGTTAGGTTAGGTTAGGTTAGGTTAGGTTAGGTTAGGTTAGGTTAGGTTAGGTTAGGTTAGGTTAGGTTAGGTTAGGTTAGGTTAGGTTAGGTTAGGTTAGGTTAGGTTAGGTTAGGTTAGGTTAGGTTAGGTTAGGTTAGGTTAGGTTAGGTTAGGTTAGGTTAGGTTAGGTTAGGTTAGGTTAGGTTAGGTTAGGTTAGGTTAGGTTAGGTTAGGTTAGGTTAGGTTAGGTTAGGTTAGGTTAGGTTAGGTTAGGTTAGGTTAGGTTAGGTTAGGTTAGGTTAGGTTAGGTTAGGTTAGGTTAGGTTAGGTTAGGTTAGGTTAGGTTAGGTTAGGTTAGGTTAGGTTAGGTTAGGTTAGGTTAGGTTAGGTTAGGTTAGGTTAGGTTAGGTTAGGTTAGGTTAGGTTAGGTTAGGTTAGGTTAGGTTAGGTTAGGTTAGGTTAGGTTAGGTTAGGTTAGGTTAGGTTAGGTTAGGTTAGGTTAGGTTAGGTTAGGTTAGGTTAGGTTAGGTTAGGTTAGGTTAGGTTAGGTTAGGTTAGGTTAGGTTAGGTTAGGTTAGGTTAGGTTAGGTTAGGTTAGGTTAGGTTAGGTTAGGTTAGGTTAGGTTAGGTTAGGTTAGGTTAGGTTAGGTTAGGTTAGGTTAGGTTAGGTTAGGTTAGGTTAGGTTAGGTTAGGTTAGGTTAGGTTAGGTTAGGTTAGGTTAGGTTAGGTTAGGTTAGGTTAGGTTAGGTTAGGTTAGGTTAGGTTAGGTTAGGTTAGGTTAGGTTAGGTTAGGTTAGGTTAGGTTAGGTTAGGTTAGGTTAGGTTAGGTTAGGTTAGGTTAGGTTAGGTTAGGTTAGGTAGGTTAGGTTAGGTTAGGTTAGGTTAGGTTAGGTTAGGTTAGGTTAGGTTAGGTTAGGTTAGGTTAGGTTAGGTTAGGTTAGGTTAGGTTAGGTTAGGTTAGGTTAGGTTAGGTGTAGGTTAGGTTAGGTTAGGTTAGGTTAGGTTAGGTTAGGTTAGGTTAGGTTAGGTTAGGTTAGGTTAGGTTAGGTTAGGTTAGGTTAGGTTAGGTTAGGTTAGGTTAGGTTAGGTTAGGTTAGGTTAGGTTAGGTTAGGTTAGGTTAGGTTAGGTTAGGTTAGGTTAGGTTAGGTTAGGTTAGGTTAGGTTAGGTTAGGTTAGGTTAGGTTAGGTTAGGTTAGGTTAGGTTAGGTTAGGTTAGGTTAGGTTAGGTTAGGTTAGGTTAGGTTAGGTTAGGTTAGGTTAGGTTAGGTTAGGTTAGGTTAGGTTAGGTTAGGTTAGGTTAGGTTAGGTTAGGTTAGGTTAGGTTAGGTTAGGTTAGGTTAGGTTAGGTTAGGTTAGGTTAGGTTAGGTTAGGTTAGGTTAGGTTAGGTTAGGTTAGGTTAGGTTAGGTTAGGTTAGGTTAGGTTAGGTTAGGTTAGGTTAGGTTAGGTTAGGTTATGTTAGGTTAGGTTAGGTTAGGTTAGGTTAGGTTAGGTTAGGTTAGGTTAGGTTAGGTTAGGTTAGGTTAGGTTAGGTTAGGTTAGGTTAGGTTAGGTTAGGTTAGGTTAGGTTAGGTTAGGTTAGGTTAGGTTAGGTTAGGTTAGGTTAGGTTAGGTTAGGTTAGGTTAGGTTAGGTTAGGTTAGGTTAGGTTAGGTTAGGTTAGGTTAGGTTAGGTTAGGTTAGGTTAGGTTAGGTTAGGTTAGGTTAGGTTAGGTTAGGTTAGGTTAGGTTAGGTTAGGTTAGGTTAGGTTAGGTTAGGTTAGGTTAGGTTAGGTTAGGTTAGGTTAGGTTAGGTTAGGTTAGGTTAGGTTAGGTTAGGTTAGGTTAGGTTAGGTTAGGTTAGGTTAGGTTAGGTTAGGTTAGGTTAGGTTAGGTTAGGTTAGGTTAGGTTAGGTTAGGTTAGGTTAGGTTAGGTTAGGTTAGGTTAGGTTAGGTTAGGTTAGGTTAGGTTAGGTTAGGTTAGGTTAGGTTAGGTTAGGTTAGGTTAGGTTAGGTTAGGTTAGGTTAGGTTAGGTTAGGTTAGGTTAGGTTAGGTTAGGTTAGGTTAGGTTAGGTTAGGTTAGGTTAGGTTAGGTTAGGTTAGGTTAGGTTAGGTTAGGTTAGGTTAGGTTAGGTTAGGTTAGGTTAGGTTAGGTTAGGTTAGGTTAGGTTAGGTTAGGTTAGGTTAGGTTAGGTTAGGTTAGGTTAGGTTAGGTTAGGTTAGGTTAGGTTAGGTTAGGTTAGGTTAGGTTAGGTTAGGTTAGGTTAGGTTAGGTTAGGTTAGGTTAGGTTAGGTTAGGTTAGGTTAGGTTAGGTTAGGTTAGGTTAGGTTAGGTTAGGTTAGGTTAGGTTAGGTTAGGTTAGGTTAGGTTAGGTTAGGTTAGGTTAGGTTAGGTTAGGTTAGGTTAGGTTAGGTTAGGTTAGGTTAGGTTAGGTTAGGTTAGGTTAGGTTAGGTTAGGTTAGGTTAGGTTAGGTTAGGTTAGGTTAGGTTAGGTTAGGTTAGGTTAGGTTAGGTTAGGTTAGGTTAGGTTAGGTTAGGTTAGGTTAGGTTAGGTTAGGTTAGGTTAGGTTAGGTTAGGTTAGGTTAGGTTAGGTTAGGTTAGGTTAGGTTAGGTTAGGTTAGGTTAGGTTAGGTTAGGTTAGGTTAGGTTAGGTTAGGTTAGGTTAGGTTAGGTTAGGTTAGGTTAGGTTAGGTTAGGTTAGGTTAGGTTAGGTTAGGTTAGGTTAGGTTAGGTTAGGTTAGGTTAGGTTAGGTTAGGTTAGGTTAGGTTAGGTTAGGTTAGGTTAGGTTAGGTTAGGTTAGGTTAGGTTAGGTTAGGTTAGGTTAGGTTAGGTTAGGTTAGGTTAGGTTAGGTTAGGTTAGGTTAGGTTAGGTTAGGTTAGGTTAGGTTAGGTTAGGTTAGGTTAGGTTAGGTTAGGTTAGGTTAGGTTAGGTTAGGTTAGGTTAGGTTAGGTTAGGTTAGGTTAGGTTAGGTTAGGTTAGGTTAGGTTAGGTTAGGTTAGGTTAGGTTAGGTTAGGTTAGGTTAGGTTAGGTTAGGTTAGGTTAGGTTAGGTTAGGTTAGGTTAGGTTAGGTTAGGTTAGGTTAGGTTAGGTTAGGTTAGGTTAGGTTAGGTTAGGTTAGGTTAGGTTAGGTTAGGTTAGGTTAGGTTAGGTTAGGTTAGGTTAGGTTAGGTTAGGTTAGGTTAGGTTAGGTTAGGTTAGGTTAGGTTAGGTTAGGTTAGGTTAGGTTAGGTTAGGTTAGGTTAGGTTAGGTTAGGTTAGGTTAGGTTAGGTTAGGTTAGGTTAGGTTAGGTTAGGTTAGGTTAGGTTAGGTTAGGTTAGGTTAGGTTAGGTTAGGTTAGGTTAGGTTAGGTTAGGTTAGGTTAGGTTAGGTTAGGTTAGGTTAGGTTAGGTTAGGTTAGGTTAGGTTAGGTTAGGTTAGGTTAGGTTAGGTTAGGTTAGGTTAGGTTAGGTTAGGTTAGGTTAGGTTAGGTTAGGTTAGGTTAGGTTAGGTTAGGTTAGGTTAGGTTAGGTTAGGTTAGGTTAGGTTAGGTTAGGTTAGGTTAGGTTAGGTTAGGTTAGGTTAGGTTAGGTTAGGTTAGGTTAGGTTAGGTTAGGTTAGGTTAGGTTAGGTTAGGTTAGGTTAGGTTAGGTTAGGTTAGGTTAGGTTAGGTTAGGTTAGGTTAGGTTAGGTTAGGTTAGGTTAGGTTAGGTTAGGTTAGGTTAGGTTAGGTTAGGTTAGGTTAGGTTAGGTTAGGTTAGGTTAGGTTAGGTTAGGTTAGGTTAGGTTAGGTTAGGTTAGGTTAGGTTAGGTTAGGTTAGGTTAGGTTAGGTTAGGTTAGGTTAGGTTAGGTTAGGTTAGGTTAGGTTAGGTTAGGTTAGGTTAGGTTAGGTTAGGTTAGGTTAGGTTAGGTTAGGTTAGGTTAGGTTAGGTTAGGTTAGGTTAGGTTAGGTTAGGTTAGGTTAGGTTAGGTTAGGTTAGGTTAGGTTAGGTTAGGTTAGGTTAGGTTAGGTTAGGTTAGGTTAGGTTAGGTTAGGTTAGGTTAGGTTAGGTTAGGTTAGGTTAGGTTAGGTTAGGTTAGGTTAGGTTAGGTTAGGTTAGGTTAGGTTAGGTTAGGTTAGGTTAGGTTAGGTTAGGTTAGGTTAGGTTAGGTTAGGTTAGGTTAGGTTAGGTTAGGTTAGGTTAGGTTAGGTTAGGTTAGGTTAGGTTAGGTTAGGTTAGGTTAGGTTAGGTTAGGTTAGGTTAGGTTAGGTTAGGTTAGGTTAGGTTAGGTTAGGTTAGGTTAGGTTAGGTTAGGTTAGGTTAGGTTAGGTTAGGTTAGGTTAGGTTAGGTTAGGTTAGGTTAGGTTAGGTTAGGTTAGGTTAGGTTAGGTTAGGTTAGGTTAGGTTAGGTTAGGTTAGGTTAGGTTAGGTTAGGTTAGGTTAGGTTAGGTTAGGTTAGGTTAGGTTAGGTTAGGTTAGGTTAGGTTAGGTTAGGTTAGGTTAGGTTAGGTTAGGTTAGGTTAGGTTAGGTTAGGTTAGGTTAGGTTAGGTTAGGTTAGGTTAGGTTAGGTTAGGTTAGGTTAGGTTAGGTTAGGTTAGGTTAGGTTAGGTTAGGTTAGGTTAGGTTAGGTTAGGTTAGGTTAGGTTAGGTTAGGTTAGGTTAGGTTAGGTTAGGTTAGGTTAGGTTAGGTTAGGTTAGGTTAGGTTAGGTTAGGTTAGGTTAGGTTAGGTTAGGTTAGGTTAGGTTAGGTTAGGTTAGGTTAGGTTAGGTTAGGTTAGGTTAGGTTAGGTTAGGTTAGGTTAGGTTAGGTTAGGTTAGGTTAGGTTAGGTTAGGTTAGGTTAGGTTAGGTTAGGTTAGGTTAGGTTAGGTTAGGTTAGGTTAGGTTAGGTTAGGTTAGGTTAGGTTAGGTTAGGTTAGGTTAGGTTAGGTTAGGTTAGGTTAGGTTAGGTTAGGTTAGGTTAGGTTAGGTTAGGTTAGGTTAGGTTAGGTTAGGTTAGGTTAGGTTAGGTTAGGTTAGGTTAGGTTAGGTTAGGTTAGGTTAGGTTAGGTTAGGTTAGGTTAGGTTAGGTTAGGTTAGGTTAGGTTAGGTTAGGTTAGGTTAGGTTAGGTTAGGTTAGGTTAGGTTAGGTTAGGTTAGGTTAGGTTAGGTTAGGTTAGGTTAGGTTAGGTTAGGTTAGGTTAGGTTAGGTTAGGTTAGGTTAGGTTAGGTTAGGTTAGGTTAGGTTAGGTTAGGTTAGGTTAGGTTAGGTTAGGTTAGGTTAGGTTAGGTTAGGTTAGGTTAGGTTAGGTTAGGTTAGGTTAGGTTAGGTTAGGTTAGGTTAGGTTAGGTTAGGTTAGGTTAGGTTAGGTTAGGTTAGGTTAGGTTAGGTTAGGTTAGGTTAGGTTAGGTTAGGTTAGGTTAGGTTAGGTTAGGTTAGGTTAGGTTAGGTTAGGTTAGGTTAGGTTAGGTTAGGTTAGGTTAGGTTAGGTTAGGTTAGGTTAGGTTAGGTTAGGTTAGGTTAGGTTAGGTTAGGTTAGGTTAGGTTAGGTTAGGTTAGGTTAGGTTAGGTTAGGTTAGGTTAGGTTAGGTTAGGTTAGGTTAGGTTAGGTTAGGTTAGGTTAGGTTAGGTTAGGTTAGGTTAGGTTAGGTTAGGTTAGGTTAGGTTAGGTTAGGTTAGGTTAGGTTAGGTTAGGTTAGGTTAGGTTAGGTTAGGTTAGGTTAGGTTAGGTTAGGTTAGGTTAGGTTAGGTTAGGTTAGGTTAGGTTAGGTTAGGTTAGGTTAGGTTAGGTTAGGTTAGGTTAGGTTAGGTTAGGTTAGGTTAGGTTAGGTTAGGTTAGGTTAGGTTAGGTTAGGTTAGGTTAGGTTAGGTTAGGTTAGGTTAGGTTAGGTTAGGTTAGGTTAGGTTAGGTTAGGTTAGGTTAGGTTAGGTTAGGTTAGGTTAGGTTAGGTTAGGTTAGGTTAGGTTAGGTTAGGTTAGGTTAGGTTAGGTTAGGTTAGGTTAGGTTAGGTTAGGTTAGGTTAGGTTAGGTTAGGTTAGGTTAGGTTAGGTTAGGTTAGGTTAGGTTAGGTTAGGTTAGGTTAGGTTAGGTTAGGTTAGGTTAGGTTAGGTTAGGTTAGGTTAGGTTAGGTTAGGTTAGGTTAGGTTAGGTTAGGTTAGGTTAGGTTAGGTTAGGTTAGGTTAGGTTAGGTTAGGTTAGGTTAGGTTAGGTTAGGTTAGGTTAGGTTAGGTTAGGTTAGGTTAGGTTAGGTTAGGTTAGGTTAGGTTAGGTTAGGTTAGGTTAGGTTAGGTTAGGTTAGGTTAGGTTAGGTTAGGTTAGGTTAGGTTAGGTTAGGTTAGGTTAGGTTAGGTTAGGTTAGGTTAGGTTAGGTTAGGTTAGGTTAGGTTAGGTTAGGTTAGGTTAGGTTAGGTTAGGTTAGGTTAGGTTAGGTTAGGTTAGGTTAGGTTAGGTTAGGTTAGGTTAGGTTAGGTTAGGTTAGGTTAGGTTAGGTTAGGTTAGGTTAGGTTAGGTTAGGTTAGGTTAGGTTAGGTTAGGTTAGGTTAGGTTAGGTTAGGTTAGGTTAGGTTAGGTTAGGTTAGGTTAGGTTAGGTTAGGTTAGGTTAGGTTAGGTTAGGTTAGGTTAGGTTAGGTTAGGTTAGGTTAGGTTAGGTTAGGTTAGGTTAGGTTAGGTTAGGTTAGGTTAGGTTAGGTTAGGTTAGGTTAGGTTAGGTTAGGTTAGGTTAGGTTAGGTTAGGTTAGGTTAGGTTAGGTTAGGTTAGGTTAGGTTAGGTTAGGTTAGGTTAGGTTAGGTTAGGTTAGGTTAGGTTAGGTTAGGTTAGGTTAGGTTAGGTTAGGTTAGGTTAGGTTAGGTTAGGTTAGGTTAGGTTAGGTTAGGTTAGGTTAGGTTAGGTTAGGTTAGGTTAGGTTAGGTTAGGTTAGGTTAGGTTAGGTTAGGTTAGGTTAGGTTAGGTTAGGTTAGGTTAGGTTAGGTTAGGTTAGGTTAGGTTAGGTTAGGTTAGGTTAGGTTAGGTTAGGTTAGGTTAGGTTAGGTTAGGTTAGGTTAGGTTAGGTTAGGTTAGGTTAGGTTAGGTTAGGTTAGGTTAGGTTAGGTTAGGTTAGGTTAGGTTAGGTTAGGTTAGGTTAGGTTAGGTTAGGTTAGGTTAGGTTAGGTTAGGTTAGGTTAGGTTAGGTTAGGTTAGGTTAGGTTAGGTTAGGTTAGGTTAGGTTAGGTTAGGTTAGGTTAGGTTAGGTTAGGTTAGGTTAGGTTAGGTTAGGTTAGGTTAGGTTAGGTTAGGTTAGGTTAGGTTAGGTTAGGTTAGGTTAGGTTAGGTTAGGTTAGGTTAGGTTAGGTTAGGTTAGGTTAGGTTAGGTTAGGTTAGGTTAGGTTAGGTTAGGTTAGGTTAGGTTAGGTTAGGTTAGGTTAGGTTAGGTTAGGTTAGGTTAGGTTAGGTTAGGTTAGGTTAGGTTAGGTTAGGTTAGGTTAGGTTAGGTTAGGTTAGGTTAGGTTAGGTTAGGTTAGGTTAGGTTAGGTTAGGTTAGGTTAGGTTAGGTTAGGTTAGGTTAGGTTAGGTTAGGTTAGGTTAGGTTAGGTTAGGTTAGGTTAGGTTAGGTTAGGTTAGGTTAGGTTAGGTTAGGTTAGGTTAGGTTAGGTTAGGTTAGGTTAGGTTAGGTTAGGTTAGGTTAGGTTAGGTTAGGTTAGGTTAGGTTAGGTTAGGTTAGGTTAGGTTAGGTTAGGTTAGGTTAGGTTAGGTTAGGTTAGGTTAGGTTAGGTTAGGTTAGGTTAGGTTAGGTTAGGTTAGGTTAGGTTAGGTTAGGTTAGGTTAGGTTAGGTTAGGTTAGGTTAGGTTAGGTTAGGTTAGGTTAGGTTAGGTTAGGTTAGGTTAGGTTAGGTTAGGTTAGGTTAGGTTAGGTTAGGTTAGGTTAGGTTAGGTTAGGTTAGGTTAGGTTAGGTTAGGTTAGGTTAGGTTAGGTTAGGTTAGGTTAGGTTAGGTTAGGTTAGGTTAGGTTAGGTTAGGTTAGGTTAGGTTAGGTTAGGTTAGGTTAGGTTAGGTTAGGTTAGGTTAGGTTAGGTTAGGTTAGGTTAGGTTAGGTTAGGTTAGGTTAGGTTAGGTTAGGTTAGGTTAGGTTAGGTTAGGTTAGGTTAGGTTAGGTTAGGTTAGGTTAGGTTAGGTTAGGTTAGGTTAGGTTAGGTTAGGTTAGGTTAGGTTAGGTTAGGTTAGGTTAGGTTAGGTTAGGTTAGGTTAGGTTAGGTTAGGTTAGGTTAGGTTAGGTTAGGTTAGGTTAGGTTAGGTTAGGTTAGGTTAGGTTAGGTTAGGTTAGGTTAGGTTAGGTTAGGTTAGGTTAGGTTAGGTTAGGTTAGGTTAGGTTAGGTTAGGTTAGGTTAGGTTAGGTTAGGTTAGGTTAGGTTAGGTTAGGTTAGGTTAGGTTAGGTTAGGTTAGGTTAGGTTAGGTTAGGTTAGGTTAGGTTAGGTTAGGTTAGGTTAGGTTAGGTTAGGTTAGGTTAGGTTAGGTTAGGTTAGGTTAGGTTAGGTTAGGTTAGGTTAGGTTAGGTTAGGTTAGGTTAGGTTAGGTTAGGTTAGGTTAGGTTAGGTTAGGTTAGGTTAGGTTAGGTTAGGTTAGGTTAGGTTAGGTTAGGTTAGGTTAGGTTAGGTTAGGTTAGGTTAGGTTAGGTTAGGTTAGGTTAGGTTAGGTTAGGTTAGGTTAGGTTAGGTTAGGTTAGGTTAGGTTAGGTTAGGTTAGGTTAGGTTAGGTTAGGTTAGGTTAGGTTAGGTTAGGTTAGGTTAGGTTAGGTTAGGTTAGGTTAGGTTAGGTTAGGTTAGGTTAGGTTAGGTTAGGTTAGGTTAGGTTAGGTTAGGTTAGGTTAGGTTAGGTTAGGTTAGGTTAGGTTAGGTTAGGTTAGGTTAGGTTAGGTTAGGTTAGGTTAGGTTAGGTTAGGTTAGGTTAGGTTAGGTTAGGTTAGGTTAGGTTAGGTTAGGTTAGGTTAGGTTAGGTTAGGTTAGGTTAGGTTAGGTTAGGTTAGGTTAGGTTAGGTTAGGTTAGGTTAGGTTAGGTTAGGTTAGGTTAGGTTAGGTTAGGTTAGGTTAGGTTAGGTTAGGTTAGGTTAGGTTAGGTTAGGTTAGGTTAGGTTAGGTTAGGTTAGGTTAGGTTAGGTTAGGTTAGGTTAGGTTAGGTTAGGTTAGGTTAGGTTAGGTTAGGTTAGGTTAGGTTAGGTTAGGTTAGGTTAGGTTAGGTTAGGTTAGGTTAGGTTAGGTTAGGTTAGGTTAGGTTAGGTTAGGTTAGGTTAGGTTAGGTTAGGTTAGGTTAGGTTAGGTTAGGTTAGGTTAGGTTAGGTTAGGTTAGGTTAGGTTAGGTTAGGTTAGGTTAGGTTAGGTTAGGTTAGGTTAGGTTAGGTTAGGTTAGGTTAGGTTAGGTTAGGTTAGGTTAGGTTAGGTTAGGTTAGGTTAGGTTAGGTTAGGTTAGGTTAGGTTAGGTTAGGTTAGGTTAGGTTAGGTTAGGTTAGGTTAGGTTAGGTTAGGTTAGGTTAGGTTAGGTTAGGTTAGGTTAGGTTAGGTTAGGTTAGGTTAGGTTAGGTTAGGTTAGGTTAGGTTAGGTTAGGTTAGGTTAGGTTAGGTTAGGTTAGGTTAGGTTAGGTTAGGTTAGGTTAGGTTAGGTTAGGTTAGGTTAGGTTAGGTTAGGTTAGGTTAGGTTAGGTTAGGTTAGGTTAGGTTAGGTTAGGTTAGGTTAGGTTAGGTTAGGTTAGGTTAGGTTAGGTTAGGTTAGGTTAGGTTAGGTTAGGTTAGGTTAGGTTAGGTTAGGTTAGGTTAGGTTAGGTTAGGTTAGGTTAGGTTAGGTTAGGTTAGGTTAGGTTAGGTTAGGTTAGGTTAGGTTAGGTTAGGTTAGGTTAGGTTAGGTTAGGTTAGGTTAGGTTAGGTTAGGTTAGGTTAGGTTAGGTTAGGTTAGGTTAGGTTAGGTTAGGTTAGGTTAGGTTAGGTTAGGTTAGGTTAGGTTAGGTTAGGTTAGGTTAGGTTAGGTTAGGTTAGGTTAGGTTAGGTTAGGTTAGGTTAGGTTAGGTTAGGTTAGGTTAGGTTAGGTTAGGTTAGGTTAGGTTAGGTTAGGTTAGGTTAGGTTAGGTTAGGTTAGGTTAGGTTAGGTTAGGTTAGGTTAGGTTAGGTTAGGTTAGGTTAGGTTAGGTTAGGTTAGGTTAGGTTAGGTTAGGTTAGGTTAGGTTAGGTTAGGTTAGGTTAGGTTAGGTTAGGTTAGGTTAGGTTAGGTTAGGTTAGGTTAGGTTAGGTTAGGTTAGGTTAGGTTAGGTTAGGTTAGGTTAGGTTAGGTTAGGTTAGGTTAGGTTAGGTTAGGTTAGGTTAGGTTAGGTTAGGTTAGGTTAGGTTAGGTTAGGTTAGGTTAGGTTAGGTTAGGTTAGGTTAGGTTAGGTTAGGTTAGGTTAGGTTAGGTTAGGTTAGGTTAGGTTAGGTTAGGTTAGGTTAGGTTAGGTTAGGTTAGGTTAGGTTAGGTTAGGTTAGGTTAGGTTAGGTTAGGTTAGGTTAGGTTAGGTTAGGTTAGGTTAGGTTAGGTTAGGTTAGGTTAGGTTAGGTTAGGTTAGGTTAGGTTAGGTTAGGTTAGGTTAGGTTAGGTTAGGTTAGGTTAGGTTAGGTTAGGTTAGGTTAGGTTAGGTTAGGTTAGGTTAGGTTAGGTTAGGTTAGGTTAGGTTAGGTTAGGTTAGGTTAGGTTAGGTTAGGTTAGGTTAGGTTAGGTTAGGTTAGGTTAGGTTAGGTTAGGTTAGGTTAGGTTAGGTTAGGTTAGGTTAGGTTAGGTTAGGTTAGGTTAGGTTAGGTTAGGTTAGGTTAGGTTAGGTTAGGTTAGGTTAGGTTAGGTTAGGTTAGGTTAGGTTAGGTTAGGTTAGGTTAGGTTAGGTTAGGTTAGGTTAGGTTAGGTTAGGTTAGGTTAGGTTAGGTTAGGTTAGGTTAGGTTAGGTTAGGTTAGGTTAGGTTAGGTTAGGTTAGGTTAGGTTAGGTTAGGTTAGGTTAGGTTAGGTTAGGTTAGGTTAGGTTAGGTTAGGTTAGGTTAGGTTAGGTTAGGTTAGGTTAGGTTAGGTTAGGTTAGGTTAGGTTAGGTTAGGTTAGGTTAGGTTAGGTTAGGTTAGGTTAGGTTAGGTTAGGTTAGGTTAGGTTAGGTTAGGTTAGGTTAGGTTAGGTTAGGTTAGGTTAGGTTAGGTTAGGTTAGGTTAGGTTAGGTTAGGTTAGGTTAGGTTAGGTTAGGTTAGGTTAGGTTAGGTTAGGTTAGGTTAGGTTAGGTTAGGTTAGGTTAGGTTAGGTTAGGTTAGGTTAGGTTAGGTTAGGTTAGGTTAGGTTAGGTTAGGTTAGGTTAGGTTAGGTTAGGTTAGGTTAGGTTAGGTTAGGTTAGGTTAGGTTAGGTTAGGTTAGGTTAGGTTAGGTTAGGTTAGGTTAGGTTAGGTTAGGTTAGGTTAGGTTAGGTTAGGTTAGGTTAGGTTAGGTTAGGTTAGGTTAGGTTAGGTTAGGTTAGGTTAGGTTAGGTTAGGTTAGGTTAGGTTAGGTTAGGTTAGGTTAGGTTAGGTTAGGTTAGGTTAGGTTAGGTTAGGTTAGGTTAGGTTAGGTTAGGTTAGGTTAGGTTAGGTTAGGTTAGGTTAGGTTAGGTTAGGTTAGGTTAGGTTAGGTTAGGTTAGGTTAGGTTAGGTTAGGTTAGGTTAGGTTAGGTTAGGTTAGGTTAGGTTAGGTTAGGTTAGGTTAGGTTAGGTTAGGTTAGGTTAGGTTAGGTTAGGTTAGGTTAGGTTAGGTTAGGTTTTTTTTTTTTTTTTTTTTTTTTTTTTTTTTTTTTTTTTTTTTTCTTATTCTAAGTTAGCCACAAATTGTATTTTATTATGTGAATCGCAGTTGTGTTAATATTTTATTTACAGTGAGAATCTTGGGGCGAGGGGAGCTTCCGCTATGTGATACGTCTGCTCCCCGGCCTCAATTACATAACGGAGGACTATAACTATACTAATACATATGCATATATATATATATATAAGGCTTGTTGTGATGCATAGGTGCACTGGTAGGCCCCAACGTCTGCTATTTGATACATAGGCCAGGGCCTCCAGTGCCCCGCGCCAAGGCGCTTTAAATTATTACAATGATAATACGAACTAAATGATGCTAATATAAATACAAGACAATAGAACTATAACTATACTATTACATTAAACTTATTATTATTATTATTATTTATATCAAAAAAAATTATATGAGTAAAATTTAATATAGCACAGTGCCATTACAAAGTGCCATGTCCTCAGCTGGCTGGCGATACATGTTACATTTAAAGGAACAAAGATTACAGCAGTTTACACCTATATATAAATTAACATAATATTTAGATTTATGTAAAAATGAAGTTTTTAAATTTACAATATAATACAATGTGCATTTACAATTTATTCGTCAAACCGCAATGCGTCCCACTCTCCGATGGAGTGGTGCCTAATAAGTGAGTGTAGTAAACACGTCTCCTAGTTTACCCGGTACTGTTGGTTTGGTTGAATTCCTTTAATGCGCTAAAGATGGTGTTCGAGAACCCCGTCAGAGACTCAATACACGCCTGTTTCTTGACGAGGTCAGGAATAGAGTAAGGTGTACGCCGAAGGAATTCGCACAACGACTCGTGTTGGAATCGCTGGCTAGCGAACTTTGGGCAATCTTTTAGTAAATGATCCACTGATTGGATGGTTGTGCCATCGCATGGGCACCTGTCGTCGTCGATGATCTTAA